>VDFB02000003.1:489015719-489050450 GCA_007258455.2 Sequoia sempervirens
CGTTTAGATTATATTTAATAGTAATAATTGAAAATTTGATTATCATGAGACCTTAATTAATTAAATGGGAAAAAAGGTGATTTTAATAAATCATTGTGATAAGTTTTGAACTGATGTTAAAACTAGTGGAAATAGAAACAAATGTGGGAAAAGATAATTATTTTAATTAAGTGATTTAAAATAAACAAAAGGATAAGATTTCAAACTCATAAGAGAAAAAAAAGAGAGAAAAGACGGAGAAAAGATAACTATTTTGATTACGTGACTTTAAATAGATGGGGAGATAAGATTTACGAACTCAAATGTAAAAGCTTAAAAAAAAAGATAGAAAGTTTTCATGAGGGTTTTAAGGAATTTTAATTGATTTTTGCTTTGGAAAAAAATCCACTGCCATCTGATGGCGTAAAAGGGCTGGCTTGTCTGGACTGGTTTGTCTAAGTAATTCTCACTTCCTTTCATTTTAGCCCTTTTTCCTGAGCTTTTCACATATAGAAAATTTCCCCTGTTTCCTACGAAATCTCTTGAATGGGAAGGCGGTAGAGAATCACAGTGGAGCAGTTAAAAAGAAAAAATGAGTTGAAATAATATCACATGCAATACGGTTCAAGGATATATATCGTGAGTAAAGACGTAGATTTCTTTTGGGAATTGAGGTACACACAAATCATTTCCATGTTTTATGTAAGCTAAGTAAAATTGCTCTCTTATGTTAACTGTTTTGTTCACGCAAGAAAACCTCTATTCATTCATGGTAGAATCTCTCATACGATTCTATTGAATAACCTTCATAATAACCTTCTTAGCCGACTAAGCTAGGTCAATTTCCTTGTCAAAGAATGTAAAAACATGTTTAGAACAACTGAGGATTTCTTCATTCTTGTTTTAGTCAATGGTCAGCTTAATCGATCAGTGTTGATCTCTTATTCTCAGGAATTCTTGAGTTTAGTAATATTACCTATCAATCCGCAACGATTCCTTGAGCTTTTCAAATCCTCCTAACCAATCTTTGTTGTACTTACCCTGATTTCTGGGTATGTTGTGAAGTCACTATTCTTTGAGGCAATCGGTCTCCGAGTTTACTTGTTCATGGATGTTATCGCAGTACCAGGTTTACTCAAGTTTCAATTTGTATCTCTTCCAAGTTTCATTCTCTTACAAGGTCTAGGTCGGTGTCTTATTCTAGCAGTTTTGTTGCACACAGTCTCCGCTTTGCTATTGTGATAGTCCCATTCTCCATCTCTTTGTTATTACTGATGTCTAATACAATGCGCATCAGTATAGTGGGATCCCATTCCTATGCAAATCCTTCATCTTGCATCCCCATTATTCTCCACAAGAACATTACCGTTGTTTAAAATGATGGAAATGGTTTACATCTCTCAGCACGATTTCTCTTGCAACAATTTGGAAATGAATTTAGATGCAGCATGGCAATCAGATTTTATTCTGACGTTATTAACAACTCTAATAATTTTTTATGGCATGTTTAACAAACCGAATAAGAATGTTAACTTTTCATTATGGTGGCAGATAAATGATTCTATTTCTTTTCTTCTGTAACATTAAGTAGAAGTTGTGAAACTGGTATTCTCTTAAAGATTTCTAAAATCCTGTTCAAAAGATTTAGGTCATGCATATGCTTCATCTAGTACTTGAAATATTTCAATGCATTGTGTCAACAGACCATATATGCCTAATGATCAACTCTATATGTAATGTATTATGGGTCACTACTGCATGAAGTGTGCGCAGCCCTTAATCCTCTAAATCTGTGTGACTACATGAGTCTATTCTTTAGATTGCTTCATTTTGTATCATAGACTTACTGGTAATCTCCTTATTATGGTTCAAATACAATATCTATCTTCAACACTCGATTCGTATCGATAATCTGAGCCATGAGTTCCTTCTATTCCTTAGACCTCTGCTCCATGTGTTTCTCATTCTTTAATGGTGGTACTGTTCTTACATTCGCTATGCTATGTTTAAACCTCATTTTCTTACTTGTCGCCCCTTCATCACCTTTGAAAGGGTAAGCTCAAGCGAGTTTAGGTTATGGAGGAGATTTTGTGAGAAGAATGAGTGCTTTTCCCTCAATGCGTATAGCTTCTTATAGCCATTGGAGTCTTGCAAAAAATAGTTTGATTTTATACAGAGTATCCTTACTGTTAGAGAGATGTATTTGATGATCCCAGTTAGGTTTGGAATTCAAAATATTGAATGCGTATTATGCCTTCCATAATCGACAGGCAGTGATATATCAATAGCATAGATCTCGTTGTAGTTGTTGTCCCTTATAACCAACCTTGTATTGTGCTTTATTTTGGATATCATGTTGATGAAATTTAATTTGGGTGTCGATGGTAACCTTTGCGAGCTTTAGAGTTTTTAAACAATTTGCATGCCATGTCCATCTTTGTACCAATGCCCCTACAACCAACCTTCCTGCAGTCCTTTCATTCTTTTGCCTTGCAAGTTTTGCTTGATGTTGTCAACGTTGTTCTTCTTCAGTTTTCTCCTAGTTAACAGGTCGTAGGGTTGCCTTCGTTATGCCTGATTCTTCTTCATCTATCTCAGCCTTTGGCTTTCTGTTTCACTTCCTCGTCCTCATCATAGTCGTTAAATGAGTATGCAACATCCGTGTATACTTTGGAGCTAACCCCAGTTGCATTTTTGGCTTGTTAATCCTTGGCTATGGTAGAGATCATGCGAATTACGCTAAAGGAGATAAATAATTCCAAGAAGTCTCACTTTAAAATCCTAATATGATAGTTAGGAAAGATTGATGATAAAATTAGATGCTCAATTGAATGATCATATATCTTAGAATGTTTTTAAATAATATGTTGTAGAATTTTTCTATAAACTCTATACTTGATAATTGTAGATTTTATGTTATCAATACTTAGGAATAAGGTCTCATAGAAAATGGAAGATTAATATTTGAAGCAAGGAAAAAGATTTAATTTTTAGTTTGCTCTCAATCCTTGAATTTTTCTTGAGTATATTAATTAAGAGGTATTCGATTTTAGGAAGTATTCATATATTTATTGGTAAAGATTATCATCAATTTAGGAAATGAATTAGTTACTATTACTAAGTTACTAATGTAGGTATATCTCTATTAATTACCTTGAATTTCATTAATATTTTCATAGTCTTATATAACCCTTGAGTGGTAATACATAACATCTTTAGTTATTTTATATTAGGTCTTAATGAGTGAATGGATACAATGTATTTGGTTGTTCATTATTATTTAAAGGTTTATTCATGTAGTGTATTCATGTGGCTAAAAAATTTGTTTGATGTTGCCCTTTTGTTGTGTCTACTCTTTGACTTGCTTGGTTTAGAGGTGATTTTAGTCATTAAGATCATGTTGAGTTAAAGGATGATTGTTATGGATCCTTATTAGGGTATGTGTAGAATCATGATGGGCTAAAAAGTTGCAATATGATGGGTATTTGTAACATATGTGGATGACGACATTTTTTTAACCCAAAATTGATAAAATGAAAAGGTCTTTTAAAAGAGATTCTCAACTTTCCACCAATATAAATTATGCTTTACTTTGAATTTAATAAATAATTATTAATCATTTTCTATTTGAATTATGACTAAAGTGCCGATTGATAGGCTGATTGAAAAACATCTATAACTTTCAAACGGTATCACAATTTTTGAATCCAAAACATGCATCACATTATATGCTTCACATACTATAGGATTAAAAAAAGAAAATTGAATTTTATGAAGTTTTGACCAAGTCAAGGTGGTTAGACATATGAGTTTCTATATTTTTTAAAATTTGTAATAAAAAAATCATAATTAATCATTTACTTGGAAAAAAATTACAAAAAATTATGCATTACATCCTTACACGAGTCCTCTACTTATGTCTAAAATATTGTAAAAAAATATTATCATTTTATTGTGGTTAGGGTGGTCAGACAAACACCTACTTCTTATTTTTTCCCTGAAATTTAATTACTATTGCATTAAAATTTTAAATTTTCACCAAATAGATTTAAAAAAATAAATAAACCTAGTAGTTTAGAAACTACATTCAATTTGCTACAGATTCTATTCTTACATATTTTTGAAATAATATAGATAACTTATTCAAAATTTTACGTCAAGTTTCCTAACTCTGATTTTTTTGAATTTTTTGCCACTTAACTTGGGCCTATTTTTCCACGATGATCCTGCACATACCTATTATTTGGTTTTCCGTTTGAGTCATTTTAGTGGAGGAGTTTTTCAAATGTTAAGTTTTCGTGTTGAAACTATATTGCTTCTTTATTCTTGTTTGTGGAGAGTTGATCTTTTTGGACTTCCAAAGGCGAGGGGAGATTTGTTTCACATCAGATCTTCATTGATTTGGTCTTTGCTAAAAAATTTGATTGTAATTGTGATTTTGAGATTATGAGTGCGTTGTACCTGATTTTATGAGCGTTTATGTATATGGCTATTGGCGAGATGGTATATGCCTCATGTGTGATTCACTTTGAGATGTCATACTTTTCCAGTTTTGGTACAACCCCTTGATGCTTTGGTTATGTGTTTTGGGTCTCTAGGGAGAGAGGCCCTTCGTGGGGGCCGGCGCCTCAAATAGGGGAAGGGCTAGGATAACCCACACAAGAATTAGAGTAAAAAGTGATAACTTAATTAAAGAACTTAAGGGGGGGTTGGGTAGTAATAACATCAATAAGATAAATATGAGGCAAAATGGTCTATTAATTTTATGACTTGAGATTTATTGATGATATGTTTTATGATTTATTGTTGTAATTATCTTTGCATTTTTTGTCATTCTTGTATGGCGTTGAGTCTTGTTGTTCATTGTTGGGATGTTCTCGGTTGAGGATTCTTTCATGTCAGCTCCTTAGCATGGGGGGTGGGTCTTCAGACCCACGTGGTCAAGTGGAACGTGCTAAGCTCCCCATTGGGTCCCCAATCAAATATCAAGAGGTGTGGATTGGTGTTGTTTGCAGTGACTCCAAAGTTGTATTTTTCTTGAATCTAGCTATGATACTTGTGTTTTGTTGCTTAGTTGTATCATTCTATATTGTCATTTGATTCCCGTCCAAATTGGTGAATGTGTTTGTATCATTGTAACACTGGAACATTATAATGTAATGAAATGGTTGTGATGTATTCTTTAATCTTTGGTAAACCTTGTGAGGATATGGATAAATGACAGATGTTATTCATTGTGTTGTATCTAGGTAAATATGCCCTATCGAGTTCTTATGTTGTAATTATCAATCTTTTATATGTTGTATTTATTTAAGTGAATGGTTTCTTATTAATGGTTTTATATGTATGCTTTGTCATGGTTTAAATTTGGCTTTCATTCTTTATCGTTGTTGTATGGAATTAAGTTTTGTAATGTCTCCTTGTGTACCCCAAGGTATGTAAGTGATAGTGGAGTCGTTTAAGTGAATTTTCATGTCATAACTGAATGTGCATCTCATGTATGTTTAGTTCTACCTTTAAAAAAAAAATACAATAATTGTTGTGTTAGTTTTCCTTTGGGGTTCACACGACAAGGCGTTATAGCATCGATGTGTGGCCTTACGGTTTTGTGTGGATGGGGAAATTGCAGTTAAATCTATTTTTTTCATCAAAAAATATGGTTAGGGTTTGTAAGTTTTTCGTTCATAGTTTATTGTTTGTAGTTATCTCTGTGCATATTTGGCCTTGTACCCATTACCATAGGAGCAATTTTAGTTAAATATTTTTTTTCCATCAAAAAATATGGTTAGGCTTGGTAATTTTATTGCCCAATTGTAGAATTAAGATACAAGTGATTGTAAATATATGGAGATGCAGAGGGTTTGTTATTTGTTTGAAGTTTTTGACAGGGTTTTTGTTAGCAGAGCCATGAATAGGATTTTTCATCTAACTGCAATAATGAATAGTTTATAATGGAAAAGATACAAACATAAAACAAGGTACAATAAGCTTAAACTGAAAGACATGAACAATAAATTAATCACTTACACAAAACACCCACGTAAAATGGCTAACAGGTTATAGAGCATAATAACCACAAACAAAAAATGAAACCCAAAACAATTACTAACCCTAACCACATTTCTTGGCCAAAGAAATAATATTTAACTCCAATAAATCCATCCATAACAAAGCCATAATCCCTTTGAAGTCTCCAAAATGGGTATAATAGCAAAGATACAAATTACTAACCCTAACCTTATTTTTTGAAAGTAAGAATATTTAACTGGAATAAAACCATTCATACAGACCCATAATCTCTTTCAAGCCTTCGAAAAGGGTAGAACGATAATGATACAAACAAATAACAATGAATAATAAATAGAGACTGAAACACATGAACAATAAATTAATCATTCGTGCACAAAATGCACATGTAAAATGACTTACCAATTTCACTGAACATCAGTCTTAAAAGCCTCCAAAATTCTATAAAACAAAGCCAAAGGTGATGATTTTTACAAGAGTCTGCTACCAAACCAACACCACAATGTAGCTTAATCATTATACTTTCTCACATATTTCACACCACAACAGTGTTAAAACCCTCCAACCTGCTATTAAAAGGAATAATAAGCACAAAGTGAAACACATGAACAATAAATAATCCGCTATCAAACGAAAACCATAACAACTCTTTCAGCAATGCAACTTAATCGGTATACTTTCTCACACATTCTATAGCACATCAGTGTTAAAACCATCCAACCTACTATGAAAAGCAACAATAAATAGAGAGTGAAAGACATGAATAATAAATTACTCATCTCTGCAAAATACCCATCAAAAATGACTTATAGATTTTGCAACACAATAGTTTTACAAACCTCCACCCTGCTAAAAAATAGAGCTGAGGCAACAATTTTAACAATAGTCTAGTATCAAACCAACTCCACAATGGCTCTTTTGACAATACAGCTTAATCAAAGTACACTTTCCCACATGAAAAACCTGGTGACCTCCCAATTGGTCAAGACACCCTCTGTGCAAACAAATCCAATTCACGACTGGGTTGATGAAATTCCTAGTGGAAACTTCAAACAAAATAGCCTATCGACTAACTATCAGCTAAATATTAATGTAGACCTACATGGTAAATATTACACAATTGGTAGGACTTGAATAAAAAGATAAATTATCATAGACGTAGGACTCTAATTATGGCACAACAAAATGACATGGTTATCGAAATAAAATAAAAAATAATACAAGAAATCCCACTATTACGAGTTTATATGAATATCAACACATGAGAAATATATAATAAAAATTATATAGGTTTGCATGAGAAATATAGCTATATAGAATATAACTCATCGCCTTTATCTATTATATGACCAAATTTAAATAAAGTACTCTCCTATTTAATAGTTGGCAATGGATTAAGCGAATGTAAATTTAAAAATAACAAATTAATAATGTGAGAAATAGATTAAATTAGTCCACAATGAATGAATGGAGATTTATTTCTTAAAAATGAATCCTAACTAAGTTATCAGTCGTGAAGCCCATTAAATGCTATTTTGTATGGGAAATTGAACACATTAACCCAACATATACATTTTTTTATAATTGCAGAGGTCCTGAAGCCAAAAGTGACTAGTAGTATCAGAGAAGAAGATCTGTATAATCAACATTACCTAAAACAGAATGATCATCATCATTACCATCAACATAAATATTTTTAATTATATTAGTTTCTACATTTTTGGAGTGATTTAGAAAGAGTTTTTAAATATGTTTAAATGACTATTAGTAGGTGTAACTAATGGTTTAGCATTATCATTTACTCCAAATTTGACTATGTTGCTTTTAATTTAATATTAAATTTAGTGTTTATGGCATATGTATTTTAATTAAGAAAACTCCATTAATATGATTGTAACTACAATATACATTGCTTGAGTAGTATCTATAGGGTAAATGGGAGGAAAATTGATAAGATTTACAATCTAATTTTATTTTGTTAATGTGTTAAGTTTCAACATAGGGATGATTAATTTTTCCCATATGGAAGTTTTTCACCCGGTCTTTTTTTCATGCCTTTAAAAAGGCTTGTAAACTATGTAATTTATTATCTCATCCCAATATTTGTTTCTCTGGTGAAATAGCCTTGTGTTAGTTCTCTCATTTTATGTGAAGATATATTTGCAAGTTGTGATCCTGGGCTCAGTGGTTGACACCAACATGGTATCAAAGCCTTCAACCTACACCTTTCTTTTGCCATTGATAGTTGTTTTTTTTTATTCAAGGGATAAACACTTTTGAACTGGAGCTATGAACCAGAATAAAACCACTCGACAATACCACCCCAATAGGGTTTGAACCTTCATGGCGAGAACAACCATGCCACCTTAAAACCATCACACCATGCCAATATCGGCTCTCCATTGATATTTTTCATCAGAAGAGTTTGAGATCATTTATTTCTTGGAGATTATTCAACATTTGAAATTTGTTAAATTTCAAAATTTCCTTATTTTGAATTATTCTTCTTTTTCATGTTGCTAGCGAATGCAATTGAATATCATTTGTGCTATTCTTCCTATGCGGCATTTTAATGTCTAACGCTTCCCATGATTTCTCTTCGTTGGAAGTGTGAATTGAAGTAGTTGTCATTTTTTTTTTTTTTTTGTGATTGTTGGGGTTGTGATTGAAATTGCAGGCTTTGATTTAAAGTTTCCAGGCTTAATTTTCCATTTTTGGGAATCATGTGGGTATGTGCAGGATCATCATGGAAAAAATAGGCCCTTAAGTGGCAAAAAAATTATAAAAATCAGAGTTAGGCAACTTGATGCAAAAACTTGAATAAGTTATCTATATTATTTCAAAAATATGTAAGAATAGAATCTATAGAAAATTGAATTTAGTTTCTAAACTAATAGGTTTTTTTAAAATAAATAAAAATCTATTTGGTGAAAATTTGAAATTTCAATGTAGTAGTACTTAAATTTTAGGGAAAAAATAAGTAGGCGGCTAACCACCTAACCACAATAAAATGATAATAATTTTTAAAAATATTTTAGATATAAGTAGAGGACTCATGTCCCAATGTGATGCATATATTTTTGTAATTTTTTCCAAGTAAACAATTAATTATGATTTTTTATTACAACTTTTAAAAAATATAAAAACTCGTATGTCTGACCACCTTAACTTGGTCAAAACTTCATGAAATTCAATTTTTATTTTTTTAATCCTATAGTATGCAAAGCATAGAATGTGATACCATTTGAAAGCTATAGATGTTTTTCAATCAGTCTATCAATTAGGACTTTAGTTGTAATTTGAATAGAAAATGAATAAAATTACTTATTAAATTCAAAGTAAAGAATAATTTATATTGGTGGAAAGCTCAGAATATCCTTTAAAAACCTTTTTTGTTTCATCAATTTTGGGTAAACAAAAGTCCTCAGCCACATACCCATCATATTGCCACTTTTTGGCCTATCAAATAAAGACCTCATACCTATTGGAAATGTTAGATATGTTAATATAGTTTCATTTTCACTTGGCTTGATCAATTTTCATGGGGTTTTGAGTGATTTATGATGTTTTTGGTTAAGACTACTCAATTTAGGAACTAGGGTTACCAACAAATAAGAAAAATTCATAACTTTTTATTCCACATTCAAAAAGTGATAAGAATTGGTGAAAAGTTCTATTTTTACATGTTCTAAAAACCCTTTAAAAGAAAAATGTTCATTTATTCATTTACATGAGATATGGTAGATTGTGTGTTTCATTTTGGTGGAGAGTGGTAAAAGAAACACAGTTTTCTTGATGTTTGAACAAAGCTATGCAAAGTTTGTTTATGGTTTCCCTTAAATCATTGTTTTCTGATCTTTGTATGGTTGTAATGATTTTTTGTGATGAATCTAAGCATGTTGAAATTATTTACCAAGTCTGATAGAGATTGGAGTCCATTTGTATAAGTTTGAGCCCATGTTGCTCAAGGTTAATGGATTGAGATTGCCTCAAGAATGAAGAATTTCAGTTATCTACTTGATTATTGCTAAGAATATAGAAAGTTGATGGTATGAACTCTCTTGCTCTGCATCACTACATAGTCTCTCTCTTTCACTCTTATGGGGGGGTCATTGATTGTATATACATGGTGTATGTAGTCCTTAGGGGTGTTATTGATTCCTCCATCCATGCATCATTTTTGTTTCCTTTTCTCTCTTTTGGAGAGGGGTATTTTTCAGACAAGGTTTTTATCCTTTTCTCCATTTGTGAGAAAACTATAGAAACTTTATACTATTCTACTATATGTATTATCAATGTTATTATCAAAGAACCATATATATATCGATTGACTTCATCTCTATGGATGACCCCTTCAAAGAAAAAATACCCACTAACCTCTTCTATAATCAGCCTTGAAATCCCTTTTATAAGACAAGGGATCAACAAGCATCAGGATAAATTACACCTACATTTCACACACATTTCAGAACAAATTTCACTTGACTATGAAATATTCCTCGAGTACTTACAAGCAATAATTTTTAGGATAGGGGAAATCCAAAAGTAATATTTCAAAAAAATCGTTAGTCAGAGAAGACCCACCATCCTTCCAAAAGGCATCGTTGTCATAACATTAAAAATATGCAAGTTCACATTGAACTAGGAAGTGTCACCATCAACACCAAAGGCACAAATAAAAGGAAACCCACATCACAACAAACTACCCAAAGGGAACAAGTCACCACAAAGGACCAAAAATTGAGCACCAACTTAGAAAGGAAATGGGGTGCTACTTTTCTTTGTAAGCAACAAAGTAAGTACGTCTGCTTGGTGTCGTTATTGAAAGTGGATTATCCATCACCACCTCATCCTCATAATTGATTAAATCAGTCATGGCCAAAAGATACTGGTTCTAACCTAAATTAGTTTCAGCTCCACTATCAGAAGAATCATCTAAGACTTCACTGAGAGAATGATGAAGTCCCATATAAGCCCGGTGATACTTATTATTTCACACAACTTCCCTCTTATGCCTATCAATTTTATTCTCCTTACCCTTGAACAATTTCTCTTAGACAATTTTTCTCCTTAGACGATAAGTGTGCTTAAGAACACCTCGTGTAGACTTCCTTTCAGCTCTTGTTTTCTTCTTTGGAGTCATAGAGACTTTAGGAATATCCTGTTCATTCTAGGGAAGATTAGCCTGAGACTCAAGGAGGTTGAGTCTCTTGGGCCTTTGGACTTGGGTGATAGATACACTTCCCTTACCCATTCTTGATAGAGTAACTTATAAAATTACCTTAAGATAGAGATACCACCCTCATGTTAAAATGACTAGCTCTAACTCTATAATTAATAAGAAAACTTCACACACTCATTCCCAGACTTGCAATTCTCGTAAAGAACAAATGGTGATAATAACAAGTAGGAAACATTCAGTTTCTTCTGCCACGTCTATGCTGGTTAGTCTGATGGAGCCTCCACCCTTTTGGGCTAAGGCTTGGATAAATCACCTGACTCCTAAAATCAATATTTTCTACTGCATAATGCTACAGAATAAGATTCTCACTTTGGACAATCTTGGAAAAAGAGGAATTCAATTACCAAATAGGTGTTATATGTGCAGGAATGAAGCTGAGACTATTAACCATCTTTTTCTTCATTTCCCTTTTGTTTTGAATATCTAGGGTAAAAATTTTGCGCTTCTTGATATGGTTTGGGTTTCCCCAGCCTCTGTTGAAGATTTCATGTAATGGAAAGCTCCTTCAAAAAATCCTTTTGTGCAAAAGCTATGGTCTTTTGTTCTACCTTTTGTGTCTTGGAATATTTGGAAGGAAAGGAACAACAGAGTGTTTAGGAATAAAGAGATGTTGGAAGGGGACTTGCATGCTAAAATGGTAAGGGCTATAAAGGAAAATTTATCTTTAACTCCAAGAAAAATGGTTGATAAAGCTAACTGGTCTCCTTTCGATATTGTTATGGCTGAAAAGTGGAACTCAAAATTAGTTGGGTCAAATATCATCAAACCTATTGTTTGTGGGAGGGAGAATGCTAGTTGGTCTTTGCCGCCTTCGGGTTGGGTGAAAGCCAATTTTGATGGTGTGGCTAACGGCAACCCAGGGAAAGCTGGTAGTGGGTGTGTTTTAAGGAACAATTCGGGGGCTTTTATTGTGGCTTTTGTTGTGGACATCGACACCCAAACTAATCATGTTGCGGAAGGTGTAGGGGCTTATCATGTGGTTAGCATAGATTTCAAGATGAACATGAAATGTCTTTGGTTGGAGGGTGATTCAATGAGTATAATAAATTGCATTTTTGGGGTTACCCCTCCCTTGTGGACCATCAAAAAGTGGATCGAAGATAAAAAAATCTTATTAAGTAAATTTGATAAAGTGAAAGTGTCCCACGCCTATAGAGAAGCCAATAAGGTGGCTGATTACTCTGCCAATGAAGGGGTTAAGAAGGGCGGGGAAAACACGTGGAGGAAGAATGACTATCTCCATCCTGAAGTGAAAGTACTAATTTATTATGATTTAGTGCATGGAAGAGAAGTTTGTCTTCATCATGATGAAGCAGATAAAGATTAGGTACGTCGATTTCATTAGATTTGATGGGACCGACGTCATTTTCTTTTTCAAGAAGTGTCTCCAGCACACTTTCTGGGTGTTTGATAAAATATGCCTAAACGGGACCCAGAGCAACTGTAGGGTGTTGTTTAACAGAGCTTTGAAAATGGGGGGAGAAAGAAAACGTGTGGAGCCGAGCAGTTTTCAGGAGTATAGAAAGAATGACAAAGCCTGGGAAAGATTTGAAAAGGGAGGCTTAGTCCCGTATCTAGAAAAGCTCCATGGTACTGACGAGGGGATGCTGGACTATTTTGTAAAAAATTGGAAAAATGTTGAGATTGTGTTGTTTGGCAGGAATGTTAAGCTGAATGAGGATTTAATCAGTGAGATAACTAGTCTTTCGACAGAGGGTGTGAAATTTTATCGAGACCGTCAGTTCTCTGATGAAGCGGTCATTAAATTTCCTAAAAAAGATGAGAAGGCTAAGTTGGTTAAGGTTGCCAATAGCTACTTTGATGTGGAGTCCATCAAATCTATCTTGAGGAAAGT
The DNA here is from genome assembly GCA_007258455.2 of Sequoia sempervirens. Lineage (NCBI taxonomy): Eukaryota > Viridiplantae > Streptophyta > Pinopsida > Cupressales > Cupressaceae > Sequoia > Sequoia sempervirens. The sequence continues at coordinate 489,028,823 of VDFB02000003.1, forward strand.
TTTAAGAGTTATTATGGAATATATCACGATTGACAGACACTTCACCAGAGTGTATGGTTACCACTTTGCCATTTTGAACCACTTCCATCACAAGGTTCGTATCTCTCTGCCTTTTTACTTATTCTCTTCTTTGAAGAATTGCCTTGATGAAGTTGAAAGAAACCCTAGGAGGACTGCTATTATTCACCCTAGTCTTGTCAGGCTCATATTTGAGCATTATCAAAATTTACCTGCTTTGCCTAAAATTGTTGATATTGGAGAATTGGATGATGAGGATACAGAAAGTAGTGGGGAGAATGACCCCTAGGCCCCCTTGCTTGTGCCCCTATTGGTCCTAAAACTAATGCTCCCCTGTCCTTATCTTGTCAGAATGCCCTTAAGGATTCTGCTCTGCCGTCATGTCCTAAGTTGCAGCCTCTACATGAGTGCCCTAGTCTTGGTTTTGCCTCGCCACCCTGTCTTAATCCCCAGCTATCTCCTGGCTGCCCTACTCTAGGTTTGGTCTCTGGTTTTAAAGGTACCTCTATTACAAAACTTGTCTCATATTCTAGGAATTCCATGGAAATTCTTTTTGATAAACCTATGGTCAGTAAGGAGTCGGCCCCTAATGCCCCTACGTCTGGAAGATTTGGGAATGCCCCTATTGACTCCCCTAACCAGGATGAAATTAATTCGGCCCTGAATAAGCTAAAGCCTGATGATATTGTGAGTGTGGTGAAAAAAGTACGGATGGCCTTTTCACTATTCTCAAGTGGACCCAGAAGGAAGTCTGTGATTTGAAAGGCCGTAATATAGATATAAGCAATAGGGTCATGGATTTGGAGCAGAAGATTAGCTGGAGTTGTAAAGAGAATGAAAGACAGGAAACCTCCTTACCAAGGAAAAGACAACATTCGCATGAGGAAAGATTGACTAGTATAGAGTGCAATATGTCCAACAAAGGCCAAAATATTAGGGCCACTGTGGCGAACAATCATAAAATTTCCAGGCATAACACCATTATCATCAATGCTATGGTGGAAAAGCTCAAAAAAATCAAAAGGGTTTGCTAGTCGTGGATTTGGATGCGGACAGAGGATGCAGCAGATCTGCTGGTGAAGGGATTTCAACTTGTACCCAGGCTAACACTAAGAGGTATACCCTGACTTCGTCACATACGGCTCAAATCCTCAAGCAAGGATTATAGGATATGAAGGATGTTGAAAAGGAGGCTGAGGAGTTGTTGAACACCTTGAAGTAGTGCGGTGGTGTTTGTTTCTAGCTTTTTGGGTGGTCCTTTTTCTGGACCTTGTTGTCTCTTGGTGCTGTCATTTCCTTTTTGGGACAACCGTCTACTTGTTTGGACTTATTTTGTTATCTTTTGCTTTTTATACTCTACGGTTTCAGGTCCTTGTAAAACCTTTTTTTTTCTTTTCAAAAACATTCATTAAATAGAGAAATTCTATAATTTTTGTAATTAATGTTCCAACAAAGCTTGTGTGAGAGAGCTAGCCATCAGCTACTTTGATTTTGAATCACAATCTCAAATCCATACCCGAGAATTGGTTCCAATTTGGCATTGTTTTTTTATCTTAGAATAGTCTCGACCAATATTTTATTAGTACTTTATCTCCACTAAAGTCCATCAGAGCCCTTAGAATATTCCACATGGCAGTCTCCTGCTCACCCACTAAGAAATAGGTGATACAAGGGGGCCACTCACAAGATGGTAGTGAGTGGTCAGGATTGACCCATGTTTCCCATCATAAACCATTGATCTATTCTCCTATTAATCAATTTCCATCTCCAAAGCCTAGTGGGACCCTCCATGGAGTGATAGCTATCATCTTGCCCACTAGCTTGTGACATGTTATAAATATTAGATAAAATCTAGTCAGGGTGGCGGGGAGCGATGAAGATTTTCCCACGTCACCCAACAACCATTGTAGATTTACCTTTTGATACCACTTACCAACCAAAAATAGACATTGAACCCACCTCATAAAGATTGGACATGTCTAGCACCCGCTAGCCCATGTGATTATTTCATCTCAATGCACAAAATGGATAGGTGTGCAGAGAATGGTCCTAATGAAAACACATGTTGAGGTTTCAATCATTGATCCTTCCCAAAGCTACACACATAAACTCATTGGAAGAAATGGTAAAATCATCTGGCATAACACATGGTAACCACCTGCCAGCCCATTCAAATATTTTAATGAAGAAAAAATTAGGTTGGCGTGTGGGGAAAGGTCGATATTTTCCCACAACGATCAAACAACTAATAAATAGACCAAATCTACACATGCCACAAATGTTAGTTTAGAAAGAGGGCCATTACTAGGACAATGAGAACTTCACCCTTAAGAACAAAGACCTTGGACTTGATTTATTAAGGTATGAAATTCAAGCCCAACCATAAGATGAAATTAAGTGTTGAAAAGGTATTTGGTGACCAACAAACCTAAACCTAGAGGCTTGGTGAAAATAATGATTCCAATGGCATAAGTGGTGACTTTAATGACCGAAAACTAGGAATAACAAGTTAGTACAGAAATAAAATGCGCAAGGGTTTTTAGACTCAAAGGTTAATTTGAAAGGGTATTGAAACCACAAACCCTAATAATAGTGATGAGGACCATAACCCTAAGCCTAAAATAAGGGCCTGAGCTAAATACTACAAGTTAAAAAAAATGGAACCAAAGAATTTTTTTGAGGGGTTCCATCAATGGCTCTTGTTGGGGACACATTCCTCTCACAGGCATGGGGAGATCCCAAAATTTTGGGTGAAGTAGACTAGACACAAAAAAGAAAGACAACACTAGGACCTGTCTAGACTAGGCAAGAAGGCCAGACCAAAACAAGCAACATATATACAGTATTTACATAGTTTACAAAATCCTAAATCAAGAGATTCAATCTCTATCTTTTCTGAAACCTTCATCTTAGGTACAAATTATTCAATATACACCATACAATTTAACCAGGCTTCAACTTTTCATGGTGTACCCATGCCACTAAACTTAGGGCTGATACTTGCCCCTGTTAAAAACCTTATTTTCCATTGTCTGTATCATGCTAAGGCTAAAAATATTCTTATGGATCACCCACCTACTAATCATGTTGCAGTCGCTGGACTTAACCACTATGAACTTATTGTTGCTACTCTCATTCATGTCCAACTATGAATTGCGATTGATCATTAATCTAAACACCTAATTAATGGAGTATTCTAACTCAGCTTGCAATTATATTCCACCAAATTCCCATCCAACTGGATAGGGAAAGTGAATATTCATTCATAATCTATTTTATCACCATTATTATAAGGGCACATATCATATTCATTTTGTGTGATGAACAAGAAACATTCATACATAGGCTCTTGTTCAAGCTAGTATTCACATTCATTGGAGCAATATAAACTAGTTATTCTACCAAATGCTCCATTCCCCTAAGAAATTTATTCACAAGAATTCATAGTACTCTTTCTTTTACTTAAATCGAGGTCATTTCCATAAAGAGCTTTATCCATACCATCCCAGGAATAAAAAAATATCTTTCTTTTAGGTTCATTGACATAATTTAATTCTCTACTCCGATCATTGTTCAACTTGAAACAAAACTTTTCAAAGGATGGATCAACTAATTATAGATTGATATGATTAGCAGTAGGGTACCCAAATGCACCATCCTTTGATAAGTATGTTGAATTATGAGTGCGGGATCGATTGTAATTTGAACATTCCTTATGTTCAACAAAGCATATTTTTTCATTTCCTTTCTCAATAGGATTTCTGCTAAACATAATCATGTCTATCTCTACCATAAAAGCTATACATCCTATTTCTATTTCATATAAGAATTTAGGAATAGGATCCTACTGACTAGCATTACCAATCCCATAACTAAATTTAGGCTCCAGAATTTTAATGTAGACATTCTTGTCTTCAAACTCATCACCAATCATATTATCATAATGTTCCAATTCCTTTGGCAAGGAATCGAGCCCTAGCTCATAAATGTCATAGAATATGTCAATGCATATTGAATCTTCAGGTCATAAAATTTTAGGAATTTCTAACAAGGAATCCAAAAACCTTGCTAACAACTCATATGGTGAGTCCTCCTTATGTCTCTTCACACTAGACAACCTTTGAATTAACAACATTTGATCATCATTACTTAAAGATTGTTGAAGTCTATTATGAATCTGTCATGATTATTATGTTGTGAGAATGGAAAAAATGAGACATCAAAAATATCATTACATCCATTATCCTTGTTTATTTCATCTTCATGATGTGCACCTAGATGACAAACACTTACAGCCATATATCCCTTCATGATTGATTATTTCATAGTGTTTTCAATATCCATAGCAATGTGATATGCTTGCTATAATGTTTTAGGTTGCTTATCTCTTATCAAATAACTCATCTCATTATCAAATGCACCTATATATATAATCAAACATTCTACATCACTATGGATCAGGAATATCTTTCACTGCTTTCATAAATCTTAGGTTAAAAGAAGGGACCAACTCATTTTCATCTCGTTGGATTTCTCTAAATACTTTTCTTATCACATTTGGACTAATCCTCTCACCAAATTCTTCCACAAATGTTATCATGAAATCATCCCATGAAGCTATAGAAAATACTGGTAAATATGAGAACCAGTCTTTGGCATCCTCTTTTAATGACTAAGAAAAAAGTTTCATGAAAACATCCTGATGGTCTATCTCAAAGTTTCCCGTAAAATCCATGAATACACTTGGATGTTTGGAACTGACTCTGAAAATTTTTCCTAATATTATCAAGAATATTTTTTATGGAAATTTCTTGAATACATCACAAGCCCCTGAAAAACCAAGAATAAAATTATTTGTAAGGAGAAAGAGTAGGGAAAATAAAATTGATGAAGCTCGTGCTCCCTCTCAGCGAGATGAGTACAAGCCTCCTTCTCCTATAACACAAGTACCCCCTCCATCTCCACCAAGGCCAACATAGCCTAAAATTGTGGACATTGATTCTCCACCACCTAGTGAATTACCACTAAGGGAGGCACCTTTGAAAAGGCAGAAGGTTAAAACCACTAGTCTGGTGGACTATGATGATGAAGGATTTGATGATGATATTTGGGCATCAAAGATGGAAATTCAAGAAGGAAGCCCCACTACACTAGTAGTAAGGGAAACACATCAATTGGGTACAATATTGAGTAAAGTTGATCTCATTAGACTCAATGGCAGAGATGATATGTGGGTTGAAGCATGTGCAAAGTTCTTAGATGATGAATCATTTATTAAGTCTCAGGCTTATATATAATTTTCATATAGGTCTAAAAGAGATGAGTATGTAAAAAACCTTTCTATAGAAAGAAGCCTTCACCCAAAATTTCCAAATGCTATCATCCAAAAAAAAGCGTTAAATGAAATGAGAGGTAGATTCCAAAAAAATATTGCAAAGGACGGTCAAGAATTGGTAAGGACTAGTGGCATTTTGTTGGTTCTAGAATGGTATTTAGCTTCTACCATAGCTTTCAACATAATAAATAAATGTGGGAGGCCTTTGTATGATATAGAAGAAGTTACACTTGCACTAGACGGGTTTGCTTTCAATGATGAATGGGAAGCCTTAGTTATATGGTCTTTGGCCCCAAGCACAAGAAAGCTTGATATTGTTTAGCCAAGACCTAACTATATTGGAGGCCTAATAATAAAAAGAGTGTCAGAAACATCAGCCTTAGAAGCTGCAAACATGTCATTTCATGTTGCACAATTTACAAGAACCACTGTAGAATCTGTGACTGCAGAAAAGGATGAGCTCAAGATGGAGTGCAATATTTTGCTAGTTAGATATGGAGACCTTGAGCGGTATAATATGGAGTTACAGAAAAAGGTAGCATTATTGGAGGATATGTTACAAAGATTGTAATCTGGAAAGCCTCACCAGAATTATGTTGACTCCCCCACCACTTCACAAGAAGGAACACAAGCTAAAGGGGCTATCAATAGGGAAGAGTTGCTTAGGCAGCTAAATGAGTACAAAGAAAAATCTAATAATCATGATGAGGATACTTTCAAGAGTGTTGATGGCATTTTTAATGCACTTTTCAACACAAGCAGTGTGTAGGTACACTACCTCTCTTGAAAGACAATCTTCCACAATCAGATTGCAGAACACTATCCCAAGGTCTCTCAGATGTCAGGTCATGACAGTGCTTAGATACCTTAGTAGTTTGATGTGATTTGCTGGAATCATAAGGCGGTCTTACAGAAAATACAAAGCAAGGACACAAAGCATGGAAGTTGGAACTCAGAATGGAGTTCTTAGGATGGAAAGTTGTTATGCACCGGCTATAGGTTCAAACAGCAATCTTGGACTCCATTTAGTTGTTGGATTTGACTTTACAATGTGCAATGAACCTTAGCATAGGTTAGTTACTAAAAAAATAGAAAAGGGTGAAGGAGATGAAAAGTTCCTAAATCTGAAGCTTGCTATGAATAGTGACAATGGAGTTCCTGCAATGGATAATTCCTCAAAACAATATCCCACTTAACCAGGGATTTCATAGTATCATGGAAATTGTGCTATCTTCTAAGGGCTGCAGATATTTCATCCTTCATCCACCACATACATACATCAATCAAAGATAAATGTTTAGAGCAGCTTTAAAATCAAGTCCATGCTAACTTTGCACAGCTATCTACCTTCAGCAAATAGCAAAAAGTATGGACTAAGGGATCATCAACAAGACAAGAATTTTTATTATCACCCAACAGCATTCCTAAGATTTATCCAAATAAATAAGACAGCTAACTAAACAGCAATAAGATCTGAGCCAAACATCTAACATTGGAGGATGAATCAAGCAACATGGAAGAAACCAAGAAAATACACCAAGTCAATGCCTTTTTCTTATAAATTTCTGCAGCATGCCTTTACAACTCAACTCTCACTTTGTAAATGAGAGGAGTGCCCTATTTATAGTTTTCAAAAAGTTACATGAATGGCCAAGATTCATTGTCATTGTGTGGCCAAGATTCATTACAAAATAGGGTTTCAACTACCCCCAAATAGATCTCAATTAAAAATTATATTTTTGTCCCTTCCCTATTTTGTCCTCTTGTGGATGGCACTATATCTCTTTCGTCCTTTAGTGGATTGTTGTTTTCTTTGCTATAACTATTCTTCAGGAAGGTCTTTATCTTTGGCTAGGCTGTCCTCCTGCTCCTCGGAAGCTGTGTGTTCTATGTACTTGAGGATGACAGCCTGGAGCTTGTCTATCTCGAGGATCTCACATCGCAATGCCTGGTAGCTCCATTCCTTAGCATTTTCTTTTAGCCTTTTCCAATCTTCTTCATACTTCGAGCCTTGGTCCCTAAATAGCTCTGATTGGTCGAAGGCATGGGCAGCAAAACTCAGGAACTTTGTTGTGATTTCTCTAGCTGTCCCATCCTTCATTTTCTCCTTGAAGTATGGCTTGATCTTCTCTAGATCCATTTGCATCGTGGGCATATCATATCCCATCATCAACTTGAGATACCGGGCACATTCCGCCTAGATTTCCTTGATCCACTTAATGTCTCGATCCACTCTGCTCAGGATTTTCTCCAACCTCTCCTTCCGGTTGTCGAGGTCTCTGCGCCACACATCCACTAGCCAGTGATCTTCCCTTTTCAGTTCTAGCTTCTCCTCCCACATGGCCTCAGGCATCTGAAGGATGGCTTCAATTCTTGGGAAGGTGGAGTCGTAGGTGGTGGGGAAATTGGTGTAGAGCCTCTTTGTGCTCTCTAGGGACTGGATCAGGTCCAAGAACTTGTTGGCTGTCCACACAGCCCTGCTGATTCCCATGTTTTTGACGTATGCAACCTATCAGAACCAATCCTCGGTGGTTTTCTCCAAGTTCTTTTCTCTCCATCTTTTCAATCTATTTTTTGGAGAGCAACTATGGCATGGCCGTGGAGGTGGTGGGTAGGTCATCCACTAAGGACCATTGCTAGATATAATCTGTTAACGCTGCAACCTGCACCTTAAGCTCATCCTTGGAGACCTTGTCTTGCTTTATCAGGTGCACCACTGTGGCCACCGACTCCTCAAGCTGCTCGACCTTTTATTCTCTAGTTGTTGTCTCCAAGTCAATGGTTGAGATATTATAACTCACCCCTGCCTAGCCAATTGTAGGCGTTGCAATTTGCGCTGCTCGGGAGTCGAAAGCATCTATTGTTATCTTGGATCAGACCTTGGGCTTCTTCTCCTTCTTCGTTGTGATCTAAGATCGAGCTAAGATGGCCTCCAACCTCACCCTTGGGTCCTTCAGCATTGGGGTCATTCTCTCAAGTTATCTCTCCAACCATTCGGGCATAGCAGACTTATCCTTGGGTGAATCATGAATGCCCTCGCCCTTCTCAGTCAAAGGCAAGACTTCTGCCTCCTTTTCCTTTTAGGGCTCTTCTTTCTCTTTGGTATCATCATCTTCTCCTTCGTCGGAGTCATGAATGAATATGAGGCGTTTGACAGGCAGCATGGTGGATAATTGTTGGATGGGAGTTTCTTCTTTTGCTGCTTCTTCTTCTTTCTTCTTCTCAGTAGCCTCGCCCTCAAGGCTCTTGGTAACATGGGCTTCAACCTTGGTTAGGTCCTTTTGTCGCTGCTCCTCCGGGGGCTGCCCCTCTTCACCATGTGGGGACTCCTCTGCCTTTGCTCCAACGTCCTTTAGCTGCTGTGCCATTTCTTCTTCAAGATCCTCATCAAAAGTCTGGATGATTTCCTTAGCATATGAGCCACCCTCCTCATCTCCACCCTCGGAAGCCCGTCTCCTCCTCATAGACCACCCTATCGATGGTTCGGTGCTCGTACTCGGGGTGCTCATGATACTCATCCGCTTCCTCCTCTATAGACTTTGAGGCTTCTTGCTCTCGTTCCTCCAACTCTTTTGAGATTTGCATTGTGGCCTCCATAGCCGGTAGCCCTATTAGCGGTTGTGAAGGCTGAGCTGTCGCGAGGAGTTGGGCGAGGGATGCTTGGAGAGTTGGGTTCATTAAGATCTGTGAGAGCTCAAGGGGGAGGTTTTGCATGTGTCTTGTAAGAACCTCAAGCATAGTGGCAGCAGGAATAGGTGATGTTATTACTGCCAGAGGGAGTGATGTAATTGGCGACATAGTAGCAGAGGAAGGGGGAGTGGTCATGCCAGAAGAGGAATATATGACGACCACCAACCCAGCCGGGGGCGAAGGAGCAAGATGGATAGAAATGTCCACTACTAGCGGAGATGCAGTGACCATAGCTAGGGAGGTGGGTGGTGCAACAGGAGGAGCAGGAAGAGCCAAGGGAGGCTGGGATTCTTCTACACTCACCGCTTGTTTAAGCCTTTTGGGAGATGAGCCTCCCATTTCTTTCTTCACTTATTCTTTGGGATCCGGAGACTGCGCGGTCTCTGTTCCTTTCCTTTTCTGGGACCTGGTGACAGGAGGAGATTTGGAGGTCCCGTCAGTTGATGTGGTGGCAGCAACGTCTTCCGTGGCACTCAGCTCACTCTTTAGCCCTTCATATGTCAGGACCACTCCTTGTTGCTTTAGATGCACCACCTGCCCATCGATCCACTCCTTAGTACGAGTTATGATTGGTTGGGTGATGGTGTCCAGGTCATCAACCTCCTGTTCATCCCAGTCGATTGATGGTATTGGCAGGTTAGCAACTGCAAGGTACCTCGGGTGCATGACTGTGGACTCATCCTCCTCAACTTGGCCCAGCACTGGGAATGGTTGCACCTTTCTTAAGAATAGTACCGTCATGTGCATGTAGTGCCTTGTGCACACTTCTTTGTCATCCTAACAGTCGGCCTAGAAATCTTCAATGTGATCTTGGTGGGCATATGCTAGCCCCAGTGCTTTCCTGACGTGGCCATATGGGTCCATCCATAGGCGAGCAATGTACCAGTTGAAATGGTACTCTTTGAGCTCTTTCTCAGAGTTACTGGCACATTGTGGCATTTGTAATCGATACAGACCCTGGCCAAGGGTCATAGGGTAGGAGATCCCCGCTATATGCTTGATGCTAAAGATTACTAGGATGTGTCAGAGTTGCCGAGAGAGCTCCAAAAGGATGATTCTATCATTGGGATAGTGAGGCAATCTATTCGGCCTTTCAGTGAAACCCTGGGCCCGGATGTATGTAAACTTGGGAAACTGGATGAACAAAAAAGTATATTATTTTAGGAGTGCCCTGGCACTATGGGAGACCCTCCTCTCGAAGTCTCCAGTGATCAATCTGATGATGTGGCTAGTGAAGGCGTCATTGACCCTGCAGTATTCTTTCTTGAAATTTTGGTATTGGAGTTGAGGGTCCTTGTCAAACAGTTTGAGCCCTCGTTTCTGCCCCTGATCGGGTGCTACAAACAACCCTCTGTATTATCTTTGATCTGCTAGGGAGTAGACGAGGTAGGAGGTCATGTAGAATTTGGAGCTCCTTTTCACGTTGATAAACTGCTCGTGGAAGCAGTTGCTTATAATTTTGCCCCAGTAGAATGAAACTTTGGTTGTAACATCCTCATTTCCCTGCAGGATCTATTCAATGTAATAGGTCATCCATTCCTAGAAGTAGGCGGCCGTTGGAAGACCCATGACCCTACTTAACATGGTTACCAAGTTGTGGTAATCCTCGTGGAAATCACTACGGAAGAGTTCTTGGGGAACCTTCACAGCACTACCCCATTTTTCCTTAAGCCAATGGAGGTTGATTGACTTCTTGCACCCTGTTGGATTAGCATCCCACGCTGCTTGGCATTCTTCTAACGTGGGGATCTCCATTTGCTGGAATGTGGGAATGTGGAATGTCTTGGTGATCCCCTCTGGCAACATGTCCACAAGGATGTTTCCTTCCTTATCCACAATCATTTTGGTGTCTGTTTGATAGGCTTCTTGGCAAGCCATGACTAACTCGGGCGCCATGAGCGAGGGAGGGAAACCGGCGGCCTTGGCTATTCCACTCTGCCATATTAATTTGGCATTCTTTATTGTCGGGTTGACCCTGACCCTTTGAGTGAATTCATCTATATCCACCTGACCAATATTCATATCTGAAATCTCCTTCCAGTCTGTTGAGACCTTTGAGTGGAGCGGCTCACCCTGAAACTGGTACTTCATTTGATCTTTGTCTTCCTTTCTCCAAGGGGTCCTTCCTGACTTCTTACCCTTGTCCTTCTTGGCAGATGCCCCTAAAGTTCCTGCACCTGATTCCATATATTCTGCAAGCAAGGGCAAAGTTAGTGCAATAAAACATCAATAGTGTTCATGTTAGTCCATATCTTGAAAATAACATCCACTTCAAATAATCAATTAAGTATATCATAAATTATATCTCTAGATGTTATTGATCTTTGTTTCAGGGCATTTGGACAATCCAGGCCCGAAGGGCCAGACTTCCCTAGTAGGAATACTGTCTGGAAGGGAAAATATAGCCAAAAGCTCCCAGAGACCCTCCTTGGCCAAATTTTAATGTTTCGAGAAGCTCATGATGAAAAGGGCCAAAAATTAGCATGTGGGTCGAGGTTAGATTCCAGATTTGGGTTTGTTAGGATTGATTTAAGGGGCTTCAGAGGTTTCAGGCCGGGAAGCCGCCAGGAAACGACAGTTGGTGAAGGCGGACAGCAGGCAGAAACTCAGCGGTGGAAGTTCGAGGGCCAGGGTCCGGGGGGCCAATTGATGGCCGGCATGTGTTTATCATTTAGGCTTAGCGGCATTTGGTGTGGTGGGGCACTGAGGTTAGGGCGCCAGAGGGCATTTTCCGCTAGCAGCAGCGGGCGAGAGGTGGACTTATGAGGACAGAAGTCTGGACACTGGCGCCCGGAGAGCAGAAGGTCGAGCGGGAACCTCCGTTTGGAACAACGTACGTAGAGCGGAATCCTGGGACACGGGGCTCGGAGAACAGACAGAAGCTAGAAGTTTTGGTGATACTCCACGGCCGTCGGCGCCTCGGAGCCCGGGTGGCAAAAGGCGGGGCAAGATTTCCCAACGGCAGGAAAGCGTCGGACTTCTGAGAATGGAAGTCTAGGAGCCGGGACCCAGGGAGCCGATGGCCGAGGACCTAAAAAGGAGAAGCTAATAGAGGGGAAAAGGCCGGGGTCTGGGGGTCAGGCAGAATTAGAATGTTCGCCGAAAGACTTCGCTGTGGGGAATGACGGAAAATAAGGCACGGAGGCCCGACGTCCGAGGCCCGAAGGCGTCAATGAAGTAACAATATCATATTGCCAAAGACTAACAGCGAGAGCCAGGGCGGAGCCCGGGGTGCGGGAAGCCGGGGGACGAATTCCGTTGGAGACGGCAAAAATTGGGTGGAACTCTGGGGACGGAACTCAGGGGTCTGGAAACCGACGTGACCAAAAGACACATGTTCAATTTCCAAGTTTAGACAGTGAGGAACATGTTGGGTTCTGAAAGCTGGGAGGTTGGAGCAGGTTCATAGTTCAAGCACGGCGAAAGGAAAATGAAAGTCCAAGGAAGGAAACCTGACAAACCAGGCCCAGAGAGGGGGATTGCCGTAAGTGAATGTTTGAAGTTTTTAGAATTTTGATGGCGAAGATGGGTTTCGGGCCCGAGGTGGACACTTTCCCTGCGCGAAGAACAGCCGCACCAGGGAAGACTCTCGAATCGGTGGTGAGGTCATTTCTATGGGTTTTGCCAATTTTCCAAGACGTGGGTTTAGTGCGCCATTTGGTGTTCTATCAATCTATGCTCTCCTAGGGATTGTTCATTTATTTAAATATTTCAATATCATGAAAATGATGGTTGGGAGGGCGAGTGGATGGCCTACCTCAAAACACGCTAGGCGAGGGACGTGGGATCCACACATGGCCAACAGACTGATGCCGAGGGCGATGATCGTGACGTAGTCGAAGGCAGTGGGCTCTAGATTATAGCTTCTCAAATTCGCTCCAATTCTGAGGAATGATAATGACTACCCGGATTGGGCTTTTTATACCCAAACCACCATGAATGACTGCAATAAATGCCTATACAGCCGCAGGAAAAGTAGTTGGATTTGAAGATAGGTTGGCCGCGACGATGGGAACGTCAGGGCCCAGTGGCCGGGAAGACGTATCGTGATGGCCGCCATTTTGAAGATTTCTCATTGTTTGAACGACGGCGGCGGGGAGCGGATCGAGGCCTGGGGGGTGGGATTCCACTAGGGATCCACCGTTAGGCACGGCGGAACCATCATGGATTTCCAGAAATGGAATTACAGACGGTCGGGCCCGACAGAGTCCACGATAGACAAGCCACGGCAAAGACCTTTGACAGAGATAAGGCAGGCAAGGCCCGAGGAGAAGGAGGCCATGGGAGGTTCATCATCGCGGATAGCGAGATTGAGACGGAACTCTGGAAGCGGACTTCTGGGGTCCAGGGCCTAGAGGGGCAGGAGCCGCTCCGAAAATTTTGTGACAAGTTTTTGACGGAGGGCGGCAGGACGGACCCCGAGGTCCGGAAAGACGCTCGGTGAATGCCACAAAGGACGACATTTGTAGAGGGGAAACCCGAAGAGGGAATCCCGGACACCCGGGCCTGACAGGGCTCGGGGCCATTTAGGGCCAAAATGCCACAGAGACACTCCGCGAGGCCCCGAAAGGCAGCAACAAACCAAAAGTGGAGGCATGATCGGTTTATGATGGAACTTTGGAGCAACATCGACCATCCAAAACATCAAAAAGTGGGGCACGCAAAATGAGGCAGCCCCCAAAATGACTCGACAAAGTGAAAGAAAAGAGGGTCCCCATTCCGAACGGGGCGTGTGTGCTAAGGGCACAACAAAGAGCAACATGAATATTGTCACAATAGTATTGGAACATTGGAAAAGAAGAGTGAATAATAGGTTGAATAGTATTTACTATAGCTATTCATCCATGGTGGATGTTATCAATAATTTTGACAATGATAAAGAAATAGCTATTCCACTCATAGAAATTTAGATCCTTAGGAAGAAGGATTTGGTATTGATTTAAATTTGATTTGCGAAAGATACTAATCGACTTGAAAATTTTAAACCTACCATGGTTCTTGTTGGTAATATTGAAGGATATAGGGGAAATATTAAACCATTAGAGAAAAAAATAAAGGAGCTGGTAAAGTCCTTCCATGAATCACATCATGGACTTCTTACATCCATTCTAAAGGATGATGGTAGCATAAGAACTCTGCAAGAGTGGAAAAATGAAACAAATAAGGTTATTTCAAATCAGGCTATGTCAATTAGTGAAAAATTTGATATGGAGACATTGAAGATAAATATGGATATGTTAGCTCATGTTAAGACTATCCTACTAGAATTTGATAAGGAAGCTAACCAGATTTTCACCAAGTATGCAAATTATAGAGAGAAGGTTGATGAAGTCATGAATTTTGATTGGCCCACTGAAGATGAATTCCTAGCATGGAAAGGTATATACTTCGAAGGAGTGGGGTTCTAATATAAAGTTGCAGGATTGTGATTTGAAATTTTGAAGTTTGTAACAATGATGAATAATGGATAGATGGGAAATGCACTACATAGCCTAGATTTAATATAGATCAGGCTTTTGATAAAGTATGGAAAGTATAGTACATCTTCTTCAAGTTGAATTGATGAAAAAGCTATAGATATGGACATTTCTTTTGTCTTTTCTTTTTTGTTTCTTTCATGCTTTCCTTCTTTCACTTTGTGTGCATGGGACTAAATTTTGAGATAACTATTTGGTTGTACCCATTTTGAAAATTGTACCAAATCTCAAACAACGAATGAAGAATACTTTCATTTTCCCACATGTTTACCACCTCTTGGGAATGCATTGTAACTAAATGGGATAATCTTTGTTATAGCGGTCCAATAGGGTTCTTACATGTGTACTTTTTGGCCTAAGGCTTGTTTTTCTCTTTCACTTCTATAAGAAGGAATTTAGGGCTAGAAAGTAGGGGTTCATTTTTACAATCAACACTACGACTTGTAAAGGGAATATCAAGCATGTTTTAAGAGTTTTGTCTTAAGTTTAGAGTTTATGGTCATGTATGTAATTCTTATAACAATATAGCAAAATATAATACAGAGTAATACCAATTTCATGGCTATTGTATCTCCTTGTACTCATTCTATGAGTTATGAATGAAGGCAATCCAAGATTCCTTTTGTTTGTATCGATTGTTTCTCAATGGATGTTCAATGTCATTCTTGCTTATTAGTTCATTGAATTAATGCAAATTCTTGGAGGAAATTGTCAACTCATAAAAATTAGGTGCTAGGATATTTATAAGTAGTAATAACCATGAATGTAATAGGGGAATGTTGTAATGCAATATTTCTAGAAAATTTTTGCTGCTATTATTGATTTTTTATCTAGTTATATAGGTTGATATTGACTCCATGCTCAGGATGAAGGCACTAGTTCATGCAAAGTTTTCATGATACAATTTCTAGGTTCATTCATCAACTAATCACTATTAATTTACAAACATTCAAATGGATACCACTGTAGTTGTTTTGTGTTGACGTTCTTCCTCCTCAAGCTCCAAGTATGGGACATTGATAAATGAGATTCCAACTTATTTGATGTACTATGTTGTTGAGTGATTTTATGAGAAGTATCTATTATTGACAACGTACTTAATTATAATTGTGTGAAGTCTTGAGTGTACATTGTGGGATCACACTCCCAGGTTCCATAGAGCTCAAAGTGTAGGAGTAGAAGTCCTATAGCTTCCACTCATTCATTAGCCAATCCCTCTGGAGTACTAAGTATTGGAAATGGAAAAGTCCATGGGTATTTCAAAAGATCAATTTGGTTTGCTAAAAAAAAACCAACACATTGGTGACTCTACTAGTGACAGCTTAGACCAAAGTCTTTAGTTTAAATCTGATACATTCAAACTCAAGTGTGTGTTATGTTATTCTTTACCATTTGAAGATTATTTTCTTTAAATTATGTTGCATTATTCACATCATACTCATCTTATGCATCAATTCTTGTTTCATTTTGTCACCTTTTTTTGGGTTATGTTTAAAATCTTTTCTAAAGTTACAATTGTAGACACTAAAAAATGCCCTCTTACAACACCTTGTCACAACATTGCATCATTTAGACATCTTGTAGTATGTTTTTCCCTAGGTACCCATGTCATCATCTAATTAGTTAAATAAATCTTATTTATTTGACTAATTTCATTTATTCCCTTCCTATGCATAATCCATCCATTCCTCTAATATTAATTAAGTAATTTATATTATTTAATTAATTAAATCATAATCCATCCATTCCCCTAATGTTAATTAAATAATTTATATTATTTAATTAATTAAATCATTTCCATCCATTCCTCTAATGTTAATTAAATAATTTATATTATTTAATTAATTAAATTATTTATATTCATTCTTCTAATGTTAATTAAATAATTTATATTATTTAATTGATTAAATCATAAATTCAACATTAATCAAATAAATCAAATATTTATTTAATTAATAAAATCTAAAAAGGACATTCTTGCTTTCTTTCCAAAATTTGAACTCATGTGTATCTAATTAATTAATTAAATTAGATAATTCATCAATTATCCTTCTAATCTTCTTCAGGATTTATTTCCTTTAAGCAATAAATCAAAATCTTTCTATCTTTTTAAAATCTTATCTCATCTTGTTGTATTTCCTCTTTTGTCAAAAATCAAATCCTTATTAAATTCTTCAGACATCCTTATGCTATCAAAATCATTCTTCTATCTTCCATCCATCTCCATCTATCATCTTCATCAGGTCGTTATGCTTCAGAATTGAGTAACCAACATTCCTTCAACAATCAACCTTCAAAATCTCACATTCTTATGCAAGTGGAGAAGAGCCATGGAGGTCATTCTTGAATCTAGTTTGAAAATTGGTTTGCATTTCTTTTGTTTATTTGCATTTTCATTCTAGTTTGTGCTTCATGGTGCTTGATAAGATTTAATTAGTTTATTGTTTTCAACATTAAGCTTGGATTTTTCCCTATCTATATTTTGGCATCCACTGTGGGGCCTTGCCCCATTTTTAACGCCTATTTGTAGGTTTTCTAACAGGATTTCATGCTCTGGAATTAGGATTTTTGACAAAAATTTCCATTTTATCGCATACGTGGATTTCTGTAGCGCATCTGATGTTTTTTGTGACGCATCCAGGATTTCTTTCAATGCTTTTACAGGTGTTTTGGGGCATCCAGAAACTATTTTGGTGCATTTAAGGGACATAACAATGCTTATAAGGAACATAATGGTGCATATACTCAGTCCATTTCCTTAAAAATTTTGTAGAAAAAAAAATTCTTTTTTTTAGCACATTTAGGAGTTCTTTTAGTGCATTTAAGGTTTTCTGCAGTGCATCTGGGACTTTTTTAGCGCATCTGGCACTATTTTAGCGCATCTGGCATTGTTTTAGCACATATGAGGCCACTGTTTTAGCGCTTTTATAGTAAATCTTAAAATGGTCATATCTTGGTCATATTTTGGTCTTTTTCGAAGCTTTTTTTTAAATGGGGTAGAATTTCATAAGCTGTCTAATGGTGTAGGTGTTTATCAACTTTGATAGAGTTAAAGTTTTCAAATTCTCACATCTTCTTCAGCACATATGACTTTTGTTCTAGCACATTTGTAATTTGTTTTTTTTTTTGTCTTGGTAACTTGGTGAATCATACGGAGCTAGAAAAGCATTGGGATCAATTACAACAATAATTTGGAAAGTGAAAAAAACTAGGCACACTCGTTTAATCCTTCATCTCATTAATCTTGTTTGTCACACATTTCAATTTGGGGCATAAAATCAAATCTTGTTTGATCACATCATTGAAATTGGTTTAAAACGAATCTTGTCTTCAATCACACTTTAAAAAATGGGTCTAAAATTAATCATTGTCTTCCATCACATCTTGATTTGGGATCTAAAAATAATGCGTGCTTCCATTTCTTTCTTGCACACATTTCCTTTCTAAGCATCAATTAATAACTGTGAGTGTGAATCAAGTGCGTGTGTGGTCACAAACAACTCACTTGGTTTGATTTTGTCAAACCCTTTATAGGAGGCCTACTAGGGGATTTCATCACCCCTGGGGATGACCTCAATCGAAGTGTGAATCGAAATACATGCTTGTTTGGGAGTTAAAATCTTGACACTCTTGGCTAAGCCCCAAACAACTGAATACCTTTGGTAAGTGAAGGTGAAGGGTGGGTTACCCCTTTCTCCCAACTATGTGGCAGGAATTTTATTCCAAACAATTCCTTAGTCAACCTTGTGTAGACTATCTTGATAAGTAATTGACCATAGCCCACTTGACTAGTCATAGGGCTTGTTGATATGTCTTCCATGTGTGCTTGTTTAATAATCATCATTACATTCTTTAAATTTCAAAATTCAAACTTGCTTATGTGTCTTGTGTGAGTGATTTATGTGTGTACATGTGTGATCATTCATTTAAACATTTCCAAATCAAGCTAAACACCAAACACATAAAGATAAGTCACTCTACACCTTCTTCCAACACATTCATTTCCAATCACTTTCATCCTAATCACCCTTCTTAGCCACATCCTATCCATTTCATACTAATCAATCCAAATCATCCAAGCTAATCATTCCACACATCATCATCACCAACCTAGTCCTAGTCACCACTTGTCAAAATGGTCCTAATCATAAACAAGCCTAATCCAAATCATAAGCCCAAGATCATAATTCAAGGAGGCCCTCTCCCTAGTCCAAATCATGAAAGAAAACCAAAACCTAAAATCATACTTTGAGGGCTCCTCCTACCACCTCTAATGATGACATGAACTATGTGGCATACTTTGAGGAACAAATTCATATGCAAGAGCTTACACACATGTGTGACATAAAGACAACATTAGAAGACCTAGCACCCCAACTTCAAAACCTCCTTTGAACACTTCACCGAACACATCAACCCCTAGACCACCAAACCATACAAAGACTTCAAACCCTCTTCCAATGTTTTCAACAAATTAAATCACCTCAAATCCAACACCTTCTAGCCCAATCCAATCAATTCCACCTCAACCTAATGTGTCATCCCCTTCTATCTCATACCAATCTAATTCATCCACTTATTTGCATGTCAATGCCACATCAACCTATCAAGAAACATCACAACAAGAACATAGGATCCCAAGTCCACCTTGGCAACAAAATCAAGAACCTATGAGTATTAATGCCGCCTTTGACAAGGGAAACACCAATCTAGCACATGCACCCTATAACTTTATCATACCATCATCCAATCAAAATCAAAACCCTAAGCCAACACCTTCCACCCCTACACCTCCAAAGGATGTGACCCAAGGGCTACAAGCAAGGAATCAACTATCACCATGTCATTCAACACATACACTTAAATATACAAAAGAGTCCTCAAACATCATGCCAAGTCCTTCAAGCCAACCATGTCACCCAAAACCCCTTGAGCCAATTCTAGAGTCTCCCCTCATAAGTCATAGTCACCCTTTGTCATGCTCCTATATTGTTGACCATCAATAACATGTCAAGTCTCTCCATGAGAAATCCCCTTCCCCCTCCATTCAAATAAGTCATGAGGTATTTCAAGAGAACAATCCTAAACATGCAGAAATATGAACCCCTCATCCACATAAAGATCAACACCCTCCCAATGATTCCATTCATAACATACCTAATACTAAATTCATGATCAATCTTCCATCTTTGATCAAGCTCCCCTCTATGATCTTACCTATGATCAAGAAGACCATGATGATCCTCTTAACCAACTTTATGCATTCCATGGTCAAGAGCTTTCCACGTCACCCATCCATGATGCACAAACATCCACTTTCCATGATGAGATAAGTTCCTCCCAAGCACACATAGAAGATCAAACAAATACCTTGGATCTAAGTGAACACAATGCTAATCAATATCCTAATGATCCTACATCACCCACTATCAACCCCATTGCAAGTCCTCCATCATATCCTATTGGTCTTTCCACCCTCATTCATGAATGTTCTTCCTTAGAACAAAAACAACCATTATCTTCCCTTGCTTCATTTTCTCCATCTAATAAGGAACTTGTGTCTAGTGTTCCACCTACACCTAGTCCCATTTTCCATTGCACACTCCAAAACATGAACCACCAAGGTAAAGGTCTAGACCTTCATGAACAAGGTATTTTGGAGCCCATCCATGTCAAAGTCCCTCCACACTCTTATGTCCTTGGATTTACACTCCAAGGATAACAACTTAAAGATGTTGGTATTTCCTCCATGCCTCCTAAGTCCACTTTCCATCATAAAGCCTATCGTATCCCTAAAACATATGTTGCCATCCCCCCTCCATCATCCTACAAATGTCAAAAGCATGTGACCATACACCTTCCACCATCCACTTTTCCACCATTACTTCCAACTTATAATATCCCTCCATCCACTTTACCACCATTACTCCCAACACGTAATATCCCCATCATCTAATCCTCTTATCCATCTACCCGTAAATCCTCTAAACATCTTAATCATGACCAATCAATGCACACATTGTCTAAACATAAAGCTTCCACTCATTCCAACAAACCCAAGGGATTCCAAAATTAAAATTTGGCTGCCTCTATGCATAAAGTCAAAAATTCTAAAGGTGCTAATGCCTTAGCATACAATTACAAAAATTCAAAGCCAAACAAGCCATATAATCCCATTCCTCCAAAAGAAAATTCTAAAACAAAATGGTTTGGGTACGCAAAAATAAGTAAGTCAAATGAGGTATCAACATCACAAAAATCCCAACCATCCCCTTCCATCCAAAACACATTCCATTCAAAATCAAATTCCTAAAACCCACAAGCAAAAAAATAAAAGTCATAAAAATACTAAGTCTATGTGGGTACCAAAGCACTACATCCTCCACCTCCTAAGCAAACATCTCCATTGCTTCCTACACCCCATCCACATCAAAAGCTTTAACGCACATCTGTGCAACCATTGGTCATGGTTCCTTCCCATTTTAACAATTCTATACCTCCATCCCTCACCCTTCACTCATTATCTCTACATATCTCCCCCACCACTTCCTATGGTCCATGCTTTTGGCTAACCCTCCCCATTCATCTTTTTCATAAGTCCCATATAAGTCCTATATCTTCCCTACATAATCACATCATAATCTATTATTTCCTCCATAATCCACATCATAATCCATCATCTACCTACTCCATCTCCATTTCATGTCATCCCTTACCAACATCTATGAGCATAATGACATTTGACATGGTCCATGCAATGACATCAATCCCTAGTGGGACTATCACCTTTCATGCAACTAGACACTTGAGTCCCTCCTATCGATATTCCCATTCTCCTATCCAAAAAGTCCAAGAGAAAATTCAAAGAAAAAAAAAATAGGAATCGCTTCGTCCAACGGTGAAAACTTGGTAAATAGGTGCCTTGGATAAGTACCATGTTGAAAACTTGGAAAACAGGCATTATGTGCAAGTTGATCTTCTATGTCACTTATACTTGGGGGCACAATGTCTTATCTATCCAACTGATCATTTTCATATCATATCATTTCCATCCTACCTACCATCTATAGCCATCATACATACCTATCATATTGAGTCCATTCATCCA
>VDFB02000003.1:489050550-489466608 GCA_007258455.2 Sequoia sempervirens
AAAAGTAGTGTTTGGTATTTTTTTCGCTATAAATTAACCTTTCATCGAAATTTGAAATAAATTATATTTTTAGAAACTAGACTCCATTCTACAATTTAAAAAAAATAAAATTTTAGAAAAATCTTTTAGTTTCAAAAAATTTGAGTGGGAGCACGGCCAAAATTCTGCTTTTTAGGAAGTGCCCACTTAGAAAATTAATAAAAAATCAAATATTCATTAAAAAATTATCAGAAAATATCCAGTCCTTACTACATACTGCTATCTAACTTCTGACTGGAGTGATTTTAAAAATACTCAAAAAAAGGTTCATCAAGTGGCTCTCAGGTCACACAAGAGTTGCTATGTTATGTTTTTCTCTCATGAAAAACAACAGCAATTTGTGTGTGTGTCCCTCTTTTGAACCCCTTAATCTCAACCATTTTCAAAATAAATTAGTAGTTTAGAAAGTAGACTCGGAGCACTGCGGTCCTTGTTTTTGTTCCATCAAAAAATTTTGAGTGTAGCTATCCTCAATTTCACGTCCAAGGTCAGTATTTCCTTATTTCAGAAAAAAGTGGCCACTTAAGCCCCTTTTTTGGGAACCATCTTGGTGCACTTACCCATAGGCTTAATAAAAAAATAAAACCAATTCCATATATTTATATGTATTATGTATATATGTATGTATATCCATATATGTATATATATGTATATGTATATATGTATACATGTGTGTGTGTGTATATATGTTTACATGTATATATATATTTAAGTTTTATATGGGTATTTTTCCTAAACTATTATTTTATTGTCCATGCTTTTCATTCTCTGCTTATTGTTGCTTTCAATAGCAACTTGGAGGGTTTTGACACTAATGTGCTACAAAATGTACAAGAAAGTATATTGATTAAATTGCATTGTTGAAAGAGCCATTTTCAAAAGATAAAAGAGCTACTAGAATAACAATTAAAAGGCACTAAATGATTTTCCCCTACACACGTATACATATAGCTTTTTAGCTTGCCAAATCAATTATTTAACCCCAATTCTTTATGACACTTATTTTCTTTAGGCTATGACATCAATTATATGATGCATCAATCTCTGCAAAATGTGTATGGTTCCATAGACTTAATTGATAATTTGAGCTACATTGATTGGCATTGATTATTATAGACAAAACATTTATGCAAATAAACCATGTAAAATGAGTTGTAGCAAGTAGTTCTTATTTTAACACCTCTTATACAATTTCTCTATTTGTCTTGAATATTTATTAAGAAATAACATAGCTCGAATCCTCTATTAATATGTTTTCATGAGATTGTTTTTTCCCTAGTCTACTTGAACCTTCCTTGAATAAACTGCCTAGGTTTGTTTATGTAAGCGAGAAAGCATGCAAATTATCTAGGATTTCAGTGTGTTACATCGATATGTTTCATTGTATTCTTTCTTCCTCATCTATTTCAACTTCCCCACACCAAATTGTTCTTTTCCCAATTAACTCTATGGCATTATAGCCATTTTGTAGAGATTATTGCTATCCATTGCTTTTACAAGTTTTGTTTAATGTGGGTTTACCGTCAAAGAATGTAACTTTCAAATTTTTAATTTACAGGTCAACTATTACATACACTGCTTGTCTTGTATGAATATGTTTACTGTGAGTTTTTTTATCATTGAGTTGTTATTCTTAAGCAATCTACAACAATCAGGGGTCTACTATGGTGAACTTAGAAAAAGAGTATCATGAAGAAACACTTGTTATCCAATGGTTCTTACGTATACTCTTAATAGTTCTTTTACAATTTACCTATTTGTCTATAGTGTTTAGTGCCAAATAATGTAGCTTGAATTTGGAATTGAAAAGTCAGGTGTGTCATAGATTGTTTGTCTTATACCATTATGTTTCATCATATTTTTGTGAGCCTTCATGATTTTAATATGGTGGGAAGGAGAGCGAGCATGGGTTTATTGTCTCCACTTTCCATCATTTTCTATTTCTTGATGCTTATAGACATGGATACAATTTTTTGACATGAACTTCTCAACTAAACACAAAATCTATACTATCCATTCTATTTTTTATTGTTTCCTTGAGATAGATTGCTTGTCCAAATAGGAAAATTGTAAAAGAACTATTAGGAAAACATTAGAGAATGATATACATCTGATTCTTGAGTATCATCCTAATACCTCTTACAACTAGTACATAGATTGCTTGCCTTCTACTATGATGTTGCATGATATTCTTTTCCCATCATTTATTCAAAGCTCCCTATAATAAATTGTTAACTATTTTTTTTTCTTTCTAAGCAAAGAAAATGTATTTATTAAGTTGCATTGTTGAAAGAGCCATTGTGTTGTTGCTTGTGTATGTGGCTATTGTAAGAATAGTTCTCCTTGGGTCCATTCTATAATAGATTTCATGGTTTTAATTTTATTGTGCTGTGAAGTTTGTAAGTCATTTTACATGGGTATTTTACATTTCCTCATCTGTTTCAACTCCCCCCATAACAAACTCTTCATTATGGTAATTTTCCTATTCTGTTCTCCAGTTTTTAAATTTCTATTTAATGTGGGTTTATCCATCATGTCAATGTTGTTCAATGGCGATCACTAAAGTAAATGCAATATTCAATGTTGTTGTGTTGGAAGGTATACTTTGCTTAAGTTGCATTATCAAAAGAGCGATTGTGGTGTTGGTTTGATACATATAGGTAGATATGCATATCCATATATGTAAATGAAAAAAACGGTGGCTCATTCAAGACTTGTGACTCAGTCCAATGTAGCTCATCCTTGTTGAGCACAATCAAATGTGTATGTAATTACAATACTCTCCCATTTCCAATAGACACATTTTGGTTAACTAATTGTAAAAATTATTTATTATTTTTAGCCTCACATTGTATATACTAATTTTACCCATATACTTTCTTTTTATCCTTCCTTTTTTATTTTCCTTGCTTGTCCACTAACATACCCTTGTATTCCATTTGCAGGAACTAGGTTTAAGCATGCAAAGGGATTTGAAAACCAAGATACCTTTTCTGTGATGTATGATGAAACTCCATGACATCTCCCATGGGTGTTTCATCCTTCTCTTGCTCGGGGGTTTGGCTAGAGTCCATGGGGCTCCATGATGTCAATATGCTAGGGTGGAAAACAAGCACGAGTTTTATGGTTTTACATTTGACGTCATATATTTTTGTTACAGACCTACATGTGTACACAAATTCTTGTATAGATTTACTATCATGTTTCTCATGTCGCCTGAAAATAAGGCATACCTTCTAATTCAATAAAAATAATAATTTATGATGAATCTTCATGATATCTCCCATGGATGTTTCATCCTTCTCTTGCTACATATATACATGTGTACACAAATTTTTGTACAAATTTAGTGACATCTTTATGATGTTCCCTCAAAACAATGTTATCCTTCTAACTCAATTAAAATAGTAATACAAAGTATGTGTATCATTTCATCACATTCCCAAAATTATGGAGTACATACTGTTTATAACATCTTTCTGTTTTGCAAAACTCGTTTGTCATGACCATTATAACTAATATTGAAATAAATATATATTTTTTAAAAAAAACATGACTAATAAGTCTTTAAAAAAGAAAAATAACACATGAATAATAAGCCTTTAAAAAAGAAAAATCCTTTAATGAATTTAAAACCATTCCTTCAACATGGCGTATAGTTTTATTCTAGAATTTGATAGGCAATTTCCAACTAATAGGTTTTCATTCCAAATCACAAAAACCATTTTCCCATTGTTATGCAAATAGTTCTTAATGTTATATTTGAGTTTATAATACTTTACAATGCTCATATTGAATGAATATATATAAAAACAAAAAAAAAACTTTGTGTGAAAATTATTTCATTTACAACTTTAAATTGTACATAGAATTCAAATTCATAAGATTCGCCTTTTGATATGAACTAACTTCACATTGTTAGTTTTTTAGTTCCACACTACTTGTATTGGTTTCGTACATATACAAGTAGTTACTTTTAATGTTTTCTTTTTTATTCTAATTCATTTAGAAGAATATCTTTTGCCAACCCAAATAAATCATTGTTTCCTCACAAAGCAAGAGATACCTTTAAATTCAATTATTGTAAAAATGCACAATATGTGTCTCGTGTCATCGCATTCTTCTTCTCCTAAGGTTTGTTCATTCATTTTCCATCTAAAATGGTATAAATTAGTCTTGAATGACTATGGGGATTTTTTTTCTTTGAGTACTATTTGTTCTAAAAATTCTATCATATCTTAAATTCTGAAGGGAAATAATTATTAGTAACAAAACTAATTATTTCAAAATTTAAATTGTATTTAATTTTTCAAAAGTAATTTTTAAAGAAAAATTTGATTGTAAAATCATTCTCCTAAGATTATTAATTAAAATCATTTTGAAAAAAATATTGTTATTCAAGTAATGAAATAAAAAAATCAAAGATCATTTTCCTCTATCATCCATATGGTTATTAATCTCGCATGGATTGCCTTATCTTAAGATATTTAAATAATAATTTATCAAACGATTGATTAACCTAAACAAAAACATCAAATATAGATGTCCATAGAAGCCTAAGAAATATTATACTAAAATACATAACACCTTAAATTTTGGACATAAATTATTATTATTAACAAAACTAATAATTTATAAATTTATATTCTATTCAATTTATAAAATTTGTTTTATTAATAAAAATTATTTAAAAAAATCATTATCCTCATATTATGAATCAAAATCATTGATGATTAATTAATTGAGATTGGAAGTAATGGTTACATTGTAAATAATGAAGATGACCTATGGTTTTATTTTACATTTCCATAATCAATTTCCAAC
Organism: Sequoia sempervirens; assembly: GCA_007258455.2. NCBI lineage: Eukaryota > Viridiplantae > Streptophyta > Pinopsida > Cupressales > Cupressaceae > Sequoia > Sequoia sempervirens. The sequence continues at coordinate 489,055,414 of VDFB02000003.1, forward strand.
TAAAAACAATTGATGTGGAAACACAAAAATCAATCTCTTGTTTTATCCAAATTATTTTTAATCTCTTGTGCATTGTTTGTCATATAACATTAAAGTACACTATAAACTAACCTCCCATCAAAATATTCACCTTCTACTATAAACTAGCCTCTCGTTATTCCATATTGAATAATTAACATGTTCTCCATTTTTGACTCATTCAAGCAATTGCAAATATTTTACAATATTTACACTTCCCATTTCATTGCAAAAACAAGTTCCTTCCTTATTTCCCATTGGGTGCCGATTTACGATGGACTCCTATTAGCTAATCGTTGCATGCCTATGCATGCGACTGCTAGTGATAAAATACTTTAGGCATACCATAGATTTCTACTTAGGATAAATGAAAATTATTTAAAAGATTTAAAACTCTCCTAACATTTTCAGACCCTTATAAGATATGACTTGATTTAAAATGATTCGACAGTTAACAACTAGGAACACTAGCTACTAGGGGCTAAGAAATAAATGGGTTAGATGACATTAGTTGTAACTTGATATACCAAGAATGGGCTAACACTAGTTAACTTCAAATTAGAATGTATGCAAGGGATTTAACACATAGGATTTTTCAAAATGGTTTAGGACATAGATAAAACCCTAGAACAAAAGGTAAAACTAAAACCCTAAGATGCAAGACTCATTCCAGACCAGAAAAGGAAACCAAATATGCATCTAAAATCAATCGAACAAAATATTTTTAGGGGTTCCACTAGTTTCATTTCAAGGTTTAATTACCAAAATGGGGTTGACTAAGGTAAAACTTCATTGACTAAAAAAAAACATTTTTCCCTTTCTCTTTATGTGTTGTAGATCTACAAGTTCATAGGTTGAAGAAAATTTGAAGATCTCAAAAGTGTAAAATTGCAAAGTTGCATTTTTTGTCACCTTTGTTTCCATCTCATGGAAACTCATATCTTGAATTTATTTCTAACTATCCGACTATGAAACCTAGAGGATCTAGAAGTGCAAACACATGAGCAAAGGACCTAGAAATAAATTTTGGAAAGCCTTACAAAGACCCATTCACCCATGGGTGAGTGAGTCTCAGATAGCCTCCTGAAATAGTGTTTTTGTGACTGGTAAATAGTATTATCCCCTTCTCATATTTGTAGGAAGTTTTGTGTTTTTTTTAGTATTGAGCTTCATCTACAAGATCAAAGTGGTAGCTTGCATTTTTGAGTTTATTTACTACTTTCAAATTTTCTCCCAAAAGTCATGGTTGACCTTGACCCATGTCCTTCAAAGCATAAGGAAACCTGAAGATTCTCACATTGGGTTGATTCACCTAGGGGTTGTTAATGAATTCATTATGGGGATCTCATTCCCTAATGATTGTAGGAAGGTAGGGTATAATTTCTCCCTTTGGACTTACCTTTCCATTTTGGGAAACCCTATTTTTCTTCAGTTTCAATGCTTCTACAAATATTTGTTTCCTATATAATGCTCTATAATCTACTAACTATATATTGATATGAATATAAAAGACACATGTTAATTTTTTCAAATCTCAATTTCATTTTAGACTTACCTAAACAAATTTCTCCCCAACCAAACAAATAATGAAAATAACATGATTTGAACTACATTTTCCTTCAATTATTAGCTCAAAAAACATCATTTATACAAAAGAAATTTTCAATAATTTTCTTGGATAGCTTAGTATTAAAATGTTAAATGAAGACTCATGGCTATGGTTTACTACTAGTGATTCATGAGACCCATTAGAGAGATACTTGATTTTCTGTAACATAATATTTTAGCTACCAAAGAGTCTTGAAATTAGGTTTCTAAAGGCTTAGCACTCTGAAAAAGTTGATGTTGTGTAGACTAAAAGCCTTAATACCAAAGAAGAATAATTGATACTAAGAATATAATAGTTGTGAGTTTAAAAGATAAAAAAAACAATCCACCTCTTAAATAATAATTGATTAAAAACTTCAAGCTTTAGGGATGCATAATTCTAAAAGGAAATCTTCTACAGGAATGATTGATAGGAATTTATTGAATCAAAATTAAAAACCACAAAATAGAAGAATAATTGACATAACATTAAGACTACAAGATATGTATAGTTCAAAATTCAAAACATAACCCTCCATGGTTAAAATAATAAATAAATAGAGACTTCAAAGTTATGGAGAAGAAAATGTTACTAGAATATTTATGGGGATAAATTACAAGTATTTTGAAAGGTACACTTTAGACTACAAACAAGAGTAATTGACATATACACTAGCATTGATGGACAAGTTACAACTTAGAAAGTAACCATGCACCTCCTCATCAATAATTGATTAAATGCCTACAACTTTTGTGATCCATAATCTTATAAGAAAAGTCATCTAGAAAGATTACATCATTAATATACATAAAGAAAGAAGGGAAATCAATTAATATTAACCTTGGTGTAGCTCTATAGAGATAAAAACTTGAAAAACACAAGCAAAAATAATTATTTCAAAGACTTGGTAAAAAATACAAATGAGAGAAATAAAAACTAATTGTAAAATAATGGTGAATACAAAAATTACATTACATTTACTATATTTGTTCTAATAGCATACACTTAACATATCATGTATGGTTGAACAATGAAACCTTATTTTTTATTGAATGGATCAAACCCCTAGTATTTGGACAATGGTCCTATGCTTGTTTTTATAGAAGATTGTTGATTGTGTTTTGGACATTCGTATGTAAACTTTTTGAAATAGATAATAATTTTCTGAGGCCCCTACTATTTTTTGCTTCTAATGAACTCAGTGAGATTGAAGTTATTCAACAATTAAATAATTTTCATTTGAATATCAAAGATACCTTCGCCCAACAAACAATATAGAACAATTTTAGTTTGGATCAAGAATGATCCTTAAAATATCTAAAGAAATCTTTAATTATGTTTTAGGTTTCTAATTTTTTTAAGTCTTCAAAAAATATTTGAGCTTATTTCCTAACCATTATTATTTAGGATTCTTTAGAAAACATGTTAGAGTTACTCAAGGACTCAAGTTTCCAAGATCACTTACAAAACTAAAAGCAATAGTCTACAAGAGAGAAAAGCAAGAGCATAAATTCACAATAATGGATGCAAGACAATATTAGATCAAATGTGATCAATATGCAATGCACAAGATTGAAATAAAATAAAATTGGAATGAAATATAATGATTTATAAATCAGAACCATTTATTTATATATCCAAGGTGAGATGTATAGGAGTAGACAGGATCATGACAAGCGTCTTAATCCTTTGTCATGAGACAACTAACTAATCAAATATTAAATGACCTAGGAAACAAGAATTAAATTCCATTATAAGATAAGATAATATCACATGACACCTAATAATTAGAGAAATATTCTTACGAATTAAGTAAATTTAACATGTAAATAGAACCTCTAAGGGAACTAGATCTGGCTAAAATACTTATAATAGACCAGAAAAATGGAATTTTAGGCATTTTATATAGACTTGTCACTCTAACATGTTTGTCTCAGTTTGAGTTCTTTAATAAAATATTGAATTATATATTGAACTAGCTCCCTCAAGGTCTAATGTTTTAATTCTATATGTTTTTTTTCTTGTTCTTATACTAAAGGACATCATTGAATTTAATAATTCATTCATGGATCAGTGTTATTGCTAACTTGTGTTATCTAGAGAAATTTATATCTAGATCAAAAATATTGAGCCACATGCTTCTAAAAATGTCCACAAAATATAGTGAGAAATGGTATTCATTACATTATTCTAACTACATGGAATCAAGCACTTGCAAACGAGTTTGGCATCAAGTTCTTTGAAACTCTTCTAATTCACATTCTTCTAGCACTTGCAATCTTGATTCATATTTGTTTGGTACTTGCAATCTCCTATTTTGTCTAGGTATTATGGATCTTTTAAATACAAGAAACTAAAATTATGTGAATTTTTGTTACAACCAAATACTTTCAAATTTAACAAATCAAATGAAACAAACCATTGAATGGAGACGCATACGACGAAGGGCAGGAAGCAATGGAAGGGGTCATTTTTGAAAATCTCTAAAGTTGCAATGTGGATGAGGATGATCCACTAGATGGAGGCTTAGAGTGGCCACTATTTTCTTCAACAGAGCTTGTTGAGAAGTGGAGGCATTTGTGGGTGCTAGGTCAGATGTTGTTGCCAATGGTAGAGAGAAGGATGGCTCCTATAGTAGGGGTTGTTAGTGTTGAAGGTAAGGAGCACTTTTTCAACACTTGGCATACTATTTGGTTTAGATTTGGAGACTTTTTATTTTCCTGTGGTGGTTGGAGATGGTTCACTAGCTTTTGCTCTATTGGATGCTTTCACTTTGTCTCCCCTGTTGGTGCTCTTCAGTGGTGCTATAGGTGGGGAATCGTTTGATGACCTGGGATGGGGTTTTGTTGCTGTTGTGGCTTTAGATGGACGTAGGAGGGTAAGTCTATTACCCTCTATGTTTTTTGGTGTTGGATGGTTGCCCCTTCTATTTTCCTTTTCCCTATAGGGTGTGTGGGGTTGCGTGGGATTCCTTGAAGTTTCTGGGTTGAAGAAGGGGCTTATTTTTGGTTCTACTTGAGGTAGTAGGATGGCTTGGGGGCTTTATTTGTTAGCCATTTCTTCTTCTCACTTCTTTTGGGGTATTTGTTTCTTCCGTGCATTCACTATTTGGTGGTTTGGCGGGTTGGATGAGGTTTCCTTTTGGTTGCGAGTGTGGAGTTGTTGGGGCTTCCTTGAGTTTCTGGGTTGAAGAGGGGATCTATTTTTGGTTCTGCTTAGTGTAGCAGGATGGTTTAGGGGCTTTATTTGTCTGCCCTTTCTTCTTCACAATTTTTAGGGTGTTCTTTTGTTTTGCGCTTCCTCTGTTTGGTGGCTCTCTTTTGGGGGTTTTGTTAGCACGATTGTGGTTTCCAAATGGCTAGTGGATTTCTTTTCCTATTATCTTTGTTTGGTTACTATTTTGGGTTGTTGGCCCATTTGGTGGAGTGGTAATGTCACTCAAATCTGGGTATTTTCTTCCTTGTGCTCTGGTAGGTTTTGTGTGGACTTGCATTGGTGTCTCCAAGAGTTTTTCAAGATGAGAGGAGGTGTCTTTCTTAATCCCTCGCTTATGGTGTGGCCCTCGTGTGCCTTATTGTTCTTCGTTGGTGTATGGAGAATGGTGTTTTGGTTGGACCTCCCTATGGGGTTGGAGTTGGTGTTGTACCAACTTTGTTTTGTGCTAAAGGTTTTGAGCACTAGGTGGCTTTTAGAGATAATTTTGAAAACCCAGTTGTTACTACTATTGTTGCTTGCTTTGGTTCTCCTCCTTATTGCAGTCCCTTCTTTCTCTCTAAAGACTAGGTCTTCTATTGAGGTGAAGACCTCTCCTTTGGAGGTGGAGTCCTCTCCCTCTCGGGTTGAGGTGTATTTTGTGGTTGAAGGTCTCTTCTAGCTTTTCCCATTGAGTGGGTTCCCATTTCTATTAAGGTTGAATAGAGTTATGTAGGTGTGCTATGACTGTGGTGGTTTGGATGAGCTGGGTTTTGTCTCATATAGAGGTGGAGAGAACAACCAGTTTTTATGGAACACACTTGGAGCCTCGCATTCTTGGAATGGCCTCTCTTATAGAGAGGGAGAGGGTATGTTGATGGGAAATGTTTTGTATGCTTTTGGGGTTCTACTTCTATAGACCTATGTATTAGTTATTTTTGCCAGTGGTTTCACAAGACTAATTTACTTGAATGACTAGTTTACTATGGCCTAGTTGTTGTAGGCTTCTCTCTTGGGTTTTTGGTCCCTTCCAAAACCTGGTTGTCTTGGGTTTTTGGTCCCATCAAAACTAATGGGTTCTAAATCTATGTACTATCTAGGTTTTGGTTTGGGCAGGTGGGCTTGTCTATTGGTTTGTCTTTGTTTTGTTGTGGGGCTTTATTGACTTCTCTTCTGGCAGCCTAACCATCCTTATATGGGGTTTGGGTCCATTCAAAAACTAATGGTTTCAGGTCCATTCCAAACCTATTTTTCCTCTTTATCAAAAACAAATCAAATGAAGAAAAAGGTCTAGTCAACATCACAATAAAGTATAATTGCTACAACTCATGAAGCTATTAAGATTCATAATGCTCTTGATTCTTTTTCTTAATTATTTTATTATTTATTTTTTAGTAAATTCTTTTCAAGATTCATGTTTGTCTTTCAAACAAAAATGTGAACACTAATTGGGGCCTAGTCTCTATGGATATACCCACAGTGAATTCTTTGTTAAACTATGCTAGGCTCTATAAGCTTTTGTAGGGCATTGTAAAATTTATAAAATATAAAAAAATATTATTTGTAAATTTCATTGTAAACCAAATGTAAAACCATGAACTTTGCTCAATTTCTAACAAGGGCCATTTTTTTAAAACCACCCTACCAGGACATTGCAATAACTATTCTATAGTGCATCCCTTGTTTGTAATGAATCTAATATTAAAAGGTTGTAAATTTTTTCCACTACAATAAGAATCAAGAATCAAGATTCAAAACCCTCTTTAATACAATTCCATTATTTTTTCAAGCAAGTAGTAAGGTTTAAAAAAAAAAATTAAAAAACTCTTATTTTCTTTTTTCCTCTCCAAAAATTCAATGAATACCTTAAATGCATATTCATAAATACCTAAAGGTGATATTCAAAACCACCTAAAATTCATTTCTCCTTTTGATTCATTAGAACCTTTTTTCAAATATAAAATATTATCTAGTTTTCAATGAATATCTATATTCTCTCAAAAATAGATAACATGAATCCTTTATCATGTTTTTAAATTCAATTTGTAATTTTTGATTAATGAAAAACCTTCCAATAAAAATGTCTTAAAGAAAAAACATATTTGATTTCAAACATCTTTTAATAATTTCAAATGTATTCTAACATCGATCTAATTATTTCAAATGTATTTTAACATCTATCTAATAATTTCAAAATGATTGTCTAATAAATTCAAAAAAATAAGCAATTTAATATACACATTCAAAATTAATAAACTACACAACAAAATACATAAATTTTAATAAACCGTTTTAAGTCCATTGCACCTAAGAAAACCAAAATGCACAGTTCAATTTCACGATCCTTGTAAAATGATTTTACCTAAAACAACCAAAATGCACATCCATCAGTTGGGCATCACATAAGGACATCATATTCCAGATGAAACACACATTTACTTTATATTTATTTAGAAGAGATTTTCATGTGGCAACTTAGGGGAGAGCGGTCCATAGTGGAGCACCCTAACTTTGTGTTTCTCAAAATCATACATGGAAATTTCAAATCACTCTCAATTATATACAACATTTTATTTGGCAACTCATGTGCTTCTATATTTCATTTTCGAGCCACATCATCAAATATGATGCCACATCAGCGTGCTTTTTGTTGAGGTATCAAAAAAGGCCCCCCAAAAAAAGTGAGACGTATAGTGGTGCACTAAGTTGTGTTTTATTAGTGTGTTGATGTGGCATCACATGATTTTCCACTTTGCGTACTATATGGATAAAAGTATTTTGCAATTGGATATTAAAGTGCTCCACTATGGGGCCCGCTAAGGACTACTTCTATCCCCACTATTGGATCCTGCTCCATTATAAGCTCCTCTCCCCTAGTTTATTTTGGTTAATTGTTCAATTTATTTATAAATTATTTGTGGACTTGGTGGTCCCATAAATATTTAAGTTTTCTATTTATTTTGAAGCAGCCATGTTAAAGTTGTATTAATAATATTAATATTAATTTGTACAAGTATAATTTTTAAAAAATGGAGATAGATGTTAGAAAAAAGAAAAAAGAAAATAAAAAGTGAAGGAACTTGAAATTTTGGGTTGCTCCTTATTTCCAACCCCTTATTTTCAATTCTTAAGCTATAGCTTCTTCATTAAAATAGAGAAATATTTTAAATTTTAATTTTCTCATAATGATAAATTTATATGAAAACACTCCAACTTTTTAAATTCAGTCACATGAAGATACAAGATTACAATAAATATTTAAGGGAACATGTTTTTGATTAATAAAGAAGGGTTCTCAAAAGGCTCTCATCCCTTTTACATAGAGAAAGATATAACTTTATGCACAACAAGGAACAGTGAATAGAAACTACAAGACAACCAAAATGCACATCCTAAATTTCAAAATCAAGTTAAATACAAAATGTAGTTGAACTTCTATCATGATGCCAATTTAATCAAATAAAGTCATGCCAGACAAGTAAGCATGCCATATTTTAGATGAAACACAAACTTATTGTTGGGCTTCTTTTCTAGATAACCACTTCAATTTGTCAAGGAAAATGAAGAATTTTTTTTTACTATTTATTAAAATTAGTAAAAGTGAAATGTTTGCAATAGAATATTTAATTTAAAAAAATATAATTATAATATTTTTACTAAATTTTATTAATTTAAATTATAAAATTAATATTCTCTTATAAGAAATATTTACTAATTTATTTAGGAGACTTTTTCATGTGGCTGCTTACTTTATTTTGGTTAGCTGTTCAATTTATTTAGAAATTATTTGTGGACTTAGTGGTCCCATTAATATTTAAGTTTTTTATTTATTTTGAAGCCGTCATGTTAAAATTGTATTAATAATATTACTAATAATTTGTACAGTTAAAAATTAAAAACAAATAAAAGCAATGTTTAAAAAAGGAAACAATAATTGTGAAGCCAGATGAAGATATATGATTTTAATTAAGAAAGCAGGGTTTTGAAAGGGCCCTGATCCCTTTTACATAGAGAAAGATATAGCTTTATGCACAGGAAAACAGTAAGAAACAGTGAAGAGGAACTACGGCAAACAACTGAAAACAGAAACCAAGAGACAGAAGAGAAAGCAGAGGAACTACAACAGAACAACTAAAAACAGAAACCAAGAGACAGAAGAGAAAGCAGAGGAACTACAACGGAACACCTGAGAACAGAAACCAAGAGACAGAAGAGAAAGCACAACCAAGCAGAACTAACATGTAACAAATTCCAGATCACTTTCCGGAGGAGCCGTATCGCAGGATTCATAATTCCAGATCACTTTCTGGAGGAGCCGTGGCGCAGGATTCATGCACATCAAATTCGCAATCAGAGCATCTATACCCATTCCCGTGCAGAGCATCTCCGCAGTCGTCGCAGTTAAACCCATGTGGATATCTAACATAGGTGAGGCAATGTTCTGGGTGCATCGGATGCTGTATGAACTGCTACATCTTTAACGCAAGTCAGTAAAATGTTGAATAAAAGAAAATAGAGGAGTATAAGGGTACGGTCCTATGGAGGGGGCTTCCTAAGAAATTTCAGCAGTGCTGTTAAGATTTTTTAGGAATATTTTAAAGATGGTGGTCTCATGAATTCAATTTTGCAATTCAGCTTAAAAGTTTGAGCTCCAAAAATCAAGGACGAAGTGGAGTAATTTGATAAAAATTAATAAACAAATAAAAATTCTCTCATTTTTTAGGATTTAAAATTCAAAGTGATAGACAAGTGGCAGAAAAAATTCCTAAAAAATTGCTAAGCTGTAGGGGCAATTTCTAGCCCCACCTCAATTTCACCCACTGAAATTTGCAGTCCTAAAAGGTAGGGGCTGCTATTTTTCAGGAGAAGATTCCAATTAAACCTGTAGCATAATTTTGTTTGCTCCATGGGACCGCTTGATCCATGAAAATAGAAGCCCAAGCCCCCCATTGGACCATACAGTAACAGAAAGCTTGAATGGGTATTTTTTTCAGCCATATTAAGCGTGGCACAGGATAAATGCAGGTCAAATTTGCAAGCAACGCATCCATACCCGTTCCCGCGCCCTTCCTTTCCGCAACCGTTGCATTGAAACACACGTGGATATCGAACATAGGCGAGGCGATGCCCTGGGTGGATGGTATGCTGTATGGCCTGCTACATCTTTAACGCTAGTCACCAAAATGTCGTATAAAAGAAAAGAGAAGACAATAGTTGCATAACATAAAGGCTTAAATGGGTACCAATTGTTTAGCCGTAGTAACGGTGGCACAGGATATATGCAGATCAAAATTACAAACAGCGCACCCATATCCAGAACCCTTCCCATTCTCTCCGCAAGCGCCGCATCTAAACGTATTTTTATATTTGAAAAAGCTGAGGCGGTGCCCTGGGTGGCTCGGATGCTGTATGCCCTGCTACATCTTTAAGGCAAGTCACTAAAATATCGTATAAAGCAAAAGAGAAGACAATAGTTGTATAACAGAAAAATTTGAATGGGTACCCTTTCTTCAGCAATTTTGACCCTGGCACAGGTTATATGCAGATCAAAATCGCAAGCAACGCACCCATACCCGTTCTCGCGCCCGTCCTCTCCGCAACGGTTGCAGTAAAACCCATGTGGATATCGAGCATAGGTTAGGCGATGCCCTGGGTGGATCGGATGCTGTACGATCTGTTACATTTTTAACGCAATTCACTAAAATGTCGTATAAAAGAAAAGAGAAAACAATAGTCGTATAACACAAACGCTAAAATGGGTACCCATTCTTCAATCGTATCAACCGTGGCACAGCGTATATGCGGATCAAAATTGCAAGCAGCGCATCCATACCCGGAACCCTGCCCATCCTTTCCGCAACCGTCGCATTAATACCTATTTTTATATTTAAAAAAGCTGAGGTTGTGATTTGGGTGGCTCGGATGACGTATAACCTGCTACATCTTTAACGCAAGTCACTAAAATGTCGTATAAAAGAAAAGAGAAGAGAGAAGACAATATGTGTATAAGAGAAAAGCTTTGAATGGGTACCCTTTCTTCAGCCATATTAACTTTGGCACAGGATGTATGCAGATCAAAATTGCAAGCAACGCATCTATGCCCGATCTTGCCAGCATCCTCTCCGCAAGTGCTGCATTTAAACGCAGGGCGGCTCGGAAGCTGGATGAGCTGCTGCATCTTAACCGCAGATCCCTAGTTGCACGAGAAAAAGCCTGGAGTGGGTACTACTTATAACGGGTGAATAGTCACAGGGAGAAGTCCTCTCATCGTCCTCCACACCGTTCAACTTTCGCTGGAATTTAAATACTTTTACAAGTCCGTCCAAGGCAAATGCGAATCATATACCAATACCCTATCGGCATCCTTCTTTTTCAAGTCCGCCTAACGCAAAGAAATCTTATCTGCAAATGTGAATCATATACCAATACACTATCTTCCATAGTGTGGACGCAATAATTTTCTTGGCATCTAATTCTGTAAGTGCCGAAAGGCGTGAGAATAGATTTGTCAAGAATCCAAAATGTTGGAATGATTTTATGCTTTTTTTATATTGAATAAAGCGGTTCATAAAGGAGCTGTTGGAATGAATTGAGACTGTCATTTGAGCTAATTGAGTGGCTAAGAACATAATCTCTTTCGTCTTATATAAACACGGACGCCGCTATTCTCTCTACAAAAACGCAAGCGAAGGCATGTATAAAACATCATACCAAATCATTAAGCAGGGATCCACGAGACTGGAGCGGAAGTGACGGGAGATATGGAATGGCACAGCATTATATTATTATTATAATAGAATAATTAAATGTTATTATATATTTATTATTGTATTTAGGTTTATTATATATGTTTATAATGTAATTAAATTTCTATTATTATATTATATTATATTTAATTTATTATCATGTAAATAAATTTATATTATTATTTTATAATTAATATTATATTAAATTATAAATTATTAAATTTATTTTATTGTTATATTATATTATATATAAATAATTATTTTAAAATATATAATAATTATTATATTTTATTATTTATAGATCAGTTGTTTTCTTATAACTTTTCTATATTGAACGGATTAACAAAAATATAACCATTACTATTGGATTTGACCTGGGCATCCAACTCAAAAAGTTGGACTTGTAAGTCAATTCCCAAAGACAAATAAATGAATTTACAAATGATAACTTGATTGAATTATTTCTTGGTGGTATTAAGGATCATATCCAACATGAGATATGCATGTTTAATCATCTTATGGTATCTAATTCTTTTATCATGGCATATAAGGTAAAGAAAAAAAAAAAGTCTCCTAGAAGGAAAGGGTTAAATAGTGTGTGAGAGAAGAGGATCCTAGCACAATCATTCCCTCAACCTACTAGATTGATTCATCCAAAATTTATAGAAAATAGAGTAAAATGATTATTGGTTAATTGTGATAGAAAATACAATTTAGGATATAAGTTTTATAAGTTCTATATTGAAGTGCCTAGTGAGGAAGAAGAAATTTTAGACATCATCAATGAACTAAATGAGGAATTGGGAGATGCCTAAAAAACTATCTCTTTCCTTTCACTTTTTACAATTAGCACTTTCAAAAATCTCAAGGTCGTAGGATTTTTGAAAAAAGAGAGTATCAATATTGATAGAATTAAGCAAAACTCACAATTTTATCGACAAGAAGTTAGTTTAGACTTGGTATGTGAATGGAAATAGAGGACCAAAAGGAAATCAAAAGTGGTCACTTTTCTTTTTTATTTTTAAATGCTCTTAGATGGGAAATTGAAGATAGCCACACTCAAAAATTGAAGATGTGATATAAAAATGATTTGGAATCCTTATAATCTAGTTTCTAGACTAGTTTTATTTGTAAATGGTGGAGATTAAGAGAGTCAAATAAGGAGAGCACACAGTTCTCCTATTTTTCATAAAAAATATGATAGTGTTTGGTGTGCTCGCTCTAAAATGTTGACTTTTTTAAGTATTTCACAAATCACTTTGATTGAAAATCAGACATCATATATTTTATGCCTTTTTTTGTTAATTTTCATTGATAGATAATTTTTAAATAATTTTCAAAGTGGAAACATCATAAAAATAAAAGGTTGAGCATGCTTCCCTTATTTTCTTAAATAAAATAAAAAATAATGTTTTTTAATGTGTATAGAATAGAGAAACGAATGTAAAAATTTAATTTATTTCAAATTTGGATAAATGGATAAAAAAGGACTCTAAAAATACTATACATAGGTTTTTGGTACAAAATAAGACATTGTCAAAAGAAATTAGATATCAAAACTTTAACAAATTGAAAATATATTAAAATTATATATTTTTAGAAAGGTAAGAGAGAGTTTGATGTCGTTATGGAATTTTTTAGATCGAAATTGAATTATGTGTAAACTTGATGGAGATCACACTTGGAATTCATTATTGTTTCAAAATATATAGAAAGCATTTCTTTGGCATTGACATACAAGTCTAACCCTTTGAGTTGGATGCCAAATAAAATCCAACAATAATAGTTAAAATTATCCAAGGTAATTTACAATATGAGAACATTGTAGGTGTTTATTTATATTTAAGAAATAAAATTGGTTAAAAATCATATGCATCCCATGCTTTTTGACCAAATTTATTTCTTTTACCTTACAAACTGCACATTATATGACATATAATCACACTTTTATAGTTTTGAGAAATAAAGATCATTGTTCGACTAATATATCACCTTTTCTTATTTTATTGATACAAAATATTAAAATTGCATGTTTTTCTATTGAATCTATAGTTTGAATGATTATTTTCATATTTTGAAGAATTTAAATTTCATAATTACTAATCATTGTTTTTATTATTTTGATCAATTAGATCTATAACTTAAAATATCATACCAAAAGAATTGATAAAAAACTAAAATATTAGATCAGCGTGAAACCTAGTTCTAGATAAGAAAAAAATGTGTAATTAATATTTTAAGTCTTCAAGTTCAAGGTGTGCTCTCTTCAAAGCTATAAGTCATGCATTCTAGTTTTAGAGCTATAAGTTATAGAGATAATTTTCTGATGAATATGTTGTTTTTATAAATAATGTTAAAACCTTTACCTCATACTCAAGGACCTTCTTAGAATCATTACCCTATTGCTAAGTTAAGAGTATTCATAAAAATTATCATACTACACTATGATAGAAAGAGTGATAATTCATTTCACCCATCAACATAGTATACGACGCATCCGTTCTATTTTTAAGGTTACTTGAAACCACACAAAAAATGCTCTTCTTATAATTTCATGTTATTTTTGACAAGTGTTATGTCTCAATATTATTGCACCATGTTAAGTTTTATTTAGTAATCTTGTCTTGTACATATTTTTCTAAGTATGTTTTTATTATTTTTATGTTTTAATATTTGTGTTCCCTCTTATTGTTGTTGTCTTCAGCCTATAGAATGATGGGTTATTAAATTATTATTTCATACTAATAAAAAAATAGAAATATTGATGCCTCCGAGCTAAAACATAAAAATTAATTTCTTTATTAGTATACAAACCCTATGTTTACCATTCATCTACTAGAATTTCAATTAAATATTTCATGATTAAGGTTCTAGTATAGGTGTTTGTGTTAAATAATATTATTTTCATGATGTATAGGTTGTTGTCTTAGTGTACATCACAAAATACATTTATCCATTGTGTTTAAATAATAGGAAATATAATAGCATCACTATATTGGTCCAATTCACCATTACGTAATTGTTACATCATTTAGTGTAAGTTCTTAGTTTGTTTTCATGCATTTACTCATGGTTTGGTGCCCTTATATGAAGTCTAGTTCAATATTAGAAGGTACTATATTGGTGGAATGATTGAATACAACCATAAACTATGACTACTTAAATCCTTGTTCTCTACCTAATACATATTCTCTTTGGTGAAAATTCTCAAATTATAGCCTCACAAAAACTATTCACACTTTAGGCTATAATTGATTATTTTCTACTTATAGCTAGTAGGTAAATAAGTCAAAGAACATGCTTTATTCTCAAAATTATAGTGTTGTCACCTTTCCTAGTCTGCACTGTTGTTATGTTCCCATCATTCCAATAATCCCTTCATTTCCCCTATGTATACTAGCTTCCATCTATCCACTTTCTCTATCTACTATCTTTTAGGGGCATATGTCAATTATTATGATGGTATATTAGAGTGGGAAGTCATCCCCCACATTTTTTCTATTCACCCAATATGTACTAGCCAATAGATCCTCCCCTCTCACACATATACCATTTATCTTCATTTTGATATGTTGGGGATGTACCCACTTTTTGGAAACCATTATATTTGGATTATAAGTGGTGATTTTCTATTATTTATCACATTCCTACTAATTGACATGTGTAATAAAAATGAATTGAATCATCTTGATGTTGTTCATGGAAGATTGTTCTACAACCATGTATCTTGTGTTGAAATCCTCAATTAATCCATATTTTTTATCATGGGATTATATATTTTGTTGTATCTTATGTGTTTTCAATGATATTTACCTAACATATGTTGCTTTTAGTAGTATGAAGTATAATATATTCTTGATGGAAAGTACCTTTCTTTTATGGTTTATCACTAAGTACCGTATGGTTCTTACATAGAGGTATAGTGGGATGATGTTTACAATTTAATTGTCAACTAATTTTTCAACCAAAAGAAATGTGATACATTTATATTGATAGAGGATAAATTAGTCATAAGAACTAGTTATTATGGTGAGATGTTTTGTTTTTACTGTTATAGACCTAGTTTTTGCTCAAAAGGTTGATGATCACACAACATAAATCTCATATTCAACTTTAAGGAGAATAATTGTTTTCATTTGAATTAACTGAAATATTTATTATGAAAATAATTTCTCGTATTAATTGTTATATCTATGAAGAATGATAGATCCTAAGTCCCTACATGTGATTAAATGGGAATATTTCTAAACATTACTCAACTCCCATATGTTAGAGTCACTAAAGGACTCAATTCTCCAAGATCACCTACAAAAACCAAAAACAAACTTCTAAAAGAGGGAAAAGCAAGAATATGAATTTTGCAATAATAAATGTAAGATATGTATAATATGCAATAATTAAGATTGCATTGATATATTAGACTAACACAATTGAACTAAATTATCAATGATGTATAAATGATGCCTTGCTTATAAGGGAAAAGTGTGAGATAGGAAAAGACAAGATATTGGCATGTGTCTTAATCCTATATAATGAGACAACTACCTAAACAACTATTAAATGACTTAGGAAACAAATATTAAATTCCAAAATAGAAGATAAGATCTAGTGACAACTAACATTGTCTAGAAAGATTCCCTCCTAGGACCTAAGTGGACTTAATATGTAAAATGACCTACATAGGTAAAACACCTATTTATACCAACACCCTCCTTAAGTATAACTTAGGGAGTGTTATTATGTGAAGATGGAAAGATGGATCCTAGCTATGAGGGAATGTTAGGAACCCATGTGAAAATGTAATAAAATCTCTCACAAATAGATAAAAGGAGAAAACCTAGTGAGACAAGACTCCTCAAAAGAGAGATAAAATAAAAGTTATCTCAATGATGAATGAGAGAGACAAAAGTACATGCAAGAAAAAAGAATCCCAATAAGGGAGACAAAGAGAGACCATGAAACCCCATTCAACAATGAGTCTCTTGCAATGGTATAATCTTGACATTGAATGCTAAATATTGTTCAATTTTATCAAAGAAAATTGATCCCCTTAGAAAGAAACACAAATAGGATAATATGCAAGATGTCTTCCCATTCTTGAAATGAATATGTGGGAAGAAGAATGAAATGTGATGTCTCTGAACTATGCTCAAGTGTCTCCATGTCAATGCCAAAATCTAACAAACTCCAAAAAGGTGTTCTATGCTACACAATTGTAGATATCAATCTAGAATATCCTAGAGATGGATATAAAACACACTCCAAAGACAAAGAAGCCTCCTCCAAATGTTGTCCAAAATTATCCACACTCACATCAAACTATGAAGAATGATCATGTAGAGAATAAACAAGAGGCTTAGAGTATTCCCTAACAACAACTAAAGAAGGATCATCTCCATCAAAGAGAATATACATGTAATCAATAGTATTTCCAAAATATTATCAAATATGGGACTCAACGAAAAAGCCAACAATGTTTCAAAATTATGCATCTCAAGTAGATGTAGTTGGAAGATGATGTATATCTTACTTCACTATATCGCAAGAGACCAATACTATCCCAAAATGAAAATCATCAAATACTATAGAAAATGGATGAGATGGAATGCAAGGCTCAAGAATAGGATCCAATGTGAGAAATACGAAGTTTGAGAAGCCAAATGTCTTATCTAAATAATGGTCCACACTAGATGTATGATTAATAGCCGAAGGAACAATGTCATCATAAAAAAAAAAATGTAAAGCTATACATCTAAGATGAATGATAAACCATCCTAGCAGCAAGAATCTGTCTACTATCCAAATCTTTAATGATAATTGCGTGTGTTAAATGTGGAGAGTTAGTATCAACACAAACCTTAATGAAATGATTTATATTAAAGATTTACAACCATTAAACTACTCTATTTTGCAATTCAAACAAATCTTTCAAGAATGTCTCATTATCCTCTATTTCTAAGGATTTATTAAACCATTTGGCCCTCAAATTTCTATGTGCACAATGGTTGTTAAAATGGCAACTTAGAAAACAAGATTAGATGATTGGTATGCAAGGTAAGGTGATTTCTATATATGAAAATGTGTGCTGGAAGGGATACTGGAGAGTGTGATAAATGAACAAGTGGAGGTGGATGCTATGGTATTGTCCTGATTTATTTAAATTATTTTTCAAAAAATGACTAAATATCTTTGACATTTTTTGGTTGAGGGATTTTATCTATGGCTGCAACTCTTTTAGGGTTTATCCTTACTCCTTCTTTAGACACAATGTGCCCCAACAACTTTCCCTTAGTTACCCCAAAAGCATATTTATTTGGATTCAAATATATCCCATACTCTAGTGACCTGAAAAAATATCTTTTCTAAGTGTATACAATGATCTTCCTCCTTTTTAGAGTAAGAAATTAGGTCATCTTGATATACAACCATAAATAAATCAATAAAATAAAAAAAGCTACATCCATAGCTCTTTAAAAAGTGGAACCTACATTTGTTAAGCCAAAAGGAATTCTCACATAGACATAGGTGATCCATTGAGTAGTGAATGTAGTCTTATACTGCTCAGACTCCTTCACCTTTACTTGATTATAACCTGAAAAAACATCCATCATTGACAACAACTCACAACTAGTCACCTTCTGTAACATGGCTTCCATGTTTGACAATGGGTAATTGTCATTTAATGAGGATATGTTCAGTTTCCTGAAATCAACACATAATCTTATGTCATTGTTCCTTTTTCTTATTGGTACCAGATTGGATACCCATGAAGAGTGTCTAATGGGTTTTATAATACTAGCATCTCTCAAATTCACCAACTCCTCTTGTATCTTGGGAGCTATATTATGATTAATTGGTCTTTGCTTTTTCCTGAAAGGTTTGGCATTCTCATTCAGAGGAATCTGATGATGAAACAATTCCTCTATGTAGGCCTTTAGGTCATCATATGACCAAGAAAAGACATGTCTATATTTTCTAAGAAAGGAAATTAACATTGCCTTTAACTTTGGCTTCATCTTCTTTCCTACATAAACTTTCTTAGGGGCAATTTTAGTGCCCAAATTTACTTCCTCTAGGTCTTCAGGGTGAGCAACAATTTTCTTGGTCTTGCTTTTATCTTGACTATCAAAGACCCTTTCAAGAGCTACAATGCCTTTGGGGATTTTATTTGTCTTTAACTAGATGACCTTTTTCCCAAATACGGTGTCCTTTCCATTGACATTTTCCATAAATCCACCAAAGTCAATCTCCTAACCTTTATATTCATCAACACAGTTCAAAAATTTGAGAATATCCTCATCATCATTGAAAATTTTCCAGTTGTACACACTTTTAGGAATGGAAGGCGTTGTTTATATCTCAACCTTAAAGATTCCTATAAAAGTTATATCATCTAGTCTCAATGCAATGTTAGCAAGTAAGTTAGCTACTCTATTCTATCCTCTTTCCATCCAGAAAATTCAAAAAGTATCAAACTAGTACTCAATGGAATCCCATAAAACATTTATGTATTGCTTCATTTTGTTATTTTTGCATGCATATTTGGCTCGCTCTTGCAATATCACAAGCTCAAAATCACAAATTACCATTAAATTTTCTATTCCATGCTTCTCAACAAATCTCAACCCCAATAATAAAGCTTCAGACTCTTCCACAGTATTCATGCAAGAAAAAGATGGTGTGAAAGATAAATTATAAGTACTACCACTAGGTGATACCAATAATATCCCTACACCAGAACCTTCTTTGGAATTTGCACCATCAAAATACATTTTCCAAAGTCCATTTTTGTTAGATAATCTTAAAACATCATTTTCTATAGGTGTAGGGACCTATAAACTTCTCATAGTGCTTCTTCCATCTTGAAATAATTGATATCAATGCCTATGAAAATAATTGTCATCTTTGGGAGAATGCTCCAACATATGTGGTACCCTTGGTTCTCTCATCACTTGAACATCCTTAAGATCAATGGGAAATGTGGTGTAAGACATGTCACATTGCATAATGCCTCCCATAGATGCACTCCATTACTAAGATAGCAGCATTCCATAATTAGGTAGGATATCCACTACTACCACAGTAACTTTGAATTCTTTGTAAGAGTAAGATACTAATTTGTAGGGAAGTTCATTTATCACACCGATGATAGGGACCTCTTTTGCATCCATGAAATAACACTTTCCATGACTTCTATCAACTTCTAATCCTAGTGCATCCATGATTTTAGTTGGCATGATGTTGTTTGATGCTTCAGAGTCAATAATACATTTTTTCATAAAATTCCCCCCAACCACCAAGGTGAGGAAAAACAAATCTATGTTCTTAGGATAAGTAGTTATAGAATTTCCTAGGAAGATATCGGGAATCCCAGTAATGAATTCCTCAACTGCCTTCACTATTTTATCTTTTTCACTAAGTTTGAGTGGAGTGAGCACCACTAAGTAATTATAGGCCATAGCATCACCATTGATAAGGGCTACTACCTTTTGCTTATCATCATCTATTCTCATCATTCCAAGAAAAAGAATAGATAATTTTACTTAGCTAAGTAATTGAATCATATCAATAGGAGCATATTTGGGTAATTCAACTGGGAGCATACCTTGTTCATTTTTTATCTCCTTTTTTTTATTTTTTGTTGCCTCAGCCCTATACTTAGCATCCTTCCTTGTGACTTCAGGATCTTTCTTTTGTATCTTTATCTTCATAGTAGGAGATTTGAATTCTTGAGTAGCTTTTGAATTTTCTACTTTCTTAGCCAAAATTTTATCTCCCCTTCCTTCTTTAGGTTTGACTGCTTCCATTTTTTCCATCAAGCTTGTGGTCTTTGCTCTTGGCATTCTGCTCCTTGATGAAAATACTAGCATGACCAACTTGCTCACCACCAACTATTTTGTTCCTCAAATGATAGGTACTTCTAGCTTAGGCAGCCAAGGCTACAGTATATTTTGCAATCTCGTTCTTTGAGGTCCTTCTTAGTGACATACCATCTTCTATTGCTTCCAAATTGTACACCTCAACATCACTATCAACATCCTCATCAGAGAGAACTTTTTGATGATATGTACTATCAATTTTCCTTTGTTTATCTACATACACTTCATAAGAGTCCATATCAAAAGAGAATTCACTGTCGACAACATCAAAATCACCCATAACCATAAGTACATCAACATCTTCCTCATTTTTTTGATCATAGTCTTCAGGCATATCTTCATCTACTTTAACCATCTATACAACTACACATTACTGAGGAAAATGTGGCATTTGGAAAACCATGCACGCAGGGGTATCTTTAGTAAAATTTCTTGAACTTTTTTGTAGAGGATCTAGAGGGACTTTATTCTGGGTATTTGTTTAATTATTGAGAATAGGCTTCCCATTATACCAATTGGTATTATATGGTTGGTCTTGCAATCGAGGAGGTCTTTCATTCCTTTGATAATGTTTTGGCTAAACCTTTTCTTGTTTCATATATCATTTATAGTTTTCATAAAATTATCAAACTTATCCTCAAGAGTTCCCCCTTTAGAACCTAAACTCTTATCTTCCCTTTTTGAACTTCTAAAGAGTTTTTCATCATCTCTTTTATCAAATTTACCAATTGCTTTGCTAATATTCTCAATATGCTCTGCCATCTTGAAGGCTTCCCTCAATGTTTGAGTATTTTTATCTATTAGGCAGTAACTCATTTTTCTAACAAAAGCATTACAATAATTTACCAAGCATACATGGTCATTCAACTCTAAATGAGTAGACAACCTCTTCCTACCCTTTTGGAATCTTGTATTGGAATCAACCACAATTTCATTATAATCCTTATCAATATTATTAAATTGATTCAATAAACCTTGAATCAGTCTTTTCACCATATTGCTCTCAAAATACCCTCTTGAATTCCTCTTAAGATCCAATTCTCTCTACAACAAAATTTCTATACCGCTCTCAACCATCTTCAGTGAGAGACTGTATAAACAAATTCATCATGAAATGCTCTGCCTCTACCTCAAAATCATCCATAACATTAGCAAATGATTTAAGATCATCTTCACAACACAAGGGATTATTACCAGAGAATCTAACAAGAGTAGGTCTGAAATATTTAGGGAATGGGTTTGGGTAGCCAGGTATTTCAGTGAAAGATAATTGTTGGTATCTATCTACTTGGAGTGATCTCCTAGTATGTCAATCCCTATGAACATCTCTTTGTTGATCATCTCTTTTGTTGCCAGATTGGTTGCTATTTTTACCCTTTCCACATTCACCATCATCACCTCCTTTTTTTGCTTCCTTCATCATCTTCAAAATAAGAATTATTATTCTTATTTTTTCCTCCACCTCCACCACCACTTCCACTAGAAGTATGTCCATCAAACCTCTTCTTTTGTGAATCACTATTATTATTTCTAGAGCTTGAAGACTTTGGAGTGGGTTCAAACATTTTAAGAAAAGAAATCGGGTATGTGCAGGATCATCATGGAAAAAATAGTCCCTTAAGTGGCAAAAAATTCAAAAAAAATAGAGTTAGGAAACTTCACATAAAAATTTGAATAAGTTATCTATATTATTTGAAAAATATGTAAGAATAGAATCTATGGAAAATTGAATGTTGTTTCTAAACTGCTAGGTTTTTTATTTTTTTAAATGTATTTGATGACAATTTGAAATTTCAATGCAGTGGTACTTAAATTTCAAGGATAAAAATAAGTAGGTGTTTTTCTGACCACCCTAACCACAATAAAATGATAATATTCTTTTATAAGATTTTAGATTTAAGTAGAGGACTCATGTCCCAATGTGATGCATATTTTTTTGTAATTTTTTTCCAAGTAAATAATTAATTATGAATTTTTTATTACAACTTTTAAAAACTATAAAAACTTCTATGTCTGACCACCTTAACTTGGTCAAAACTTCATGATTTTTTTTTTTTTCTTAATCCTATAGTATGTGAAGAATAGAATGTGACACATATTTTGGATTCAAAAAATGTGATACCATTTGAAAGCTATAGATTTTTTTCAATCATCTTTTTAATTAGGACTTTAGTCATAATTCAAATAGAAAATGAATTTAATACTAATTTATTAAATTACAAGTAAATCATAATTTTTATTGGTGGAAAGCTGAGAATCTATTTTAAAACCCCTTTTTGTTTCAATAATTTTGGGTAAAAAAAATTGTCAGCCACATACCCTACACATGGGTATGTGCAGGATCATCATGGAAAAAATAGGCCCTTAAGTGGAAAAAAAATTTAGAAAAATCAGAGTTAGGAAACTTGACAAAAAAATTTGAATAAGTTGTCTATATTATTTGAAAAATATGTAACAATAGAATATGTAGCAAATTGAATGTAGTTTCTAAACTACTAGGTTTATTTTAAGAAGAAAATATATTTGGTGAAAATTTGAAATTTCAATGCAGTAATACTTAAATTTCAAGGAAAAATAAGAAGTAGGTGTCTTTCTGACCACCCTAACCACAATAAAATGATAATATTTTTTTATAATATTTTAGATATAAGTAGAGGACTCATGTCTCGATGTGATGCATATTTTTTTGTCATTTTTTCCCAAGTAAACAATTAATTATGAATTTTTTATTACAACTTTTAAAAATACAAAAAATTGTATGTATGACCACCTTAACTTGTTCAAAACTTCATGAAACTCATTTTTTTTTTAATCCTATAGTATGTGAAACATAGAATGTGATGCATGTTTCTGATTCAAAAAATGTGATACCATTTGAAAGTTATAGATATTTTTCAATCAACCTTTCAATTAGGACTTTAGTCATAATTCGAATAGTAAATGAATAAGAATTATTTATTAAATTCAAAGTAAAGAATAATTTATATTGGTGGACAGTTGAGAATCTCCTTTAAAAACCATTTTTGTTTCATCAATTTTGGGTAAAAAAACAAGTCGCTAGCCACATACCCATCATATCGCCACTTTTTGGTCCATCATCATCCTACACATACCCACATACCCATCATATTTCCACTTTTTGGCCCATCATGATCATGCACATACCCAACCTTCCTATCCATCTCTGCATTAGAAGCTTCTATTTTAGCTTTCTTCAAATCCTCTTGCAACTTTTCATTCTACAATTGTAATCTTAATATCTTAGCATCTGGAGGTGCAGTAGATGAAGTTAGATTAATTTTGGCTTTGTTTGTGGGGGTTTCAATAGATGAGGTATTGGTAGTAGTATTGGTATTGAAGATAGTTTTCTTGGGTTGATCACTTTGTTTCTTCCCATTATCTATAAATGATGTCTTCTTAGCAGTAGTATGAGGTTCCAAGGCTTTAGTAGTTGAGATAGATGTGTTATAGGTATTAGTAGCATAGGTTCCCATCAAGACTATTACTTATGGGATGTCATTGGTCATTCTAGAGGAAAATTTAAAAATATTTTCCTCAAAGGTCTTATGCCTAGTAGTACCTTCTCTCATCTACTCCTAATTTTTTTTTCAAGCATCTCTCTAAAGCTGCTTAGCTCTAATCGTATTTTACCTCTCCTTTAACACCCTCATTCTATTCTCTTCTTCTTCTTGAAGCCTTAGTTCTTCCTCTTCTATAGCTTGCATGTCTTTATCTATGTCTTCCTCATTTTCTAGAACATCTCCAGGCCCAGTTGGGGCAAGAGTATAGTAGGGTTAGTCAATAGGATCTTCCTCAAGAGAAAGGTGCACTTGTACATCTGGAGATTCACCTCTTGGCTTAAAATTCTTCCCATTAACAATGGACCCAACTCTAGGGGTTGAAAAATCAGAAAAATTCTTATTCTTACCTGAAAATTCCCACCTATCCCCCTCTCTTGAAATATTAAGCTCATTATCCAACACTTGCTCAATAGTAAAACTTCCTTCATCTATGTTAAACCCTTAAACTTCATGTGCCTTTTCATTGGTATTGGAACTAATTACTTCAATATTAAATGTAGGAGATGCATCAGTAGGAGAACCAATAGACTTACTCAATTCAAAGCTTTTCTTTACCTAGGTAGGTTGCTTTTATTTAGAGAGTTCAGATTTTTCCTTTTGCTCGGGATGCTTCTTTGGATAACTTCTAGTCTTCTTCATGATGTCAGATGTGTCAAAATCCTTCTTCTTACATTCCTTTTGAGAATTTATCTTTATACTGGTATTAGATAATTCAGACTCATGACCTAAAATTCTAGGAAATAGAAAGTGATTACACTTTGACTTTGTGCTTGTTGTAGATAGGGAAAAATCCAAGCTTAATGTTGAAAACAATAAACTAATTAAATCCTATCAAGCACCATGAAGCACAAACTAAAATGAAAATGCAAATAAATAAAAGATATGCAAATAGTGTTGTCATTGTGGGGAATGACATATCCCTAGATCAGCACAAAGATGATGATAATTGATTGATTGATTGGGTTTACAATGAGATAAGGATCAAGACCAAAGGATGTGATTGGATAATTTGAAAAGATTGATTGACTTGATTGGTATGGATTAAGGATTGACTTGCATTTGGATTATTGCTTAGATTGATTTGATTGAGTTTATTGGATGAAATGGTTTTGATGAAGATGATTGATTTTGTTGAATGGTTGGATGATTGGATTAAGGTGAAGGATTGAATCAATGAAACTAGAAGAAGTAATTAGATGGATTGATCTTATTGCTTGGATTTTGTTGGCTATTTGATTTTTTTTTTGGATTTTTGAAATGTTTTGATTTTTTTGGAATTTTTTTATTCTTTTGGATTTTTGAAATGTTTTGAGGTGTCAAAGCGTGAAAATTTTGAGTAGCCTTTGTGCTAGATACCAATGATAAGTGGAAAACCAAGTCTAGGTGCAAGGAGATAGATGGGATTGAAGGATGAAAGGGTGGATGATGGGATAAGGGATAAAAGGATCATGATCAATGGATGGATGGGGGTATGTGTAGGATCATGATGGGCCAAAAAGTGGCAATATTATGGGTATTTGTAGGGTATGTGGCTGATGACTTTTACCCAAAATTGATGAAACGAAAAGGGTTTTTAGAGGAGATTCTCAAATTTCCACCAATATAAATTATGTTTTAATTTGAATTAAATAAATAATTATTATTCATTTTCTATTAGAATTACGACTAAAGTCCTAATCGATAGGCTGATTGAAAAACATCTATAACTTTCAAATGGTATCACATTTTTTGAATACGAAACATGTGTCACATTCTATGCTTCACATAATATAGGATTAAAAAAAGAAAAATTAAATTTCATGAATTTTTGACCAAGTGGTGGAGACACAATTTTTATATTTTTTAAAAGTTGTAATAAAAATTCATAATTAATTATTTACTTGGAAAAAAATTACAAAAATATACATCACATCTGGACATGAGTCCTCTACTTATATATAAAATATTATAAAAATATTATCATTTTATTATGGTTAATGGTCAATTACTTATTTTTTCCTGAAATTTAAGTACTCTTGCATTGAAATTTCAAATTTTCACCAAATAGATTTTATTTATTTTTAAATAAACCTAGTAGTTTAGAAACTACATTCAATTTTCTACAGATTCTATTCTTACATATTTTTGAAATAATATAGATAACTTATTCTAATTTTTATGTAAGTTGACTAACACTGATTTTTCTGAATTTTTTGCCACTTAAGGGCGTGTTTTTTCCATGATGATCCTGCACATACCAATGGAAAAGATAGGTCATAGTGAATGGAATGGATGTATGCATCATAAGAGAGCAAGGATGTGATTTTCAAAGAGTATGTCGCATAGGAATAGCATGCCCCATTCTAGGTACAAGACTTAGGATTTTTCTGGACAAAATGTATGACAATAGGATAATGATACGATTGGTTTAGATAGGATGAGGTATGTCAAGAGATACCCAAAACATGTTTCAACATTTTTCCCCTATATCTTCATCAAGATCAAAAGGAGAAGGGTGGATGAATGGACTCAATATGATAGGTATGTATGATGGCTAAAGATGGTAGGTAGGATGGAAATGATATGATATGATAATGATCAGTTGGATAGATAAGACATTGTGCCCCCAAGTATAAGTGACATAGAAGATCAACTTGCACATAATGCCTGTTTGCCAGGTTTTCAACATGGTACTTATCCAGGGCACCTGTTTACCAAGTTTTCACTGTTGGATGAAGGGATTCCTATTTTTTTTTCTTTGAATTTTCTCTTGGACTTTTTGGATAGGAGAATGGGAATATCGATAGGAGGGACTCAAGTGTCTAGTTACATGAAAGGTGATAGTCCCACTAGGGATTGATGTCATTGCATGGACCATGTCAAATGTCATTATGCTCATAGATGTTGGTAAGGGATGGCATGAAATGGAGATGGAGTAGGTAGATGATGGATTATGATGTGGATTATGGAGGAAAATAATAGATTATGATGTGGATTATGTAGGGAAGATATAGGACTTATATGGGACTTATGAAAAAGATGAATGGGGAGGGTTAGCCAAAAGCATGGACCATAGGAAGGTGGTGGGGGAGATATGTAGGATAATGAGTGAAGGGTGAGGGGATGGAGGTATGTAGAATTGTTATGAAATGGAAGGGAACCATGACCAATGGTTGCACACATTGTGATAAACGTTGAAGCTTTTGATGTGGATGGGGTGTAGGAAGCAATGGAGATGTTTGCTTAGGAGGTGGAGGATGTAGTGCTTTTGGTACCCACATAGACTTAGTATTTTTATGACTTTTATTTTGCTTGTGGGTTTTAGGAATTTGATATTTTTGAATGGAATGTGTGTTTTGGATGGAAGGGGGTGGTTGGGATTTTTGTGATGTTGATACCTCATTTGACTTACTTTATTTTTGCGTAGGTACCCAAACCATTTTGTTTTTTAGAATTTTCTTTTGGAGGAATGGGATTATATGGCTTGTTTGGCTTTGACTTTTTGTAATTGTATGCTAAGGCATTAGGACCTTTAGAATTTTTGACTTTATGCGTAGAGGCATCCAAATTTTAATTTTGGAATCCCTTGGGTTTGGTGGAATGAGTGGAAGCTTTATGTTTAGAAAATGTGTGCATTGATTGGTCATGATTAAGATGTTTAGAGGATTTACGGGTAGATGGATAAGAGGATTGGATGATGGGGATATTAGGTGTTGGGAGTAATGGTTGTAAAGTGGATGGAGGGATATTAGAAGTTGGAAGTAATGGTGGAAAAGTGGATGGTGGAAGGTGTATGGTCACATTCTTTTGACATTTGTAGGATGATGGAGGGGGGGATGGCAACATATGTTTTAGGGATACGATAGGCTTTATGATGGAAAGTGGACTTAGGAGGCATGGAGGAAATACCAACATCTTTGAGTTGTTATCCTTGGGGTGTAAATCCAAGGACATAAGAGTGTGGAGGGACTTTGACATGGATGGGCTCCAAAATACCTTGTTCATGAAGGTCTAGACCTTTACCTTGGTGGTTCATGTTTTGGAGTGTGCAATGGAAAATGGGACTAGGTGTAGGTGGAACACTAGACACAAGTTCCTTATTAGATGGAGAAAATGAAGCAAGGGAAGATAATGGTTGTTTTTGTTCTAAGGAAGAACATTCATGAATGAGGGTGGAAAGACCAATAGGATATGATGGAGGACTTGCAATGGGGTTGATAGTGGGTGATGTAGGATCATTAGGATCTTGATTAGCATTGTGTTCACTTAGATCCAAGGTATTTGTTTGATCTTCTATGTGTGCTTGGGAGGAACTTATCTCATCATGGAAAGTGGATGTTTGTGCATCATGGATGGGTGAGGTGGAAAGATCTTGACCATGGAATGCATAAAGTTGGTTAAGAGGATCATCATGGTCTTCTTGATCATAGGTAAGATCATAGAGGGGAGCTTGATCAAAGATGGAAGATTGATCATGAATTTAGTATTAGGTATGTTATGAATGGAATCATTGGGAGGGTGTTGATCTTTATGTGGATGAGGGGTTAATGTTTCTGCATGTTTAGGATTGTTCTTTTGAAATACCTCATGACTTATTTGAATGGAGGGGGAAGGGGATTTCTCATGGAGCGACTTGACATGTTATTGATGGTCAACAATATAGGAGCATGACAAAGGGTGACTATGACTTATGAGGGGAGACTCTAGAATTGGCTCAAGGGGTTTTGGATGACATGGTTGGCTTGAAGGACTTGGCATGATGTTTGAGGACTCTTTTGTATGTTTAAGTGTATGTGTTGAATGACATGGTGATAGTTGATTCCTTGCTTGTAGCCCTTGGGTCACATCCTTTGGAGGTGTAGGGGTGGAAGGTGTTGGCTTAGGGTTTTGATTTTGATTGGATGATGGTATGATAAAGTTATAGGGTGCATGTGCTAGATTGGTGTTTCCCTTGTCAAAGGTGGCATTAGTACTCATAGGTTCTTGATTTTGTTGCCAAGGTGGACTTGGGATCCTATGTTCTTGTTGTGATGTTTCTTGGTAGGTTGATGTGGCATTGACATGCAAATAAGTGGATGAATTAGATTGGTATGAGATAGAAGGGGATGACACATTAGGTTGAGGTGGAATTGATTGATAATAAATGGATAGGGGATGATGTTTTGGTTGTTGGTTTTGATAAGTGGCCATGAATTGATTGGCTTGAGCTAGAAGGTGTTGGATTTGAGGTGATTTAATTTGTTGAAAATATTGGAAGAGGGTTTGAAGTCTTTGTATGGTTTGGTGGTCTAGGGGTTGGTGTGTTCGGTGAAGTGTTAGAAGGAGGTTTTGAAGTTGGGTTGCTAGGTCTTCTAATGTTGGCTTTATGTCACACATGTGTGTAAGCTCTTGCATATGAATTTGTTCCTCAAAGTATGCCACATAGTTCCTGTCATCATTAGAGGTGGTAGGAGGAACCCCTCGAAGTATGATTTTAGGTTTTGGTTTTCTTTCATGATTTGGACTAGGGAGAGGGCCTCCTTGAATTATGATCTTGGGCTTATGATTTGGATTAGGCTTGTTTATGATTAGGACCATTTTGACAAGTGGTGACTAGGACTAGGTTGGTGATGATGATGATGTGGAATGATTAGCTTGGATGATTTGGATTGATTAGTATGAAATGGATAGGATGTGGCTAAGAAGGGTGATTAGGATGAAAGTGATTGGAAATGAATGTGTTGGAAGAAGATGTAGAGTGACATATCTTTATGTGTTTGGTGTTTAGCTTGATTTGGAAATGTTTAAATGAATGATCACACATGTACACACATAAATCACTCACACAAGACACATAAGCAAGTTTGAATTTTGAAATTTAAAGAATGTAATGATGATTATTAAACAAGCACACATGGAAGACATATCAACAAGCCCTATGACTAGTCAAGTGGGCTATGGTCAATTACTTATCAAGATAGTCTACACAAGGTTGACTAAGGAATTGTTTGGAATAAAATTCCTGCCACATAGTTGGGAGAAAGGGGTAACCCACCCTTCACCTTCACTTACCAAAGGTATTCAGTTGTTTGGGGCTTAGCCAAGAGTGTCAAGATTTTAACTCCCAAACAAGCATGTATTTCGATTCACACTTCGATTGAGGTCATCCCCAGGGGTGATGAAATCCCCTAGTAGGCCTCCTATAAAGGGTTTGACAAAATCAAACCAAGTGAGTTGTTTGTGACCACACACGCACTTGATTCACACTCACAGTTATTAATTGATGCTTAGAAAGGAAATGTGTGCAAGAAAGAAATGGAAGCACGCATTATTTTTAGATCCCAAATCAAGATGTGATGGAAGACAATGATTAATTTTAGACCCATTTTTTAAAGTGTGATTGAAGACAAGATTCGTTTTAAACCAATTTCAATGATGTGATCAAACAAGATTTGATTTTATGCCCCAAATTGAAATGTGTGACAAACAAGATTAATGAGATGAAGGATTAAACGAGTGTGCCTAGTTTTTTTCACTTTCCAAATTATTGTTGTAATTGATCCCAATGCTTTTCTAGCTCCGTATGATTCACCAAGTTACCAAGACAAAAAAAAAAACAAATTACAAATGTGCTAGAACAAAAGTCATATGTGCTGAAGAAGATGTGAGAATTTGAAAACTTTAACTCTATCAAAGTTGATAAACACCTACACCATTAGACAGCTTATGAAATTCTACCCCATTTAAAAAAAAGCTTCGAAAAAGACCAAAATATGACCAAGATATGACCATTTTAAGATTTACTATAAAAGCGCTAAAACAGTGGCCTCATATGTGCTAAAACAATGCCAGATGCGCTAAAATAGTGCCAGATGCGCTAAAAAAGTCCCAGATGCACTGCAGAAAACCTTAAATGCACTAAAAGAACTCCTAAATGTGCTAAAAAAAAGAATTTTTTTTTCTACAAAATTTTTAAGGAAATGGACTGAGTATATGCACCATTATGTTCCTTATAAGCATTGTTATGTCCCTTAAATGCACCAAAATAGTTTCTGGATGCCCCAAAACACCTGTAAAAGCATTGAAAGAAATCCTGGATGCGTCACAAAAAACATCAGATGCGCTACAGAAATCCACGTATGCGATAAAATGGAAATTTTTGTCAAAAATCCTAATTCCAGAGCATGAAATCCTGTTAGAAAACCTACAAATAGGCGTTAAAAATGGGGCAAGGCCCCACAGTGGATGCCAAAATATAGATAGGGAAAAATCCAAGCTTAATGTTGAAAACAATAAACTAATTAAATCTTATCAAGCACCATGAAGCACAAACTAGAATGAAAATGCAAATAAACAAAAGAAATGCAAACCAATTTTCAAACTAGATTCAAGAATGACCTCCATGGCTCTTCTCCACTTGCATAAGAATGTGAGATTTTGAAGGTTGATTGTTGAAGGAATGTTGGTTACTCAATTCTGAAGCATAACGACCTGATGAAGATGATAGATGGAGATGGATGGAAGATAGAAGAATGATTTTGATAGCATAAGGATGTCTGAAGAATTTAATAAGGATTTGATTTTTGACAAAAGAGGAAATACAACAAGATGAGATAAGATTTTAAAAAGATAGAAAGATTTTGATTTATTGCTTAAAGGAAATAAATCCTGAAGAAGATTAGAAGGATAATTGATGAATTATCTAATTTAATTAATTAATTAGATACACATGAGTTCAAATTTTGGAAAGAAAGCAAGAATGTCCTTTTTAGATTTTATTAATTAAATAAATATTTGATTTATTTGATTAATGTTGAATTTATGATTTAATCAATTAAATAATATAAATTATTTAATTAACATTAGAAGAATGAATATAAATAATTTAATTAATTAAATAATATAAATTATTTAATTAACATTAGAGGAATGGATGGAAATGATTTAATTAATTAAATAATATAAATTATTTAATTAACATTAGGGGAATGGATGGATTATGATTTAATTAATTAAATAATATAAATTACTTAATTAATATTAGAGGAATGGATGGATTATGAATAGGAAGGGAATAAATGAAATTAGTCAAATAAATAAGATTTATTTAACTAATTAGATGATGACATGGGTACCTAGGGAAAAACATACTACAAGATGTCTAAATGATGTGATGTTGTGACAAGGTGTTGTAAGAGGGCATTTTTTGGTGTCTACAATTGTAACTTCAGAAAAGATTTTAAACATAACCCAAAAAAAGGTGACAAAATGAAACAAGAATTGATGCATAAGATTGAGTATGATGTGAATAATGCAACATAATTTAAAGAAAATAATCTTCAAATGGTAAAGAATAACATAACACACACTTGAGTTTGAATGTATCAGATTTAAACTAAAGACTTTGGTCTAAGCTGTCACTAGTAGAGTCACCAATGTCTTGGTTTTTTTTTTAGCAAACCAAATTGATCTTATGAAATACCCATGGACTTTTCCATTTCCAATACTTAGTACTCCAGAGGGATTGGCCAATGAATGAGTGGAAGCTGTAGGACTTCTACTCCTACACTTTGAGCTCTATGGAACCTGGGAGTGTGATCCCACAATGTACACTCAGGACTTCACACAATTATAATTAAGTACATTGTCAATAATAGATACTTCTCATAAAATCACTCAACAACATAGTACATCAAATAAGTTGGAATCTCATTTATCAATGTCCCATACTTGGAGCTTGAGAAGGAAGAACTTCAACACAAAACAACTACAGTGGTATCCATTTGAATGTTTGTAAATTAATAGTGATTAGTTGATGAATGAACCTAGAAATTGTATCATGAAAACTTTGCATGAACTAGTGCCTTCATCCTGAGCATGGAGTCAATATCAACCTATATAACTAGATAAAAAATCAATAATAGTAACAAAATTTTTCTAGAAATATTGCATTACAACATTCCCCTATTACATTCATGGTTATTAATACTTATAAATATCCTAGCACCTAATTTTTATGAGTTGACAATTTCCTCCAAGCATTTGCATTAATTCAATGAACTAATAAGCAAGAATGACATTGAACATCCATTCAGAAACAATCGATACAAACAAAAGGAATCTTGGATTGCCTTCATTCATAACTCATAGAATGAGTACAAGGAGAGACAATAGCCATGAAATTGGATTTATTATGTATTATATTTTGCTATATTGTTATAAGAATTACATACATGACCATAAACTCTAAACTTAAGACAAAACTCTTAAAACATGCTTGATATTCCCTTTACAAGTCGTAGTGTTGATTGCAAAAATGAACCCCTACTTTCTAGCCCTGAATTCCTTCTTATAGAAATGAAAGAGTAAAACAAGCCTTAGGCCAAAAAGTACACATGTAAGAACCCTATTGGACCGCTATAACAAAGATTATCCCATTTAGTTACAATGCATTCCCAAGAGGTGGTAAACATGTGGGAAAATGAAAGTATTCTTCATTCGTTGTTTGAGATTTGGTACAATTTTCAAAATGGGTACAACCAAATAGTTATCTCAAAATTTAGTCCCATGCACACAAAGTGAAAGAAGGAAAGCATGAAAGAAACAAAAAAGAAAAGACAAAAGAAATGTCCACATCTGTAGCTTTTTCATCAATTCAACTTGAAGAAGATGTACTATACTTTCCATACTTTATCAAAAGCCTGATCTATACTAAATCTAGGCTATGTAGTGCATTTCCCATCTATCCATTATGCATCATTGTTACAAACTTCAAAATTTCAAATCACAATCCTGCAACTTTATATTAGAACCCCACTCCTTTGAAGTATATACCTTTCCATGCTAGGAATTCATCTTCAGTGGGCCAATCAAAATTCATGACTTCATCAACCTTCTCTCTATAATTTGTATACTTGGTGAAAATCTGGTTAGCTTCCTTATCAAATTCTAGTAGGATAGTCTCAACATGAGCTAACATATCCATATTTATCTTCAATGTCTCAATATCAAATTTTTGACTAATTGACATAGCTTGATTTGAAATAACCTTATTTGTTTCATTTTTCCACTCTTGCAGAGTTCTTATGCTACCATCATCCTTTAGAATGGATGTAAGAAGTCCATGATGTGATTCATGGAAGGATTTACCAGCTCCTTTATTTTTTTCTCTAATGGTTCAATATTTCCCCTATATCCTTCAATATTACCAACAAGAACCATGGTAGGTTTAAACTTTTCAAGTCGATTAGTATCTTTCGCAACTCGAATTTAAATCAATACCAAATCCTTCTTCCTAGGGATCGAAATTTCCATGAGTGGAATAGCTCTTTCTCTATCATAGTCAAAATTATTGATAACATCCGCCATGGATGAATAGCTATAGTAAATACTATTCAACTTATTATTCACTCTTCTTCTCCAATGTTCCAATAATATTGTGACAATATTCATGTTGCTCTTTGTTGTGCCCTTAGCACACACGCCCCGTTCAGAATGGGGACCCTCTTTTCTTTCGCTTTGTCAGGTCGTTTTGGGGGCTGCCTAATTTTGCGTGCCCCACTTTTTGATGTTTCAGATGGTTGATGTTGCTCCAAAGTTCCATCATAAACCGATCATGCCTCCACTTTTGGTTTGTTGCTGCCTTTCGGGGCCTCATAGAGTGTCTTTGTGGCATTTTGGCCCTAAACCGCCCTAGGCCCTGTCAGGCCCGGGCGTTCGAGATTCCTTCTTCGGGTTTCCCCTCTAGAAATGTCATCCTTTGCGGCATTCGCTGAGCGTCTTTCCGGACCTCGGGGTCCATCCTGCTGCCCTCCGTCTAAAACTTCTCACAAAATTTTTGGAGTGGCTCCTGCCCCTCTAGGCCCCGGACCCTGGAAGTCCACTTTCGGAGTTCCGTCTCGGTCTTGCCGTCTGCGATGACGAACCTCCTGTGGCCTCCCGCTCCTCGGGCCCTGCCTGCCTTATCTCTGTCGGAGGTCTTTGCCGTGGCCTGTCTGTCGTGGACTCTCTTGGGCCCGGCCTTCCGCAATTCCATTTCTGGAAATCCATGATGGTTCTGCCATCCCTAATGGCGGATCCCTGGTGGAATCCCACCCCCCGGGCCTCGATCCGCTCCCCGCCGCCGTCGTTCAAACAATGAAAAATCTTCAAAATGGCGGCCGTCACGACACATCTTCCTGGCCACTGGGCCCCAACGTTCCCGTCGCCGCCGCCGACCTATCTTCAAATCCAACTACTTTTCCCGTGGTCGTACAGGCATTTATTACAACGATTCATGGCAGTTTGGGTATAAAAAGCCCAATCCAGGTAGTTATTATCATTCTGTAAAATTGGAGTGAATTCGAGAAGCTATCATCCAGAGCCCACCGCCTTCGACTACGTCGCGATCATCGCCCTCGGCATCAGTCTGTCGACAATGTGTGGATCCCATGTCCCTCGTCTAGCGTGTTTTGAGGTAGGCCATCCACTCACCCTCCCGACCATCATTTTCATGATATTGAAACATTTAAATAAATGAACAATCCCTAGGAGAGCATAGATTGATAGAACACCAAATGGGTCACCAAACCCACATCTTGGAAAATCGGCAAAACCCATAGAAATGACCTCACCGCCGATTTGGGAGTCTTCCCTAGCGCGGCTGTTCTTTGCACAAGGAAAGTGTCCACCTCGGGCCTGAAACCCGTCTTCGCCATCAAAATTCTGAAAACTTCAAGCATTCACTTATGGCAATCCCCCTCTTCGGGCCTGGTTCGTCAGGTTTCCTTCCTCAGACTTTCATTTTCCTTTCGCCGAGCTTGAACTACGAACCTGCTCCTGCCTCCCAGCTTCCAAACCCCGACATGTTCCTCGCCGTCTAAACTTGGAAATTGAACATGTGTCTTTTGGTCACGTCAGTTTCTAGACCCTGGAGTTCCGTCCCCAGAGTTTCACCCAATTTTTGCCATCTCCAAAGGAATTCGTACCCCGGCTTCCCCCACCCCGGGCTCCGCCCTGGCTCTCGCTATTAGTCTTTGGCAATATGATATTGTTACTTCATTGATGCCTTCGGGCCCCGGACGTCGGGCCTCTGTGCCTTATTTTCTATCATTCCCCATGGCGAAGTCTTTCGGTGAACATTCTGATTCCACCTGACCCCCAGACCCCAGCCTTTTCCCCTCCGTTGGCTTCTCCTTTTTAGGTCCTCAGCCATCGGTTCTCTAGGTCCCGAGTCTCGAACTTCCGTTCTCGGAAGTCCGACGCTTTCCTGCCGTCGGGAAATCTTGCCCCGCCTTTTGCCACCCGGGCTCCGAGGTGCCGTCGGTCGTGGATTATCACCAAAACTTCTATCTTTTGTCTATTCTCCGGGCCCCGTGTCTCGGGATTCCGCTCTACGTGCGCTGTTCCAAATGGAGGTTCTCGCTCGACCTTCCGCTCTTCGAACACCGGTGTCCAGACTTCTGTCCTCGGAAGTCCGCATCTTGCCTGCTGCTGCTAGCGAAAAATGCCCTCCGGCACCCCGACCTTCATGCCGCGCCACGCCAAATGCTACTAAGCCTAAATGATAAACACATGTCGGCTGTCCTTTGGCCCCACGGACCTTGGCCCTCAGACTTCCACCGCCGGGTTTCCGCCTGCTGTCCGCCTTCACCAACTGTCGTTTCCTGGCGGCTTCCCAGACTGAAACCTCTGAAGCCCCTTAAATCAATCGTAACAAACCCAAATCCAGAATCTAACCTCGACCCACATGCTAATTTTTGGCCCTTTTCATCATGAGCTTCTCAAAACATTAAAATTTGGCCAAGGAGGGTCTCCGGGAGCTTTCGGCTATATTTTCCCTTCTAGACAACATTCCTACTAGGGAAGTCTGGCCCTTCGGGCCCGGATTGTCCAAATGCCCTGAAACAAAGATCAATAACGTCTAGAGATAAAATTTATGATATACTTAATTGATTATTTGAAGTGGATGTTGTTTTCAAAATATGGACTAACATGAACACTATTGATGTTTTATTGCACTAACTTTTCCCTTGCTTGCAGAATATATGGAATCAGGTGCAGGAACTTCAGGGGCATCTACCGAGAAGGACAAGGGTAAGAAGTCAGGAAGGACCCCTTGGGGAAAGGAAGATAAAGATCAAATGAAGTACTAGTTCTAGGGTGAGCCGCTCCACTCAAAGGTCTCAACGGATTGGAAGGAGATTTCAGATACGAATATTGGTCAGGTGGATATAGATGAATTCACTCAAAGGGTCAGGGTCAACCTGACAACAAAGAATGCCAGATTAATACGGGAGAGTGGAATAGCCAAGGCCGCCGGTTTCCCTCCCTTGCTCGTGGCACCCGAGTTAGTCATGGCTTGCCGAGAAGCCTATCAAACAGACACCAGAACGATTGTGGATAAGGAAGGAAACATCTTTGTGGACATGTCGCCAGAGAGGATCACCAAGACATTCCACATTCCCACGTTCTAGCAGATGGAGATCCCCACGTTAGAAGAATGCCAAGCAGTGTAGGATGCTAATCCAATAGGGTGCAAGAAGTCAATCAACCTCCATTGGCTTAAGGAAAAATGGGGCAGCGCTTCGAAGGTTCCCCAAGAACTCTTCCATAGTGATTTCCACGAGGATTACCACAACTTGGTAACCATGTTAAGCAGGGTCATGGGTCTTCCAACGGCCGCCTACTTCTAAGAATGGATGACCTATTACATTGAACAGATCCTGCGGGGAAATGAGGATGTTACAACCAAAGTTTCATTCTACTGGGGCAGAATTATAAGAAACTGCTTCCACGAGTAGTTTATCAACGTGAAAAGGAGCTCCAAATTCTACATGACCTCCTACCTCATCTACTCCCTGGTAGATCAAATACAATACAACGGGTTGTTTGTAGCACCCGATCAGGGGCAGAAATGAGGGCTCAAACCATTTGACAAGTACCCTCAACTCCAATACCAAAATTTCAAGAAAGAATACTGTAGGGTCAATGATGCCTTCATTGACCACATCATCAGATTGATCGCTGGAGACTTCAAGAGGAGGGTCTCCCATAGTGCCAAGGCGCTCCTAAAATAATATACTTTTCTGTTCATCCAGTTTCCCAAGTTTACATACATCGAAGCCCAGGGTTTCACTAAAAGGCCGAATAGATTGCCTCGCTACCCCAATGATAGAATCATCCTTTTGGAGCTCTCTCGAAAACTTTGACACATCCTAACAATCTTCAGCATCAAGCATATAGTGGGGATCTCCTACTCTGTGACCCTTGGCCAGGGCCTGTATCAATTACAAACGTCACAATGTGCCAGTAACTCTGAGAAAGAGCTCAAAGAGTACCATTTCAACTGGTACACTGCTCGCCTACGGATGGACCCATATGGCCACGTTAGGAAAGCACTGGGGCCAGCATATGCCCACTAAGATCACATTGAAGATTTCTGGGCCGACTGCCAGGACAACAAAGAAGTGCGCGCAAGGCACTACATGCACATGACGGTACTATTCTTAAGAAGGGTGCAACCATTCCCAGTGTCGGGCCAAGTTGATGAGGACGAGTCCACAGTCATGCACCCAAGGTACCTTGCAGTTGCTAAACTACCAATACCATCAATCGACTGGAATAAACAAGAGGTTGATGACCTAGACACCATCACCCAACCAATCATAACTCGTACTAAGGAGTGGATCAATGGGCAGGTGGTGCATCTAAAGCGACAAGGAGTGGTCCTGACATATGAAGGGCTAAAGAGTGAGTCGAGTGCCATGGAAGACATTGCTGCCACCACATCAACTGGTGGGACCTCCAAATCTCCTCCCATCACCAAGTCCCAAAAAAGGAAAGGAACAGAGACTGCACAGTCTCTGGATCCCAGAGAACAAGCGAAGAAAGAAATGGGAGGCTCATCTCCCAAAAGGCTTAAACAAGCGGTGAGTGCAGAAGAATCCTAGCCTCCCTTGGCTCTTCCTGCTCCTCTGGTTGCACCGCCCACCTCCCTAGCTATGGTCGTCGCATCTCTGCCGGTAGTGGACATTTATGTCCATCTTGCTCCTTCGCCCCCGACCGGGTCGGTGGTCGTCATAGATTCCTCTTCTTGCATGACCACTCCCCCTTCCTCTGCTACCATGTTGCCAATTACATCACTCCCTCTCACAGCAATAACATCGCCTATTCCTGCTGCCACTATGCCTGAGGTTCTTACAAGACACATGCAAAACCTCCCCCCTGAGCTCTCACAGATCTTAATGAACCCAACTCTCCAAGTAGCCCTCGCCCAAGTCCTCACGACAGCTTAGCCTTCACAACCGCCAATAGGGCTGGCGGCTATGGAGGCCACAATGCAAATCTCAAAAGAGTTGGAGGAATGAGAGCAAGAAGCCTCGAAGTCTATAGAGGAGGAATCTGATGAGTATCATGAGCACCCCGAGTACGAGCACCAAACCATCGATAGGGTGGTCTATGAGGAGGAAGAGACGGGCTCTTTCGAGGGTGGAGATGAGGAGGGTGGCTCATATGCCAAGGAAATCATCCAGACTTTTGATGAGGATCTTGAAGAAGAAATGGCACAGCAGCTAAAGGATGTTGGAGGAGAGGCAGAGGAGTCCCCACATGGTGAAGAGGGGCAGCCCCTGGAGGAGCAGCAGCAAAAGGACCTAACCAAGGTTGAAGCCCATGTTACCAAGAGCCCTGAGGGCGAGGCTACTGAGGAGAAGAAAGAAGAAGAAGCAGCAAAAGAAGAAACTCCCATCCAGCAATTATCCACTAAGCTGCCTGTCAAATGCCTCATATTCGTTCATGACTTCGACGAAGGAGAAGAGGATGATACCAAAGAGAAAGAAGAGCCCCAAAAGGAAAAGGAGGCAGAAGTCTTGCCTTTGACTGAGAAGGGCGAAGGCAGTCGTGATTCACCCAAGGATAAGTCTACTATGCCCAAATGGTTGGAGAGGCAACTTAAGAGAACGACCCCAGTGCTGAAGGACCCAAGGGCGAGGTTGGAGGCCATCTTAGCTTGATCTTAGATCACAATGAAGAAGGAGAAGAAGCCCAAGGTCTGATCCAAGATAACAATGGATGCTTTCAACTCCCGAGCAGTGCAAATTGCAACGCCTACAATTGGCCAGGCAGGGGTGAGTTATAATATCTCAACCATTGACTTGGGGACAGCAACTAGAGAACAAAAGGTCGAGCACCTTGAGGAGTCGGTGGCCACAGTGGTGCACCTGATAAAGCAGGACAAGGTCTCCAAGGATGAGCTTAAGGCGCAGGTTGTAGCGTTAACAGATTATATCCAGCAATGGTCCTCAGTGGACACCCTGCCCATCACCTCCATGGCCACGCCACAGTTGCTCTCCAAAGAACAGATTGACAAGATGGAGAGAAAAGAACTTGGAGAAAACCACCGAGGATTGGTTCTGATAGGTCACATACGTCAGAAACATGGGAATCAGTAGGGCTGTGTGGACAGCCAATAAGTTTTTGGACCTGATCCAGTCCCTAGAGAGCACAAAGAGGCTCTACACCAATTTTCCTGCCACCTACGACTCCACCTTCCCAAGAATTGAAGCCATCCTTCGGATGCCTGAGGCCATGTGGGAGGAGAAGCTAGAACTAAAAAGGGGAGATCACTAGCTAGTGGATGTGTGGCGTAGAGACCTCAACAACCAGAAGGAGAGGTTGGAGCAAATCCTCAGCAGAGTGGATCTAGACATTGAGTGGATCAAGGAAATCCAGGCAGAATGTGCCCGGTATCTCAAGTTGATGATGGGCTATGATATGCCCATGGTGCAAATGGATCCAAAGAAGATCAAGCCATACTTCCAAGAGAAAATGAAAGACGGGACAGCTAGAGAAATCACAATGGAGTTCCTAAGTTTTGCTGCCCGTGCCTTCGACCAATTAGAGCTATTTAGGGACCAAGGCTCGAAGTATGACGAAGATTGGAAAAGGCTAGAAGAAAATGCTAAGGAATGGAGCTTCCAGACATTGCGATGTGAGATCCTCGAGATAGACAAGTTCCAGGCCGTCATCCTCAAGTACATAGAACACGTAGCTTCCGAGGAGTAGGAGGACAGCCTAGCCAAAGATAAAAACCTTCCTGAAGAATAACTACAACAAAGAAAACAACAATCCACTAAAGGACGAAAGAGCTATAGTGCCATCCACAAGAGGACGAAATAGGGAAGGGACGAAAATATAATTTTTAATTGAGATCTATTTGGGGGTAGGTGAAACCCTATTTTGTAATGAATCTTGGCCATTCATGTAACTTTTTGAAAACTATAAATAGGGCACTCCTCTCATTTGCAAAGTGAGAGTTGAGTTGTTGTAAAGGCATGCTGCAGAAATTTATAAGAAAAAGGCATTGACTTGGTGTATTTTCTTGGTTTCTTCCATGTTGCTTGATTCATCCTCCAATGTTAGATGTTTGGCTCAGATCTTATTACTATTTAGTTAGCTATCTTATTTATTTGGATAAATCTTAGGAATGTTGTTGGGTGATTGTGAAAATTCCTGCCTTGTTGATGATCCCTTAGTCCATACTTTTTGCTGTTTGCTGAAAGTAGATAGCTGTGCAAAGTTAGCCTGGACTTGATTTTAAAGCTGCTCTAAACATTTATCTTTGATTCATGTATGTATGTGGTGGTTGAAGGATGAAATATCTGCAGCCCTTAGAAGATAGCACAATTTTCATGATATTGTGAAATCCCTGGTTAAGTGGGATATTGTTTTGAGGAATTGTCCATTGTAGGAACTCCATTGTCACTATTCATAGCAAGCTTTAGATTTAGGAACTTTTCCTCTCCTTCGCCCTTTTCCATTTTTTTAGTAACTAACCTATGCTAAGGTTCATTGCACATTGTAAAGCCAAATCCAAGAACTAAATGGAGTCCAAGATTGCTGTTTGAACCTCCAGCCAGTGCATAACAACTTTTCATCCTAAGAACTCCATTCTGAGTTCCAACTTCCATGCTTTGTGTCCTTGCTTTGTATTTTCTATAAGACCACCTTATGATTCCAGCAAATCACATCAAACTACTGAGGTATCTAAGCACTGTCATGACCTAACATCCGAGAGACCTTGGGATAGTGTTCTGCAATCTGATTATGGAAGATTGTCTTTCAAGAGAGGTAGTGCACCTACACACTGCTTGTGTTGAAAAGTGCACAAAAAATGCCATCAACACTCTTGAAAATATCCTCATCATGATTATCATATTTTTCTTTGTACTCATTTAGCTGCCTAAGCAACTCTTCCCTATTGATAGCCCCTTTAGCCTATGTTCCTTCTTATGAAGTGGTGGGGGAGTCAACATAATTCTGGTGAGGCTTTCCAGATTACAATCTTTGTAAAATATCCTCCAATAATGCTACCTTTTTCTGTAACTCCATATTATACCGCTCAAGGTCTCCATATCTAACTAGCAAAATATTGCACTCCGTCTTGAGCTCATCCTTTTCTGTAGTCACAGATTCTACAGTGGTTCTTGTAAATTGTGCAACATGAAATGACATATTTGTAGCTTCTAAGGCTGATGTTTCTGAAACTCTTTTTACTATTAGGCCTCCACTATAGTTAGGTCTTGGCTAAACAATATCAAGCTTTCTTGTGCTTGGGGCCAAAGACCATATAACTAAGGCTTCCCATTCATCACTGAAAGCAAACCCGTCTAGTGCAAGTGTAACTTCTTCTATATCATACAAAGGCCTCCCACATTTATTTATTATGTTGAAAGCTATGGTAGAAGCTAAATACCATTCTAGTACCAACAAAATGCCACTAGTCCTTACCAATTCTTGACCGTCCTTTGCAATATTTTTTTGGAATCTACCTCTCATTTCATTTAACACTTTTTTTTGGATGATAGCATTTGGAAATTTTGGGTGAAGGCTTCTTTCTATAGAAAGGTTTTTTACATACTCATCTCTTTTAGACCTATATGAAAATTATATATAAGCTTGAGACTTAATAAATGATTCATCATCTAAGAACTTTGCACATGCTTCAACCCACATATCATCTCTGCCATTGAGTCTAATGAAATCAACTTTACTCAATATTGTACCTAATTGATGTGTTTCCCTTACTACTAGTGTAGTGGGGCTTCCTTCTTGCATTTCCATCTTTGATGCCCAAATATCATCATCAAATCCTTCATCATCATAGTCCACCAGACTAGTGGTTTTAACCTTCTACCTTTTCAATGGTGGCTCCCTTAGTGGTAATTCACTAGGTGGTGGAGAATCAATGTCCACAATTTTAGGCTATGTCGGCCTTGGTGGAGATGGAGGGGGTACTTGTGTTATAGGAGAAGGAGGCTTGTACTCATCTTGCTGAGAGGGAGCATGAGCTTCATCAATTTTATTTTCCCTACTCTTTCTCCTTACAAATAATTTTATTCTTGGTTTTTCAGGGGCTTGCGATGTATTCAAGAAATTTCCATAAAAATATTCTTGATAATATTAGGAAAAATTTTCAGAGTCAGTTCCAAACATCCAAGTGTAGTCATGGATTTTACGGGAAACTTTGAGATAGACCATGAGGATGTTTTCATGAAACTTTTTTCTTAGTCATTAAAAGAGGATGCCAAAGACTGGTTCTCATATTTACCAGTATTTTCTATAGCTTCATGGGATGATTTCATGATAACATTTGTGGAAGAATTTGGTGAGAGGATTAGTCCAAATGTGATAAGAAAAGTATTTAGAGAAATCCAACGAGATGAAAATAAGTTGGTCCCTGCTTTTAACCTAAGATTTATGAAAGTAGTGAAAGATATTCCTGATCCCTAGTGATGTAGAGTGTTTGATTATATATATAGGTGCATTTGATAATGAGATGAGTTATTTGATAAGAGATAAGCAACCTAAAACATTATAGCAAGCATATCACATTGATATGGATATTGAAAACACTATGAAATAATCAATCATGAAGGGATATATGGCTGTAAGTGTTTGTCATCTGGGTGCACATCATGAAGATGAAATAAACAAGGATAATGGATGTAATGATATTTTTGATGTCTCATTTTTTCCATTCTCACAACATAATAATCATGACAGATTCATAAAAGACTTCAACAATCTTTAAGTAATGATGATCAAATGTTGTTAATTCAAAGGTTGTCTAGTGTGAAGAGACATAAGGAGGACTCACCATATGAGTTGTTAGCAAGGTTTTTGGATTCCTTGTTAGAAATTCCTAAAATTTTATGACCTAAAGATTCAATATGCATTGACATATTCTGTGACATTTATGAGCTAGGGCTCGATTCCTTGCCAAAGGAATTGGAACATTATGATAATATGATTGGTGATGAGTTTGAAGACAAGAATGTCTACATTCAAATTCTAGAGCCTAAATTTAGTTATGGGATTGGTAATGCTAGTCAGTAGGATCCTATTCCTAAATTCTTATATGAAATAGAAATGGGATGTATAGCTTTTATGGTAGAGATAGACATGATTATGTTTAGCAGAAATCCTATTGAGAAAGGAAATGAAAAAATATACTTTGTTGAACATAAGGAATGTTCAAATTACAATCGATCCCA
Source organism: Sequoia sempervirens (assembly GCA_007258455.2). Classification (NCBI taxonomy): domain Eukaryota; kingdom Viridiplantae; phylum Streptophyta; class Pinopsida; order Cupressales; family Cupressaceae; genus Sequoia; species Sequoia sempervirens. The sequence continues at coordinate 489,099,910 of VDFB02000003.1, forward strand.
CACTCATAATTCAACATACTTATCAAAGGATGGTGCATTTGGGTACCCTACTACTAATCATATCAATCTATAATTAGTTGATCCATCTTTTGAAATTTTTTGTTTCAAGTTGAACAATGATCGGAGTAGAGAATTAAATTATGTCAACGAACCTAAAAGAAAGATATTTTTTTATTCCTGGGATGGTATGGATAAAGCTCTTTATGGAAATGACATTGATTTAAGTAAAAGAAAGAGTACTATGAATTCTTGTGAATAAATTTCTTAGGGGAATGGAGCATTTGGTAGAATAACTAGTTTATATTTCTCCAATGAATGTGAATACTAGCTTGAACAAGAGCCTATGTATGAATGTTTCTTGTTCATCACACAAAATGAATATGATATGTGCCCTTATAATAATGGCGATAAAATAGATTATGAATGAATATTCACTTTCCCTATCCAGTTGGATGGGAATTTGGTGGAATATAATTGCAAGTTGAGTTAGAATACTCCATTAATTAGGTGTTTCAATTAATGATCAATCGCAATTCATAGTTGGACATGAATGAGAGTAGCAACAATAATTTCACAGTGGTTAAGTCCAGTGACTGCAACATGATTAGTAGGTGGGTGATCCATAAGAATATTTTCAGCCTTAGCATGATACAGACAATGGAAAATAAGGTTTTTGACAGGGGCAAGTATCAGCCCTAAGTTTAGTGGCATGGGTACACCATGAAAAGTTGAAGCTTGGTTAAATTGTATAGGGTATATTGAATAATTTGTACCTAAGATGAAGGTTTCAGAAAAGATAGAGATTGAATCTCTTGATTTAGGATTTTGTAAACTATGTAAATACTGTATATATGTTGCTTGTTTTGGTATGGCCTTCTTGCCTAGTCTAGACAGGTCCTAGTGTTGTTTTTCTTTTTTGTGTCTGGTTTGCTTCACCCAAAATTTTGGGATCTCCCCATGCCTGTGAGAGGCATGTGTCCCCAACAAGAGCCATTGATGGAACCCCTCAAAAAAATTCTTTGGTTCCATTTTTTTTAACTTGCAGTATTTAGCTCAGGCCCTTATTTTAGGCTTAGGGTTATGGTCCTCATCACTATTATTAGGGTTTGTGGTTTCAATACCCTTTCAAATTAACCTTTGAGTCTAAAAACCCTTGCACATTTTATTTCTGCACTAACTTGTTATTCCTAGTTTTCGATCATTAAAGTCACCACTTATGCCATTGGAATCATTATTTTCACCAAGCCTCTAGGTTTAGGTTTGTTGGTCACCAAATACCTTTTCAACACTTAATTTCATCCTATGGTTGGGCTTGAATTTCATACCTTAATAAATCAAGTCCAAGGTCTTTGTTCTTAAGGGTCAAGTTCTCATTGGCCTAGTAATGGCCCTCTTTCTAAACTAACATTTGTGGCATGTGTAGATTTGGTCTATTTATTAGTTGTTTGATCGTTGTGGGAAAATATCGACCTTTCCCCACACGCCAACCTAATTTTTTCTTCATTAAAATATTTGAATGGGCTGGCAGGTGGTTGCCATGTGTTATGCCAGATGGTGGTACCATTTCTTCCAATGAGTTTATGTGTGTAGCTTTGGGAAGGATCAATTATTGAAACCTCAACATGTGTTTTCATCACGACCATTCTCTGCACACCTATCCATTTTGTGCATTGAGATGAAATAATCACATGGGCTAGCAGGTGCTAGACATGTCCAATCTTTATGAGGTGGTTTTGATGTCTATTTTTGGTTGGTAAGTGGTATCAAAAGGTAAATCTACAATGGTTGTTGGGTGATGTGGGAAAATCTTCATCGCTCCCTGCCACCCTGACTAGATTTTATCTAATATTTATAAAATGTCACAAGCTAGTGGGCAAGATGACAGCTATCACTCCATGGAGGGTCCCACTAGGCTTTGGAGATGGAAATTGATTAATAGGAGAATAGATCAATGGTTTATGATGGGAAACATGGGTCAATCCTGAGCACTCGCTACCATCTTGTGAGTGGTCCCCTTGTATCACCTATTTCTTAGTGGGCGAGTAGGAGACTGCCATGTGGAATATTCTGAGGGCTCTGATGGACTTTAGTGGAGATAAAGTACTAATAAAATATTGGTCGAGACTCTTCTAAGATAAAAAACAATGCCAAATTAGAACCAATTCTCGGGTATGGATTTGAGATTGTGATTCAAAATCAAAGTAGCTGATGGCTAGCTCTCTCACACAAGCTTTCTTGGAACATTAATTACAAAAATTATAGAATTTCTATATTTAATTAATGTTTTTGAAAAGGAAAAAATAGGTTTTACAGGGACCTGAAACCGCAAAGTATAAACAGCAAAATATAATAAAATAAGTCCAAACAAGCATATGGTTGTCCCAAAAAGGAAATGACAGGACCAAGAGATAACAAGGTCCAGAAAAAGGACCGCCCAAAAAGCCAGAAACAAACACCACCGCACTACTCCAAGGTGTTCAACAACTCCTCAGCCTCCTTTTCAACATCCTTCATATCCTATAACCCCTGCTTGAGGATTTGAGCCGTATGTGACGAAGTCAGGGTATACCTATTAGTGTTAGCCTGGGTACGAGTTGAAATCCCTTCACCAGCAGATCTGCTGCATCCTCTGTCCACATCCAAATCTACGACCAGCAAACCCTTTTGATTTTTTTTGAGCTTTTCCACCATAGCATTGATGATAATGGTGTTATGCCTAGCAATTTTGTGATTGTTCGCCACAGTGGCCCTAATATTTTGGCCTATGCTGGACATATTGCACTCTATACTAGTCAATATTTCCTCATGCGAATGTTGTCTTTTCCTTGGTAAGGGGGTTTCCTGTCCTTCATTCTCTTTACAACTCCAGCTAATCTTCTACTCCAAATCCATGACCCTGTTGCTTAGATCTATATTACGGCCTTTCAAATCACAAACTTCCTTCTGGGTCCACTTGAGAATAGTGAAAAGGCCATTCGTACTTTTTTTCACCACACTCACAATGTCCTCAGGCTTGAGCTTATTCAGGGCCGAATTAATTTCATCCTGGTTAGGGGAGTCAATAGGGGCATTCCCAAATCTTCCATACATAGGGGCATTAGGGGCTGACTCCTTACTGACCATAGCTTTATCAGAAAGAATTTCCATGGAATTCCTAGAATATGAGACAAGTTTCATAATAGATGTACCTTTAAAACCAGAGACCAAACCCAGAGTAGGGCAGCCAGGAGACAGTTGGGGATTAAGACAGGGTGGCGAGGCAAAACCTAGACTAGGGCACTCATGCAAAGGCTGCAACTTAGGACATGATGGCAGAGCAGAATCCTTAAGGGCATTCCGACAAGACAGGGACAGGGGAGGATTAGTTTTAGGACCAATAGGGGCACAAGCAGGGGGGCCCAGGGGTCATTCTCCCTACTACTTTCTATATCCTCATCATCCAATTCTCCAATATCAACAATTTTAGGCAAAGCAGGTAAATTTTGATAATGCTCAAATATGAGCCTGACAAGACTAGGGTGAATAATAGCAGTCCTCCTAGGGTTTCTTTCAACTTCATCAAGGTAATTCTTCAAAGAAGAGAATAAGTAAAAAGGTAGAGAGATACGAACCTTATGATGGAAGTGGTTCAGAATGGAAAAGTGGTAACCATACACTCTGGTGAAGTGCCCGTCAATCGTGATATATTCCATAATAACTCTTAAAACTTTCCTCCAGATAGATTTGATGGACTCCACATCAAAGTAGCTATTGGCAACCTTAACCAACTTAGCCTTCTCCTTATCTTTTTTAGGAAATTTAATGACCGCTTCATCAGAGAACCGACGGTCCCGATAAAATTTCACACCCTCTGTCGAAAGACCAGTTATCTCACTGATTAAATCCTCATTCAGCTTAACATTCCTGCCAAACAACACAATCTCAACATTTTTCCAATTTTTTACAAAATAGTCCAGCATCCCCTTGTTAGTACCATGGAGCTTTTCTAGATATGAGACTAAGCCTCCCTTTTCAAATCTTTCCCAGGCTTTGTCATTCTTTCTATGCTCCTGAAAACTGCTCAGCTCCACACGTTTTCTTTCTCCCCCCATTTTCAAAGCTCTGTTAAACAACACCCTATAGTTGCTCTGGGTCCTGTTTAGGCATATTTTATCAAACACCCAAAAAAAGCGTGCTGGAGACACTTCTTGAAAAAGAAAATGACGTCGGTCCCATCAAATCTAATGAAATCGATGTACCTAATCTTTATCCACTTCATCATGATGAAGACAAACTTCTCTTCCATGCACTGAATCATAATAAATTAGCACTTTCACTTCAGGATGGAGGTAGTCATTCTTCCTCCACGTGTTTTCCCCGCCCTTCTTAACCCCTTCATTGGCAGAGTAATCAGTCACCTTATTGGCTTCTCTATAGGTGTGGGACACTTTCACTTTATCAAATTTACTTAATAAGATTTTTGTATCTTCGATCCACTTTTTGATGGTCCATGAGGGAGGGGTAAGCCCAAGAATGCAATTTATTATATTCATTGAATCACCCTCCAACTAAAGACATTTCGTGTTCATCTTGAAAGCTAAGCTAACCGCATGATAAGCCCCTACACCTTCCGCAACATGATTAGTTTGGGTGCCGATGTCCACAACAATAGCCACAATAAAAGCCCCCGAATCGTCCCTTAAAACACACCCACTGCTAGCTTTCCCTGGGTTGCCTTTAGCCGCACCATCAAAATTGGCTTTCACCCAACCCAAAGGCGGCAAAGACCAACTAGCATTCTCCCTCCCACAAACAACAGGTTTGATGATATTTGACCCAACTAATTTTGAGTTCCACTTTTCAGCCATAGCAATATCGAAAGGAGACCAGTTAGCTTTATCAACCATTTTTCTTGGAATTAAAGATAAATTTTCCTTTATAGCCCTTACCATTTTAGCATGCAAGTCCCCTTCCAATATCTCTTTATTCCTAAACACTCTATTGTTCCTTTCCTTCCAAATATTCCAAGACACAAAAGGTAGAACAAAAGACCATAGCTTTCGCACAAAAGGATTTTTTGAAGGAGCTTTCCATTACATGAAGAAATCTTCAACAGAGGGTGGGGAAACCCAAACCATATCGAGAAGGGCAAAAATTTTACCCTAGATATTCAAAATAAAAGGGAAATGAAGAAAAAGATGGTTAACAGTCTCAGCTTCATTCCTGCACATATAACACTTGTTTGGTAATTGAATTCCTCTTTTTCCAAGATTGTCCAAAGTCAGAATCTTATTCTGTAGCATTATCCAGTAGAAAATATTGATTTTAGGAGTCAGGTGATTTATCCAAGCCTTAGCCCAGAAGGGTGGAGGCTCCATCAAACTAACCAGCATAGACGTGGTAGAAGAAACTGAATGTTTCCTACTTGTTATTATCACCATTTGTTCTTTATGAGAATTGCAAGTCTGGGAATGAGTGTGTGAAGTTTTCTTATTAATTATAGAGTTAGAGCTAGTTATTTTAACATGAGGGTGGTATCTCTATCTTGAGGTAATTTTATAAGTTACTCTATCAAGAATGGGTAAGGGAAGTGTATCTATCACCCAAGTCCAAAAGTCCAGGAGACTCAACCTCCTCGAGTCTCAGGGTGATCTTCCCTAGAATGAACAGGATATTCCTAAAGTCTCTATGACTCCAAAGAAGAAAACAAGAGCTGAAAGGAATTCTACACGAGGTGTTCTTAAGCACACTTATCGTCTAAGGAGAAAAATTGTCTAAGAGGAATTGTTCAAGGGTAAGGAGAATAAAATTGATAGGCCTAAGAGGGAAGTTGTGCGAAATAATAAGTATCACTGGGCTTATATGGGACTTCATCATTCTCCCAGTGAAGTCTTAGATGATTCTTCTGATAGTGGAGCTGAAACTGATTTAGGTTAGAACCAGTATCTTTTTGCCATGACTGATTTAATCAATTATGAGGATGAGGTGGTGATGGATAATCCACTTTCAATAACGACACCAAGAAGCCGTACTTACTTTGTTGCTTACAAAGAAAAGTAGCACCCCATTTCCTTTCTAAGATGGTTCTCGATTTTTGGTCCTTTGTGGTGACTTGTTCCCTTTGGGTAGTTTGTTGTGATGTGGGTTTCCTTTTATTTGTGCCTTTGGTGTTGATGGTGACACTTCCTAGTTCAGTGTGAACTTGCATATTTTTAATGTTATGACAACGACGCCTTTTGGAAGGATGGTGGGTCTTCTCTGACTAACGATTTTTTTGAAATATTACTTTTGGATTTCCCCTATCCTAAAAATTATTGCTTGTAAGTACTCGAGGAATATTTCATAGTCAAGTGAAATTTGTTCTGAAATGTGTGTGAAATGTAGGTGTAATTTATCCTGATGCTTGTTGATCCCTTGTCTTATTAAAGGGATTTCAAGGCTGATTATAGAAGAGGTCAGTGGGTATTTTTTCTTTGAAGGGGTCATACATAGAGATGAAGTCAATCGATATATATATATATATATATGGTTCTTTGATAATAACATTGATAATACATATAGTAGAATAGTATAAAGTTTCTATAGTTTTCTCACAAATGGAGAAAAGGATAAAAACCTTGTCTGAAAAATACCCCTCTCCAAAAGAGAGAAAAGGAAACAAAAATGATGCATGGATGGAGGAATCAATAACACCCCTAAGGACTACATACATCATGTATATACAATCAATGACCCCCCCATAAGAGTGAAAGAGAGAGACTATGTAGTGATGCAGAGCAAGAGAGTTCATACCATCAACTTTCTATATTCTTAGCAATAATCAAGTACACAACTGAAATTCTTCATTCTTGAGGCAATCTCAATCCATTAACCTTGAGCAACATGGGCTCAAACTTATACAAATGGACTCCAATCTCTATCAGAATTGGTAAATAATTTCAACATGCTTAGATTCATCCCAAAATATCATTACAACCATACAAAGATCAGAAAACAATGATTTAAGGGAAACCATAAACAAACTTTGCATAGCTTTGTTCAAACATCAAGAAAACTATGTTTCTCTTACCACTCTCCACCAAAATGAAACACACAATCTACCATATCTCATGTAAATGAATAAATGAGCATTTTTCTTTTAAAGGGTCTTTAGAACATGTAAAAATGGAACTTTTCACCAATTTTTATCACTTTTTGAATGTGGAATAAAAAGATATGAATTTTTCTTATTTGTTGGTAACCCTAGCTCCTGAATTGAGTAGTCTTAACCAAAAACATCATAAATCACTCAAAACCCCATGAAAATTGATCAAACTATTAGTTTAGAAACTAAATTCAAATTTCTATAGATTCTATTCTTACATATTTTTGAAATAATGTAGATAACTTATTCAAGTTTTTGCATCAAGTTGCCTAACTCTGATTTTTCTAATTTTTTTGCCACTTAAGGGCCTATTTTTTCCATGATGATCCTGCACATACCCACATGATGCCCAAAAATGGAAAATTAAGCCTGGACACTTTAAATCAAAGCCTGCAATTTCAATCACAACCCCAACAATCACAAAAAAAAAAAATGACAACTACTTCAATTCACACTTCCAATGAAGAGAAATCATGGGAAGTGTTAGAAATTAAAATGCTGCATAGGAAGAATATCACAAATGATATTCAATTGCATTCGCTAGCAACATGAAAAAGAAGAATAATTCAAAATAAGGAAATTTTGAAATTTAACAAATTTCAAATGTTGAATAATCTCCAAGAAATAAATGATCTCAAACTCTTCTGATGAAAACTATCAATGGAGAGCCGATATTGGCATGGTGTGATGGTTTGAAGGTGGCATGGTTGTTCTCGCCATGAAGGTTCAAACCCTATTGGGGTGGTATTGTCGAGTGGTTTTATTCTGGTTCATAGCTCCAGTTCAAAAGTGTTTATCCCTTGAATAAAAAAAAAACCAACTATCAATGGCAAAAGAAAGGTGTAGGTTGAAGGCTTTGATACCATGTTGGTGTCAACCACTGAGCCCAGGATCACAACTTGCAAATATATCTTCACATAAAATGAGAGAACTAACACAAGGCTATTTCACCAGAGAAACAAATATTGGGATGAGATAATAAATTACATAGTTTACAAGCCTTTTTAAAGGCATGAAAAAAAGAACGGGTGAAAAACTTCCAGATGGGAAAAATTAATTATCCCTATGTTGAAACTTAACACATTAACAAAAGAAAATTAGATTGTAAATCTTATCAATTTTCCTCCCATTTACCCTATAGATACTACTCAAGCAATGTATATTGTAGTTACAATCATATTAATGGAGTTTTCTTAATTAAAATACATATGCCATAAACACTAAATTTAATATTAAATTAAAAGCAACATAGTCAAATTTGAAGGAGTAAATGATAATGCTAAACCATTAGTTACACCTACTAATAGTCATTTAAATATATTTAAAAACTCTTTCTAAATCACTCCAAAAATGTAGAAACTAATATAATTAAAAATATTTATGTTGATGGTAATGATGATGATCATTCTTTTTTAGGTAATGTTGATTATACATCTTCTTCTTTGATACTGCTATTCACTTTTGGCTTCAGGACCTCTACAATTATAAAAAAATGTATATGTTGGGTTAATGTGTTCAATTTCCCATACAAAATAGCATTTAATGGGCTTCACGACTGATAACTTAGTTAGGATTCATTTTTAAGAAATAAATCTCCATTCACTCATTGTGGACTAATTTAATCTATTTCTCACATTATTAATTTGTTATTTTTAAATTTACATTCGCTTAATCCATTGCCAACTATTAAATAGGAGAGTACTTTATTTAAATTTGGTCATATAATAGATAAAGGCGATGAGTTATATTCTATATAGCTATATTTCTCATGCAAACCTATATAATTTTTTATTATATATTTCTCATGTGTTGATATTCATATAAACTCGTAATAGTGGGATTTCTTATATTATTTTTTATTTTATTTCGATAACCATGTCATTTTGTTGTGCCATAATTAGAGTCCTACGTCTATGATAATTTATCTTTTTATTCAAGTCCTACCAATTGTGTAATATTTACCATGTAGGTCTACATTAATATTTAGGTAATAGTTAGTTGATAGGCTATTTTGTTTGAAGTTTCCACTAGGAATTTCGTCAACCCAGTCGTGAATTGGATTTGTTTGCACGGAGGGTGTCTTGACCAATTGGGAGGTCACCAAGTTTTTCATGTGGGAAAGTGTACTTTGATTAAGCTGTATTGTCAAAAGAGCCATTGTGGAGTTGGTTTGATACTAGACTATTGTTAAAATTGTTGCCTCAACTCTATTTTTTAGTAGGTTGGAGGTTTGTAAAACTATTGTGTTGCAAATTCTATAAGTCATTTTCGATGGGTATTTTGCAGAGATGAGTAATTTATTATTCATGTCTTTCACTCTCTATTTATTGTTGCTTTTGATAGTAGGTTGGATGGTTTTAACACTGATGTGCTACAGAATGTGTGAGAAAGTATACCGATTAAGTTGCATTGGCGAAAGAGTTGTTATGGTTTTCGTTTGATAGCAGATTCTTTATTGTTCATGTGTTTCACTTTGTGCTTATTATTCCTTTTAATAGCAGGTTGGAGGGTTTTAACACTGTTGTGTGAAATATGCGAGAAAGTATAATGATTAAGCTACATTGTGGTGTTGGTTTGGTAGCAGACTCTTGTAAAAATTGTCACCTTTGGCTTTATTTTATAGAATTTTGGAGGGTTTTAAGACTGTTGTTCAGTGAAATTGGTAATTCATTTTACATGTGCATTTTGTGTGAATGATTAATTTATTGTTCATGTGTTTCAGTCTCTACTTATTATTCATTGTTATTTGTTTGTATCATTATCATTCTACCCTTTTCGGAGGCTTGAAAGAGATTATGGGTCTATATGAATGGTTTTATTCCAGTTAAATATTCTTCCTTTCAAAAAATAAGGTTAGGGTTAGTAATTTGTATCTTTGCTATTATACCCATTTTGGAGACTTCAAAGGGATTATGGCTCTGTTATGGATGGATTTATTGGAGTTAAATATTCTTTCTTTGGCCAAGAAATGTGGTTAGGGTTAGTAATTGTTTTGGGTTTCAGTTTTTGTTTTTGGTTATTATGCTCTAGAACCTGTTAGCCATTTTACGTGGGTGTTTTGTGTAAGTGATTAATTTATTGTTCATGTCTTTCAGTTTAAGCTTATTGTACCTTGTTTTATGTTTGTATCTTTTCCATTATAAACTGTTCATTATTGTAGTTAGATGAAAAATCCTATTCATGGCTCTGCTAACAAAAATCCTATCAAAAACTTCAAACAAATAACAAACCCTCTGCATCTCCATATATTTACAATCACTTGTATCTTAATTCTACAATTGGGCAATAAAATTACCAAGCCTAACCATATTTTTTTATGGAAAAAACAATATTTAACTAAAATTGCTCCTATGGTAATGGGTACAAGGCCAAAAATGCACAGAGATAACTACAAACAATAAACTATGAACGAAAAACTTACAAACCCTAACCATATTTTTTGATGAAAAAAAAAGATTTAACTGCAATTTCTCCATCCACAGAAAACCGTAAGGCCACACATCCATGCTATAACGCCTTGTCGTGTGAACCCCAAAGGACAACTAACACAACAATTATTGCAATTTTTTTTTAAAGGTAGAACTAAACATACATGAGATGCACATTCAGTTATGACATGAAAATTCACTTAAACGACTCCACTATCACTTACATCCCTTGGGGTACACAAGGAGACATTACAAAACTTAAATCCATACAACAACGATAAAGAATGAAAGCCAAATTTAAACCATGACAAAGCATACATATAAAACCATCAATAAGAAACCATTCACTTAAATAAATACAACATATAAAAGATTGATAATTACAAATAATAACTCAATAGGGCATATTTACCTAGATACAACACAATGAATAACATTTTTCATTTATCCATATCCTCACAAGGTTTACCAAAGATTAAAGAATACATCACAACCATTTCATTACATTATAATGTTCCAGTGTTACAATGATACAAACACATTCACCAATTTGGACGGGAATCAAATGACAATATAGAATGATACAACTAAGCAACAAAGCACAAGTATCATAGCTAGATTCAAGAAAAATACAACTTTGGAGTCACTGCAAACAACACCAATCCACACCTCTTGATATTTGATTGGGGACCCAATGGGGAGCTTAGCACGTTCCACCTGACCACGTGGGTCTGAAGACCCACCCCCCATGCTAAGGAGCTGACATGAAAGAATCCTCAACCGAGAACATCCCAACAATGAACAACAAGATTCAACACCATACAAGAATGACAAAAAATGCAAAGATAATTACAACAATAAATCATAAAACATATCATCAATAAATCTCAAGTCATAAAATTAATATACCATTTTGCCTCATATTTATCTTACTGATGTTATTTCTACCCAACCCCCCCTTAAGCTCTTTAATTAAGTTATCACTTTTTACTCTAACTCTTGTGTGGGTTATCCTGGCCCTTCCCCTATTTGAGGCGCCGGCCCCCACGAAGGGCCTCTCTCCCTAGAGACCCAAAACACATAACCAAAGCATCAAGGGGTTGTACCAAAACCTGGAAAAGTATGACATCTCAAAGTGAATCACACATGAGGCATATACCATCTCGCCAATAGCCATATACATAAATGCTCATAAAATCAGGTACAATGCACTCATAATCTCAAAATCACAATTACAATCAAATTTTTTAGCAAAGACCAAATCAATGAAGATCCGATGTGAAATAAATCTCCCCTCGCCTCTGGAAGTCCAAAAAGATCAACTCTCCACAAACAAGAATAAAGAAGCAATATAGTTTCAACATGAAAAATTAACATTTGAAAAACTCCTCCACTAAAATGACTCAAACAGAAAACCAAATAATAGGTATGTGCAGGATCATCGTGGAAAAATAGGCCCAAGTTAAGTGGCAAAAAATTCAAAAAAATCAGAGTTAGGAAACTTGACGTAAAAATTTGAATAAGTTATCTATATTATTTCAAAAATATGTAAGAATAGAATCTGTAGCAAATTGAATGTAGTTTCTAAACTACTAGGTTTATTTATAAAAAATCTATTTGGTGAAAATTTAAAATTTTAATGCAATGTAATTAAATTTCAGGGAAAAAATAAGAAGTAGGTGTTTGTCCCACCCTAACCACAATAAAATGATAATATTTTTTTACAATATTTTAGACATAAGTAGAGGACTCGTGTTAGCATGTAATGCATATTTTTTTGTAATTTTTTTCCAAGTAAATGATTAATTATGATTTTTTTATTACAAATTTTAAAAAATATAGAAACTCATATGTCTAACCACCTTGACTTGGTCAAAACTTCATGAAATTCAATTTTTCTTTTTTAATCCTATAGTATGTGAAGCATATAATGTGATGCATGTTTTGGATTCAAAAAATGTGATACCGTTTGAAAGTTATAGATGTTTTTCAATCAGCCTATCAATCGGCACTTTAGTCATAATTCAAATAGAAAATGAATAATAATTATTTATTAAATTCAAAGTAAAGCATAATTTATATTGGTGGAAAGCTGAGAATCTCTTTTAAAAGCCCTTTTCATTTTATCAATTTTGGGTAAAAAAAATGTCGTCATCCACATATGCTACAAATACCCATCATATTGCAACTTTTTGGCCCATCATGATCCTACGCATACCCTAATAAGGATCCATAACAATCATCCTTTAACTCAACATGATCTTAATGACTAAAATCACCTCTAAACCAAGCAAGTCAAGAGAGTAGACACAACAAAAGGGCAACATCAAACAAAATTTTTAGCCACATGAATACACTACATGAATAAACCTTTAAAGAATAATGAACAACCAAATACATTGTATCCATTCACTCATTAAGACCTAATATAAAATAACTAAAGAGGCTATGTATTACCACTCAAGGGTTATATAAGATTATGAAAATATTAATGAAATTCAAGGTAATTAATAGAGATATACCTGCATTAGTAACTTAGTAATAGTAACTAATTCATTTCCTAAATTGATGATAATCTTTACCAATAAATATATGAATACTTCCTAAAATCGAATACCTCTTAATTAATATACTCAAGAAAAATTCAAGGATTGAGAGCAAACTAAAAATTAAATCTTTTTCCTTGCTTCAAATATTAATCTTCCATTTTCTATGAGACCTTATTCCTAAGTATTGATAACATAAAATCTACAATTATCAAGTATAGAGTTTATAGAAAAATTCTACAACATATTATTTAAAAACATTCTAAGATATATGATCATTCAATTGAGCATCTAATTTTATCATCAATCTTTCCTAACTATCATATTAGGATTTTAAAGTGAGACTTCTTGGAATTATTTATCTCCTTTAGCGTAATTCGCATGATCTCTACCATAGCCAAGGATTAACAAGCCAAAAATGCAACTGGGGTTAGCTCCAAAGTATACACGGATGTTGCATACTCATTTAACGACTATGATGAGGACGAGGAAGTGAAACAGAAAGCCAAAGGCTGAGATAGATGAAGAAGAATCAGGCATAACGAAGGCAACCCTACGACCTGTTAACTAGGAGAAAACTGAAGAAGAACAACGTTGACAACATCAAGCAAAACTTGCAAGGCAAAAGAATGAAAGGACTGCAGGAAGGTTGGTTGTAGGGGCATTGGTACAAAGATGGACATGGCATGCAAATTGTTTAAAAACTCTAAAGCTCGCAAAGGTTACCATCGACACCCAAATTAAATTTCATCAACATGATATCCAAAATAAAGCACAATACAAGGTTGGTTATAAGGGACAACAACTACAACGAGATCTATGCTATTGATATATCACTGCCTGTCGATTATGGAAGGCATAATACGCATTCAATATTTTGAATTCCAAACCTAACTGGGATCATCAAATACATCTCTCTAACAGTAAGGATACTCTGTATAAAATCAAACTATTTTTTGCAAGACTCCAATGGCTATAAGAAGCTATACGCATTGAGGGAAAAGCACTCATTCTTCTCACAAAATCTCCTCCATAACCTAAACTCGCTTGAGCTTACCCTTTCAAAGGTGATGAAGGGGCGACAAGTAAGAAAATGAGGTTTAAACATAGCATAGCGAATGTAAGAACAGTACCACCATTAAAGAATGAGAAACACATGGAGCAGAGGTCTAAGGAATAGAAGGAACTCATGGCTCAGATTATCGATACGAATCGAGTGTTGAAGATAGATATTGTATTTGAACCATAATAAGGAGATTACCAGTAAGTCTATGATACAAAATGAAGCAATCTAAAGAATAGACTCATGTAGTCACACAGATTTAGAGGATTAAGGGCTGCGCACACTTCATGCAGTAGTGACCCATAATACATTACATATAGAGTTGATCATTAGGCATATATGGTCTGTTGACACAATGCATTGAAATATTTCAAGTACTAGATGAAGCATATGCATGACCTAAATCTTTTGAACAGGATTTTAGAAATCTTTAAGAGAATACCAGTTTCACAACTTCTACTTAATGTTACAGAAGAAAAGAAATAGAATCATTTATCTGCCACCATAATGAAAAGTTAACATTCTTATTCGGTTTGTTAAACATGCCATAAAAAATTATTAGAGTTGTTAATAACGTCAGAATAAAATCTGATTGCCATGCTGCATCTAAATTCATTTCCAAATTGTTGCAAGAGAAATCGTGCTGAGAGATGTAAACCATTTCCATCATTTTAAACAACGGTAATGTTCTTGTGGAGAATAATGGGGATGCAAGATGAAGGATTTGCAAAGGAATGGGATCCCACTATACTGATGCGCATTGTATTAGACATCAGTAATAACAAAGAGATGGAGAATGGGACTATCACAATAGCAAAGTGGAGACTGTGTGCAACAAAACTGCTAGAATAAGACACCGACCTAGACCTTGTAAGAGAATGAAACTTGGAAGAGATACAAATTGAAACTTGAGTAAACCTGGTACTGCGATAACATCCATGAACAAGTAAACTCGGAGACCGATTGCCTCAAAGAATAGTGACTTCACAACATACCCAGAAATCAGGGTAATTACAACAAAGATTGGTTAGGAGGATTTGAAAAGCTCAAGGAATCGTTGCGGATTGATAGGTAATATTACTAAACTCAAGAATTCCTGAGAATAAGAGATCAACACTGATCGATTAAGCTGACCATTGACTAAAACAAGAATGAAGAAATCCTCAGTTGTTCTAAACATGTTTTTACATTCTTTGACAAGGAAATTGACCTAGCTTAGTCGGCTAAGAAGGTTATTATGAAGGTTATTCAATAGAATCGTATGAGAGATTCTACCATGAATGAATAGAGGTTTTCTTGCGTGAACAAAACAGTTAACATAAGAGAGCAATTTTACTTAGCTTACATAAAACATGGAAATGATTTGTGTGTACCTCAATTCCCAAAAGAAATCTACGTCTTTACTCACGATATATATCCTTGAACCGTATTGCATGTGATATTATTTCAACTCATTTTTTCTTTTTAACTGCTCCACTGTGATTCTCTACCGCCTTCCCATTCAAGAGATTTCGTAGGAAACAGGGGAAATTTTCTATATGTGAAAAGCTCAGGAAAAAGGGCTAAAATGAAAGGAAGTGAGAATTACTTAGACAAACCAGTCCAGACAAGCCAGCCCTTTTACGCCATCAGATGGCAGTGGATTTTTTTCCAAAGCAAAAATCAATTAAAATTCCTTAAAACCCTCATGAAAACTTTCTATCTTTTTTTTTAAGCTTTTACATTTGAGTTCGTAAATCTTATCTCCCCATCTATTTAAAGTCACGTAATCAAAATAGTTATCTTTTCTCCGTCTTTTCTCTCTTTTTTTTCTCTTATGAGTTTGAAATCTTATCCTTTTGTTTATTTTAAATCACTTAATTAAAATAATTATCTTTTCCCACATTTGTTTCTATTTCCACTAGTTTTAACATCAGTTCAAAACTTATCACAATGATTTATTAAAATCACCTTTTTTCCCATTTAATTAATTAAGGTCTCATGATAATCAAATTTTCAATTATTACTATTAAATATAATCTAAACGATACTTCTAACAACTCAATTTAATTATTATTATCCATTCACTTTATTTTTCATTAAATTGATTTATGTAATTATTATTATTCTAAAATTCTAAATTTGTTAAATTACTCTCCAAGCAACTTTTAATTTAATTAATTGATCAATCAAGACCTTATAAAAATATTAAATTTCCATCATTAATCCAATCAAACATTAATAATAAAATAACCAAATCAACAACAATATAACATAGTAACCACTTACCCAAATGCCTAGAAAGACTGACATGGATGGGCACTGTCATGCCCTAAAAGATCCATTGTTAGAAAATGACAAAATCAACCAAATGAATGCAAATGATCAAAATTTTAATCTTAAAATAATATCCACCGAAGCTAATATTAACCCATTGTTGTAGCCCCCAAGCTAATATTCATTGATACTAAATCAAATTATATGATTAGTATAGAGCCAATTATAAATTTATGAGTCTATTATTATTCATTCACCATGTCACTATGGTTTGGAGATGATGCTAAATTATTAACTATTAATATTATATAATTTCAGTTTATAATTTATATCTTATATTTCCACTAGATCCACCCAAACAACTCTTAATTAAATTAATTAATCCTTAGTTAATTCTTCGTCGTTATATTTGATTTAAGCTATTGATATTACTTTTGATTATTTTTGATAAAAGGGGGATAAAGGGATTTTACAGGGACCTAAAACCACAAAGTAACATTACAAGCAAAGACCAAAACAGAGGTCTGAAAGAAAAAAAGGCTGCCATAGAGATAAAAACTAGCTAAAATAGACAGCCACAAAAAGCCGCAAAAAAGCCATTAGACGGCCAGCAAACAGACAAAACTAGGCCCAGCCACAGCTAATCCATAGACTTCAGAAGCTCGTTAGCAGCCTCTTCTAGGTCCACCATATCCTGGACCCCTTCCATGAAGATTTGAGTCATATTTGGGGCAGTCAGGGCTTTTCTTTTCATACTTGATCTAGTTCGCTTAGAAATCCTTGCTTCCTCATCCTGGTCTTTCTCCTGATCAAGGTCGACAATCAGTGCTCTTTTCTGTGTTTTCTCCAATCTTTCGGTCATGGCTTTAATGATTAAAGAGTTATGTCTAGCAATTCTGCAGTTCTTATCAGCAATTTTTTTCATGGTTCCTTTAATTTTATCAAGATCATTTTCAATAGTGCTGTCCTTTTGTATGTTATCCTTCACATAGGTATTCTTCCCCACTTCGAGTTGAATTAGCCCCACAACTTTGGCTTCAATGTCCCCCAACTTACTATGAAGAGATAGATTTTTGGTCTTCGACTCACTTATATCATAAAATAACCATTTGGCAGAATTAAATTGGTCCACAGAACAACTCTTGGCAGTACTAATGAAGTCAAAAGGGGGGCCACAATCAGAATTGACCCCGAAATTAACTGACTTCGCACCTCTGGGAGGGCTACAGTTCTCTTGTTGAATATTACTTTTGATTGTTTTAATAACCCCTTTTCTTTATTTATTTAACTACACTATTATTTTCCAAAATAAAATATACTTTTAATATTCATATTGCAATTATCCTCTATAATGTTAATATTGATATTAGTATTGAACCATGATAGAATTATATATATAATTCTTGAAGTCATAATACTCATTACAATAATTAAAGTTCCTTATTAATTACGTTGTATTACCATCTCCAGATATTAATATTCTAGATAATATTAATACTAATATTAATATTAAATACATCAGTATTAAAGTTAACACTAATGTCAAAATTAAATAAGAGAGAATTAGTTGTATCACTTTTATCAATATTAACATTAGATTCAAAATCAATACTAGAACTAATGATTGTTAATATAAATATTAAAATTACAAACATTAATTAAGAAAGTAACATTAAAATTCTTAAAATATTTATTATTATTGATATATTGCTTCATGCCCATTTATTCATGTTTAGCTATTTATTGATTAAATTATTTATTTAAACTTATATATATAAGAACAATAAATATTCTCTATATAGATATTAAGAAGTAAGTTAAAATCATAAGGCTAATGATTTTCATATACAAATAGATATATTATTTTACTCAAACCAAAATAATGTTAAAATAGATTTCTTCTTTCTAAAGATGTTCTATTAATGCTATTCTTTATCTTTTGTTTCTTATATTTCTTTTTTCCCTCTCTACATTTTAAATTAATATCTCACTCCTCCTTCCCGTGAAGTGGGTACCATTTCTTTTTCTTTAGATGATTTAAAGAGTATGGAATTTAGTGTTTTATAGTTGGAAAACGCTTCCATGGGGAAGGTGGAGTCCTAAATATTAAATAAATTAGTTTTTCTTTTTTTATGCATTTTATGTCATATACGTGGAGATGCACTCCTCCTTAAAATAACATGCTTTAAGAATCTATCCATGACATTTCTAAATTATTCGCTTTCCTTAGCAACATAATAATAAGGGGTTAATACTTTCTAGTATTGCGTCCATTTGAATTTTCCCGTGAGACATCCAAATAACAGGTGGTACTCGCGAGTGGTATTGAAATTATTATCAATATTAGAATAATCTATATTGTTAAATCTGCCAGCATTAATAGGGAGCATTGGCATTATTGGTGTCGATATAGCATGACCTTCCCCTCTTTGCCACGCATTGCTAACCTGCATTTTAATGACTGGGGAAGCGTATTGTAAACTGCAATTTATTTGTTCCACGCGTACAAATTGTTTTTGTTTTTTTGGGGCGCCTCTCAATTCCACATTTCTTAACCAAATGATAAAGAAAAAATAGGTTGCCCTAAACTAGGTAGCAACTTGAACACTTAACCCTAACTTTTCATAGTCATGAAGCTGGGCGTGAATACTCCCATGGCGGCGGTAGAGCTTGGCTACAATCTTCACCTAAAGCAACCTTCTTGTGAAGCAAGTTTTCTACACATAGGGTAAAACACATAGCACTTTCCTAGACCAGTGGGAGCTCTCCTCCCAACCATAGGGCTGTAAACAGCCCACCCCCAAGCTAGGGGAAAGGTGACAGGCTCTAAAACAACACAAAGTTCCACACCCATGACACATGCGCATATCACAACATTGAAAACAACCCAGTACACACTTAGACACTGGATATCACTTTCAAGGGATACATTATAGACTCTTTTTTTTTTACTAAAACACTACATTCTCCCCTCCCCCCTCCCACATAGAACTCAATTGTATGAGCCCAAATTAGGGGGAGTGGGGACATCTACAGGGAGAGAGAGCACATAATTCTAGCATTTACAACCACCAACTTCTTTTGAACATACCACACAGCAACCTCCATCCCATTTTAGATCTCCTCCATACTTCATTTAGCATTTCAATAGATAGTTTTACACAGCCTCCATACCATTCTAAATCTCCTCCATACTTCATTTAGCATTTCAATTGATAAGTTTACACAGCCCAAGCTCCTAACTAGGGTACTCATACCCATGTAGCAGCTCCTTTTTCCTTGGACATCTCTCCCACTCAAGACCCCACACACAATGAACCTTCAAGAAACATGGAGATTCATTCAATCATGACTACACCCCAAACAAACAACCACAACAATTCACATAACTTTACCAGAAACAAATGCTCACATTCTTTTTCCAGAAAATTAAACAATTCACATAAAATTACCAAAAACAAATGCTCACATTCTTTTTCCAGAAAATTAAACACAAGAGAAATAGAATCACCAACCTATGAACCTTCAAAATGAAAGTGAAGATCACAGACAATAGCACCAATTCCTTCATTCCAGGCCTTCTTTCTTCCCACTCCAAATGAGGATGGAAAAGATTACATGAATCAAGGAATACCAACAACGAATAGTTTTCTTTTCTCCTCTCAGTTCTGAGAAAGACTTGTATACCTCCAAAAAAAAATCATACCCCACTAAAAAACTCTAAAAACTTATGATCAATTAAATTTATGACATGTGTTTTCTTCCCTTTTGAACACACTTCATCCCGCTTGATGAGTAAGCTCTTGAACATGCATTAAGCTTTTAATTTCGTCAGTTGGAGAAAGTGCTTCCAAAATGGGGGCCTAAGGTTTCCAAATTAATCTTTAAGCTTAAAAAGTTACCCCAAGACTTAACCCTATGACCTAAGGTCAAGAAAATGCCACCAAAAATAACTATAGCCTCTTAAATCACACTAAGACTTGAGTTTGTAATGTTACCAGAACCTTTGTACTATACATGATATTGGATGATAAAATAATACTTTTATTGACACAACACAAAATAACACATCACGAACCAATACGACACATGTCACCTTGGCATTCCCCAAATCCACTGGTCATGGCTAACCTACACACTCAATTGCAAACGTTAATCCATCATCATAGCAAAACAAGGCATGTGATTGCAACATGATATCTATGTAGAAGCATTTTAAAACGTTAATCCATCATTGCATTTATTCACCTTATGGCATAATTAGCATATTATTAACTAAACCAATTCGAAGAAGACAAACATAATTGCATTACATACGACATCCACAAATCCATCTAATCACGTTATCATATGCCCATAGGGTAATAATGGCAAAAACATTAGATTAGTACAATTAACCACACAACATCACAAAACCCAAATCGATAAAGATCAACATACATGTACAAGTGTACTATGTCTATGATAACATCACTGTATCAAAGCTAGAATCCATGATATAAAAATAGTCAAAGTCAAAAATGTCTATGTAGATCATGACATAAATCATATAATCCCCAGTACTAAAAGATGGGTCTCATGGGCACTACACATGCAAAAGGTTGATGGGGACCTCATCGAGTTTTTTTGTGTAAAAATGGACCTTGGTAATTATGTTTCACATTGTTGTATTTTTAGATAAAAGAGAGAAGATTTAACTGCAATTGCTCCTATGGTGATGGGTATAATGTGAGAGATGCATAGAGATGACTGGAAAAAAAAAAAAGGATGGAAAGTGTATGTATATGTATATGCATATGTATGTATATGTATATGTGTGCGTGTGTGTGTGTGTATATATATATATATAGTATTTTTAGATGCAAGAAAGAAGATTTAACTACAATTGCTCCTATGGTAATGGGTATAATCTGAAAGATGCATACAGATGACTGCAAAAAAAATAAACAAATGATGGAAAGTGTATGTATATGTATATGTATATGTATGTATATCTATATGTATGTGTATATGTATATATTTGTATATACATATACATATATATTTGTATATATATACATACATACATACATACATGCATGCATGCATACATACATATATATATTTGGGCAATAAAATTACCAACCCTAACCATACTTTTTGATGGAACAAAAAAGATTTAACTACAATTGCTCCTATGGTAATGGGTATAAGGAAAAAGATGGGTATGTGTAGGATCATCATGGAAAAAATAGGCCCTTAAGTGGCAAAAAATTCAGAAAAATCAGAGTTAGGCAACTTGACATAAAAATTTGAATAAATTATCTATATTATTTCAAAAGTATGTAAGAATAGAATTTGTAGCAAATTGAATGTAGTTTCTAAACTACTAGGTTTATTTTTATTTTTTAAATATTGTTTGGTGAAAATTTGAAATTTCAATGTAGTAGTACTTAAATTTTAGGGAAAAAATAAGAAGTAGGTGTCTATCTAACCACCCTAACCACAATAAAATTATAATATTTTAGATATAAGTAGAGGACTCATGTCTCCATGTGATGCATTTTTTTTTAATTTTTTTCTAAGTAAATAATTATTTATGAATTATTTATTATAATTTTAAAAAATATAAAAACTTGTATGTCTGACCACCTTAACTTGGTCAAAACTTCATGATTTTTTTATTTTTTTTAATACTATAGTATGCAAAGCATAGAATGTGACACATGTTTTGGATTCAAAAAATGTGATATTGTTTGAAAGCTATAGATATTTTTTAGTTAGCCTATCAATTAGGACTTTAGTCATAATTCAAATAGAAAATGAATGATAATTATTTATTAAATTCAAAGTAAAATATCATTTATATTGCTGGAAAGCTGAAAATTTCCTTTAAAAACTCTTTTTGTTTGATTAATTTTGGGTAAAAAAAAGTCCTTAGCCACATGGGCCATCACATCACTTACATATTACCACTTTTTGGTCCATCATGATCCTACACATACCCAAATGCAAAGAGATAACTACAAACAATAAACTAGGAATGAAAAAATTACAAACCCTAACCATATTTTTTGATGAAACAAAAAAGATTTAACTACAATTTCTCCATCCACAGAAAATCATAAGGCCACACATGCATGCAAAAGGCCAACGTGGACCTCGCTAGTTTTTTTTGTGGCAATATGCACCTTGGTAATTATGTTTCACATTGTTGTGTTTTTAGATGAAAGAAAGAAGATTTAACTGCAATTGCTCTGATGGTGATGGGTATAATGTGAAAGATGCATAGAGATGACTAGAAAAAATAAACAAAGGATGCAAAGTGTATGCATATGCATATGCATATGTATGTATATTTATATGTGTGTGTGTATATATATATATTTGTATTTTTAGATGAAAGAAAGAAGATTTAACTACAATTGCTCCTATGGTAATGGGTATAATGTGAAAGATGCATAGAGATGACTGCAAAAAAATAAATGATGGAAAGTTTATGTACATGTATATGTATATATATGAATGTGTCTATATATATTTGTATATACATATACATATATATTTGTATATACATATACATATATATTTGTATATATATACATACATACATACATACATACATACATACATGTATATATATATATAGACACATATATTTACTTTGTGCATCTTTGGTGTTATGCACATTTTGTACAATTAGTTGCTTGGTATTTTTTTTATTACATTAAAAATCCTATTCATGGTTGGGGTGCTGAAAATATTGTTTGAAACTTCAAGAAAATAGCCTATACAAAATGGTATGAAACTAATACCATAATGGTTGTTTCAACAATGCTACTTAATAAAAGTATACTTTCCCACACTACGAAATTCAATATTCCTTTTGCTTTAGTTGTCTGCATTTACTTTGACTGTCCCCATTGCAAAACAACAACAAAATGCCTTGAACCTCAAGTGTGCAAACACTTACGATCTAGTATATATATATGGGTATGTGCAAGATTATGATGGGCCAAAAAGTGGCGATATGATGGGTATGTGTAGGGTATGTGGCTAGAGAATTTATTTTTATCCAAAATTGATGAAATGAAAAAGGGTTTTTAAAGGAGATTCTTAGCTTTGCACTAATATAAATTATGCTTTACTTTGAATTTAATAAATAATTATTATTCATTTTCTATTTGAATTATGACTAAAGTCATAACTGATAAGCAAACTAAAAAATATCTATAACTTTCAAATGGTATCACATTTTTTAAATTTGAAACATGCATCACATTCTATACTTCACACACTATAAGATTGAAAAAAAGAAAATTGAATTTCATGAAGTCTTGACCAAGTTAAGGTGGTCAAACATATGATTTTTTATATTTTTAAAAGTTGTAATAAAAAATTCATAATGAATTATTTACTCAGAAAAAATTTACAAAAATATATGCATCACATCGGGACATGAATCTACTTATATATATAAAATCTTATAATTTTTTTTTATCATTTTATTGTGGTTAAGGTGGTCAGACAGAGACCTACTTATTTTTTCCCTGAAATTTAAGTACCACTACATTGAAATTTCAAATTTTCACCAAATAGATTTTTTTTTATATCAACCTAGTAGTTTAGAAACTACATTCAATTTTATAAAAATTATAATGTTACATATTTTTGAAATAATGTAGATAACTTATTCAAATTTTTACGTTAAGTTGGCTAACTCATATTTTTTTGATTTTTTCGCCACTTAAGGGCCTATTTTTTCCATGATGATCCTACACATACCCATATATATGTTCACACACACACACACACACACACATATATGATTAAGTTAAAATAATATATTCCTTACACAAGCTTGTCATAATCTGGTCACCAACTTAAATGCTTAATGTTAGATCTATTATCTCTATTTAAGGATGTCTTATGAGTGTCACTGTAGGTGTCATAATTGATGAATAAGTGTAATCTACACTTACAACTTTTTATGTATCATAGATACTCTTATATTTCTAGGGTGACCCTTTTTTGATCAGTTTCAAATTTTATTATTAAGTATTGGATTTTATCTTGAAGAAGTTGCCCCTCTTGAGGCCGTACCACTTCTTCTTGCCTGGTAAATGTTTCAAAAATTCATTAATTAGTTGTTACAACTATTTATTGGTCCTAACTTGGTCACCATCTTCCTAGGACCTCATTGCACTTGGTCTCATGTCATTTGGAGTAGTTTTGAGGAAGTTATGACAATTTTAGTGAGTCTTCTAGTTGCTGGTTTGAGCATTTTCAGTTGCAAGTCTGTTATATAAAATTGTAAAAATTTGTCATTTGAGTTGGGTTTTTGAGGAGAAAATCATTTTGGATGATTAGAGAGACAAATTATTCAAATTTTTACATAGATAACTTATAATGTAGATAACTTATTCAAATTTTCATGTCAAGTTACCTAACTCTAATTTTCTAAATTTTTTGCCACTTAAGGGCCTATTTTTTCCATGATGATCCTACACATACCCATATATATGTTCACACACACACACACACATATATATGAAAAGTATACTATGATTAAGTTGCATTATTGAAACAACCATTATGGTTTTGGTTTCATAGCATTTTGTAGAGGCTATTTGTTTGAAGTCTACATCGTGGATTTCATCAGCCCGACCATGAATAGGATTTTTTGTCTAATAACTCTTTTACAATTTCTTTTTTTCTCGAGAATGTTTAGCGCCAAGCAATTCAACTTGAATTTTTGATTAGTCTATATATATACAGACTAATCAAAACTTTAAGCTAAATTGCTTGGCACTAAGCATTATGAAACCAAGACCATAATGGCTATTTCAAGAATGCAACTTAAGCATAGTATAATTTTTGACACTATGACATTCAATATTCCATTTACTTTGGCCGCCCACATTTACGTTTTCCACCCACATCATACAACAAGATCACAATGTCTTAACCCTTGTGTGACCAAACACTTGCAATTCAGTTTTCATGTGCAATAGATACCTAGGGGTCCCAACAGTTTAACAATCAGATATAATCACAACTAAGTTGGATATGATTAAGGCCTTAGAAAATAAGGAAAAAAATATATTTGACACATTATATTAGGAACATATGAAAGAGAAAGAAAAATTTTATAGCCCAGATAATTACTAAGGTCTATGTTTCCACTAAAAAAAACTAGTTAAATATTGTAGATGGTGAAATCTGCAAATTGCTAAAACCTCCATGTTCACACATTAGCATGGTTAGTTTAAAACAAAGAAAATAACATCTCTATGAAATAATACATCAATGCTTCCAAATGCAAACAAATGACAAAAAGTAAGCTAAATAAGCATATGAAAAACATGAAGTATGTTTATCTCATAGTGGATTGGTGCTATTGTGGAAAATAACCCTTTCCCAACCCTTGATAGATAAGCTAGATGATGAAATTACTTGAAGATGGAGTGATGGTGGGAAAAATCAGTTCTCCTAAAGAGAGTGAGATTACATGAATGATTGTGGAGTTGAGGATTTTTTGATGAATGAAGCTTTCATTTATAGATTATTTTGATGAGAGAAATAGCAAAATATATGAATGTGGGACCAAGATTTAGCTAATGAGATGAGGCCACTTGTCAACTTGTGATAGGTTGGAGGATGAGCACATTTTGGCCAATGTGCCAAAGAGGGGGAGATTCAAATTTGAATTTGAGAGTAAATGTAGAGTTTGACTTGTGCAAGGGGACACATAAAAGCCATGTAAGAGCTCATACATTTTTTGTTGAGTGTACATGTCCACTTGTTTTTGAATTCAAACTTGAGGGAACATTCCTCAAAGATGTCATGTTGATGGAAAATGCTGATTTTAATAAATCAATAAATTGATTTATTGGTGCAAGTGGGAAAAGTTAGAGGATGTGATGGGTAGTTAGATTAGGTTAATTAGGATTAGATTAGCTTAGGTGATGATTAGATGGTTTGACCTCTTTGACTTGAATATTTTGATTAATTTAAATTAAGGAGAAATATGGGTGTGTGCAAGAACTTGAGTCCACTTTTTGGCCAAAAAGTGGAAGTGTTTTTCCTGATTTTCAGAATTTGACACATTTGACCTTAAAATTTGAAGCACTTAGAGATGAAACCTTTAAAAAAGTCACTAATCATAAAATGTAGTGTTCAAAGTCTAGTTTCCAAATATGTAATTTATTTCAATACCTAGATTATACAAATTGAGTTTTAATAGGTATTTCTAAAAACCACTATTTAAAAGTCATTTTCTTTTACCATACCACTCACGTGTACGACATCCATATTTTGACATAAATTATCATATTTTTCTAAATCATTTTGGGAAAAGTTTTATGACTCACTGAAGCTTGTTCTTGATATTTGTTTGTAATTTTTTATTGAATTTTTTTTTGGTTAAATTTTTATTAGGTAGATTTGTCGTTTTGAAAAATCATTGTGTACGACATGCATAAGATGACCTAAACTTATCATTTTTTATTTTTTAAAAAAATTAAAAAGAATTTTTTGATGTTTGTTCTCATGCAATCTGTTCATCAAAATTTTATGTTGATCAAAAGTTATTAAAATAGTAAAAAACCTTGATATTTAATGTTTATGGACCAATTTTATTAGAAATTAATTGAAAAATAGAAAAAATAATCTAATTGCAAAACAAATTACATATTTAGAATCTACATCGTTTCATCTAAAATGGGTTTTAATTTTGTCAAAAAATTCTGCAAAAAAGGTCATCAGCCATATGTTCAAAGTTGGTATTTTTCTTTGACATTGTTAGGACCTTCAACTTGTAGGTCAAACTAGGTTGAAGGCCTAGGTTCGGACTTCCAATGCTTTTCCCAAACCAGAAACCTAGGCAAAAACCTGACCACAATGCAAAAAAAATTCAAATTTTAAAAAATGAGATCCCGATTATAAAACAGGATCCTATTTATTAATAAACGGGATCCTGTATTATAATTGGGATCTCGTTCCTCATTCGACAATATTCGGACCATTGCAAAGGAAACACAATCTTGTTTCATAAACGGGATCCCGTTTCCTAGCTAACAACTCCGACATTCAATGCCGATGAATGGGATCCCAATTATAGAGCAGGATCCCACTTATTAATAAACGAGATCTCGTTTTATAATTGGGATCCCATTTATTTTATTTAATACACTGTAGCAAATTACCGTGAAGTCTGCAACTTTACATGTATGGCCAAAAGCAGTAAAAGTAAATTATTTTTCATAAGTTATTGTATTTATAGGTGGTGAACTTGATTTTTAGTTGATTTTATCAAACAGAGCATCATCTACACCATTTTTGAAGTGAAATTGTGTTATTTTTGTGCTTTTTTGGAGGAACAAAAGCTTTCAATTTGCAATATGGATTGAATTTTCCAAAGGAGGCATGAAGAAAACAATTTTTAAAGTGGAATTGTGGTAGTTCTCTACTTGTGTTGAGTAACATAAGAGGAAGAATTTTGTCCTAATAGGTATTCAACTGCCAATTTTGATTGAATATTTTGAAGTATTTCACTATTAACATTCATTTTTACTTGAGAATTTTATAATTATGGGAGATAAAGCTTGTAATAAGAGAAGGAAGACATTGACTCTTCAAGAAGTTAAAGCAAATATAGAAAAAGAGAGACAAAGACAAAGAGAAAGAAGAATGAGAATGAAATCAATGAATGATGGTGGAGCAACCAATTCAACAACTATTGAAGATGAAAACATTGAGGATACCATGGTTGTAGATGAAGCTAATTTGCAAGGAGTCAATTTAGAGAAGAATATGATTATACAAACAAGTCCTACTATGTCTTCCCTCTTTGAATGCTATGGAGAATGTTTCAATATGCACAAATCTAGGTACGTCTTCAAATCCACATGTTAGTGAAATGGTAAATTTGTATGCAGAAGTTTTACAAGATGCCGGACTTAATGATGTTGACATTGACTATATTTAGAGATATGAAACTTTTATAGAATTTGTTGAAAACAAAAAAAAAAAATCTTTTCTTGCAAATGAAAATAAAAATGATCATTTTCTTTAAAATGAAAACAAAACTTGTATTTTTGATGAAAATAAAAACCATTTTGTTGATGAAAATGAAGATGAAAATAAAATGAAAACCATTTTGTTGATGAAAATGAAGATGAAAATGAAAATGAAAACCGCTTTGTTGATGAAAATGAAAATGAAAAAAAATGAAAATGAAAACTATTTTGTTGATGAAAATGAAGATGAAAATGTAAATGAAAATGAAGATGAAGATGAAAATGAAGATGAAAATCTAGAATGTGATGTTGAATTTAATGAAAATACTTTTTTAAAAATTGGAAGTGGTGTTTTTGATAATCTTTCTGGTCAAATTTCTTGGAGGAAAATAAGAACACATGCGAATAGAATATACACTAAATTCTTTTATCGTAAAAAAATTGCATTTCAATGTCAACTAATGATGCAATTGATGAGAATGCAAAAAAAGAGGAAAGTAATGAAAAGGTTAGGATTTTATGTTAAACCAAAAATAAAAGATCAATCATTGAAACATGTTATGTCTACTGTTGCTAGTGCCATTCAATCTATTGGGAAAAATAGTCGATCTAAAGATAAAAACACAGCAAGAAGAGCTATAACTACTGCTATAGTTAATAAAAAAACTTTGAATAAAAGAATGGTAAGCAATATTAGTGAAGTTTTTAAAATGCATCCTAAAACATTACTAAGAGTGGAAAAAGAAGAGAAAGTATAGAAAATGATTCTATCAATCAATGTTGGAGTTTCAGTGGACGACTACCAAAGTCTTATATAAAATTGAATATTGAAATTAAATCTTTGATCGAATAATATTGGCATGATAATACTAGGGTTTCATCTAATGCTAGAGATTTTTTAAAATTAAGGGTGGGGTCCAAAGTTCGCGATCCTCACCCAAAACACCTATTAGATACAACACAAACTGAATTTTATAAAAAAATTTGTAGCGATTCAGTGTTACCTGGTAATATTAAAATAAGTCAAAGGTCTTTTGAAAAATGTAAACCCTGGTATGTAAACATTAATAAGCAACAAATATCTTGTTGTTGTAAAATAGATGTTCAATTTTGTTATTTTTATGATGTTTTTTGATATATACGTTGTACCTTGCATACTAACATGATTATACAAGATTGTGGTATTGATATGCCACCTGAAGTAATAAGAGTTTATTTCAGGTTTATTTTGTGAAAAATCTAATGATAAATTATTTTATTTAAGTTCTTGTATTTCTGGACAATGCATTAACTGTAGAAATATTTCATTTTTAAGAATTTGTTTGCATGAAAGTGTTGATCATGATTTTAGACAACAATTAGTAGATGCCAAAAGATTTAGGAATGTTCACTATTCTTTAAAAGATGGAAAAATAGGAAAGCATTGTGATTTAGTTACAGAAAAAGCTAGTGTGCATGCATTTATGAGTGAATTTAATAATAAAATTGTACCAAAATTTTTATGCACTCTAAACATGCTTGATGGCTTGATGGCCAATTTCGGACATGTAGAAACACATTTCCAATTGGTACTATACTTTCAGTGGTTGATTTTGCAGAGAATTATACTCTCGCTCCGCAAGAGGAAATTCAATCTCAATATTATAATTTAATGCAAGTAGCTATTTATTTCCATATTGTTTATAGACATGCAGATGATAGCACTGAGGATAATAGAAAAGTTTTAAGTATCATTTTTATTTGAGTGACAATCGGTTACACTCATCTGAGTTTGTTCAATATTCTTTTAGTATATTTTATAGAAATTTAAGAGAAAGAGGAATCCATATGAAAGAACACCTCATATGGCCAGATAATTGTATGGGGCAGTTCAAAAATACTAGAATGTTCTATTGGTTAAGTTGGGTTTACAAGGAACTTAATGTCCAACATATATGGAGTTTTTTTTAAGCTGGGCATGGTAATGGAGAACATGATGGAGCTGGTGCGTGCATCAAAAGAATTCTTGCTAGAGAAAAATTAAAATTCAAGGATTCAGTAAAATTTAAAAATGCACGAGATTGTGGATTGGTGTAATAGAAGACTATCTGCACCTGGTTCGAGTGATTACTCTACAGTTCATTGATTCTTTTGGTTGGTGGAAGAAGAGAACATTGTATCTAGAGTTGATTGTGAGACAATTAGTGGATCTACTAAATGGAATTCATTTAGGAGTGCACCAGTAAGCACATGGACTATTTGGACAAGGGAGCTTGCATATTTTTTCCATTTTTGTATCTCAGGAGATTGAGAAGCTTGCAAAAATACATAATGGGTTGAACAGTGGGAGCAAAGATCGTTGACACCTATAGAAGCACACAATCAATATGAAAGAACTATTGATGAAAATGATCAATTCTTTGCATCTAAAGATTATGACCGTGTTTCATACCTTGTACAAGAAGGTAATTTTAATTCAATTTATTTATTTTTATTTCACTTTATTAAGTTATTTCGTAATACTAAATTATTTATATGGATATGCACAAGTTATTAAATCAAATTTTGTTGGTAGGATATGTGTATGTTGTTATTGCACCTGAGGGGAATGAAGAGCAAACATAATATTGGTTGGCTCGTTGTGTGGAAACTAAACATAAGTTGATAACACCTCTAGAAGATGATGATGGCTTTCATTATCCAACAGGTACGGTGATCCCCTTAAGACACCTCCTTAAGAAAATTTTGATAACAAGTTTTGGATTCCCTTAAGCAATTTTTTAGAACAAGTCTTTGATCCCCTTAAGAAAATTTTGAGAACTTATTTGATGATGGTTTTTGAACATGTTTTCCAATAGGATCGGTGGTGGTCGTTGGAACTTGGCTACAAAAATACTTGAGAAGAAAGAATGGTCTACTTGCATTTGAAGACTATGAAACACATAAAAAGACTATGCATTATTCACATTTGGTGGTGGCAACAAATATAAAACTAGAGCGGTATTGTGGAAGACCTTCAAAAATAATTGCTATGGTCAATTTATATGGAAGAGTATGAGGCAATCATAGATGCATTGCAAAAAAGAGAGGATGCAGATGGTACAATGGAATAAGTAAATACAAGTAAATATAGTTTTAGTTTTATTTTGTCCTTTTAAATACATTAAATACATGTTTCGACATTGGTCAAGTGTGTTATTAGTTGAAATTGATTTAATTTGTTCTTTTATATATCCTTAAGGCATAATCACAAAAAGGATCTAGTCCATGCAGATTCAACCTAGACAACATGGAATACTTGGTAAAAATAGGTAATTATTAGTTAAATTATAGTTAAATACATGTTTTGATTACATATTGATATTGCTTGGACATTAATAGTTAAAATTGATTTATTGTCATTTTTTGTATCCTAAAGCCATCATTGCATTGATCTCATACTTTGAAACAAAAAGGAGAGGATGCTTGGATTCAACCTACAAACATGTGTGGAATACTTTTAAATGCAGGTACTTGAGTTCTGTACATATAGATAGTTTTATATAAATTAAAATATGTATGTTTTGATGATTTCATTGATATTGCTTGTACCTTTTTGATATCAGATGGTGTGAAGACCTACATTCTAGCCACGAGTTTGAGATGTTCTTGAAATGGCATATCCAAATTTTGTAAACATTGTTTTGAGATGACATATATGTACATAAATACTTACAAAATTAAACATACTCTATGTACTTCTATGTATCAAATCAATATTCTATATATTTTGTTTCTTAAATGTGCATGTTTTCGTACTTTGAAACTTTATGTTTATGTGTATAATCACTAAATATCATGCATACATTATTGTTAAATCAATTATATACTTAAGACGTATTATGACCCCTTAATACATCCCCTTAAGACACCCCCTTAAGACCCCTTAATACATCCCATTTAGGCATATTGTGACCCCTTAAGAAATCCCCTTAAGACATTCTATTATGACCCTTTTAGACATCCCCTTAATTAACACGTTCTACTATGACCCCTTTAGACATCCCCTTAAGACCCCTTAAGAAATCCCCTTAATTAACACATTCTATTATGACCCCTTTAGACATCCCCTTAAGACCCCTTAAGACATCCCCTTAATTAACACGTTCTATTATGACCTCTTTAGACATCCCCTTAAGACCCCTTAAGACATCCCCTTAATTAACACGTTCTATTATGACCCCTTTAGACATCCCCTTGAGAGGTATTATAACCCCTTAAGACATCCTCTTAAGAAGTTCTATTATGACCCCTTTAGACACCCCCTTAAGATGTCATTATTTTTTTTGACAACTTATAAATTAGTGTTAGATGAACTATTATTTATAGTATTTATTAATGCTTTTATTCTCTAATCTTCTATGGTATTGTTTATTTCTTAAAATTTTATCCTTTCTGGTATATAAATAGATTACTTTTGTTTGTAAATTATGATTTATTGACTGATTATTGATTGACATGAATTGAATAAGTTCATTGAGTAATTATCACTGTTTATTGAATGTACATATCATGTATATCATGTATGAAATCACTAAGTTTGCAAAGTATAAATATTAAAATTTCCTATATTAATCCATGTATGAGATCACTAAATTTCACATTAATTTCCTATATTAATGTCTTGACTATGAACATAAAATGCATAAATTTACATGTGTAAATTAAAATTTCAAACAATAATAAAGTCCATAATTTATGTAACATATTAAGTGCATGAAACCAATATATTAAGCGCATGAAATAAAGTCCAACAGAGTACATGAGAAACAAGAAATATAGTCCATGAAATAAACAAATATAACACATAAAATCACATGTTTCTAGGTCATGTACTATCTCTATAATCAAGAGACCTCTTCACACCATCCTATGTGGATGACCTGAAACACTCTGTATAAGAGAAAGATGAAATTAGAAGTAAGACAATAAAAAATGATTTAATGACAATTTAATTTATAATCCATCATAAAATTAAATTACCATCATATCTACATCTAGATGCTCTGGTGCACCTGAAGCAACCTCCAAATTCTCTAAATCAATCTACATAAACAAGACAAAGAAATTCAAATTAGATGTACAACTCTACAATTATTTTTTTTTTAATTCAATTTAATTTATAATTTATCATATTTTAATTGTACCATATTCTGAAGTTGTGCACTAGGCTCTTCTCCAAGACCTGTCTGTACATGCTCAACTGTAAGATGTGTCTCATGCTATAAAAGAAAAAGAAAATGTAAAAATCTCATATTATGTATATATTCAATTTAAAATTTATAATTGACTTTAAATATAACAATTGACTTTAAATATAATAAAAAAATTAAATTATCATTTGATCTAGAACCTGCTCTACATGTCCTCCTAGTACCAGTGTAACTATGTCTGGGTCAGGGCTAAAAGTTGCACTAACAAAGTCCTACAAGATCAAAATTAAAGCATGTGCAATTGAATTAGGTTAATTATATATATATATATATATATATATATATATATATATATATATATATATATATATATATATATATATATATATATATATATATATATATATATATATATATATATATATATATATATATATATATATACACATACATACATACATACATACATACATACATACATACATACATATATATATATATATATATACATATACATATACATATATATATATATATATACATACATACATATATATACATATATATATATATATATATATATATGTATATTCAAGTTTGCACATTTTTTGTATAAAGTTTTGTAAACAACCTGGAAATTAGTGGCCTCACGAGTAACTACAACATCAAATGTTTTCCCAATGTCCATTCTTATTGTGGTATCAACCTAGACATACATGTACATAGACATTTAACACTTATAATATTTACAAGTGTACATGCATGCATTTCATATATCTAGTGAATTCAAAACTCATAAAATTGTAACTATACTAATGTAAAATTTAAACAAATTTACAATATGAATGTACCTTCCCCTGATCTATGACGCTCGATAGTGGAGGAGTGCTTGACAATCCCTCAAGAGGAATCAACATGGAAGCCGATTGAATCACCTAAACCAACATAAATATTTGAAACATATATGTGATTCAATTATAAATTTAAAACTCAAGTTAAATAATTTATGATTTCATATATAATTTTAAAAATTGAAATCAAAATACCCCATAAGGGTTACCAAGTATGACCGGTGTCGATGTATGTACTCGTGGAATAGATGATTGCCCTTCCATCGTTAGTGTCATCTGTACACCAAACAATTTGATTGTTAAAATGTATTGCAAACTTTTCTTTGATATATACAACCATCAAAATTCTTATAAAATGAACGTACATCTAGATGCATATTTATACCTATGTCGTAGTGTCCTCAGGGTGATGTTCTGCTATGAAGAACTCTACAAATGAACTGATGTGACCAGATGAACCACCAGAATCTCCCCATCCACCTAAACTAGGTGTGGCATGATCAGGTCCATAGCATACTTGATGAAAACTAGTACATATATGGGGGATGAGCCTCGACACTCCTAGAGCAGTACTCAGACCAGCTCCATAAAAAACTCCTCCATCATCATCATCGTCTCTATGCTCCCCACTTGCTATCATAGAAGCATGCTGATCAAGGTATCCTATGAGTGTACTAAGGGAACCTAATGTTGAGACTAGAGCTTGATGATGTACAGGTGCAGGAATGGGAGGACCAGGAGCAACAACAAGGGGTTGCACATGCACGGGGCGTCGGGGATCAACCCTTGCCCCTAATCTCTATTGTGGCATGCCACCACCAACACCCTAAAATGATCTAAAATCAAAATAATTGGGCTTTTTCCCCAAAACAAACTCTACATACAGTTTTGTCAAAAAATACAATGGGCAGTCCCAATTAGCATGTGGGGGACTATCAAAAACCATATACCATAGATCCCAAAAATGTGCACTCATCTACGGATGTATGCACCACCTCATGGATATTCTAGATTTGTTGGGAGGAATGGGTTGTCGAGTAACGGGGTCAAGAAAGTAGGGGGCTAGATGGGCTTTCATTATTTTAAGGTCTAATATTTGTTTATAAGAGAGACCATCAGAATAAAATTGTCTCATTTGTTCTTTGTCTCGTTGATGCCTATCAAGATAAGAATCAATCATCCTGATGGAATCAACAATGTTTTGCATTGCAGATGTAAGACGTCTCACATGTATGGAGGAATCAATGCTTGACTCTGCATAGCATTGATTTGATTTTGTAAGGATGCAACTTGATCATTTATTCGTGCTCTCAAGTGAGCCTCATCAGATGTGATAGATGTTGGATGTGGCATATTAAGTGGAGGTGGAGGTGGAGGGGGAGGGGGAGGTGGAGGTGGAGGTGGATGGGGGGGAGGCAGATGTGGCTGTGGCTGAGGTGGTGGATTGATGATATCATCAATGTTAAAATCATCCATGATATGTTCGATATAAATGTGCACCTGCATTAAATCATACAAAATAGTCCATGTGCATACATATATTAAGACCATATATTTAATTGAAATAGGATGAGCAACATATATATTAAGATCATATATTTAATTAAAATGCACATATATATACATTGATTTTTCAACTCAAGAGCATGTCCATGCAAAATTCAAAATTAAATGTATGTACATGTACATTTCAAATAAAAAATATGATGCATAATTTGCATGCATACAAATTATTAAACTAAACTATGTACATACATACAAATTTCAAAATTTAAGAACTATATATGCAAATTTTTAATACATGCACATACATACTAAACAATAAACTTGAAACATTCACAAAAACTCATTTTATGTCTAACACACACACACACACATATATTACAATTTTTCAGTAGAAGAAATCATGATCTAGTAGATAGTCACAAAATATATACTATTATATACTATTCATTATAAGTTCATAAATTCCACCAAATTCATAAATCCATGTCACTAAAAATATCCATCTAGAACCAAAATCATAAATTCATGTCACTAAAAATATCTATTTGGAACCAAATTTATAAATTCATCACACAAAATATCCATCGTTCACCAAATTTATAAATTCATAACTATTTAAGATCATTGTTTTAATTTATAAACTATTATGGATCTTGACTGCATAGATCTTCATTTCTTTGTGTTTTCCTTTTCAAAATCAGGAGTTCTCCTCTCCTCTAGCCATTGTCGATGCTCATCTTAGATCCCATCCATAGCCCTAACAACACCAATAAGGGTTTGCATCCTAGATGCAATCATCCTCACAGGAGGTGCGACACATTCTTCATTTTGAATAATGTTGATTTGATCTTGGATGGTTCTAGCATAAGCATTGATTTGTGCTTGCAAATGAGCATGTTCATGGATTTCAGGTGGTGGAGGTGGGGGGTTATGAGGTGGAGTGGGTGGAGGTGGAGGTGGATTGTGAATATTATTGAATGGATCCATGTGATCTTTAAGATATGAGTGAACCTGCATTAGATTTGTAATTTCAAGATTGAAGATACATGTTTAGGAAATACCTTTAAACCATTCAATATAAATGGCCTTAAATAATTGAATACATATGATAAAATTATATGTAAGCCTCATTTATATGTCTAAGGCATATGTTACTTGAATGAAAATACAATTAACTATTGATATTGTATATGTAAAGGAAAGGAGAGGTACAGAACACTTTCCTAACGTCAAAACCATAGGGAAGAATGCAGACAGTACTTTTAATTTTCTAATTAAAATTCGATTAAGATGCACATGAAAGATTTACAGAAACAAAACAAATACATAAAGACAATGAACAATAGATTTACATGGGAAAACCCTTTCGGGAAAAAACCCACCACACCAAGCTAAATCTCTTTGTATTATAGTAACAAACAATTACATACAAATCAGAGATACAACTCTTTGGTATCAGTTAACAGTAGCTTCATTCACTATTCATCCAGTTACAGAAAATGCTCTAAAGAATCCGAATACCTCATCTCACTATATTTCCAAATCAGAATCGATCCTTTAAATCTTATCACATTCTAATATTTACCTTTTGTTCATCCTTATTCACCATTGCCCCATCATATAAAGTTTCCTCTTGAGCATTGATTTTCCCTGCATGCAGTTCAGGTCTAGTGTCACAACTGTTGCAGAAATATAACTGCCATCCATTTGAAAATCGTTTCCTCTGATTGGTCCATGAGGCTCCACATAGGATGGTCAATCTAGTCAAAGGCATTCAAAATTTGTTGGTATATTGGTGAGACACTAACAGTGTCTCCCCGATGCCACAAAGTCTTCAATATCGATATCGTCATAGGTCGGGCCAACAGTCGGCAAGTCATTATAACAAACGCCATGAGTCATACCGAATCTTCCGATAACCATCTCATTCCTATCGGTAAGAGATTTCCTCATCGGCAAGACTCATACCACTGCTCATGAGTCACATCGATTTCAAATTTGTCATCAGCAAGACTTTACCATTCACCAAGAGTTCTCATCGAGTCTCCTCAAGTTTCACCGAAGCACCTGACAATTGGCAAGACATTCATCTTTCACCAAGACTTCACTCTGAGCACATCTAGGTCTTACCGAGTCGGCAAGACTTATGTCATTCACTGAGACCACACACCGAGCACTCATGTCTTACCGAGTCGGCAAGACATTTGACCTTTGCCAAGACCTTTCACCGAGTGGTCATATGTTACTCCGAAGCCATAATACTATTGGTGAGACTCTCCATTGATCGCCAAGACTTCATATCAAATTCTTTGAGTCACTGTGAAGACCATATGTTATCGGTGAGACTCTCCATTGGTCACTAAAACTTCATACCGAAGTCTTGGAGTCACCGTGAAGACCCCAAGTGTATCCCCATTGGTGAGACATTCCATTGTCACTAGGACTTCATATCGAAACCCTTGAGCTACTCCATCATCTGCTTTGACACCCGATAGCAACCTTTGTTGGCAAGACATTTCATACTCGCTGGGACATCTTACCAAAGCCCTTGTGATTACCCCGACACCCGATAAGAGCATACTATCGGCCAGAGGTCTCAACTCGAGAAAAGGTTATAGCGAATACATCTAGGTCATAGTGATAGACTTCATTCGCTAAGACATCAGCTCTGTCTCGGAGACATGAACATTTCAAAATTTCTAGAACAGCTAGTCGGCCATATATGAATAATGTCATAGCAACTTTTCCCTGCAGGAGATACATGTTAGTAATAATTGAGGCACATATTCCAACAAGCTTTGACTTGATGAATATCTTACTGACACCTCTAGAGCATAATTAAACGACTAAAATTCATGGGCCAAGAGGCCCATCGAACTGGCACACCACCTATATTTGTCTGTGCTTACAAGCTTCATCAATGCATCTGCAACATTTTCCAGAGTATCCACTTTCTCCAAATAGACCTTTCCATCCTCCACCATATCTCATACAAAGTGATACTATACATCTATATGTTTCGTCCTAGCATGTAAAGTAGGATTCTTTGCCAAACATATAGCACTCTAACTGTCATAATAAATAGTAATTTTTCTTGCATCAAAACCAATGTTAGAATACAAACGTTTTATCTAGATTGCTTCTTTATAGGAATGTGTAGCTGCCATGTATTCTACCTCTGTAATGGACAAAGCGACTATAACCTGCCGCTTGCTCATCCAACTCACTACACCATTCATCATGAAAACATATCCACTGGTGGATCTTCTGTTGTCAATGATCCCTACCCAATTAGAGTCCACATAACCTCGAATACTGAGAGTCCTTTGTGATTCAACCAAGTTCCCATGGTAACACAGAGCATAATCTAAAGTGCCCTTTAGATATCTAAACACTCTCTTCACAGCATCCCAATGTGTCCTTCCCAGATTAGCCATAAACTGACTAAGAACTCCCACTGCTTGGGCAATGTCTGGCCTTGTACAGACCATTGCATACATAAGGCTACCAACCGCACTAGCATAAGGTACACTGGTCATGTCCTCCATCTCAATAGGAGATTTTGGACAGTCTTCAACAAATAGCTTCATTCCCTACAAAACTAGAACAACTAGCTACTTGCACTCAGTCATACAAAATCTCTCTAGAACAGTCATGATGTACTTACTGGGTGCTGCCACACTAGTGGTTTACACTTTTTGGGAGATCCTGATTTATGCTAAAATCACATATTTTTAGAAAATATAATGATTTAAGCCTTGAAAAGTTCCATTTAAAGGATTCCAATTGAATAGGGTTTGATAAAACCACCTTAGATCAAGCCCCCTTGGATAGAACCCTGCTAGTTTTAAACCATACCTATAATAGAGTTTCCTTTACACATATCAAAATGATGATAAAAAACCACGTTTGATTTACCTTTTGGGGGATCAAATGAATTCATTTGAAATTTATTTTTTGTAATTATGTATTCGTTATTATAAGCTTCCAAAAAAGTATAATTTTAATTAAATTAAATTTGATTATTATGTTTATTTTCATTTCTTGTGAATGTATGTTTTTCACTAAAAATCAAGCTATTTGTTCAAGACATGTGGAAAAATAGCAATTTTATCAAAAATAAAATTGAAAAATATAAGTGCACTAGATATTGAAGTCCTTGATCCAAAAATAAATAAATTTGAATTTCATACATAAAAAAGTTACGCTGCTATAATGGTCGCGTTATGTCTGAATTATAATTGATTTGACTTTCAAACTTGATTAAAGAAAAAATATTCAATAAAAAACCATCTAACCAAGTGGAAGCACTAGATATCAGATTTACAAAAATCTTATATTTGAAAAGAAAGAGTTAGGGAATTTTTATCCTTCAAGTGGAAAAAAAAAAATTAAGTGATACTATATGGTGATCATCACTTTTTTAAAATGTTGTTTTATGAAAAACTAGTTTTCAAGGGAGATGGACAAAGAAGTGCAATATAGCACCCAAAAAATTTTGGAAAAAAATATATTTAGAATCTATAGACAAAATTTCAATTTAAACTCTAGTTTGCATCATTTTGAAATTCCTCACGGTTTAGGCCACTATAGGTGCCCTCGAAGTGAACATTTAGTTAAAAAATATTTCCAAGTTGTTCGGGCTTTGGCTAAAAATTGTAAAACCACTCATTATGGGATCACCCTACCTGACCAAGCCAAAGGTTTCATCCTTCCTCGTCTCTAGTTATTTCCGTTCTAGAATATACCTTTCTGCACCAAGATCTTTCATTTTGAACTTTGTAGAAAACTGAGATTTTAGATCAAAAATCATTAACTTACTATTGCCTATGAACAATATGAATGAGATTTTTTGGTATTTTTCTACGGCAGGTTGCTCTGAATTCGACGGCTATTCGTCTCAAAGACAAGGCCGGTTTGACGACATTGAAACGCCAGTTCCAAACCTAAGATCAATGCCTGGCCCAAAATTTTGATTATCAAATGCCATCGAATTCCTATCAATAACAACGACATGAATAGCCGTCAATTCCACGACCGCCAATAAAAATACCAAATGTACTCAATGATATCATCAACATAGAGAGCAATAATAAGAACTTGATCACTTTCAGCTTTGTAATAAACACAATGATTAGATTTTGATCTTACAAATCCTAATGATAAAACAAATGTGTCAAAATTTTGGTACCACATTCTAGGAGATTGTTTTAACCCATACAGAGATTTCTTCAACTTTCAAACCAGTCTTTCTTTACCTTTTTCCACAAAGTGCTCCGGCTGGGACATATAAATTTCTTCTTCAAGATCACCATGAAGAAACGTTGTCTTCACATCCATCTATTCAATCTCTAACTCATACGCTACTGTAAGTGACAAAATAAATCTAATAGATGTCAGCTTAGCTATAGGAGAAAAGATTTCTCCATAATCAATTCCCTTTCTCCATAATCAATTCCCTCTACTTGGGAATAACCTTTCGCAACCAGCCTCACTTTATATTTTTCTACACTGCCATCTAGACCAATTTTTTTTTAAATACCCATTTACAGCCCACAACTCTTCTGCCTTTAGGTAATGGCACCAAACTCCATTTTCTAATGATGCTATTTCTTCATTCATGGCTTCTAACCAAGACTTTGAATCAGACATTTTAAATGCCTCTTTCACAGTCCTAGGTTCATCAGTGCTAGAAATTAAAGCATAGGCACAAGTAGACTCAATCAAAGAAAACCCATACCTATTAGGTTGCTTTCTTTCTCGAGTTGACCTCCTCACAGGCTGAGGTGGTTCTTCATCTTCTTCAGAACTTTCAGAGCTACTTGAGCTTTCCTCAGTATTAGGTACATTTTGATTTTTCAATTCCTCTTTATCTGGTGTCAGAGGAATTTCTGCTACATCCTTTTCATTTTCTAATTTCTTCTCTGACTACATAGATCCAATGTAGAAGGCTTCAGCTCACGAAAGATAATGCTTATGCTGTACAAAACCTTCTCAGTCTCAAGGTTCAAAAGCTTGTATCCTTTTATGCCAACACTATAGCCAATAAAAATACAATTTACAACTTTGTTTTCCAACTTGGATTTTTTTTGAAATGGCATATATGCATATGCCTCATAGCCAAAGACACGAATATGTCTCAGAGAGGGCTTTTTTCCAGACCATGCTTCCAAAGGTGTCTTCTCAACAATGGTAGAGTTAGGAGAATGATGTACCAAGTAACATGCTATAGAGACTGCTTCAGCCGAGAACTTCTCCTTCAAGCCAGCACTACTCAGCATACTTCGTGCTCTTTCCATTACTATCTTGTTGAACCTTTCATCAACTCCATTTTGTTGTGGAGTGTAAGGTGTAGTCTTATGTTTTTTAATCCCATGATCTTTAAAATACCTTTCGAATTCATCTAAACAAAACTCACTGCCATTGTCAGTCCTTACACATTTTATTTTTCTACTAGTTTGATTTTCAACAAGCTTTTTAAATTCCTTAAACCGATTGAACACTTTTGATTTAGTTTTTAGAAAATATACAAATTCTTTTCTTGAATAATCATCAATAAATGACACATAGTATCTTGATTTAGACAAATAAGGAATATTTACTGGACCAAACATATCATAATGAATATAATCAAGCAAACCAGAATATTTGTGAGAATTGGAATAAAATGAAACACGGTGCTGCTTTCCATATATACGCAATGTTCACAAAATTCAAACTCAAGGTTACAATCTTCAAGCCCTTCTACTAGGTTTTTATTTTTCAAGGTTTTTAAACCTTTATCACCAATTTGGCCTAGCCTATGATGCCAGAGCATAGTCTTCTCTACTGGAAGTTTAACCTCTATGGAGTTTACACCATCAGGAATGTTTTCCTTCTTTTATGCATGAATAGCCTTAAGTGACTTTGCAGAGACCCTATTGCATTGGACAACCAGTGCATCCAGCTTGTACAAGGTACCAATTCGAGCACCCCTAGACAACACCATAGAGCCTCTAGTCATCTTGCATCCATTTCTAGAGAACGTGACCTACACTCCAATATCATTCAGCTTACTTACAGA
The DNA here is from genome assembly GCA_007258455.2 of Sequoia sempervirens. Lineage (NCBI taxonomy): Eukaryota > Viridiplantae > Streptophyta > Pinopsida > Cupressales > Cupressaceae > Sequoia > Sequoia sempervirens. The sequence goes on from VDFB02000003.1 coordinate 489,142,916, forward strand.
AAGTATGTTTCGAGCCAGACCTAGTATATGCATCACATCATTGATTCCCTTCACTCTTCCATCAGGGAATTGAATTCTAACTCTTCCATGGCCAACAATTTCAAAAGATGAATCACTTGATAAATAAACCTTTCCACCATCATAGTTTTCATACTTTGTGTACGAGTCTCTATGAGATTTCATGTGGAAAGATGCTCCAAAATCAATCAACCAGACATCATCTGATGCCCATGTAGCCAAAGCTGCAATGAAGGCATCTGCATCACTCTGAGAAGAGTCATTGCTAGAAGAGTTCTTCTTCTTCTTTTTCTCCTCCTTGTAATCCTTTCAGACATGACCAGGTTGCCCACAATTCCAGCACTTCACCTTGGACTTCTTGCCATGAGACTTTGATCTCCCTTCTAATTTCGATCTGGATTTCTTGTCCTTCTTCTTGCCATTCTCCTTTGATCTACCTCTGACAACTAGAGCCTCCTTTGCCATCTCAGAATATTTTCTTCTCATTTCTTCTAATAACAGAGACACAACAACATCTTCCATCTTGAATTTGGATGTTGTACTCCCAATAGCCTTCACTAGATGATCCCAAGAATCAGGCAAAGAACATAACAACAACATGCAGCGATCATCTTCAATTTTCACACCAGCAAATGCTAATTGAGCAATCAGCATGTTGAACATGTTCAAATGATCAACAACAGATCCTCCCTCCTGCATTCTCAAAGAGTACAACTTCTTCGTCAAGAACAATTTATTTACCAAGACTTGCCCTGATAAATGGATGCCAAAATTTTACAAGGAAGATGTAGTATTTTCTTCATGAATGTTTAGAAGAACAGAGTCTGCTAAACAGAGCCTTATCAGCCCTTTTGATTTTCTATCTGCCAAGTCCCAATCTTCTTGCTTCATGGCCTAAGGTTTCGTTTCAGTCACAGTAGTCCAAAGATCCCAGTCCACTAACAGATCTTCCATTTTGAGTTTCCACAACTCAAAATTGCTACCATTGAATTTCTCTATATCCATCTTTCCAGATGTGCTTGCCATTTTAATCTATAATTAAATTATCAGACCTCTACCAAACTCCCACTGGAAAAGAATTGACACAGAAGACCCAACCCACTCACAAGGACAACACAACTGGCCAGGCTCTGATACCACTTGTAAGGAAAATAGGGGTATGAAAATACTTTCCTAACGTCAAAACCATAGGGGAAGAATGCAGATAGTACTTTTAATTTTCTAATTACAATCCAATTAAGATACACACGAAATATTTACAGAAATAGAACAAATACATAAAGACAATGAACAACAGATTTATGTGGGAAAAAACCCTTTTGGGAAAAAATCCACCACACCAAGCTGAATCTCTTTGGATTACAGTAACAAACAATTACATACAAAAGAGATACAACTCTATGCTATGAGTTCACAGTATCTTCATTCACTATTCATCCAGTTATAGAAAATGCTCTCAAGAATCTGAATACCTCATCTCACTATATTTTTAATTCAGAATCGATCCTTTAAATCTTATCACATTCTAATTTTTACTTTCTGTTCATCCTTATCTGCCATTGCCCCATCATAGAAAGTTTCCTCTTGAGCATTGATTTTTCCCTGCATGCAGTTCAACTCCAGTGTCTCAACTATTGCAGAAATCTAACTGCCATCCATTTGAAAATCACTTCCTGTGATTGGTCCACGAGGCTCCACATAGGATGGTCAATTTGGCCAAAGGTGTTCAAACTTTGTTGGCATATCAGTGAGACACTAACAGTGTCTCCCTGATGCCACAAAGTCTTCACTATCGATATTGTCATAGGTCCAAACAATGGGAAAGTTGTTATAATGAATGCCATGAGTCATACCAAATCCACCAATAACCATCTCATTCCTATCGGCAAAGATTTCCTCATCGGCAAGACTCATACCGCTGCTCATGAGTCACATCGACTTCAACTTTGCCATCGAAAATACTTTGCCATTCACCAAGAGTTCTCATTGAGTCTCCTCAAGTTTCACCAAAGCACTAGACAGTCAGCAAGACATTCATCTTTCACCAAGACTTCACTCTGTGCACATCCAAGTCTTACCAAGTCAACAAGATTTATGTCTTTCACTAAGACCACACACTAAGCACTCATGTCTTACCAAGTCAGCAAGACATTTGACCTTTGCAAAGACCTTTCATCGAGCGCTCATATGTTACTCTAAATCCATACTACTATCGGTGAGACTCTCCATTGGTCGCCAAGACTTCATACTGAAGTCTTTGAGTCACCGCGAAGACCCCAAGTGTATCCCCGTCAATGAGACCTTCCATTGTTGCCGGGACTTCATACCGAAACCCTTGAGCTACTCCGTCATCCTCTTTGACATATTCCAATAGTATAATCTTGCAGGATCTTATTATTGTTAAATTTTGTTGGGCCTTGGGCAACTTTGATCACCAAATTTTAAGTTCTTTGATCCCCTTAAGAAATGTCATATTGGAACCCCTTAAGAAATCGAATTACAATTTAGGGTGATAGGATGGCTTAAGAGGATTTACGTCTAGTGAGGTCCTAGGAGAAAATGGCAAGGCTCAAGTGATTAAAATTTGGTGAAGTTGCCCAAGGCAACCAAATTTCATTAAGACCCTTTAAAGAAAAAATGATGGATTTAGGGTTTAGGGTTTAGACTTTAGAGTTTAGGGTTTAGGGTTTAGGGTAATAGGATAGCTTAAGGGGATCTACATGTAGTAAGATCCTAGGAAAAAATTACATGGCATAAGGGAATGAAATTTGGTGGAGTTGCCTAAGGTAACCAAATTTCATTAAGAGCCTAAGAAAAAATGATGGCTTTAGGGTTTACGTTTAGACTTTAGAGTTTAGGGTTTAGGGTAATAGGATAACTTAAGGGGATATATGTAGTAAGATCCTAGGAAAAAATTACATGGCATAAGGGAATGAAATTTGGTGGAGTTGCCTAAGGCAACCAAATTTCATTAAGAGCCTAAGAAAAAATGATGGCTTTAGGGTTTAGGGTAATAGGATAACTTATGGGGATATATGTAGTAAGATCCTAGGAGAAAATTACATGGCATAAGGGAATGAAATTTGGTGGATTTTCCTAAGACAACCAAATTTCACTTTAAGATCCTGGGTAGGACAAAATTAATGGTTTAGTGTTTAGGGTTTAGAATTTGGAATATTTAATGAACTTGCAATTTAGTGAAGAACATTTTCTTGTGGAATAGTTGATTAAGATCTACTCTTGTTTCAACTGACCAACCTAGATCATGATGCCAACTTTGATCACCAAATTTTAAGAACTTCTTTGATCCTCTTAAGAAATCGAATTATGATTTAGGGTGACAGGATGGCTTAAGGGGACTTACGTCTAGTGAGGTCCTAGGAGAAAATGACATGGGTCAAGTGAATAAAATTTGGTGAAGTTGCCCAAGGAAACCAAATTTCATTAAGAGCCTGTTGGGACTGTAAAAAATCTAATGTTTTTACATGTTGTTCACACTCATAAATTTCCAGATTGCTCCTACCTTGAGTGCATTTTTTCCTCACTTCATGACATTTTTCTTGCATTTTTCCCATTTAACCCCATAGAATCCATCGAGTCTTGCATATTTCACATCAAGATTCATATTGGCATAAGGAGACCAGGGTCTCCCTGACCCACAATGCATTTCTGCTAACATATGTTTGCTGCAGGCATATCGGCATGACGATACTAAAGTCTCCCCGATCCATTGTGCGTTTTACACTGGTAAACGTCTGTGTTGCCTATCGGCAAGATTTTTTTGCTATCACAGCGATCAAGGTTTGCATGCAGATGACTTTTAGTAGGACATTTGTGTTGTTTCGGCAACAGTGAAGGAATCACATTGGTAGGAGTTATACCGTCGGGATGAGGTCTTATCGATTTCATTATGTCTCCCCGACTGACATTAGAATGGGCATATCAGCAAAGGAAATCATCTTTAGGCTAAGGTCATAACGAATCCACATTGTCACACCAACCAACAACAAAAGGGGATGTTATATCGATATGAGTTAAGGTTCTCAATAAAAGGTCTCGGCGAGTGACCTTCAGTCTCACCCATGGAAAACAAAAGGGGTCTCTATCGGTGTGAGAATTGCATTCTCTTGGCGATCTAAGTTAACTCAAGGTTTTCGGTAAAACAAAAGGTAATCTACATAGGGTTTCCCCGATAACAATAAGTCACGGTGACCCACATGTGATAGAAGGTTACATTTCGGTGAGAGGGTTGATTTATCTCGGTGACATAGGATGGTGGGATGGCTCTCGGTGAAAGATGAAGTGATTTGTGTGACTTCTCACTGACATCATAAGGTCACAGTGACATGCAAGATATAAAAGGGTATTTGGTAAGACATAATATGCACTATGTGAGGTCTCTCCAACTTCAGAATGTTATGATGACTCTGAACGAAACAAAAGAACACATCGGTGAGAGATATCTTTGTGTCTCAGTGAAAGCACGTAAAGAAGTACATATCGGTAACACTTGGGGTGTTTTGCGAGAGGTCTCCCTAATATCACAGAGCTATAGCAAAACACAAAGGGGACAAAAGGATACTTCTTCACTTCAGTATAGCAAACAGATGGTCAGGGAAAAACATAAAGAATAGAGGAACACGGGACGACTAATAATTGACGATAGAATTTCCTTCGGCATACCTGCTGGATTGTCTTGCCAACTATTTCATTGATGAAAAGCATAAATTCAAGTACTGTGCCTGACATGTATATGTTTGAAAGCCATTGCAGGCTAACATGATTTAAGCCTAATTCCCACGGTGGGCCGACATGAATTTTGAAGCGATATGATTCCTGATGCTGGTGTATAAATATGCACTCCCGATTGTAGGAGAGGGGGAGATTTTTAGATTAGATATAGTAGGTAGAGATGGATACAATAGAATAAATTTCTCATAACAGACGCTATGTTGCATGTTTTCAAATGGCGATTTCAATGAAAGTCAATTGATGTGGCAGGTTATTTTTGGTGTCAATTGTTTGTTGAGTTTATTGAAAATCATTGCTAAGCTACCTCCAAGTTGATTCTTTCTGGTTGTTTAAATTGATATAACAAGTTTATTTTCAGTTTATCAGTGCACATTTGTTGTATCTATGTGGTTAATTAACTAGTTCTCTCAAGAAGAGATTAAATTCTTTTGGTTGATCATAGTAATCGTGGAGATTCATCTGGATTATTAAAGTAAAGCTTAGTAGTTACAATCTTGCATGTTTATACAAGTATAAACAGAACATATGCCAGCAATTTGAGTTTCTACCAGAATAAGTTGCCTATTTATGTTCCATTGGACTCTGCATACCCAATAAGGCACTGGTCTCTACATTTCATCATTTGATTCATTTAGTTTCTTTATATCTATTAATTAAGCATTTTAGGATTTAGATCAGAATATTGCTATTGCTATTAGGTTTGATTTCATTTGTTCACTTCCATCTCCCATTGTGGACAAAGCATTTTAGAAGGATATTCATAAGTCAAGTCTGCTTCATTCAGAAAGGTACACCCATGTAGGTTTAGCAGCACCTAAAGAGTAGAAGGTTGATTTCTCTTGACCTTGTCTATTACCCTAAAGCATATCAGGAGACTAGCAGCCTCTTGAGGCATTCTGCCTACATTTTTGAGAGCTAAAAAATTGGCGACTCTGTTGGGGATTACATCAAAAAAATTATTTGAAGACCATCATATAGAGTCAGTGAAGAAAATATTTATAATTTGAGAAGATTCAGAAAGAGTGATTCCATTGGGGAAAAGATCAAAAATAATCATTTTCCTACCTTTGGAAAAGTAGGTGGTGACTATGAAAAAACTTGATGAAGAATGGAATTTGTGTATGGAACGAATGAGTACACAAATGCAAGTAGGCATTGGATTCCTCAAGTTCCTGATTATACAATTGGAAATTCTCACAATGGAGGTAGCGCATATCATGCACAACTGAGCACCTATTCTCCATAGCCATTAGAGCAAGTAAGTGTTTATCCAGTCCCACCTAGACAAAGATTGGAAAGTTATCAAGAATGTCAATGTGATCAATGTCAAATGTAGCATAACTCTAGCCCACTTAGAGATTTCAGTCAGACTCTGCAGCAAGGTATGTATCAAAACCAGCAATCTAAAGATGATGAATATTTCAAAAATCTTTTGGATACCTTTCTTGGCATAAGAAGATATAGTGGAGAATCCGGGTGCTCTTTGCTCCATAGAATGATGGATATTTGTAGGAAAATACCTATTAGATTCCCACCTAGTAGGTCTAAGATCATTCTGTAGTTCATGAAACTGTATGAGCCAAACCGAGTATATTGGCCTGAATCATACATACCAATTTATTTAGATCAACTAGTTGAATGGGCTGATATTGTAGATAGGAAAAGATATGAAGTTAATCATGACGTCATTGGTAAAGACAGAGATATTGATCAGAACATGCAGCAATATGTGTGCCATAATCAACAATTTGAAGAAGAAAAGGATGAGAATGTATATGCTCGAAGCCAGGACTTTATCACAGAATTAGGATGCAAAATTTCCCCCTTGGATGCATTTCTTGACATAAGGAAATACGAAGGAGAAGATGTAATTCCTCTATACAACAGAATGACAAATATTTGTATACAAGTACCTTCTCATTATAGGCCAACAAGGGCCATGTTTGTTGAGTAATTTGTAAGAGCATGGGAACTTGAATCAGTTTATTGGACAAATAAGTAGTGTACCTTTGATCTAGTGAATAAATTCATTGATGCCATGGAGGAGAAGAGGTATGAGAAAACTATCAATGTTGAATCCAATGGTTATATTACTGAGGAGTATAGGGAAGTTGATCAAAAAATGTAGCAAATAGAAGATGAGGCATGTGCAAGTCAGAATGACTCATATGATAGCCTGCATAATGAAGATGAAGGTACAAAATATCTCTCTTGCGTAATAAATTGTGATAGGGATAGCAGTGCATATTGTGAGGAATCTAGTGAGTATTCAGATTGTGAAGATGCACCTGAGGATTTTGATCTGCAATCAAGCGATTCTTCTACCTCTTATGAAGATAAGGATGAAGAGGCAATGGGAAATGTTGATTCATTTGATAGTGAACGTATAATACCTCTAGCTATAGTTGAAAACTATGAAGACAGATTCGATGAAGAAGAGGTTCGTACATTTGAAAATGGTTTCCAAAATTTTTCAAACCCATTGTATGATGAAGAGTTAAAAGAGGATCAGATGATGCTTTGCAAAGGTATGCCCAAGAATGAATTTCAGGTATTTTCAGATCCACTTGATGTTAAGCAAAATTTATTTTTAGATAAACAAAGGGATGTGTCAAATGACTGTGCTGGTAATGTTGCTGATTTTCTATTTTCTGATGATTTTGGACCTCTTTTTGATGATGACAAAAATGATGAGTATAACTGTAATAATGAAAGTGTTGAGACTTGCTTGCTTAGCAGTGAGAAAATTTCAGATTTGCTAACACTTGAATATTGGAGATATACACATGAAGGTGATCCTAAAGTTTTTGGTCTAGCTTACATTTGTTTTGATAGTGAAAGATCTTTGTGTAAAGATTCTTATGACTCTTAGTGCATTTCTCTAGTTGATGGTGAAGCCTTCGAAGTTGATCAAAGGTTTGTTCGAGATGAGGTATGTGATTTTAAAATTTCTAACTCATGTGGAGAAGACATTTGTTTGCATACCAAGGATGATAGAGGTTCAACTTTGATTGGTTCATATATGCATGATATTGAAGATACGAGTCATGATCTAGTATTGTCTCCAAATGATGATTTGAGGGAGGTGCAAAATATTTCAGGTTTGTTTGTTCTAGACAGTGTTGATATGACAGAACCTTTTGATTCTCAAGAGAAGCAATCTGATGGTAAAATTTTAGTACAACTGGGAGAATGTTTCATAATGCATAACAGTAAGAAGGATAATGAGGAATTTTGTATTGAATATGCATGCATTTTGTATGTTGAGGATAATAGAGTTTTGTTTGATGATGGAGAATATAAACTGTTGAATACTGGAGGAAATTTAGGCCAAGCTAAGCATGATGATTCTCTAAGAAATGGTGATAGAACAAATTGCATGAATATCTTCAGAAAGAATCTGATGAACTCAAGAAAAAACCAGGTATTTGATAGGGGAAAGTATGGTTTGAGTTTTAGATCGTAACAACTCAGAACAGGTGAAGTTGAAATACAAAGGATTTAGGGTTTCCAGTGCATGGACAACTCTTAATGGTCCTCTTTAAAATCCATGCATAGTAGTTTAGGATTATGTTCATCTCCATTTTGCATTCACTTTCCATTAATTTCCATTGCCATTCACTTAATTTATGCTTATTGCTCATCATTTTGTGTCTGGTTTGCTCACCCAAAGATTCTGGATCCTTGCAATGATCTCACTATCATTCATCCCCAGATGGAGCCACTGTTGGGACTGTAAAAATATGATGTTTTTACATGCTGTTCAGACTGATAAATTTCCAGATTGGTCCTACCTTGAGTGCATTTTTTTCTCTCTTCATTACATTTTGCTTCATTTTTCCCATTTACCCCCATAGGATCCATCGAGTCTTGCATATTTCACATCAGGATTCATATCGGCATGAGGAGACTAGGGTCTCCCCGACCCACAATGCATTTTTGCTAACATATGTTTGCTATAGGCATATCGGCATGACGATACGAGGGTCTCCCCGATCCATTGTGCGTTTTACATTGGTAAACGTCTGTGTTGCCTATCGGCAAGATGTTTTTGCTGTCATAGCGATCGAGGTTTGCATGTAGACAGATTTCAGGAGGACATTTGAATTGTTTCGGCAACAATGGAGGAATCACATTGGCAAGAGTTATACCATCGGGATGAGGTTTATCGATTTCATTATGTCTCCCCGATCAACATCAGAATGGGCATATCGGCAAAGGAAATCATCTTCGGGGTAAGGTCATAACGAATCCACATTGTCACACCGACCAACAACATAAGGGGATGTTATATCGATATGAGTTAAGGTTCTCGATAAGAGGTATCAGCGAGTGACCTTCGGTCTTGCCGATGGAAAAAAAAAGGGGTCTCTATTGGTGTGAGAATTGCATTCTCTTGGTGATCTAAGTGAACTCGGGGTTTTTGGTAAAACAAATGGTATTCTACATAGGGTCTCCCTGATAACAATAAGTCCCGATGACCCACATGTGATAGAAGGTTACATTTCGGTGAGAAGGTTGATTTGTCTCGGTGACACAAGATGGTGGGATGGCTCTCGGTGAAACATGAAGTGATTTGTGTGACCTCTCACTGACATCATAAGGTCACAGTGACATGCAAGAGATAAATGGGTTTTCAGTAAGACATAATATGCACTACGTGAGGTCTCTCCAACTTCAGAATGTTATGGTGACTCTGAACAAAATAAAAGAACAAATCGGTGAGAGATATCTTTGTGTCTTAGTGAAAGCATGTAAAGAAGTACATATCGATAACACTTGGGGTGTTCTGCAATAGGTCTCCTTGATATCATAGAACTATAGTGAAACACAAAGGGGACAAAAGGATACTTCTTGACTTTGGTATAGCGAACAGATGGTCACAACAAAACATAAAGAACAAAGGAACATGAGATGACTAACAATTGACGATACAATTACCTTCGGCATACCTGCTAGATTGTCTTGCCGATTATTTCACTGATGAATAATAGAAATTCAAATACTGTGGCTAACATGTATATGTTTGAAACCTGTTGCAGGCTGACATGATTTAAGCCTGATTCCCACAGTGGGCCGACATGAATTTAGAACCGATATGATTCCTGATGCTGGTGTATAAATATGCACTCCTAATTGTAGGAGAGGGGGAGATTTTTAGATTAGATACAGTAGGTAGAGATGGATACAATAGAATAAATTTCTCAGAACAGAGGCTATGTTGCATGTTTTCAAATGGCGATTTCAATAAAAGTCAATTGATGTGGCAGGTTATTTTTGGTGTCAATTGTCTGTTGAGTTTTTTGAAAAACATTGCTAAGCTGTCTCCAAGTTGATTCTTTCTAGTTGTTTAAATTGATATAACAAGTTTATTTTTAGTTTATTAGTGCACATTTGTTGTATCTGTGTGGTTAATTAACTGGTTCTCTCAAGAAGAGATTAAATCCTTTTGGTTGATCATAGTAATTAGGGAGATTCATTTGGATTATTAAAGTAGAGCTTAGTAGTTACAATATTTCATGTTTATACAAGTATAAATAGAACATATGCCAACAATTTGAGTTTCTACCAAAATAAGTTGCCCATTTCTATTTCATTGGACTCCACATACCCAATAAGGCAGTGGTCTCTGTATTTCATCATTTGATTCATTCAGTTTCTTTATATCTGTTAATTAAGCATTTTAGGATTTAGATAAGAAGATTGTTATTGCTATCAGGTTTAATTTCATTTGTTCACTTCCATTTTCCATTGTGGACAAAGCATTTTAGAAGGATATTCATAAGTCAACTCTGCTTCATTCAGAAAGGTACACCCGCCTAGGTTTAGCAGCACCTAAAGAGTAGAAGGTTGAATTCTCTTGACCTTGTCTATTACCCTAAAGCGTATCAGGAGACTGGCGGCCTCTTGAGGCATTCCGCCTGCATTTTTGAGAGCTAATAGAGCCTTAAAAAAAATGATGGCTTTAGGGTTTAGGGTTCAGACTTTAGAGTTCAGGGTTTAGGGTAATAGGATAACTTAAGGGGATGTACATGTAGTAAGATCCAAGGATAAAATTACATCGAATAAGGGAATGAAATATGGTGGATTTTCCTAAGACAACCAAATTTCACTTTAAGGTGTTGGGTAGGACAAAATGAATGGTTTAGTGTTTAGGGTTTAGAATTTGCAATATTTAATGAACTTGCAAGTTAGTGAAGAAAATTTTCTTGTGGAATAGTTGATTGAGATCTAATCTTCTTTCAACTGACCAACCTAGATCATGATGGCAACTTTGATCACCAAATTTTAAGAACTTCTTTGATCCCCTTAAGAAATCGAATTACAATTTAGGGTGACAGGATGGCTTAAGGGGATTTACGTCTAGTGAGGTCCTAGGAGAAAATGACATAGAAACTCCAAGTGAATAAAATTTGTGGTGAAGTTTCCAAAGGCAACCAAATTTCATTAAAAGCCCGCTTTAAAAGAAAAATGATGGATTTAGGGTTTAGGGTTTTAAGACTTGGGGTTAGGGGTTTAGGGTAATAGGATAACTTAAGGGGATGTACATGTAAGTAAAATCCTAGGATTCAAAATTACATGGCATAAAGGAGATAATAAAATATGGTGGATTTTCCTAAGACAACCAAATTTCACTTGCCCAAAAGTCTTTGGTGAGGACAAAATGGGTGTTTAGTGTTTGGATTTAGATTTTAGAGTTCAGGGTTTAGGGTTTACAAAACTTAGGGTAAAGTTTTGGTGCCCCTTGGAATATTTAATGAACTTGCAAGTTATTGAATAACATTTTCTTGTGGAATAGTTGATTGAGATCTTCTCTTGTTTCAACTGACCAACCTAGATCATGAAATCTCATTCATATTATAATCTTTCATGATCTTATTATTGTTAAATTTGGTTGCCTTGGGCAACTTCACCAAATTTTAAGAACTTCTTTGATCCCATTAAGAAGTTTTTCATACTCAGACCCCTTAAGAAATTGATTTATGATTTAAGGTGATAGAATGGCTTAAGGGGATCTAGATGTCTAGTGAGGTCCAAATTTAGTCATATTATAGCCTCATTGGTTCCATCTAGCTCTGGGTCAAAAGTGTTTACCGCTCTAATAAAAAAAAGTATCATCTTAAAATGAATCAATATACATATCACTAAAATAACAATAATCATGACATACTCACAACCACCAATAGAATGCTAAATGTTCCCCCACCTAACCATATCCTAGTGGATTGTAAACCTAATTGAAACTTGTTACAAATTATAACCTTTACCTAATCTTAAATGTATTCTATATTATATTATATATTAAATTATATTATATTTAAATTAATTTATATTTGTATTATAATTATATTAATATTTATTATATATTCCTAATTGTAACCTAACTATTTACTACAAACCTAATTGATTCTTAAGCTAAATCCTCACTAAAACCCCCAAGTAAATTGTAGCATTACCTATGTAATTGTAATCTTATATTATATTTGATGATAGTAAATATTTATATTATTTAATATATATATTAAATATAATATAGTAAAATAATATAAATATTTAGTATGTTTCTTTTATGGTCATCCTTGTATCTCTAAATTGTAATAATGGCATGTAGTTCCTCCAAACTATCATCATGTACCTCCTCCCCTTCCCATGTAATAGGTGTACCTTGTAGGTGTTAAATAGTTCCATCTTGGTCTCCTTATTGATGCATTTCTATCCTTCCACATAAATCTATATAGTATCAAAATATAGGTAATTTTATGGTTATTGAATCTCTCTTAATTTCTAAAGAATCCATTATGATTGAGGATGGGTGGATTATTATCTAGGATCACATCTTAAAAATCCTATAGAGGTCATGTGGTATGTTTTTCTTAATACATATATTCCCATACAAACCTCTTTCCATGTATTATCAACTCTCCTATATAATAGACACCTTCCTAGATTTAAATTTCATATGATATATATGTACCCAAGTGTTTCCAATTGGAATTGCTATAATTATACTTTTATGGCATTCTAGATCTATTCAAAGTAGTTTTCATAAATCTACCAAATAGACCCATTCTTAACATTGAACCTACATATTTTTAGGTATGTCCAATGAAATAAACTTTACCCATAGCACTCTCACTCACGCTCTTAGATTTCTTCCAATGATTTAGAACCCTAATGATCATGTCTAGAATTGTCATAGAGAGTGATCATCCACTCTTCATAAACTTGTAGAAACCAAAAGTTTTTATATATTATGTGTTCAAATAAGTGAAAACATTACAAAAAGCTCTACTAAATGGTGACAATAGAGGATTTTTTAAGGCAAGCAAATTTCATTTTAAGGTCCTAAGACAAAATTCAAATGCTTTAGTGTTGAGGGTTTAGATTTTACACTTTAGGGTCTAGGGTTTAGCAAACTTAGGGTGAAGTTTGGGTGGCACTTGGCATAATTTAGACTTGCAAGTTAGTGTTAATTGGAATTGATTGTACGCGCTTAGATTTACGAATTCGCTAACTAAATTTGTAAACAAACATCAAGATAAAATTTAAGAATTTTAACTATTCTTTAACATATTGTTTTCTAATCTAATTATAATTTAACATTGAAACTAAAGTTTAATATATATCATTTTTTCCATACAAAGCAAATAAAATTTCAAACATTTAAGCAATGCAAATGATTTTTTTTGAGCTTGAAATTACCTAGTTTTCAAAATCAAAATGATTTGTTCGATTTCAATTTAGGGTTTCAATTTTAAACATTTAGGGTTTTTAATACAATTTTTTCGTTTCAATTCAAACTAGGGTTTCAGTTGTTTTTAGTTTTGATTTTAATTGAGGTTTTCAAGAAGCAGATTCAGTTGTAAATCACAATGTTTTTGTATTTCATTTAATTTCTAGGGTTTTGAAATGCAATTTTTTTTGGTTTAATCGAATAATTTAGGTTTTAAAAGTTAAATTTTGTTTGTAAAACACAATTCAAGGTTCATTTTTTCATTTTTATTAAAAAACCTTCACGTTTCATTGCATTTTTTCATCTATTTTTACATTTTTATTAAAAAACCTTCACGTTTCATTGCATTTTTTCATCTATTTTTACAATTATTTATTTCTAATATTACAGTTAAAACAATGCTTAAAACATGATATAAATTTAAAAAAAATGCTAAATTCACTTATTTTCTTCAAAATTTCAATTCAAAATAGGAAAATGCCAAAAAATGGCATGTAGGCAGGTACCTGTAGCTGATTGTGGGAGTCGCTATCGCCAGTACTCAGGGTCCCATCTGCTGTCCAGTGAAATCTATTTTTTTTAAATAAATAGCAGTATAAAACGGGATCCCGATTTCTACCAAATGGGATCCTGATTTATAGAAATCGGGATCCCATTTCGTAGTAATCAGGATCCCATTTCTTGACAATCAAGATCCCGTGCCTTTTCCATTGGTTCAGGATCCAATGGGAAACGGGATCCCGATTTTTAAAAAGTGGGATCTCGTTCCGTGTTAGGCTTGGGATCCCGAACCTTAATGGGATCCCGATTTTTAAAAATTGGGATCCTGTTTATTAAAATCGGGATCCCGTTTCCTCAAAGTCGATTTCAATTTTTTGGTTAAGGAAAAAACTTCCACATTTCGTGGACTCAACTTTGTGCACTTACCCATATGACTTTTGGGATTTAATTAAAAAAGTCTTGATTTATTTAATCAAAGAGGGAATGCTAGGCCTAAATTAAATAAAGGTAATTTATTCAATTTAAGTGGATAATACTTAGAGATTAAATGAAACTGATTTACCTAATGAGTGGATTAATGTGAATTTGATTTATGAATAAGCGGATGGATATGAACTAAGTGCATAATGTTAATTTCACGTGTCTACATTTTGTTCCTCTTTGAAGCAATGTACTTGTTGCATTGGTTCAAAGAATAAACTTGCCGCAATCAATTTTTTTTTTTTAATTTTTTGGATGCCCTAGTAGAAAGTACACTGATACATTTCCCCCTTGAGAGATCGAGCGAAAAAGATTCTATTTGAGGGTCAATCTCGTGATAAAGAGGTTCAAAATGGATGGTTATGGATGATGATGCACATGAGATCGTTTTAAGATGCTTAGAATAACAAATCTATATTATTTTAAACAACTTAAATGATGATATGATGTGAGATGGATGAGATTGATGATGTGATATGCTATGATTATGAAAATGTATGATTTGTGCAGATGCTTAGACTAACAGATCTACATTATGATGATGAACATGCATGTGAGATGATATGTAGAATACTGATGAATGCAGGATGGATGCACTAGTGATGATGATTAACTATTGATGCTATGATGTTAGTGCAAGAAAAGATGACATTAGATGATAACACGAGAATCCAAAAAGTCCATAATCTGATGAGACTTTATTAGATATGATGATGATGATAGATGATGATAGATGGATGATTTGCTTATCAAGGATTGGGATTTTAAAAGGGCTACTTACCTTATGTTTGATAAAACACATAGATACAATGCATCAAGGTATAAAGAACTAGGATGGCATTGTACCTAGTGCAATGGACTTTGACTTGACAAATAGATAGGAGTATTCTTGTTCATACTTGACATACAAAAACCTTTCTAGGACGTACCTAACAAAGCAAGTATTCACCAAGATATTTTACAAGAACATCCAACAAGCACAACAGACAAAGATAATGATCATTGCCCCATTCCTATCTCTCTAAATCCTTGGTTCGGATATCATCAAGAGGTCCATGGAATGAGCACAATAAGATAAATCAAAAGAAAAGATAAAGTATGCAAACAAGTCAATGTTCTTCATATCTCCAACTAGAGGGATGTGTTTTGATAGGATAAGAATCCAAGTGATATCCAAAATGATGCCAATTGTCAGAATGATATAACCTAGGACATGCATTGTATAGGATGATGATGGTTTGATAAGTTGATTGATAGGCTATTGATACAAGGTTGATCGACATGTTAGCGAATGATCAAGAGTTTTATTTTGTTTTAATTGTTTGTTGTTTGTTTTGATTTTACGATTGAAGCTTGCTTATGATGATTGCTATGATTGTTTCTGCTTGTGTTGCCAAAAGATGAAGGTGATGATCTGTTTATTATGGATGATTGATTATTCAGGTGAAAGCGAGATGAGACAGATGGATTTTTTCAAATATTTGGATGTTTTTGACATTTTTGGAATGTTTTGAGGCTATTTTTGGCATTTTTTGAGATTTTACAAATGTTTTGATTTTTGATTTTCAAATTTTTTTTGCTGTCTAAGATTTTATGAATGTTTTTGGATTTTCATGTTTTTTTGAATGTTTTTGGATTTTGATGTTTTTCAAATGTTTTTTGGATTTTGATATTTTGGTTTTTTTTGATGTTTTTGATGTTTTGTGTTTTTGTGTTTTTCTATTTTTATGTCTTGGGGGATGATCAAAGATTAGCCTTGCTTAAGCTCAAAGACAACATAGTTCGGATTTCCATGTTTTTGATATTTTTCTAATTTTTCTAGTGTTTTTGGATTTTGATATGTTTTGGATGTTTTTAGATTTTTTGCATGATTCTAGTAATTTGGATATGGACATGTGTGATGATATCAGTGTTCTGTTTAGTATTTTTATAAAAAACCAAGCTAAGGTTGATTGATCGAATCGATGGATTGATGATGATGATAACATTGTTGAGGATACACAATAATGCAAGGATTTGATTGATCAGGATTGATGACGATAACATTGTTGAGGATGCACAACAATGTAAGGATTGATGATGATAACATTATTGAGGATGCACAACAATGCAAGGATAGTGTTTAAGAAACACAATGATTGGGAAGGATATCCTGAGATGATAATTTTTTGATTGGATTTGATTGATCAGGATTTTGAAGCTTGGTTTGGAACAAAATTTGTTTGAAAGATTTAATGTGACATTTGATGTGCAACTTAGATGTGAATAATAATGATTGTTTGGATTAATGTTCGATGAAAGATGAAGCTTGATAAGGAACGTCTTCTCATCAAAATATGCCATGGGCTAGTGATTTGGATTCTAGATCACAAATGCTTTGACCAATTTGATTTTACGTTTTCCAATGTTTGGATCACCACATAAGTTGGAGGATATAGATCAAGATTTATTCCCAAACCAAGATGTAAATATCTGCCCCTAGTGTCTAGCATTGTATGGAATGTGATGGGTGGATGCTTGGATAGGTGTATGGATGGATGGATATGGTAAGCACACAAAGGATTCCAAGGATTATCTTGCAATAAGATAAGGCATTCAGATAAAGATTGCTCACTCGATAATGCTTCATGGCTCAAATAGTGCTAGGTAGCATAGGATCAATGAAAATGACCCATGTCAAGATGTTTACCATAAGCAAGAGTAAAGTGTGCCCCAAACTTTCATCAAGATCAAGATAACTTGGACTATGGATTAAGATGGATGAAAATGGATTGGATAAATGGTTCATGGATGCATTGATTTATTATGGATAAGATGGATCAAATATTGGATTTATTACAGATGGGATTAGATGCTTCCTCCTGAAATGGCGCACGTAGATGCCCGATTTCACACTGTTATCATGGAATCTAGCAGCGCTTGATTCACGAATAACCCCCCAACGAAACTTGTCTATTTCATAGGTTCGTGAAGTTCAAACAAGCAAAATGAGGTGATTTTCAAGCCACCTCAAAATGCATTCCAAAGCCTCAAATAGTCAGTTTGAGTATCCCCCTATGTTCACCTCATGAAGACCTTTGAAATGAGCTCTTTCATGAAGTCTCATTGATCATACTTAGTTAAATTGTGAAAGATGCAGTTGTGCCAAAAAAGTGCGCTCTAACTCATCCAAATTTTTGGCTAAGTGTTGAAACTGCAGGGGCGCCAAAAATCAGCGACCCTGAATAAAAAGTGATTTTCCAAAAATGTGTAGAAGCGCTAAAAAAGTGCGCTCTTACACATTGTTGCCTAAGTCATCCAAATTTTTGGCTAAGTATTGAAAGTGCAGGGGCGCCAAAAATCAGCAACCCTGCATAAAAAGTGATTTTCCAAAAATGTGTAGAAGTGCTAAAAAAGTGCGCTCTTACACATTATTGCTAGACTTAGCCAATTTATGACTATGGCATTATTTTTAGCACCTTTGCACTTTTTCCAGAATTAGTCATTTTTTGTGCAATGGTATTGAATTTTAGCACCTTTGCACTTTTTCTAGACTTAGTCATTTTTTGTGCAATGTTGCTGAAGTTTAGCACCTTTGCACTTTTCTTCTAGACTTAGCCAATTTTTGACTATGGCATTATTTTTAGCACCTTTGCACTTTTTCTAGACTTAGTCATTTTTTGTTCAATGGTGCTAAATTTTAGCACCTTTACACTTTTGGCAGTTTTTATCTTAGTCTCTTCAAACTCACTCTGTTTCCATTCCTAACCCCATTTCTTCGCTCCCGCATTGTTTTCCATTCCTAGTTGCTCGTTTCACACTTTCTCAACATCGTTTCTTGCTTCACGCTTCCCAATGCTACTTTTTTTGCTAACATCTATTGATTCACCATCCTTGTAGTTTCTCTCCAGATTTCATCAAGTGATCCTACAGGTGACATCTTCTGATCCAGTGAACTATCTCAGATCTACAAAGAAGCTGTTATGGAACAAGTTGAGGGTGAGAATTTTTCCCAAAGCCTCAATACATATCATTTGCGATATACAACTGACACTTGCTAATCTCAAGATGGATCTTCAGGGGTGCAAGAAAATCCATTCATTTTCCAGAAGGTTGATCACAGGAGCTCACACCCTTGTAGATTACACAGTCGGCCCAGATGATGCATTCATACAGGAGACCAAGAAGAAGTATAAAGACTTTGCGCCCAAAGCAACGAACCATGAAGATTCTTGATCTACGATGTTGAAAATTTTGATGCTTTCCTCTATGCATCTTTTAAATAGTTTTGGATATCTTAAATGTCATTGTTTGAAATGTAATTACACTAATATCTGAGATGTAGTTTCATGAAAACAAATTACATTTTGACTTTAGTCAAAATTAGGTGACATTTCCCTAAATTAACTCACCTAACTTTCCAAGATTTACTCTTCCCTCTCTTTTATAAATATGAGGGATTTCTATTGTAAAGTTTATCCTTTAGTATTTTGCAATGAAGTGCTGACCTTTTTGAAGTAGAATTGTGAAACTTTGTGTTCATACTTTGTGAATGAAATCTGATAAATAAAGAAGAAGATTTCTAACCAAACTTTGTGTTGGATTCGATAATCTTATGACTTGATCTCATTTGGTGGTGATTGGCTTAGGGAATCTAAAGGACTCTAAGTAATTCATGTACACTTTGTGTTACATCCTTTATTTAGATTTTCATTTGTGTTTTGTTTATCTTTGGTTGAATGATCTAAAAGAATTTGTGCTTGTAATTTTTCATGCTCTTTAGATGCTTTGGTTAAATGATCTACAAGACTTTGCACTTGTAATTGTTCATGTTGTTTGAGGAATTTCTGCATCTAAGAAGACTTTTTGCTTCTAATGCGACAAATGACACACTTTTCATAGATCCACCATTGAAAAAGCTACGGAACGACTTTGTGCCTTCATGAGCTTTCCCTTTTATTTTACTAGTTTATTGTTAATCACTTCTGGTACCTCTACGCTTTGCTTTGACAAGATAGAGATATTGGAATTACTGCTCATTGTTAGTTTAGAGTTATTGTGAATTAAGAACTTCCAATAGTGAAGCATTGTAAACATCCTCTTTGAAAAAAGAGAGAAGGATGAATGTAACAAACCCCCCCAATTCGTAAGTATTGTGTACATTTTGTAATTAATTTTTTATTTTACTATTGCTTCTGTTAGCAGTAAGAAGGGCCTCCCCTTTCTGAGAGGAGAGATTCACATCTCACATAGCTGTGGCTGAAGTCCTAGTTGTGTAATCTATCAAAATTTGATTACATAATTGTCACCCAACACACACATGATGCCTATTTTCCAGGTTTTCATCATGGTACCTACCCAAAGCGCTGCACATGCAGTTTTCACTAGAGGACAATTTTTTTTTTTAATGTTTTCAATCCTTTTTCTATTTTTTTTTTGGATTTTCATATTTTTTATTTTTTTGGTTTTTCTCAAAGATTTTAAGCTTATGCTAAATCACAAGGTATTGTTGATGTAGATGCCCCTGTCATAATGTGCCATCGATATCCTTCTTGAAGAAGTTGCCTTGCCAAGATACGCACTTGAGTGCAACTTTTGGGATTCCTAATTTGCTTTGTTGATACCGGAGATAACTTTGTCTCTATGTGCACATCGTGATAGAGTGCCTTCAAAATCCTTATGATGAAGGGTTTTTTCCAATACATGGTTAATGTGAGAATCGGATATCACACGTGGAGGCATGGATGGAGTGTGTTTAGGGATAAGAGATGGATTGGTTGATAGTTTGGAACCTTTGACTCTCCAAACTTAGAAGATGAACAATGATGGGTGGATACGGAAGTGTGCATGGAATTAGGACCAACTGCTTGATATACTTTGTATGTCGCTTGAAAAGCCTGCTTTTTCTTTTGCAGACATCCTTGATGGATAATTTTCCCTTTTTTGTCTTGCCCCATAGTTTCTTTGACTGATGGAGTTTGATAGGGATAATATTTCTTTGTATTTTTTGGTATCCATATGTATTTGATTTGTCCATTATGCTTCTTAGCTTCTTTTTCTTTGATAATGTTCTTCGTACTTTGATTCAATTCTTTCTTTTGACGTTTGTCCTAATTCATGGATGGAGTGATGGGTGGATGAAGATTCATGGTGTGGCTAGTTGTAGTATTGGCATTAGCTTCATCATAAGGATTCTTCATGCTCCCCATGTTGACATTTTCTTGAGACATAGTTGCCCCCAGTATTATGGAAGTAGTACCTTTTTTCTTTAATTCTGCTTGTTCTAAGAGCTTTTGTTTAGAATGCATTCTCTGATCAATGATCACTGTAGATGACATTGTTTCCATTTGTTGCCCTGCTAACTATGGAATATCCTATTCTATCTGACTTGTTTCCTTGAGTGGATAATGTTGGATATCTTCATACATGATGTCTTCAGTATGAATTTGGGATATATCTGATCCTGATGTTGATAACTTAGCTTGATTGTAGGAATTGGTAATTTTCTCTTTTTGTGTAACAAAATCCTATTTAAGATGAAGATAATCTGTGTGTCCATCCAAATAAAACATCTCATGGGTAGATGGAGGATTATGTGCTACATGGATATGATCATCTTGCATAGATAGGAGAATGTCCATTAGATTATTGTAGTATCTTGAAGATAAAAATTCCTGATCTTGGTTAATTTTGGACTTACTTTTGACATGCTTTGGATCAAGTTCTTGACATGGGTCAGTTTCAAAGGATGGATTGATTACAAAGGGTTCTTCGATGTCGTCACTAGGTATGGGGAATGGCTCAATATCCTCTTAGTTTTTTAGTGAATTTGGATCAAGTGTTGAGTTGAGGATTTCTTCAGTATCTGTAACAATGAGGTCAAAGGGGGTCAACATGTCTTTGAAAGGACCATTGCTAGACCTTGGTGAAAGATGTTGATCATGCTTTGGGATGAATTCTTGAGATATGTCCTCTAACTCATAAGGCGATGTAGAGACATTTTCAATATGATCATAGGTCAACAGATCATGCATTAAGTCAATAGGATCAAATAATCCTAACACTCCTTGAAATAGATCACTAAAAAGTGGCTCTTGATGTATGGCGAGTTGATCATCAGATGGGGTGGAAACATCTCCAAGGTGCTCATCGATGGAGAGATCTTGATGATTGTTTTCAACAATTTTGGTGGAGGGATTTATTATGTCCTCAACCATAGGGTCAAATGATGCTGACATTTCTTGAATTGGATCATTGTCGAGTATTGTTGGTGGATTTTGATCATGATTGAAAAGTGACTCTTGACCTATGTTGATTTGACCTTCGGATGAGATAGAAACATCTTCAATGTGCTCTTTGATGTATAGATCTTGATCATTTCTTTCTGCAATTGTGGTAAAGAGATTGTCAATGCTATCACCAATGGCTGAATGTTCATCATTATCCCTAATAGTTATCATTTTTTGTGTTTATGCTTGTGCTTGTTGGGTAGCGTGAGAGGCTTGGGCAGCTTGAGAGGCTTTTCTTGCTTGTTGTGTGGCTAGATATTGTTGGATGGCCTTTTGGTATGCTTGGTGAGCTTTTAGCGCAATGTTATATTATCTTACTATGTTTGGTTTTGGTGGTAGTGGTGGCAGATTCAAAATCGTGTTGGATGTAGTGATAAGTCATTAAGATACATTTGGAGTGATCTCATGGGTTTGAGATGTGATGGGTGTGATAGGGGTGGTTGGAATGATCGAGGTGATAGGAATGGTCAGAATGACCAAGGTGATAGGTCCTTGGGAGACCATATTTAGAATTCTCGGGATTGATGTTGTCATTTGATTAGATACCCTCTATTGGTACGATGTCGATGGTATATCAAAAAGATTTGATGTGATGGATTGATTGGTGTTAGGTGGATTGATTTGGATGGAATGATTGGTACTAGGTAAAGGGGGAAGCCCTAAACCTAGGAATGATGTTGATATGGGTAATGGTGGTGGAGATGTCTCTTGGCACAATGACTCAACTATTTTGGTAAGTATAGCAATTTGATCTCGCAAAATTTGATCTTGATTTTGATTTGCATTCCCTCTATATAGTTGATTTGGTTTTTGTTCAAGCAGATTTGGGATGCGTACTTGTTGTTTTTGAATAGGATCATTGACAAATTGATTTTGGACATTGTTCTGATTTGGGATGATGTTCAGATTTGGCATGATAGGTTGGAATTGACCATTGTTGATGTTTGGAATATTCATATTATTTACAAATGTATCTACCCCAAATTTTGCTAGATTCATGTTTGGAAAACTTGTACTTGGTACATTCTCATTTGGCATGGTGGGATGACGTTGTTTGTTTGAAGGCTTATGCATTGATTGTTCTGTTGGTGGATTTGTAGGTTTGGACTTAGATCTACCATCAGGAAATGTGTTCGAATCTTTGATTTAGGCATACTTACACTTGTTGTACCATTGAAATTTGTAGAAGGTAATGATCCCATGTATGGATTGTATAAGTGTGAGTTTCGATAATCAATCAGCATTGTAAGGCTTTGAAATTTCAATTGATTTGGATTACTCATGATGTATGGATCAAGTTTGTATTCCATGTTCTCCTTGTGTTTTGACCTTGTGACCTCTAAGGCTCTTAGGACTAATGAAAAGATGAAGGATGAAAGGTGTAAATGATATGAGGGTTGAATGTTTAGGAACTTTGGATCAATGCTAGACTTAGGATTTGATTTTGATTGTTTTTTATTTGGATAATGAACTTGTAAACCCTAAGATGTTGGATGTGATCTTAGGATGAAATTGTTCAAAGGATTTCTAATTCAATCAAACATATGAGAAATGATGCATTCCCATACACCTAACTAAACAAGGTGATTTTGATTTTGATGATCTACACAAATCTTAGAATGATGTTTCCAAAGACCTAAAGTTGTTTGGTGGGATGGATTTTGATAAGTGTTTGGGATGGGTGAAATGTTTGATTTGATCTTAAATGAACCTAGGAAGGACTTGTTTATGAGACCAAGATAGTGAAGAACATGCCTTTCTCTAAAAGTAATTCAAAATCAAAAGACTAATGTTTGCATGAAAACCATATGACCAAAAGATGCCAAGCACATGTGTGGGGTCCAATTGATTCAATCTTCGCTTAATGGATTCTTTTTACCATAAACACACTCTTGATTAGATTTTTGAATCTAGATGTCTAATTTTTCAACTTTCCCCTTATCCTACAAAGTGTATAATGTAGAAACCAAGGAAATTTGAGGCAAGAGTTACCTATTGTTGACCTTAGTAGGAGAAAATTGAGATGAAATCCAAATGCTTAGAAGCCTCTAAGGATACGAATCCCAAGGGCAAGCAATAACATGTGAATTTGTTCAAGGATATTTGCTTCTCCTAAAGGGTTTGAGATTTGATGCTCATGTTGAATGTTGGTTTTCCAATGTTTTCGATTAAAGCACTGTGTTTTCAAATTGACTCACAAGCAATATAACATCCTAGCTCAATTGGTACATTTTTCTTGGTGGGCTTGCCTCATGCCCTTCGTAGAAGAAGAGATGATTTTACATGCAACCAAGGAGAGAGTATAAAGGTATGTTAAGAATGAAGTCTTAACCTCTATACTTTAACCAAGATCGGACATGGCAAGTAACTTCTTAGAATCTAAGTTCCAATGCACCACTTTGATAAAATCTCTCAATGGATCAATTGGTCACTACAAAACAAGGATTCTATTTCAAAAAATTTGTTCATGGAGATTGACCCATACGGCGAGAATCCCCTTTTGGATGCATCTCGTTAGAATCAACCACGTGATATTGGCATTTACTCAAATACCCACATTTATATATCAGTTGGAAATACTCTTGGTTTTAGAGTGTTATCAGTTGAGTCATTCCCTCGGGTAAGGACTTTTTCCCCAATGCAGGCCCTCTAAGATAGACAAAAGTGAGCAAGCTTATTCATAGGTCGATCGACCCTTATTTAGAAACAAAAGGAGAACACATGCAATAAGCTCACTCACACTCGCACAAGATTTTTTCCAATTTTAGTTCCCAAAATGAAGTGTGGAGGCAATATTTTAAGCAACTTAATGTCACCAAAAAGACTTTTGATTCTCAAGGTCACCGTGAAGCACGAGAGAAGTGCATACACCTTTTTAGATGAGATTATTTAGCATAAAAGATTACAAAGCATAAAAAACACATGTTCGTTTTAAATCCACAAAGCAATGATGATTTCATTTTAAGCACCAAAAATGAAATGTGAAGTTTTCTTGTTCAATTTTTTTATCCTTAAACAAAATCTAGTTAGTTTGTAAGTTTCAATTTTAATCCAACTTTTAAAACAAACAATGATCTAGTTGGCTTAAAACATAAAATTAAAGCATGAAATGGAAGCCCTTTAAAGCATTCAAAAACACTTTTGATTTCAAGTTTTAAGGCTTCAATCCTCTTTGCCTCCAAGATTCGTTTAAGATCACCTCTTATTGTTCAATGTTGCAAATCCCTTGTGTGAACAAATTCCCTGCTTGCTTTTTCTACATACATCATGAATAAGAGTTAGGCATGTATTGCAAAATGATAAAAATATACACAAGATATGTCAACAATTGGAGGAAATATTTTGAAGACACAAAATAGCATAAAATTAAAAAAGCATATAAATAACTCAAAATTAGTGTGAATACTTCTTCAATTTGCAGTTGCTTTCATATCCCTGACATA
The DNA here is from genome assembly GCA_007258455.2 of Sequoia sempervirens. Taxonomy (NCBI): domain Eukaryota; kingdom Viridiplantae; phylum Streptophyta; class Pinopsida; order Cupressales; family Cupressaceae; genus Sequoia; species Sequoia sempervirens. The sequence continues at coordinate 489,168,112 of VDFB02000003.1, forward strand.
ATTGATGGCCAATATTGAAAGATTTTCATTTTGATCCAAATGTATGATTCAATGAAAAGATATGATGAAATTAAAGTTAAACATACAAGATGGTTTCCAAAATTTTCTATTGAATAATAGAGATCAAACCAATACACATTAATAAAAATCAAGAACCAAAAGTCACATTTTTAAAAAAATTGGAAGCCAAATAGACAATAAGCATGGAAAGAAGGATCAATGTAGAAACAACAGAAATAGCCATGATAGAGAGAATTTTCCTCTTAAATTCTTGCTAAACCAAATTTATTTTCCATGAAACAAATACATCTATCTCCTTTTAAAAAATATTTATTTTCCCTTATTTACCTACTTTTACATTTAGGTCAAGTGTCTTTATTAATAGCATTAAGTAATCAACCAAGGTAGGATGTCAGAAGATACAAAAAGATCTTTCTCCAAGCTGTTACGTGCGAAATTCATGGTGTCTGCCAGCGAAGTTCAAACAATAGCACTTATAAGTGTTCAATTCTGTTTTAGATGCTAGATACCAGATGTCACAAATTTTTTTTAGAGATTAGAATATGTTAGTGAGTAGAAAAAAATACATCAAGATCTAGATATTGAAGATAGAAATCAAAATAAAAGCTAACACGAACTGCTTGATATGTACCACCGCCCTTGTTAGAAAGAAATTTTACCTTGATCATCGATGTAAAATAGATAATTTAGTGACTCTAAGAAGCTTAATCAAATGAATTTATCATAGATTTAGATCAATTCATACTTATCCCGATTAAACTTTAAACTTGAAGGTGACACACATTCATCATTTCGAGGTGATCAAGACATGAAAGACAGTGACATCGAACAAGATCACCACGTTTAATAAAACATTTAATAGCAGCTCCCTTGGGTGGATCAAAATTAATGTGCTAGCTAGTTTCAGTCCATATTACATGGTACTAGCTTAAATCCAACCCTCTTTCTCATGAACTATTAGTGAAGTGATATGAAGCTATTTCATAAAATATATGTGATCAATGAGCTGTTGAGAGTTCTGAATAAAGTTAGAAAACTTAACCAAGGGTCTTAGTGCTATTTAGAAATCTATTGAAGTTCCTTTTGTCTCAAGCATAAAAGAAGAAATCTATTGAAGCGCCCTCTTTCTCCAGCATAAAAATTCTACAATTACTCCCTCTGAACGAGCAGTGGTTAGAATTAAAGACCGTGGACTTTGAAACTGGCTTCACACATTACCAAAATTTAGAAGATAATTTGCATATTCATTGCATTGAAATGCATTAGCATATGAGGATCAATGAGAGTGCCTACATGTAGATATAATCAATCGCCATAATGATATGAAAATATGTTTAATCGTACAAACACAATGAAATGCACAATGCTTCATGATGCAATCAAAACAACAAAAGATTAGATAAACTAGTTGAAAGCATACAATAAAACATGAAGTAAATAATATCTCATATTGGATTGGTGCTATTGTGGAAAATATCCCTTTCCCAACCCTTGCTTAAGCTCCATGATATAAAAATGATATGTTGATGATCAAGATGATGAATGGGAAAAATCAGTTCTCAAATGAAGAGAGTGACTTTGCATAGGATTTGTGGATCAAACTGTGGAGGATTTGTTGATGAATGAAGCTTTCATTTATAAATTATTTTGATGATAAATAGCCAAATGTATGAATGTGGGACAAATATTTAGCCAATGAGATGAGGCCACTTGTAAACTTTTGATAGGTTGGAGGATGAGCACATTTTGGCCAATGTGCCAAAGAGGGGGAGATTCAAATTTGAATTTGAGAGTAAATTTTGAGTTTGACTTGTGCAAGAGGACATGTAAGAGCCATGTAAGAGCTCATAAATTCTTTGTCGGGTGTACATGTCCACTTTTTTTTTAATTCAAACTTGAGGGAATATTCCTCAAAGATGTCATGTTGATGGAAAATGCTGGTTTTAATAAATCAATAAATTGATAATTTATTGGTGCAAGTGGGAAAAGCTAGAGGATGTGATGGGTAGTTAGATTAGGTTAATCAAGATTAGATTAGCTTAGGTGATGATTAGATGCTTTGACCCCTTTGACTTGAATACTTTGATTTATTTAAATCAAGAAGGAGAAATATGACTTTTGTGATTTAATTCAATAAAGTCTTGATTTATTTAATCAAAGAGGCAATACTAGGCCTAAATTAAATAAAGTTAATTTATTCAATTTAAGTGGATAATCCTTAGAGATTAAATGAACCTAATTTACCTAATGAGTGGATTAATGTGAATTTGATTTATTAATGAGCGGATGGATATGAACTAAGTGCATAATGCTAATTTCACGTGTCTATAAATACCTATTAGGAAAATACCCAAGAATTAGAGGAAAATGGTAGGTGTTCTTAGACCCACATTAAATACAACTTTATGATGTGGAGAATAGAAGAGGAAAACTATGATAATGAACAGTTTGTTATGGGGAGTAGAAAACAAGAATATCATGATTAATATGTGACCAACAGTATAGCCTTTTGTGAGTATTTTGTATCCTATGAAATGGTGAAACTCATGCTCTTGATTATGCATCTTGTGATCTTCTCTTGGCCTAAACCCCTTTTTTGTGTCTCGAGTTCTCTCATTTTCATATGGTTCTTAAGTATTTCCCTAAGGGTTCTTTTTCCAATTTCCTTGTTTGTCTTTAATATTGACTATGTATGGATATATATGTGTGTGTGTGTGTGTATGTATATATATAAATATATAAATATATACATACATACATATGTAATATATATATATATAGGCATATATGTGTATATGTAGATATATATATGTATGTATATTTAACTAATAGTTCTTTCACAATTTCCCTCTTTGTTTATAGTACTCAATGGCAGATAATGTAGCATCTCTCTAATATGTGTTACACGCCCTTTCACTGTCCAAACATTTTGATAAATGTTCAAAGATTCAATAGAGTTGATATTTGGAGGGCTATTTTATTTTTTTGGGGCAGCTGTAGACCAAATTTAGAGGCCTATTTTGAAGGATAGTGTGAGCTTGGCCACAACAATTTCTCTTCTAGTTGCTTGAACAAATACCTAGGGATCACAATAGTTTGAAAATTAGACATAATCACAACTAAGTTGAATATGATTATGGCCTTGGAAATGAAGAAAAACAATATATTTGAAACATTATATTAGACACATATGAAAGAGAAAGAGAAAGTTTAAAAATAGACAAGAAATAGCAGAGCCTACCTTGAATGTTGGACATTTCTAGATACAGTCTTCAAATGTAGATGTGCATCTAGGTCTAATGCATGTAAAACTAAGACAAAGGTAACATTATTTTGTGTCTGAAATTTTGAACAAATTATTATTATTTAAGAAATTAATTATTAAAAATTCAAATTTTATTTAATTTTTCAATCCTCTTTTCATAGCATAAAAAATATTTCCATCTGACCCAAATAAACAACCCTGTGCAGATGAAGAAATTGTTTTTACACCTTGTTGACATACTAATAGAATTTCATGTATGTTCGAATGTCCTCCAAACTAAAAGTCCTATTGAAGCATCTCTGAAGCATGATAGTGGTATCGGTTTCAGTTTTCCCAATGAAAGACTGACATGTAGAGCTAGGTTTTGCTGAGGAGGTGAACACCTATGTTAGAGCCATGTGAAATAGAAATACTAAGTCACCAGCTCTCTTTGTGCTATAGAAAGCCAACTTCAATAATGGTGAAACAACCTATTACAGAGTAGGGTGCATGGGCCTAATAGAAGAGGCTTGGGCCCACTCAAATCGCTTTCATATTAGTATCTAAACAAGGTATAACAACAATTTCTTCACTAGGACTGGGTTCATTTAACAAAGACCCTGTGGCTCATTTTAGAATGTAACAACAATAGACAAATAGAGAAATTGTAAAAGAGATATTACACGAAAAATCCTATTCATGGCTGTGCTGACAAAAAAAAATGCCAAAAACTTTAAACAAATAAATTGAACATATAAAATACATATTACAAAGAATAACACTTAACCACCAAACTAATTTTATCTCCAATATGTTTAAATCCTTTCGCACTAAGCCTCTACATATATATATGCAATCACTCCTATGTTAATCTATAATTTCTCCTATGCTAATGGGTGTAAGGACAAAGATGTATAGAGATAACTAAAACAATGAGTGGCATTCTATGATCTTCCATTTAATGTCAATTTTTGAACATCTAACATTTTCCTATGGTTTTCAAATGTCTCCCTAATTGTTCCTTTCGTAGTGTCCCTATCTATGAATGGTTAGAAAAGGAATAGCATAGTTTGAACATTAGAATATATTAAATTATATACATAAGAATTTTATAGTCTTTTGTGTTAGCACATTTTATTCTTCATCATAATATATGTATATGTATATATGCATGTGCTTCACCATTGAGCATAGTGGTGGGAAATGTATGTTCTTTCTTAGGGGTTTGGTGATTGCCTATGAGGTTGCATGAACCAAAGTGGTAGGGTGGAGAGTAGGCCTTGTTTATTTTTTTTTAGACTACATCCAATTGCACCTGGAAGGTATGCGTACATCTTATCTAAGACTTATGTTATGTAAATATGAACGTAATTTATTCCTATGTTTACATATATATATTCACACATTCACTCAGCTTCTATGTTTATGATTTTAATATGGTTTCATCTCTTATTTTATGACTACATGTCAAACCATTTGTCATAAATCATACAACTATATATATTTTTAAAAAAATGTATAACAATGATTTCAACTAAATAAAATTCTCAGGTTAATGTTATGAGATTTCTAGAATGCATAATGCTTAAGATTTTTGTTCATTAATATATGTTCTAGCTAGGGTATTTTGTGATAGGTGATGAGGCTTCATGGCCCAATATCATAGGGTGGAGAGGAGGCCTTATTTTCTTATGTTCATACTGCACCTAGTTGCACCCACGAGGTAGACCTACATGCTATCTAAGACACTTATTTTGTAAATATGAATGTAATGTATTCTTGTGTTTCCATATATACATTTTCACATTTATTGAGCTCCTATGCTTTTGATTTTAATATGGTGCCCATGTCCTTTTTAGTCTACTAACAAATAGAGTAATTGTATAAGAGTAGTTGCATTGTCTGGCATTGAGTATTATAGAGAAATAGGGAAATTGTAACATAACTGTTAGTAAAATATGCATACATGTATTTCTGCATGTATACATGTATATATACATGTATATATATATGTATATACATGTGTCTCTATATATATATACATATATATACATGTATATGTATAAAATGCACAAGGTATTTTTTACATAAAAATATTTAGGATCACATCATATACTTATTATCTTAACCTAAAGAAAGTAGGTATTATCATGTAGAACCAACTTTATATAGTTGATTTAGCAAGCTAAAAATATATAATTGTATGAGCATGGAGAAATGTAGTCGGCAGAATATAATATGTTGTGCGTAGCAAAAAATATATGACAGTCAAATTGAAAGAGATCGGGAAGAAAGAATATAATGAAACATATTGATATAACACACTAAGTAAAGATGTATGGTTTACAAACAGGGCCTTTAATAATAACAACAGGATCTATTGTAGCCTCGGAGTTGTCCTGCAACATGTAGAGGTCTTTTGCTGGAATTTGCAAGAAATTAGTTGTAGCTTCATCAAAAGCAATACATAATAGGTTGGTTGAATGGTTGTATATATACATACATATATTCTAAATTCAATCTCCATTTTTTGGCACTAAATATTATAGAGAAATAGGAAAATTATTAAAGAATCCCTCCACCAATGCTAACCCAAGTATTTTCCATAGTCCACATCACCACAATAAAACCCAGTGAACCCCCCATCGACTGGCTACATCCCCATTGTCGAAAAATCCAAAATAGGCCTTGCCTTGTAATAGCTTTGTTACAATTTCTCTATTTGTGTATAATATTTAGTGCCAACGAATGTAGCTTGAATTTTTTACTAAGCTTGTGGAATTTTTTATACATATACATAGACACACACATATATGTATACATGTATTTATAAATGTAGTGGGAATCTGTACTCAAAAATATGCAAGAAATTATTTTGATTCAGATGCATTATCATAATAGCTATTCTGGCATATGAATATGAGCTCCAAAATATGCAACAAAATATATTGATGTCAAAATAGCCATTTTGGCATTATGAATATCTTATGCATACTGCATGATTAAATGCTTTGTTCTTAACAGATAGAAATTTCAAACAAATAGCATATCAGCTAGAGATATAAAGTTCAACAGATCAAAGAACTATTACAATAACACTTAAAAGCTACCAAACACATTTTGCAGAGATTGCTTCATCATATAATTGTTTCCATAGCCTAAATAAAATAAGTATCATTATATATATATATAGATGAAAAAATTATGCAGCCTCCTGTTTTGTGGTTTTCCCTTATTGTGTGCACTTTGGCTAGAATTTTTGTCAGCCTTCCTACTTCACCACTCTATTTACTATTTTGATTTTTTTTCCAAAGGTTTGATTTTCAATGTAGGGAGCAATTGAAAAAATTAGGCCTTAGCAGGTAGAATGCCTTGAAAAACTCTTTGAGGTTACTGTGGAAAAGAGTTCCTTAGAGTATAATGTGTGATCGTCAATCAAGTCTTTTGCATGAATTCCATATTTTTGATCAGCTACTCTAAAGAAAAATTCTTTTAGACAATGCATGTCTACACATTCTTCATGAAGGTCATCAAACTAGAAGTAGCAGATCAAAGATATGGAATCTATGCAAAAGGGTTAATTCAAAATTGGCCATTATACTCTGTAGAAATTCTTCCTTAAATAACTTCAAAAATATTTTCAACACATTGTATGTGGCAATAAATGTTAGTTATTATGCTTAGTATACACCCTATTATTGTAATAATTCCTTTTTGAGGACAAAAAAATAACAACTATCTTCCCAAAATAACAAACAAGGGGAGGCCCACATTTACTTTGTCCGGTCCCATCACAGAACAATAACGGAAAGGATTAGCCCCCACATGAGCAAACACTTACCATTCAAGTTCCTTGTGTCAAGGACACCAACTCCACTGCCACCAACCAATGTAATTAGCAATCCCCACATCGGCGCAAAGAAAAACTTGTAATGCATATATATTAAACTACCCTGCATGGCCAGTCCACACAACAACTAAGACTATATCACCAGAAAGGTACATTTGCTCCAAGATATCTATTTTTTCTTGCTAGCTTGGGCCCCACAAATTAACATGAATGAAAGAAGGACAAATATCATAGATTTTAATAGCTTGCTAGATTGTTTTGGTCTAACTTTCCCCGTGAATAGTTGAAATGTACCCAACATGGAGTATAGTGCCAATAATATCAATCAAGCTATTATCACTATAATTGTTCATCTTACTAACTGGCACAAAACCAAAGGTTTTTTTGGCACATAAATCTTATCTTTGCACCATTTTATTGTTCATTTGTCATCCACAAAAAAAATTGAGATTGCTATTTAATTAATTGAATCTTTTGTTTTCTTTCTTCACCTATCTCCTTGATATTAAGTAAGTTGTCCCCTCCTCAATTTGACTACAGTGCAATTCATCAATATCATCAAAATTTAAGTAATACGTATTTCTCTTCCCTTCATGTCTATAATTTGGAAACTAAAAATTTTTCCCTTCACCTCTATGTTTGTGCAAATGGTACATCTCTTTAATATGTGTTACAAATCTATATATATGTATACATGTGTGAACACCTTAAATCTATACACAGCCTATTGCTCAATACTCATTAGCAATGGGTTGGTTTCTAACTATGCAAATCTACAAATGTTCCTATGAAATAACATATCATGCTTCAAAATGAAAAAAAATGACAAGGATGATCAAAAAATATATAGAAACATGAAATATACCTATTCCATAGTGGATTGGTGTCACTTTGTTGTGAAAAGTTACTCTTTCCCAACCCTTGAAAAATCAATGATTCAAATGATAATGGAAAAAATTTGCTCTCAATGTGAAGAGAGTAACTTTGCATGAGATTGTGGATGCTAAAATGAGGAATGAGACCTCCAATTTATAGAATATCAAGTTGGAAGAATGCCCAAAAGAGAGCAATGTGGGACAAAGATTCAACCAATAGGAAGGAGCCACTTCTCACCATGTGAGTGGATAGAGAATGTACAAGTTTTGGTCAATGTGCTAATAAATGACATTAGTTGGCCTTTTCAAATTTCAAATTTGGCTTGTTGGAGGGAGACAAAGGGACTTAAATGCCAAGTGGGGGACATGTAAGAGGGGAGTTAATGCCATGTTGTAAGGGACAAGTCAACTTGATTTGAATTCAAACTTGAGGGAATATTCTCCAAAGATGCCTTGTTGAGGGAAAATGAGGATTTAATAAATTAATTAAAATCCTTTAGTTTTGCAAGTGGGAAAATCTAGAGAATGTGACATGCATTAGATTAGATTTAATCCTGATTTAGTTAATTTAAAAGAGGATTAGGTGATTTTCCCATTTGAATTAGATTTGAGGATTAAACTAAATCAAAAAAGGAGATGAAAGATGATAAATCTTTAGTTAAATAAATATTTTGATTTATTTAGCTAAGGGGAATACTAATTGTGTTTATTTAATTTAAATGGAAGATCTTAGAGATAAATTTGATAATAGACTTGATTTATTTAATGAATGGACTTGATTAAATCACTAGGACAAAAACAACAATATATGACTAAATAAACTACTAAAAATTGCATATAAATGACTAATTTTGGTCACGTGACCATTAGTAGTTTATTGCCGGTCATTTATACCTTGACCAAATTTATGACTAAACTATTTTAGTCTTTTATTTAGTCATTGATTTCGTCATTGATTTGGTCATTAATTTGATCATTAATTCAGTCATTGATTTAGTCATTAATTTAGTCATTAATTGTTGTTAACTGGTCATTTATTTAGTTATATATTTAGTCATTAATTTAGTCACATATTTATTCATTAATTTAGTCATTACTTTAATCATATATTTAGTCATTATTTTAGTCATGGTAGTCATATATTTAGTCATTGTAGTCATATATTTAGTCATTGTAGTTATATGTTTGGTCATTGTATTCATTTATTTTAGTCATAGTAGTCATTTATTTAGTCATGTTTTAGTCATTTATTTGAGTGAATCAATGATTCAAGTTATAAATCAAATCTAACTTAATTAATTCTCATAAATTTACGCATATAAATTTCAAATATCATAAATATTCAAAATTTTTTTGTGTATTGGATTAACATGAAAAAAATATAATCAACAAACAACTTTATGCATATAAAGCTCAAATATCATAGATATTCAAATATTTTTTTTTGTATTGCATGAAAAAAAAAGAATATACAAACAACAAATAGCTGCATAACCAAAGGAATTGCAAACAACATACAACTGCATAAACAAAGATCCAAGAAATACATCATTCACTGCACTCTTTGGTTGCCACAGAAGACAAATCCAAGATATAGTACAAATGCTTCAAACATTGAAGGGAGAAAAGACATGAAAATATATAGTAAATGTAGTTATATTATTTGTGGTGCATATATTGTCCAATTCAGAGCAGCCTTGCCCTCCCATTCTAGCTGGACAACCCTTGAGAGAAGATTGGAAGGATTCGAATGAGAAGGATGAAAAATTCCTATCTAGAAATCTCATTGGTCATGGTCGGATGAAAGTAAAGAGTGCATGTTCACATCTCCAATATGACGAGCTGCAACCTAAAAATAAGATTTCAATGAGGGTTTTAGAATATGTTTATTAAAATGAAAATACAGTTATTAAAATGAAAATACAGCCAAGATCTAATAATAAGCACATTTATATTTTTACAATATGGCAATATCCTTTACCTATTTCAATGATTCTGTGAGATTTCCCATTACAGTGACTATGGTAGAACACTAATCTGCAATATGACTGTGAGCTTGCTTAGTAATGGATTCAATGGTGATAAGACTAAAAGGTGCAACATCAACAACACTACCACTTGATACAATTATATTTGATAAGGCACATTCAAAAGCTATCTAAATGTTTATCTAGGAGGAAATGCATGTGGACTTATGATAAAACTAGAACAATGCCTTCAACTGTCATTTCTCCATTATACAACTCTGGCCCATGTGAAACAAAGAGCTTCTAACAACCACATTTTATCCTTTGTGATCCTCCATAGCTTGCAATGATACTGTCTGACAACGCATAATTCTTACAACTAGAACAAAAGACCAAGGGTCATATGCTTGCAATGATATTCTATTTGTTCCTTCTTTGATGCATGTTCTAATCTACAATAGGTTAAAACAAAATGATATTCTATTTGTTCCTTCTTTGTTACAAATTAAAAAAAAAATTGATATGAAAATAAAACAGTAAGGCACTAGGCATTTCAAGAATTATGCTAAGAATGGACACAAAATGACTACAAAGAATAAGGTAGTGCACCACTACGAAGAGTATGCAAAATGGATAGAAACTGCTCAAAGCTTTAGTTGCTAAGAGTGTTAGAAAATGAGATGAGCAAAAAACAATTAGTACAATCTAGCATCTTAAGATGTTAAAAGGAACCCACCCTAGGACCATCGTCATGACCATTGGCTCTCAGTAATTGAGCACTCAGTCTGTTTGTAACCTTAATTGATATTCCTGTACCAAAAGACAAAACTCATATAAGACTTTGGCATGGCCATATAAGAACATAATTTAACAAAAAAAATATATCATAACTCTGCATCTTCTCTTTCATGCCCATGTTACAATTTCTCTATTTTTTTTTAGTTTTTACCTAAACCTCTAGATACTACAAAGTACAAACAACCCTTTAAAAGAAAATACAACAAACATTCAAGTGGCTTGAGAATTGAAAAAAAAGATCAGTTGGTGACTTCTTCCTATATTTTAGATTCTTTTTGCTTCCTTAAATTGAACATCATATACAACAACAAACAACATCAGACAATAGATTATGCACCATAAACATATAATCCTTTAATACAATAGAAATTCAGAGGGTTTTTCAATATATTCAAAAGAAAAATATTAAAATCAACTTTGTACAACACAATTGCATGTATCACAACCATTGAGCAGAGAGATAATGAAGCATTCTCCAACTCTTATTACAACGAGAGATCATAACCTACCAGATCCTCCAACAGCTATAAATGCAAGGCCACACCCAACTAATGCAAGGCCACACCCAACTAACTTCTACCTCAAGATGCCCTAGCATTACAGAAGCATTGTTAAGTAACATACAAAAACAATAGGTTGAAAGTTCATATCTCTAAGAAGAAATCAATATAAGAAAATCAGTCATGACATATAATGCATGAGTGTGAATAATCAACACCGGATTACCTCGCCACCAAATATCCCAAGACGAGATCTCCTATATACCATAGTTGTTACCATCACATCATTAAGTGAGCATGATACTTGAGAAAATGTAGATAAGGCAATAAATATTTGGCCTTCTAAGGATCCAATAATGTGAAAAAGCTACCAAAGACAAAAAACCGAATTACAATGTCTACTTTTCAAGCTCTTGATGAAGCCAATGTCTTACCTTACCAAGTTCTTGATGTACTCACTGTCTCACAATTGTGGTTTGTTGGAAAATCCTTTCCAAGGATGTGTAGCTAGGAAGATTGGCATGTGTTGTCATAATCACAAGCAAGATGTTAGAAAAGATACATATAGCATACTTTTGTTTTTCCATGAGTAGTTCAATAACTTAATATCCAAAACAAAGGAAATAAATTCATATGAGAAAGTGATACTATCTTTAACATCCTCAACATGTTTTTCCATGAGTAGTTCAATAACTTAATATCCAAAACAAAGGAAATAAATCCATATGAGAAAGTGATACTATCTTTAACACCCTCAACGTGAGAGATTAAAAACAGAAACTTAGTAACTAAAGCCAAAATAAGTATACTAACCCAAGATTGCCTGATTTAGTGAATCAACAACATTTTGATGACATTCTATGCTTAAGAGATGAAACATGGGTGACTTTTTAGGCTCCTCATAAGCAATAAGTTCCATGCAATCTTGCAAAACTAGGAAAAATACGCTAACAAGTAAGCAACAACTACTTGTGCTTTGAAGTACAAGTCGGTTAAACAATTTCAACACTACAATATATGAGCTATCACCAAACAAATTCTTCAACCCTCATTTCCTAAATCATGCCAGAAAGTCCAAGAAATTACATGTGAGTGTACTAAGATGCTTTCTTATTTATTTCTGGTAATGCCTCCCAAACATCATCACTCAACAATTATGAAGGTTCCATAAAATGGCATCATTAAGTGCCTTTGCAGCCTCTCAATCCAACTTTTGAGCCTTAAGTAGGCAAGGAAAAATAAAGAATAAAGAAATAATAACCAGCCTAATGCTATAAAAAATCAGCTAAATTATATGTTCAATTGTCTGAAATTTTTTATATGTAAAATTCACAACCCTGCTTCTCAATATTTTTTAAAGAAACCCTATTTTTTTAGATTTTCCTATTTTTGATAGTTTCGAAATGTCCATTTATGAAACTAAACACACTTTCAGTTTTAGATATCTTTTGTATTTAATAGCAAAACCCACCCAAGCCCTATATGTTACAAATCTATACTAGTACAGTTTTAACCATAATGATTATACTCCCATCTTACCATATCAACTAGGGGATTCAACAATGTTGGATGATAACATATGTATTCAATTTTAACTATTTATGCAAGCTACTTTTGAAATATAGCTAAAAGATATTAGAATTTTACTTTAGATAAATCTGATCATGTTTGAAAGAAACAAATGAATGAAGATGTTTTAACAGTATTGATCACAAAGTGATGTTAGATTATGTGAAACTATTGAATATGTCATAGGAGAATTTGTCTTCAAAAAATCAACATAAAGCAAGAATTTACTAGACATACGTGTTGTCTTAATTTCAAAATGTAGAATAAAAAATTAAATAACATAGATAGTCATATCTTTCACCATCAATGAACTTAAGCAATAATAATAAAAATTTATGTCATTTTCATTTTTAAAAAAAAAAAAAGATAGCAATACATTTAGAAAGCATTCCTATTAGATAGAAAAAATCATTGTGGGTGATATAAAATCTTCACAAAGTTCCATAGAAATAAGGTCAAATGGGACTTTCATTATTTGTAATGTAGCATATACATAATTGAAAAGAAAGACAACTTAGCAAACACAGGTTTATACAGATTGAAAAGGAAAACAACTTTTCAAGCAGGGAACTTGTAACAAACAATGACTTGATTAAATCATATCTTCTAAACCCCAAAATTCAAATCACGCATAGATCTTGACAAAGAATGTAGCATATACTTAATTGAAAAGGAAGAAAACTTAGCAAACACAGGCTTATGAAGATTGAAAGGAAAACAACTTTTCAAATAGAGGAAAAGACCATGAAAATAAACAACTTATACCAAACTATATGACTTAATTAAAACCTATCTTCTAAACCCCAAAATTCAAATCATGCATAGATCTTGAAAAAGAATGTAGCATATACTTAATTGAAAAGAAAGACAACTTAGAAAGCACATACGTATGTAGATTGAAAGGAAAGTAACTTTTCAAACAAAGGAAAAGACCATGAAAATAAACAACTTATACCAAACTATATGACTTAATTAAAACCTATCTTCTAAAACCCCAAATTCAAGTTTTGCATGGATCTTTGCAAAGGGGAGCTTAATTCCCAATCTGGGTCTTGTAGTTGAAATTCTTTGTATTTTTTCCACCATATCATGAAGCTGCTCTCTTCCATGAAAACCTCCTTGGAAATACTTTTCTCCTCGATCATCCTCGACACATAAACTTCAAAACATTTTAGGCTTTCCATGAGATGGGCATTTATAACTTGATGTCCCTCTTGCTCTTACTGGAGACTTGTCAAGTCTTTAGCAACTTCTTCTACGTGAGCCCAAAAACAAGAGTCCTCAGTTAAGGATACAAAATTTGTGTGAAGCTTCCTATCTCTACTTGTGTGAGTTTGGTTTTATCATCCAGCCATTTTTCCAGAACCCTATGACGAACCGGCCTATTATCAAGAGGCTCTACCAAACTTTTGTATGCAGTTCCAGCATTGATCCATTTATTCCTGGTTCTGAAGTCACTGGGAAATTTATGATTCTTCACCATACCAATAATGTCATCCTAGAATTTTTGTAGAGATATCCTAATCAAATTAATCTAAGACTCTCTCTTTTCGTCTAGGCCTCTGAAAGCATTATAGTAGCCACATATTGTTTTATAGTTGCCCTCATAGAGTCTCTTAATGTACCATTCTAGCTGTGCCATCTTACTTTGGTTTTAAGCTATGGAGGGTTGCTGATGAGAATTGGGTTTTTTATCTTATTATTTTTGAAAGATCACCAAAGTACATATTTTAGAAAGATCAGCAAAAAACTCATAAACTCTCTTCAATACACTATTAACTAGCTAATGTCAACAACATGCTCCCACCTTTGGCACTACTCTTGGCTGAACCTTATTGATTAAGCTACATAAAATAAGTCCATTTCTCTGACACAAACGAAACTCCTCCTCAAATGGTTCACATGGCATGTCTGAAGGCTCTTCCATGCTCATAATCCATGTTGCAGCTAGAAACCTTTTGCTTGTTGTGAAATGGTATACAGAAAAAGAACTCATAACAGACACAAAACCAGTTTATGGTAGGGGATATTACTTATATTCATCTAAATGGCATTCGCTTGCCAATGCATATATTATGTGGAGGGCTAGATTTTGTCATCAAGATTTAACATAATAAAAAGAAAAAAAATGATAGACGAGAAAAGTGGTATAAATGATACAAATACAATAGTTAATGTTTGAATTAAAACTAACAGTTGATCTCATATCCCATTTCCAGATATCAAAAAAAATTATCTTGGACAAGAAAGTTTATATGTACAATAGGAAAGGATATGAGGATATTATTTCTTTAAGTTCCATACAGGGCTCATTTTATTTTCATTTTAAGATGTTCTATTATGTGCTAGATTTTTGCTACCTATTCCCTTTCAGACATGTTCAAAGGCTGTCAGTGGCAATTAGTGTTTCTGAAACATTTGAGTATTTTAGTAATGCTTGTCTTAGATGCAAACATGAACTTTGATACATATTGTAATAATATGTTTAGATGAGACCACGTATGTCCAATTTTTTTTCCAGGTTTAATACTATCTTTTTTATTATGATAAAAAAAATGTCGGGGTAGACTTTCAAAAGGCTATTTACAAGCTTTGGGCTTGAACTTTGTGTTTCTTTGAGATAATTTGGAAGGTCTATTGACTAATACCCATGCAAATTCTCTTCTCCATATTCACTTCCATGATAGTTAGAAGTTTTGTTCAGTTTGTGGCACACCCATTATCATGCAGTTGTATCTAAAATTTGGAAAGGAAAATTGGTGACATTGGAGAACCAGTACTATTCCATTTCAACAGACCATCAGATTTTGATTGCATTTTCTTTTTAGGATTTCATGGGAAACTCTTAGCATAGCATGGTCTCCTTGGAAAACAAGGTACGAGATCTTGAGAGGGTTGTTGATGATATGGCTCGAGATTTGTCCTTTTCAGCAGGAAGGCGAGTAGGCAGTCACATGATGGGATATGAAGGTCCAACCAATAGAAATGGGAAAATTATATTGAATTATTTTTTATTTCACACATTGAATAGAAAGGAAAATTTGAAAATTGCAAAAAGTTTATCAAGTAAAAAGGCCCTAATGTATTGATTCTAAAAATAAATTTAAAAAAAAAAACTGAATATTTGTTTCTAGCAAGGCCACAAAAAAGCAAGACTATAGAATGGGATATTATCTTCTCTGAACTAAGGTATTATTATAGGCAACATAAGGTTTGAATTTGTAGCCTTCTCTGACAGTCAATTGATGATGACCAAGCAGAGTACTCCATGGAGGGTCTCTTCACATTAATGCCATCTCTTGGAATGTTAGAGGCTTTATAAAATCTGCTCATAAGTTCTCAATTAATGTTATGTATTAATATTTGGGCCCATTTTACATCATTTGTTTACAAGAAATCAAAGATGATATTTTTTTAAGTTGCCTTTAAGACTATTTGGCCTTAAAGCTTTTCAAAGTATTAGCTCTCAATAGTATGGATGTTATCATGCTTGCATGTTAATTTCTCCAAATTTACACTTGACTATCATTGCTTCTAGGTTAGAGTTTAAACAATATATTGTGTGGGTTACCTTTGTCATTAATGATGAACAATGTCGATTGTCACTATTTATACCCCTAATAATGGTCCTAAAGCTATTAACAGAGGTAAAGGATAGAAATAAGTGGTGTCAAATGCATCTGTGTGAGCAGTGTCATGCTTCCTTTTGAATGCACAAATCCAGGCTTCCTCTTGAGAGTAATAAGAAAAGTGACAATACGGTGAGCAAAAGCATGCACTACTACAGATCTGTAAAAGAGATGTATATTGCTACAGAGGGAGGGTTGTTAATAAAGTAGACAGTGTTGAGTAAACATAGTTATAGTCCTATGTCATATCAGACAAAGACAGCAAGAAGGTTGCATTATGGTGTTCTTGATTTATAGGCAAAGAAGAGTATAAGTGAAAGGGCCTTTTTAAGGTTTTCACATGAAATATGACAACAAAAATAGACCTGCTAAAGAGCAGCAAAAAATGATGACAGTCCAGCCTTTGATTTTTGTAGAAATCACAATAAGTAGCAATAATAATGGACAGTGGCAAGGGCAAATGACTATCACAGTGAAAAGGGATTACATGAGAAGATCTTAGTAATATGAAGACAAGCACCCAAGAGGACAATAATAGGGATGCATGATAAAATGAAGCATAGTAAAATCAAGAACAAGATCAGTTTTGGATGTGTTAAAGAGTTATCATCAACATGAGCTTAGCCTCTTAAAAAGACAGCCACCATAGTGCATGACAGTGAGCTTGATAACACATAGTGAGCAATGTCATACTGAATGGGAAAATCATTGATTAGAAGGGCAGAAAATCATTGATAATAGGACCATTAATATCATGCTAAAGAGCAGCAATGATGATGATTTTAATGTGCATCAATGTTAACTTTTCATGTACAACAATATCAATTTCAATGTGCAGCAATATACTGTATTTAAAAAGAGCAGAAAAAGATGACAGTTTATATGAGACAGTTAATATGAGATAATTAATATGAGAAATAGATGACAGTTTATATGGGGAAATGATTTCCAGATTAGTGCAACAGATATCCAGTTAGTGAGCTGCAAATAATAAGTCAAAATTGCTGCAAAAATGACTTCATAAGGTACATAAAATATGACATAAAGGAGCAGCAAATGTCAAAGTTAAAAAGCAATTTTATTGGTGGAAAAATGCAGCAAATGATGCGAATTAATGAGCAGCATTCTTATAAGAGAAGAGCATAAATTCTCAGAAGAAAAGAGCAGCAAAGTCATGATAAAAGAGCAAAAAAATCATTGTCATGTTTACATGGGAAGTTATGAGAAACAGACAGCAGCCACATTTGACAATTATAATCAAATGCACAGTTCAAACATGAGGACATTGACCAATGGAAGAAAAAATAATGGTTCACATAACCATACAACCACCAAGGATGAAATAACAGTCATATAACAGTAAATAGAATGGGTTGCAAAGGTTTATGTGTGAATACCATTGTGCTGTCCTTGATCCTTGCCTCAAATATATTTTATACCCTACATATAAGGAATAGGCTGTACCAATCCTTATAGAAAATTGACCGAAAATATGACAGCTTTGTCTTCAATATTTTTGAGTATACTCCTTCGATAAACTGGCAATTGGATAAATAAAAATTGTAATTTTTATTTGATATTGATATTATTTGTAAAAGTATAAACCTCTGAAATATTATTATTATTGTTTGGATGTGATCTTCCATTACTTTGTACATGGTTCAATCATCTAATTATACATATAGAGAAACTATAAATAGTAAGTAATGTTGTTATTTTAAATGCAAGCCAGGGTGGCGTTGTCAAGCAGTCAAAAAAGTGTATTAACACATACACAATCAAATACTTTGTGGCATATTAACATACATATAATGAATGAAACAATCAATGTTGATATTTTCAGAAGTAAAATCAATATTTACGGCTATCCTAATGATGGACTAAAGTGCATTTGTGGAGCAATAATGACTTTAACTGGGTTTTCCTTTTACACTTATCAGAATTTGCATAATGTTATGAAAAAGTATTAATTTTGCTCTTTAAATTTAAAAATATTTAAGTCTACAGGGTTTTCTCATGTAGGAAAATATGGTACAGATTTGTTTTTGTGTAATAGTTATAATATGTAAAACATTTTTATTAATCAGGATTTTTTTTTTCACAACAATATAGAAAAAGAATAGAAGTTAAAGAACATATTTTATTCTATATATGTAGCAACTGTAGATTTCAGATTAGTAAAATTGTAGATGTTAACACAGTAAGGTTTAGGCATGAATAATAATTCAAACAACCTGATTTTTTTGTTTCACAACAATACACAATATGAACACAAGGTAAATAACATATTCTATTTTTTTTCAATTATAATTCAAACAACCAGATTTGTTTGTTTCACAACAATGCACAATATGAACACTAGATACATAACATATTATATTTTTATATGCATAGAAACTAAAGATTTCAAATCAATAAACTATAGATGTAAATATAGTAAGGTATACCCTTAAATAATAATTCAAATACCTGTATACAAAATAGGCTGAAACATTTTTTATTCAATCTTGTAATTTTGTGAATATTTACAAATAAAACAATATATACATTGTATCATATAAAATAAGGAATTTATTTTTACTTGTTTGTATCATTCCACATTTCACTGATTTTTGAAAGCAAGAAATTTCTCTCTCCAATAAACTATATCTTCTCAGCTTCGATGATTGTTGCTTTGAAGCGTTCTTCATTATTGTATGTTTCATTTTTGCATGATAGTGTGAATAAGAACTACGTAAGAATAAGACTTTTTATTACATCTTCAGTATTTGTTTTTGCCTCATGATTGAATTGCAAGGTATATAGTATTTGTGCTGACATACCCATGATTTATGTTGCTATCTCATCAAAAGCAACTGCAAATATTATATCTGTATGATCCTCCAGTTTGACTTGAAGTATGTACCTATAATTGCATTCTTTAATGATGGCTACACACTTTGAGAAATATTAGTTATCCTCTTCATTTTGAATAACCTTTTTCTTACATTGTTTTCCATTTGATTGTAGGGGACAAGCTGGATAACAAAAGGAGTCGGATTTGATGAATTGTATTGTTGCCTTTGCACTGAATTGGACTGGTTCAACTATTTTTGTTGATTGCTCTCGAATGTTGGTAATTGTCTTTCTTGTAATAATAGCAGACATATCATCAGGCTTTGTGGAAGGTGGTACAACATTAGCCGCATTATCTATAAACCATGTTTTAAGTTGTATTGCTTCTTCTATTTCAAGGTCTATACATAGGTGCGTAGTGCCCAATGTGCTTATTACTTTTGCATTATAGTCACATACACATCCATTTTTAATAGCTAGAACAATGGTTTGTTCTATGTGGTACATGTTTTGAAGGCTTTGTGGAAGGTGGTACAACATTAGCTACATTCTCTATAAACCATGTTTTAAGTTGTGTTGCTTCTTCTATTTCAAGGTCTACAGATAGGTGCGTAGTGCCCAATGTGCTTATTACTTTTCCATGTAAACCATGTTTTAAGTTGTGTTGCTTCTTCTATTTCAAAGTCTATAGATAGGTGTGTAGTGCCCAATGTTCTTATTACTTTTCCATTATAGTCACATACACGTCCATTTTTAATAGCTAGAACAATGGTTTGTTCTATGTGGTACATGTTTTGAAGTTGTCTTCCTTCTTTTTGAGTTGTTGGTCCCCATAATGTTACATCTGTTGTTGATGCTAACATATCTAATAGCTTGATGCTCTACCTCACAACCTATGTACCATCCCTCCTCCTTATTGTAGAGCTTGGCTCTATGTATACAACAATTCCAATTACATCAACAAGGGAATTATTATTTTTATTCATTATTTCCTTGATAGGTGTGAAAGTGAATTGATGTTTTGGAATAGTTATTTCATCTTCACAGAGACACACCTTTGATTCAACCATTAAGGTGATTTCTATTCCACTATTTGGCTTGTTGTAAAGCTTATTAGCAGATTACAACAAGCTTATTAGCAGATTTAATGGTCCCACCATAAATTGTATATATAGCTCCAATATTAATCTTTGGATAATGAAAATCTACAACTTCATTAAAGCAAGTGACACATGTTTCTATGTGCTCATTTTCTATAATATCAAAGCTAAAAACGTGTCCATTTCCTTTTTGATTGGTGTATTGATGGATTTCTTTTTTCCTTTTCAATTGGTGTATTGATGGATTTATTTTTTCATTGTTACTCGGCCTTTGATAGTCCACCTTGTTTGAAATGGATTCAAACTTTTGATAGGACTGATGCTAGTAGTTATTTCCTTCCTAGATTATGATGGGTCTATGCCAAACAAAATTCTTTTTGAATTTGGAGTTGTGGGTGATTCTGCTGAATCAGTTGTATTTGTAGCATTATTTTGTTATTGTTCTTCTTGCTCTGGAAATAGGAAGTCAGATTCACCAATGATAGTATGATCCGTACATGTAAGCTCTAATTGTGAAATGACAATCCACCTATGTAATAGTAAGTAAAAATTTTAGATTCACCAATGATAGTATGATCCAGACATGTAAGCTCTAATTGTGAAATGACAATCCACATATAAGCCCAACATGAGAACAACAAAAAGATATAAAAATTCATGCAGTAGCAATAGCTCCTATTACCCATTATCCTCCTTGCTTAGTACAATAATATCATGTGAATTTCGAATGGAAGTGCTTTCTTACAGCTTCTCTAAATTGGGAATCGGGTCGGCTTCCATGATGTGTGAAGCACTACTAATAGTTGAATATAGTTTTATATATGATTTAATTCATTTCTATAGTGGCTTGAATAAATTTAGTTTTATATATGAATATTTAGAAGCTACATTTACATATATACCAAGATCTGTTGAAAAAAATGAGTTTAAGTCTTATAGTCCCAAGCCATAATTTTATATATCATTGAGCTTTGTTGACAATAATTTTTGTTTGGTGTCAGATGTAATTTTGAATCTTGCACACTTGTATAAAAAGGTTTTCTTTTTCTACTGCAGGGACTAACAGCGGCATGAAGACTCTAAATGCTGAGATAATTAGAAAAAGAATTACTGAGAATTACAGTAGTGCTACAAGAAGGATATAAGGTTGTTGGATATAAAAATTTACATATGGCATGTATATGTAGCATGATGATAGTAGAAATGATGAGGCACAAGCCTATTCTTCTATTTTATTATATTGGTTTGTTGATGAGAAAATTTAGGAATCACCTTTCCTTGGGACTACTCAGTTGTTGGTTGTATCTAGGTAAAGTGGTTGTAGGAGAGAGTAGGGAGGAGCATAGAGAAAAGAAAGCATAAAACAAACAAACAAACAAAGAGTCTGCAACATTTTCTTGGTAGAGATAATGCGTGCAGTATAAGAATGAGGGGCAGTATAAGGAGAAGTTAAGGAACATAGAGAAGACAAAATTTATGCAAAATGATTTAAAACTGGGGATAGCTTGACGGTGTATGATGAGCTAAATTAAAAAATTCAATTACCTTGCTAAAAAATCCTTAAACAAATAAAAAAAATTAATACCTAGATTGCTCTTAATTTTAGGTAGTAATTAATTTAACACTTTTTTTGCATTGCAATTTACCGCCCAGTATATCATTGCGCATGATTTTCCTAAAATGGAGTTTAGACTCTGTAAACCACATGGTAGAATTTTGAACTATTTGAAAGCTCAACTAACTTAGGACATGAGGCTTCAGAGAACTCTATTGAATCTACTATACTATTTTGGTAGACAAAGACAGGTATTGAATTGGTACATATTGTAATAAAGTTACTATAATCAACATAATGACATTTTCCTAAGTCATGTCATACTATTTACTTTGATGTGGTTAGGTATTGTTATGTGACTCAAACTTAAGAATGACTTAACAAGCTGAAGCCTAATAGTAAAGTTAAATCAAAGTGTCTAAATAGAAAATTGGGAATAACTAACAAAAGTTGAATTTGTTAGACACCATACACAATGGAACACAATGCAAATCCAGCTCAAATCTTTTGTAAGATTTATCTTCCCTACTATACAAAGTTTGCAAGGAAATATTTGAATTCATAATATTTGAAGTTGGGTACCTGAAAACAACAACTTTCTGATTAGGAAGCTCCAATTTGGATGACTTAGCCTCAAGTATGTTTGCTTCTGATAAAGGCCAGAGGCGTTTTCTGCTTGGAATCTGCTTCAACACAACGAAATTGCATTGAACCATTAATAAACAAAATAGATTAATAAGTCACGAGTATAAGAGATTCTAGTTCATATCCAATGTAAAAAAAACTCAAATTCATAAAATTTCAAGTTGGGTACCTGAAAACCCCAACAGGTTTTTGATTAGAAAGCTTCAATCTAGATGACTTAGCCTCAAGCGTGTTTAATTCAAAGAAAGGCCAGAGGCGTTTTATGCTTGGAATTTTCTTCAATAGCAAGAAATTGCATTGAACCATTAATAACCAAAACTAATCAATAAGTTTTGAGTATAAGAAGTTCTAGTCCATATTCAATTGTGAGAAATTTCATTACATATCTAAAATAGGTCAATATGCTTCACAAAGGTGGATTTTTCGGCCTAACCAAATGCACATGAGTCAAATTCACAAATATTTTGGCATCCTGTAAGTTACAGATTAACAAGCAGTATTACAAATTCTAACACAGAAACCCAATAATAGTATGTACAGTTTGCTTTCAGTACTGAACAATACTGCAACTTGTCTGCAATTAGAGGGAATTAAGATAAATAATAGAACGTAATCCTTCCATATCCTAAGTACTTGCTCGCTCACATTATCATCAATCCACCATATTAGACTAAATTCTCACAAAGAAATAAATTGAAATGCAATCTGCAACAAAAGCATTTCATACAACAACATACTACTCTCCAAACAAAAAATTCACAAGGAAAGTCCTTTGTGGTTGATAAGAAAATCTAGAATAGCATTAGATATCCTCACAGCTACAGGAAACTTTTCCAGAAAAAAATTCTTAGATGAAAGCAAACAATTGGAAGTCACTTGACTTTTGCTGACACCATCTATAGCATACATTTACATTTTTGTTTCATATATCTTTATTTGTTATTCTTTTGTTCTTTGATACTCATTAGGCACTCGCTTGAGGTATTGTATATGATGATTAAAATTTATGTCATAAATGTTAGTCAAGATGGAAATTATAAATTAAAATGATGTTTCTTGTAGTGCAATCACATATATTGCCACTAGTGAGCTTCATAATTTACTTTCAACACAGCTAACCATTCACATTACAGCTTAAATTGAAATATATATACCATAAAGATCAAATGTCCAAAGCACAGAATCTTATACAGTCATATCAAATTAAATTAACATTTTTAGTTTGGTTAGTCAGTCTATATATTGGATAGTTTAATTTTAACTCAACTTTACAATAGAGAGTATTCCAGTTTAAGAGGTTGCACTTAATTGGTTAAAACATTGAGTTCTCGTTGTGCAGACCCAAGTTGAAATCTCAAAAATATGTCTAACATTGAATTCTAAGTTGTGACTCTTGGTCTCCCATAGTTGGCTTCTTGTGTTGAGGTGGTTTTTAGATAAATCAATTTCTAAATTGAGACTCTTGGTCTTCCATAGGTGGTTTCTACCATGGTTGCTTGAAGGGAACTTGCCTTGTATTAGTCTCATGGTTTTCCTTACAAGAACTTGCAATTAGTTTCATGATGATGCTCATATGAGAAGAATAATTGTAAACAATTATCAATATAAAATAGAAGGTATTCCTATTGGTTGCTTCCATACATGTATTCAGGTATAGTTTTTGGATGTACCCAATCTCATCCCTAACCATAAACTTGCTAAACATTAATGATTAAAGCAAATAAAAAACCTAACTATGCAAACTTGTGTAATCATTTTTTAGAAATTTTGTTGCTACTGGATATTATGCCAATGAAAACCTAGAACAAAATTGCACAATGGTTTCATACTATAATGAATAATTTTTTCGGAGATGAGTTCCATTGTTTCACTCTAAAGGTGGAAATCACCAAAACATATCTATACACATAGTGGCTTATGTAACAAATCCAGGGTAGAAAGATGGCACCATTCAAAGATGAAAATGTAGTACATTGCTGTATATAGATTATAAGCTATTTGTACGTGAAGAATAATCAATAACAATATGCATGATCATGATATTTTTAAGGAAATTTTCCTAACAGTTCACCTCCATCCGACTGACGAATTAGATCTACTGAAAAAGGATGGTGGTTTTATCTTGAACAATTTATTGACAAAACCATAAAGGAGATGGGATGGTCAAGCTACGAGTAGCAGTTTGATCTGCCAAAGTATTGATTAGGAATTGCTCTACCAAGAAAAAAGGTGATAGCAAGAGTGGTAATTGAATGAGGAATCACCTTGGAGAGAGCATGCCAACTTTTGATGTCAAATACAAAGGTGCATTGTTTGACATCAAGGATCAATTACTTAAAATGTAGAAGTTATTGGATAGTGCAAAGAACCTGAGAATTATGCCCTGAGGACTCTTACGAAGCCAATCATTCAAGATCCTATTATGGAATCACAAGAAATCAATTTTTGCATTCATTATGTTTTTGGGTAAATCTAAATGGATTACATAGGTTCTGTTACTACTTGCCAATTTGATTGTTGCTATGTTAATGGAAACATTTGGTCTGAATTACAAACTTGCTACTTTTGTAATGAATAAGTTTGGATATATATCTGATTATAACATGTTACTGCTAATGTCAATGTCTATTTGATTTAACATTGCTTTAACTTGATATGAATTTTTTCTATGCATGATACTAAAATTTCTATCTTTTGAACAACAAATATGGATATTGTCTAAGAGGAAATGTTATCGCTAATGTCAATACCTGTCTAATCAAAATTAGGTTTTTCTTAGGAAAATTATAGGTTTTACTATTAGAAAACATGGAGATATTAAATGAGCACAGTTGATTCAGAAGCTTAATGATGACATGGGTATTGATTTTGTTTTTAATTGATTGATGTGAATAAAGAAAAAATATGGAAATTATTGAAAGCAATTTCAGTATATTCTCCCCTTAAATATTGAATCGATGACAAGACAGAAGAAATTGATAAATAAAATCTCACTTATAGCATACCCTACAAAATATTGTATAGTAATTTTGTGGAAAATATCATAGGAATTTTTAGCTTTCAGTTGTTATTCTTCTTATTTCTTAAGAAACATTTAATTGAAAATTTGAAATCTACTTTCTGTGATAACAGACTTTACTTATTCTAAATAGAGATGCGGAGGAAAGAACCGATAATAATTAGCTAAGCCATTGATTTTCAGAAGTCAACTAATGAAAAAATATTGTTTATGAATGCGAAGAGATTTACAAAATTGAAAATTAAAGAAACTGCACCAAGTGACATACCTAGAAAATCTGGTCAAATTTTGTCGTAAAAAGAATGCTGCCAATGAAATTTTGTACCGTTTAATTGTTGAAATGAGTATCGATTTGAATAGTTCCACAAAGGTCAAACCAGTCCTCATACGGGTGAAAAAATATTGAGAAATGAAAATATCAGACTCAAAAACAACAATACCCAACACAAATTTGGAAATTTGAAAAGGGAAATGTTCGCAAAAGAAGAGAAAACATAGCAAGTGTTTTACGTCCAAATAGTGGTTTGTGATGTTCAGTTTTATGAGGATTTTTCACCAGAGGTTGTCACACGAGTATGTTGCGGCTTTATTGCCAGCACAAACAGATCCTACACCTGTTAAAGCCTTCCCAACAGAACCGCCCTTGAAGGACCACCATTTGGCATGTTACAGCTCAACAGCTAGAGCCCATGCATTCCTCAACTTCCAGTGCATCGACCAAAGACCCGGTTAATCACAATTGAGGAGATCCATTGAGCAAACACTTTTGCAAGCAACCAAATTAATTTCAGGGTAGATTTATTCTGGCATGAGAGAAACATGAGAGAAAATGAGGGTAGATTTATTCTGGTATGAGACAAAATGAGTGGTGTTGTGCCCACAATTAATAGCCTATTGGCTAAAAATGAGGGAAAAAGGAAAATGCATGTCGAATGAGGGAGGGAAAATGAAAGGAGGGAGGGAAAATAAGGAGAAGAGGGAAATAAACTAGGTATTGCACTTTAGGTGTGCAATTGGGTACGCCGAATATTTATGTGCCATTTTTATAAATTATTTTTTAAAGTTAATATATATATATATAATAAGTAAAACATTCAATGTATAAACTTTATAAAATATTTTCAATTTTTCACATTTAAATTCTTTCTAT
Organism: Sequoia sempervirens; assembly: GCA_007258455.2. Lineage (NCBI taxonomy): Eukaryota > Viridiplantae > Streptophyta > Pinopsida > Cupressales > Cupressaceae > Sequoia > Sequoia sempervirens. The sequence goes on from VDFB02000003.1 coordinate 489,194,869, forward strand.
TTTTATAAATAATTATTTAAAAGTTAAAAAAATATATCTACTACAAAATATAAATATGAAAGATAATATAACTTTTTATCTTGTAACCCTTATTTAATTAATAGAATTTAAGAATTTTTGTAAACATAATTTTTTAAAACTTAAAGTATATATTAAATTATACTATATCAATATAAACTGCTAACCAAGAAACATAGGTGTTTTTATTTCCTCATGAGTGAAATTGTATTTGCATTTATGTTTATTTGTTAATGAGGGAAGAGAAGATATTTTAGGGTTTTGTTCTACTCTACTCTACTCTGTTAACCACATGAAGATGGAGATGAAGATGATGCACAAATTCAAATGGATACACCCCCTCTTTAAATAGGTAACTTCTCTTCATTCTACAAAACAATACAAAACCTCATCTCACCACACACGCAAATAGGAGAAATCCCCTCCTCACATGACATACAATTTTAATATTTTGCACTTCACTCAGTACATTAATGTCGTATGTAAATCAGGAGACACAAAAAAGGCCTGGGACCTTTTACATTCAGCCATAACTGAATGCCTTCCTCTTGATGTCGTAGCCTTCACCACACTTTTAAATTGGCTTGGTAACTCTGCTGATCTGCATAGAATCAACTCCCTTCTTGCTGAAATGAAAGAAATGGAAATACATTCAAATGTTATCACTTATAACACTCTCATAAAGACTGTGTAAAGGGGATCACATTGAGGAAGAACTTGGTATTTTGCACAAATTGGGGCACACACTTTTTTTTCCTGATATTGAACATTACATATATATAGCACCCTAGTTGATGGGATCTGAAAAAGAGGCAGAGTAGATGAAGCTCTTGTTTTATTTGCTAAGATGATACAATCTAGCATTTCGCCTAATATTATTGCCTACAATACACTAATTAATGGTCTCTACAAGGTGGGCAGGGAAGATAAGCTCTAAGGTTGGTAGCTAGAATGAAACATAGTTACTGCTCTCCAAATATTGTCACATACAACACTCTAATTAATGGTCTAAATCACTAACTCGATATGTAACTTACAGTTTTACCATGGCTATGCCAGCAACTATGCTTTAATGACAAAAAATAGGACCTTGATAACTTCAAGGAGGAACATCAACAAATAGCATAATGAAGGAAATTAAAATAGGTGTTATGTTTGACCGAAAATAGTCTCATGCTGGCATACAGACTTTTTTACGCAGTTATGTTTAAAAGGCTCAAAAAATCATGTCTCCAGCTCAAATATCTACTATCTCTAAAACCCGTCGATCTTCAATGTGGCACCATTATGACCAGATAGTTAGAACATAAAGATTCATTATGGCAATTGGCCTACATACATCCCCTGACCACAACGAACTACATTTAATATTTAATCTGACCAAACAAACCAACAATAAGGATCAAAATTTTCATCAATGAAGACTTCTTAGAAAATCTATACCATTGAATGCAAAATTCAAGTTGTGGCCTTTCAAATTGGATATGCCTTCAGTGTAAAAAAATTATTTTAAAAAAGTATTTTTTTATTGTCTTAATTTAAGACAATTAGAAAATTAAAAATATAATTTAAACATAAAATATATATTTAAGATAAAATTAATATTTTGTCTTAAATTAATTTCTTAAAATCCCCTTTTGTGTAGTAGTGGTTGGAAGGAATTGTAGTTTGATATTAAAGATGATGCAATTTGTCACAGAACTTACCTGAAGATTCTGCCCAAATTGTGTTATATTGTTAGTAGTTTTTTCTACTTTCTGCTCACTATTGGTTTCCACTCCTCCAAACTCTTCCTTGCTGGTATTGACCTTTCACTTGTCCAATTTTGTGAGTTGTAGCTTGAAAATAAAATATTGACATGGTATTAGGGTATGCTTATTAAAACTCAATAAATAGTAAAAAGAGGGGAAAAATAAAGCCCTCGTTTGAAAAACGTTTTAGCAGACGATAAGCCCTAGCTTCAAGTTTACACAATAGGTATTTTTGGTGCACCAAGCAACCTAAGCGCCCAAATGGCCCACATAGGTAGAGGTCCCATGAGGGGGGCTTAAGCTCTATGGATTATTATCAAATTCAAAAGAAAAAAGAATAGAGGAGTAATAGTAATTTTTATTTGTCTGATATTAGTCATTTATTTAGTAATTTTTATTTGTCTGATATTAGTCATTTATTTAGCCATTTATTTAGTCATTTATTTAGTCATTTAGTTGTGATTTTACCCAATGACCAAATTAGTCACTTATAAATGACCAAATTAGTCATTTATTTTCTAAATACTACTTGTGTTAGTCACATGACTAAAATTTTTAGTCGTGTGACTAAAAGTTTTAGTCACATAGTCATTTATTTGCCAAATTCTACTAATGAATGCAATATGCTAATTTTGCATTTCTATATTTTTCCCCTCTTTGAAGCAATGTACTTTTTCCATTGGTTGAAAGAATAAACTTACCGTGATCAAAATTCAAAAAATTTCTGATTTTTTTGAATGCTCCAGTGGAAAAGTACACTGGTACATTGCCCCCTCGAGAGATTAAGTGAAAATATTTGATTTGAGGGTCAATCTTGAAATAAAGAGATTCAAAATGGACATATAGATGGTTATGATGATGATGCAAATGAGATGGTTTTAAGATGCTTATAATAACCAATCTATATTATCCTAAACAACTTAAATGATGATATGATGTGATGATGCCTATATGATTATGCAGTGGATGTTTTATGCAAATGTATGATTTATGAGATTCTTAGACTAATAGATCTATATTATGATGATGAACATACATGTGAGATGATGTGCAAAATGCCGATGGATTGTGGATGCATTAGTGATGATGATTAACTATCCTGGTATGATGTTAGCACAGAAAAGAAGAAATCAAATGATGACAAGAAGATCGAACAAGCCAACTTTATGAGAGATAATGATGAGAAATGGATGATTTTCTTATCAAGAATTGGGATTTTAAAAGGGCCACTTACCCTATGTTTGATAACACACGTAGGTACGATGCATCAAGGTATAAAGAACCAGGATGGCATTGTACATAGTTTGGTGGACCTTGACTCAACAAATAGATAGGAGTATTCTTGTTCACTCCTGGCATACATAAACTTGCTAGGATGCACTTTAGAAGTTTCAAACATCTTGGACCAAAACACGGAAAGGTATAACTTAGCAATGCAATATTCAACAAGCTTCCCAAAAAACCCTCTATACATATCTAACAAAGCAAGTATTCACCAAGTTATATTACAAGAACGTCCAACAAGCACAACAGACAAAAGATAATGATCGTTGCCCCATTCCTATCTCTCTAAATCCATTTATTTGGACATTAACCAGAGGTTATTGGAATGAGTGCAAGGAGATAAGTCAAAAGAAAAAGATAAAGTAAACAAACAAGCTAATGTTCTTCAATACTGTTAACCAAAAGGGAACGTTCTTCTAAGGATAAGAACCGAAACTATTGCCAAAAGATAATTTCCATTGTAGGAAGCATACATCCTAGGACATGTTAGTGGATGGCGGCATGTCATTTCATCTATCCAAAGTGTTCCTTCTAATAAATAATGCCCATTGTAGGAAGGATACATCCTAGGAAATAACGCTATCAAATGATTGATATGGGACTAATTTGATGATGGGCTATCAACACAAAGAGTTGACTAACTTGTTTACGTACTGACCTAAACCTGGGACTTGGCATTTTGAGTTTTCAGTTTTCACTTGCTAGACTTGTTTATGATTGTTTCACCAAAGGTTGAGGATGATGATCATTTATTATGAGTGATGTTTATTGAGGGTAAAAGAAAGATGAGACAGATGAATTTTTTTCAAATATTTGGATGTTTTTGGAGTTTTGAAATGTTTTGAGGCTATGTTTGGTATTTTTTGAGATTTTATAAATTTTTTGATTTTTTATTTTCAAATGTTTTTGGGTTTTTTGATATTTTGACCAAGAAACTAACCTAAGGACCTATCCTAGGGGCCTTGGGGGATGATCAACAGATTAGCCTTTCCTACATTATACACATAGAGACCACGTAGTTCGACTGATGACTTGACTGATTTACAGATGAAGATATACATGATGAAATGTTAGTTTATTATGATGGACTCCTAAAGGACTGACCTAAGTGTCTTAGGGGATGATCAAAGATCAACCTTGCCTACGTTCAAGGCTCAGAGACCTGTAGTTTGACAAGACGACTTTGTTTTTTGAGTTTTTGATTGAATTTTTGACTTGTTTTGAGATTTTGATATGTTTTGAATGTTTTTGGATTTTTTGATATTTTAGGACCTTAAGAATATACACAAATCCAATTTGATGAGAACATGCCCCCAGCATGATACAATAGACTACTCTGATAAAGGCAAGACAAACTAACCTTGTGAATGGGCCATGTAGTACTAGGAAGGATCATGATATGAACACAGGACCAAGTTGTGATGCAGATACCAAATGGATGGGTGATGGATGATGGAAATGTAATGGATGGATGATGCAAAACAATTCATGAAGATCCTAGTGGATGGAAAATGCTTATTTACACATGGTTCCTATCTTCCAGGTTTTCACCAACGTACATGTCCAAACTGCCACCAAACTGGTTTTCACTAGAGGACAATTTTTTCTCTTTACTTGTTTTTTGATCCTTTTTTTTTGGAGTTTTTGCTTTTTTGATTTTTTTGTTGTCACCAAGAAACCTATTTTCTAAGTTTTTTCTAAGGTAACCATTTTTCTAGGACATTATTTGATTTTTTTTTAATTTTTTGGGTTCTATACCTTGGAAGATTAGGCATAAAACTTTTTGAGATGGGAGTTGTTCATGGGCTCCTATAGAGGTTCCCCTTTGGGTGTTGATAACTGATATGCCCCTAACTTATAGCTTGTTGTGATAAAAAATGGTCCCAACCAATTTGGTTCAAATTTTCCTCTGTTGTTTGGATTTCGTACATTCTTTTGATTTTCCTTTAGTACCTGTTCTACATCTTGGAAAGTCCTGCTTTTGATTTTCTTGTTATAGCTCCTATTGAGTCTATTCTGATAGACTTGCCAATGATTTAAAGAATCTATACACCACTCATTTAGTAGCTTCAACTCATTTAGTCTTGATACTATGTATTCTTCATTCGTGATGAGGTTTTGCAATGATATTCTTGGTGACAGGAGCTCAATCTCAATGGGGAGTACTACATCTGATCTATAGACCAGGGAGAAGGGGGTCACACCAGTGGATGTGCAGATGCTAGTTCGGTAGAATCAGAGGGTGGGATTGAGCTGCAGATGCTAACCGTGACCTACGTCATTGACTATTTTCTTGAGGATCTTTAAAATGGTTTTATTTGTGGCTTCTACTTGGCCATTTCCTTGGGGATAGTATTGGGTGGAGAAGCAATGTTCGATTTTCTATTTTTCACACAAGACTCATAAATCTTGATTCTTAAATGGTGTCCCATTATTTGTGATAATGGCTTGTGGGCACCATAGTGGCAAATGAGATAGTTTAGGATGAACTTTTATATTTTTTTCCCAGTTATATATTTCATGGGTATGGCTTCCACCCACTTGGTAAAGTACTCAGTCATGGTTATGATGAACTTGTGGCCATTAGATGGAGTGGGAGTGATTTTTCCAATGAGATCGAGTCTCCATTATGAAAAGGGCCATGGTGTGATGATGGGATGAAGTTCTTGAGCTGGAGCATGGATGAGGTCCCCATGCTGTTGACATTGTAGGCACCTTTTGACATAGTCATGTGCCTCCCTTTCCATTGCAGGACAATAATACCTCATCCTTAACAATTTCTTAGCTAGGGTCATTCCACTCGAGTGTGAATCACATATGTTGTTATGCACCTCAGTTAAAGTGGTCAATGCCTCCTTAGTGTTTAAAAACTGTAATAAGGTTCCTTTTATGCTCCTACAATACAAGGTATCTCCTGGATGGCGAATCAGGATGCCTTTTTGACAAAGGTTCATTTTAAGGCTGAGGGTAAGTTAGTGGGTAGGACACCTATTCATAGGGAGGTATAAATGTCATTGTATCAGGGATCATTGGGACCAATGATTTCACACACAAATTCTGATTCTGGTACCTCAAATGCGGGAATGAGAAGCTACTCTACCAAGAATCCATATTTTGGGACATTGTGAGGGATGTCTAGTAGGGATCCAATCATTGCCATGGTGTTTGTTGCTCTGATATTTTCTCTAGGAATCTACTCAAATGTGATCTCGATAAAGGATTCCTTGAGAGTCTCCACCAATTTATTGTATGGAGTGAGCTTATCATCCTTATTCTGGTACTCACTATTCATTTGGTTTATTATTAGCTGAGAGTCTCAGTATACTCTGAGGGCCATGATGTGCCACTACACTGCTATTCTGAGACCTATGGTTAAAGCCTCATATTCTGCAATATTATTAGTGCAAGGGAATGCTAATTTATAGGACCTTGGTATGTAGTCCCCTTGTGGGGTGATAAAGAAGACACTGGCTCCAGATCCATGCTGTGTGTATGAGCCATTAAAGTAGAGTTTCCACCTATCAACTATGTTGAGATTGAAGATGGATTCATCTAGAAACTCTGAGATGAGAGGATTATCTAAATAGATTAGTGCTTCTGCAAGTTGATCTGCAATGACTTGTCCTTTAATTACTTTCCTCTCCACATATTCAATGCCATGCTCTAATGCTATCATGACCCATTTGGCCATTCTTCCAGTGAGTATTGCTTTTGATAGTAAGTACTTGAGAGGATTGATATTGGAAATGAGTTTTATTTTGTTTTTCAACATGTAATGTCTAAATTTATGTGAAGGAAACACTAGTGCTAGACATGCTTTCTCAATGAATTAATAATTTAACTCATGCCCAACCATTGTTCTGCTGATATAATAGATGGCCCTTTCTATTCTATTTTCATCGTGTTGAGCTAGAAGAGCTCCAAGGGTTGTTGTTACTGACACAGAGAATTAATGGCTTTCTTGGGATTGGTGACATGTAGATTGGTGGTGTAAGTAGATATTATTTGATCTTATTGAAGGCTTCTTCACACTTGTTATCCCACTTGTATGCTAGTCCCTTGTGAAGTAGGTGAGACTATGGATTCTATTTATCTGCCAGCTATACTATGAACCTTTGGATGTACTAAAGCCTACCTTGGAGACCTATCAATTGTTTCAATTTTTTGGGTGCTTCCATCTCAAGGTTTGCTTTTACCTTGGTAGGCTCTACCTCAATACCTCTCATTGACACTATGTGTCCTAGCAACTTTCCTGATTGTACACTGAAGATGCACTTCTTTGGATTTAATCGGACCTTGTATTCCTCTAGCCTGTCAAAAATAGTACTCAAATTTGCTATGTGACCCTTCCTATTTCTAGATTTGGCTAGTATATCATCAACATAATCTTTGACAACTTTATGGATCATGTCATAGAAGATTAACGTCATGGCTATTTGGTATGTTTCTCCCTGCATTCTTCAAGCCGAATGGCATCATATTCCAGTAGTAAGTCCCCCATGGAAAAGTGAAGTCCATTTTGTGTTGGTCTCCTTTAGCAATCATTATCTGGTTGTATCCTAAGAAACTGTCCATCAAGGAAAATGTTTCGTGTCCCACCATCATGTCTACAATCATGTCAATTTTGGGCAATGAGAAATCATATTTTGGACATGGTTTGTTTATGTCCTTGAAATATGTGTAGATTCTAATGCCCCCATTTGGTTTTGAGACAGGAACTAGGTTTGACACCCATTTTGGATAGTCAATTGGTCGAATGAATCCTATGTCCAATAGCTTCTTTAGTTCCATTTTGACTAGCAAGGCAATTTGAGGGTGCATTTTCTTGAGCTTTTGTCTATGCTTCAGAGTATACTGCTCGGTGATGAACTATAATTTATGGATCAATCCCTAGCATATCAACATAGCTTCATGCAAATTTTACTTATCTCTCTCTCAAGAAGGCTACTAGGAGTTCTTGTTATTTTGACAGTAATGAATCCACATAGAATGTGATGTGTGGGGTCTCCTTTGTTTCTAGATTAACTGGATTACACTTTTCTACTAGGACCACTAATTTTTCCTAATGGAGAGCTCTGAAAGGAATATTGAATCCCCCATCCTTAGGTGCCTTAGAGAGCTTTTCACCATTGAATGTGTCCTTTCTTTTTACTTTTTTCATGTTTGAGAGTGCCACAGTGTAGTTTTCACTCAAGGACTTTGATATTATTCTTAATTTTTCACTTTTGCGACTGAGGGATTCAATCATTTCCCCATAGTATCCATGTGTATCTAGCTCAATGATGAATCCTTCTTTGTGATCCCCACATGGAATATTATCCCATAGTCCCATGAATTATGAGAGCACCTCATCATTTTCTAATGTGTCAAGAATTGGTGGTCCTTGTTGGTCATAATCGATGAGTTGGGGGTAAACTAGGAAGATTTCATGATTTTCATGGTCTGACTCAAAGGATAAGGTGCTAATCATGATAATAGTGATATCCTTGAAGAGCATGGGTAGGTTTGTTATGGGATCCTCATCATCACTACTACTACAAATGTTAGCTATGTCAAATGTGAATTTTTCTATGACTTGACCTATAGATATGGGTAAGCGAAGTTCGACTACAAATTGCTGAGGAGGATTATTGACCTTTTTAACTGAAGGACTTTGGCCATGTATGGTTATACTCTAAGGGTTATATCCAAGGCCAATGTTTATCATTCGTGCTTCTCTGGAATGATAGGTATTATAAGCCCGTTGTCATTTTTCCCAAGTCTCTAGTTATTGTCATAGCCCATTGCGAGCATCATTTGCAAACCTTTGCTTTTGTCATCCATTGGTAGGTTGGTTGTTGGTCTATTATCTTGGTATAAGAGATGAGATGCGTCCTCCTCTATGACTTCTCTACCAAGATCTACCCAACTTTTGAAGTTGGGATATTCTTCGTGAGATTTTTGAGATGTGGAGGCCTCATTTGATTTTCGATGTCCTCATGATCTAGGAGATTATGGTAACTCTCCTACCACAAAAGCATTTTTTGGAATCGTGTAGTTTTCGCAACCATTATCCTGGGCGATAAATTTGATATTATAGATGGTGGGAATGGTGGGAGTGGCAGGTGTCTATCATAGAAGTGGAAGCGAGAGTGGTTGGATCAATGTACTGTGTTGATGGGCCTTCATCATGTTTAGGTCTTGTGGTATTTTGTAGTATTTTTCCTCAAGGCTTTTGCAATAGGAGAATGGTTTAGAATCTCCATGGATGGTGACCTCTTATCCTTCATATGTGAATTTTACACATTGATGGAGGATTGATGCTACTGCTTGCATTGCATGAATCCATGGACGTCCTAGGAGAATGTTATAGGGAAAGTCGAGGTCTAGGACCTGACAGGTGGTTTCCATGATAGCTCACCCTATTTGAATATGGATTCTGATTGTGCCTTGGGACACTCTTTCCTGATCATCATATGCTCTGATTTGGTATGTGTAGGATCATCATGGAAAAACTAGTCCCTTAAGTGGCAAAAAGTTTAGAAAAATCAAAGTTAGGAAACTTGACATAAAATTTTGAATAAGATATCCATATTATTTCAAAAATATGTAAGAATAGAATCCATAGAAAATTGAATTTAGTTTCTAAACTACTAGGTTTATTTTTTAAAAATCTATTTAGTGAAAATTTGAAATTTCAATGCAATAGTACTTAAATTTGGGAAAAAAAAATAAATAGGTGTATGTCGACCACCCTAAACACAATAAAATGATAATTATTTTTTATAATATTTTAGATATAAGTAGAGGAATCATGTCCCAATGTGATGCATTTTTTTTGGTAATTTTTTTATAAATAAATAATTAATTATGAATTTTTTATTACAAATTTTAAAAAATATAAAAATTTGCATGTTTTACCACCTTAACTTGGTCAAAACTTCATAAAATTCATTTTTTTTCTTTAATCCTATAGTATTCAAAGCATATAATGTGATGCATGTTTTAGATTCAAAATTGTGATACCATTTGAAATTATAGATATTTTTCAATTAGCCTATCAATCAGGACTTTAGTCATAATTCAAATAGAAAATGAATAATAATTATTTATTAAATTCAAAGTAAAGAATAATTTATATTGATGGAAAGTTGAGAATATCCTTTAAAACCCCTTTTTGTTTCATCAATTTTGGGTTAAAAAAAAGTCATCAACCACATGGGCCATTATCAGTTACATATTGCCACTTTTTGGCCCATCATGATCTTGCACATACTCAATTGTAATACCTTTTCCTTTGTCAATGGAATCCTCTGAGATTTTTAGGTTCTTAATGAGATTGTGGGAACAAATATTCAAGCCTACATCTCCATCCACCAAGACTCATTTGAATTTATTTTTCTACACTAGGACCTCTAAATGGAGTGCACGGTTATGAGATGGTTGAGCGGGAAAATGTTGGTCAGAGAATGTAAGGTGATTTGGGGTAATGATGTTTCTGACCATAGCTTGGAATTGTTCCACATCAAGATTTGCGGGGATGGTGGATGAAGCCAATGCTTCCTCAAGGATTTTGTTGTGGGCGGATGATATTTTTAATAACTCCATGATGGAGATTTGTGTTGAGGTTCTTTTTAGTTGATCAAGGACATTGTAACCATTGGGAATGGATCTTGAATTTGACATGAAAGTTTAGTTTGATTGAGATGATCTTACAATAGTAACTTTTTTTCCTCTTGTGGTGACTCCATAATTAGCCTGAGATCCTTTGATAGTGATTACTGAATAGTGTTCATCTAGGGAAGCAACAACAGTTTCATACACATGATTCACATTTTTGAAGGTGCCTTTCTCTTTATTAGTATTATTTCTCCCTTTATTGTTATGGTTAGGCATCACATTCATGTATATTTTGAGATTCTGGTTTCTGTTGGCTGTTCCACATTTATGATTCTTTGATCAATGAGGTCTTAGACTATGTTCTTTAACCTCATTCAATTGCTAGTGGTGAGTCCTTTGATTTTGTGGAAGTTGCAGAACTGATTTTCATTGTACCAAGGAGGTTCAACATATGGTTTTTGGTAGTTATCATAGGATGGAATCTCAATGAGGTTTTTTATTTATTAGTTTCTTCATGATGACTTTGAGTGGTTCCCCATGAGTGGTGTACTTTCGCTTGACAGAATTCTTGTTTCACTAGGGTGGTCCCCTTTGATCATTGATGTTATTTATCACTTGATTGTTTGGGTGTTGTGTTGTCTTTTCCTTATGGTTGTTTTGATGATGGTTTTGGATTTTTGTTGTGGTGTGGGTGTGTTTTTCCGAGGGGCATTAATGACAACTTTAGCACTGACAACACCATAGTTGGTAATATTTTTGTTTCTTGCCCATGTTCGAGGTTTGTTATTGTAATTGGTGGGTGGGGAAATTGTTCTGTTCAGGATATGAATTTGATCCTCTAGGTTGTCTCATAAGGGCTCGTTCGATGTTGAGCGCCTTGGAAATCAACTAGTCATACATGGTGATCCCTTAGACTTTGAGATGGAATTCCAACATGCCATCAAGGTGGGATATGATAGTGCACACTTGTTGTTCCTCGGGAATGACTCATTTGCTCTGATTGGCCTTGGATTTCCATCATTGTAGGAATGAAGCAAATGATTCATTCTTACCTTGTTTCATATGCATATTTTTTGATGAATGTGTCTATGATTTCTTGGAATGTTTTGATGCCTATAGGTAGTTGAGAGAACCATTCCATGGTGTGGCCAACCAAACTCCTAAGAAATACTCACATCAGATAGGTATCACCATATGTGACTTCCATGCAATGAACTTAGAATTCCCTTATGTGATCTTCAGGGTTTCCCGTCCCACAGTACTTATCGAATTTGGGGATCTCAAATCCCTTCGGGAATGGTTTCATTACAAGGCTTTAGTCGAATGGATAAGGACACAAGTTGCTGGGTATTTTCATGGTTTGTCCTAATTGAAGGTCAAGCACTTGTTGTGAGAGCAACCTGATTTGTATTGTCACATCATTTTGTGGTTCAAGGGGTGGGATGAAAGTGTTTTGAGGTGATTCAACTATGGGTGAGATGGGTCGATTGGTTGGTGTGTTGATGGATGATTCTTGCATATTTTATTGAGCCAAGTATGCTTGTAATTGTTGTTGTACCAAAAACGCTTGTTGTTGGTCTTGTTGATGTTGTGCTATTAGTGCTTGTTATTGAGCCTCTAATTGGGCTGCTTCCTGTTGTTCTTGATATTGCTTTAGCACTTTCTTATATTCTTTTTGCTGTGCTTCTTGTTGTTGTGCAAGATACTGTGCTTGTGCTTATGCTTGTTGTGCTTGATATTGGGCTTTGGCTTGAGCATGTGCTTGAGCTTTGGCTTGAGCTTGAGCTTGAGCCTGAGCTTGAGCTTTTGCCTAAGCTTGTGTAGCTTGAGCTTGTGCTTGTGCCTGTGTAGCTTGAGCTACTTGAGTCACTTGTTGTTGTTGCTGCAATAAGGCTTGGGCTTGTGTAGCCTGTTGTGCTTGTTGTGTGACTTGGACAATTTGAGTAGCTTGCGCTACTTGAGCGGCTTGCTAAGCAGCTATTTGTGTGGCTTGTTGAGCATCTAATTGTGCAGCTTGTTGTATTTGTACTTGCAATAATTCCTTTTGATAAGTAGCTTGCTGAGAAGATTGCAATTCCATACTATATTGTCTTGATGTATTAGAGCTTGGTGGTGGAGGAGGTGATGATGGATTCAGAATGGTGCTTGTTGTGGTAGTGAGAGGTGTCGTCATGTTGGTAATTAGGGTTTGGTTGGTAGATGGTGTGATTGATGTGGTTGGTCCTTGAGAGATCATTTTTTGAGATGTTATGGGGGTGGTTGATGATTTGGCAATTCCTTGTGTAGTTGTCATTTGTTGTTGCAATGTTGATGACAAGTTTTGAGAGTTTGGCATGATGCTTTGATTGATGTTTGGGATGTTGGTTTGATTTTGATTGATATTTGGTAAATGTGGAAGCCTTAAGTCAAGTAGTGGTGTGGATGATGACGGAAATGGTGCAAGTGGTGGAAATGTGAGGGGTGTAACCTCTTGAGGAAATGGTGTAGTGTCAAAAATGCCCCCTGGTCCAAACATGTCACCCTCTCCTTGCGAGGTTATGGGGAGAGAGGTATGGGGTGTTGCATAAAATGATGATGATGATGGGTCATTTGGATCATGAAAGGTGAGAGGGTCATATGTATATAATATATTGTGGGGTACGGTTTGTCCCAAGATGGTGTTTGTGTCCAAATCCTGATTGTTTATGAGAGGATATGTTTGCAATGCATGGAGAAATGCACTTCCTTTGTTAATAATGGGTTGCACTGGAGCAATGGATGATGTGATTTGCGGGATGTTTTGAGTGACGCATTGAAATGAGGGGGTAGATGAAATGGTGATGGTAGATGATATTGGAGGCATGACTCCAAAAGATGGTTCCCCAATAGTGCTCACATCGAAATCGGAGGGGAGTTTAGCCCCTTGCTTTGCTAATTCAAGCATGTATAGTGAGGGATTGATTCTCATCATGATGTTGATAATCTTTTGATTATCTAGATTTTGAATTATTTCAGTGATTTCCTCATGTGACATTCCAAAGGGATTATTGGTAAGAACCTCCATTTGGACACCTTCTTCTTGATGGTCTTGCGAAAATGGAGGAAGGTTAACCGTGAGACTGCTAGACCCAATGTGACTCATTTCAGGAGTGGTTTGACTTAAGTCACTCGAAGTAGATGTTTATTTGTTGGCTTCCATGTTCCTTTTGTTTTATGATCTAGTTTGAACCATAAAATAGGGATAAATCTTCAAGAATGTGGAAGGTGAATTCTCTAATTCTTTGGATTGATCTAACTTTAGGTACAGAAGATAAAATTTTAGGATGATTTAAGGATCAAAGGGTGATAATGATATGGATGTAAGATGAATGTTTGGAACTTTTGAGAAAATCTTGAAGGCTATGTTAAACTTTAGGACTTCATTTAGGATTGATTTGTTTTGGATTTAGATTTTGGTGGACTCATAAACTCTAAGAGGTTGAATGTTGTCCTAGAGTTAAATCGTTCACAAGATGGTAGTTTGTCTAGGTGTGAGTAGAAGGATTCATCTAAACACTCCTATCCAAATAGGATGATTTTGATAATGAACTCCTAAATCCCAAGATGTTAGATGTTATCAAGGGATGAATTTGTTCACAAGGTTTGATAATTTGATCAAATATGTGGAGAAGGATGCATCTACACACATTCAATCAAACAAGGTGATTTTGGATTGGCTTCAAATGATTTTCCCAAAGTTTAACATGAAGGATTTTTCCAAGATTTTTGAAGAGTTGATGATGAGATTATTTTGATGTTCAAATATGGATGAAATTTTGATTTTGATCCTAATATGTACCTAAAAAGACACTTTTTTACTAGACCTTCGGTATTGAAGAACATACGATACTTCTAAGGACCTCTATAACTAAGAAGTGGTTCAAACTAAGCATACATTTCTAGATTGTTCAAAGGAATGAGTCTATAGAACCTTGTGAATTTTTTTCTTATTTTGATATGTTGCTTTTGATTGCACTTCCTAATGTATTTCTTCATGACCTTTCAAGTGTGACTCCTAAACTTTGAACTTTGGATCAAGGACTTTTGTTTTGGGATTTTGAATTTCTTAGAAATCACGAGGAATTAACACGTGTGAGAGCCCATTTTGCTATCTTTGCTTAGTGATTTTGTTTTACCACTAACACTTATTTGATTAGATTTCCAAACTAGATGTCCAATGTCTCAATTTCTTCGAATCCCACAAAGTATGTTATGTGGAATTTTGATGAAGTCAACGCAAGGGTTACCTATTGTATAACTTTAGTAGGAAAATTGAGATGTAAATCCAAGTGTTTAGAAACCTATAAGGATAAAATCCCCAGGGAAAGAAATAACACATGAATTTGGTCAATTTTATTTTCCTTCTAAAGGGTTTGAAATTTTGATGATGATGTTAAATGTTTGTTTCCAAATGGTTTCGAACAAGCAAAGCATTTTGTAACCAAGAAAAAGCACAACCTTATGGATATAAAAGACTATATTTGTTGATTCCCCACTTTGACAAGTCCAACTACACTTATCTTTATCCTAGCATCAACACCCATGAGATTCCCATGGCATTCTTTCAATTTCTACTAAAGACTGTAAAAGTGTGGGGCAGCTTTAGAATGACCATTCTTGCACATACAAATAGATAGGGATTTTGGCCTTTCTACAACAAGGGTTTTAATTTGAACTTTCTATTCATAGGAGTTGACCCAATGTGGCAAGAGATCATTTCTTCCCTTCTCATTGGATTCAACCATGTGATACTAGCATTCATCCTAGTACCCACATTTATATCCCAGCTAGAAATACTCTTGGCTTTAGAGTATTACTAGTTGAGTCACATTCCATTGGTGAGTAATTTTTCCCCAAGGAAAGCCCTCTAAGATAAACAAAAGAGAGCAAGCATATTCATAGTTTGATCAACCTTCATTTAGAAACAAAGGGAGAACACATGCAATAGGTCTACTCACACTTGCAAAGTTTGTTGTTCAATTTTAGTTCCCCAAATGAAGTGTGGAGGTAATTACTTTATCCCAACCTAAGACCACCAAAAATCCTTTTGATTCTCAAGATCACCGTGAGGCACGAGAGAAGCGCATACTTCTTTTCAATGGCATTAGTTTGAGTAAGCAATCATAGAAACAAAGTAGCACATGTTCATTTTAAGTCCACAAAGCAATGATTTTGGTTTGTTTTAAAGCACCAAAATGAGATATGAGAGTTTCCTTGGCCAATTGTTAACCTCAAATGAAATCTAGTCAATTTTCCTAAAGTTTATTTTAACCATTTTCAATGAAAATTGAAAGCTTTTGTAATGCTCGTTTTAAAGCCCAAAAACAAGCGAGTTAGTCTAAAACAGAAAATTAAAGCATAGGACGGAAGCTAAAAGCATTAAAGAAATGCTTTATCAACTCCAAATTTAATGCTTAAATTCCCTTTATCTCCAAGATTCTTCAAATATCACTTCTAGCAAGCTCCTTGTGCAAACGAAAATCCCTCCTCGCTTTTCCTTTACACCTACAAATATCACAGATATGAGTTATGCATGTATTGAAGAATGATAAAAGAAACACAAGACATTCCAACTATTTGAGAAAATCTTGGACAAGGCTCACAAGTTCTTCATGAAAAAAATAACTCAATAATGCAAGATTATTAACCTCTCATAGACAAAAAACAACAATCAACCTAAAAGATTTTTTTTTTTCAAATCCATACTATCAAGATTGCTCAAATGATAAAAAAATGTGATGCTATCTAATGGTTTTAAAATGATTTAAGACATTATCCTTTTATATAGCATCTTAACATAAAAATTAAATGTAAACATCAAAGATAAATTGGAAGGATTTCAAAGATTTTGCAAACCCCTACATGATAGCTCCTTCCAACTATCTAACTATCATAAATTTTTTGATCTCCTAAGTAGTTTTGAATATAATCTGAAACTTCCTTGAAATTCACCCCTATGTACTTTGAATGTCACAACAAAGCAGTTGTCTTATTTAGTCCTAAGTTCAAATCCACCAGCCTCCATCATTCAAGGTTTAAAGAGATGTCATTCAAGAAAGATATGGCATGAGTAACAATTTATACACATAGATAATTCATCAAAGATTGAGCTTGCAAATGTATTCCTAAGTCTAAGTAAATATTGGCATAATATACACAAACAAGATTGTGTATTTGACTAGATCATTTAATGTCACACAAGGTTTGAGAAAGGTTTTAAACTGACATGATAACTGATTACACATTATTTTTATATCGACACATCATTTCTTGTGAAGGAATTTTTTGAAGTCTTTGCCACTATTACCAAAGGAGAACCAATAATTAGGAATTGTGGAACAAGGTAAGAATACCTACAATAAAACATTAATGAGCGGTAGCTAATAATGAAGATGCAAATCAGAATCCCAATCAAAAGTGAATGGTGTGTAGTAATAACGGAAGATTGGAAAATCCAATGGATCACGTCAAGAATTTGTATTGAATGATTCGTTTCATCATGCTTATTTGGTTTTCCACTATGTTTCCTCTAGAGTACTTGTATTGATTACCTAATGTACAGGTCCTATATTGAAAGGAAACTTAGTTGAGAATTATTTATTAGGAACTCCATCTACACTGTGATCCATAATGATACTTGCAGTTTCATGCTACAAGCACTCACCGACACAAATGGTTCATAAAATTACTCTTCCAAAGTAACAATGCATTTAAGAACCAGAATATAAATATTCTTACCCACAGCCACAGACAGCATAATAGAAATTGACAGAATAAATTCAATGACATGACATGTATGTAAATGTGTTGACTATAACAAACAAGAGGTGATAGGGGAATTCACATGTATTGCTAGTCAATGAAGTCCATAGTTTAGAATTATGACTCTCTTAAGTGGTGATAGAGACAACTGCTAATGACAAGTTGAACATTAACTATTTTTTCTACACTTGACTCCAGCCAAGACTCCCCTCACCTACTGTAATAAGGTTGCAACACCACATTATCAAGCTTATTTAATTTCCAATAACCATTTCCTATGGCTAGGCACGACCAACCAGGGAAAATATCACTTGCCAATATGACTTACAGTGACAGATACACAATATTAATATCAAGGATAAAAAGGTAAACATGGGCATGACATTTATAACATTGATCTCTTGCAACTGGTATGTGGAAGATAGAAAGGGAACTCAAAGATATAGATTCAAAAGTGCACAAAGCTTGAAATTTGTAATGAGCATAAACAAAGACATTTTACGTTCTCTATTTAAAGCATTAATCAACATAAATAAAGAAAATGCATGAAGGAAATGATACTTCATATTTTTGTTTAATGCATGAAAAAAAAATGGAGGTTCAACCCTCCTTTATATCATATCGAATGGAATGAGCTAACATTGGATTCCCTACAAGCACATAATTAATTTGATTCAGAGTAGAAAGTAGTTGCAATGGGTTTTGTTGTGACGCATCCACTATGTATCATTACATTTCATTTGTGGTCCGCCTGAATGCCTACACGCCTCCTCCCACTGCATGCATAATCAAAGATGCTTTGATAGCTGCTTCCAGCTACAACATACCAATATGCTTTGTCTTGACAAGAAACAATACCAACTCAATTAAATTCCACTCATTTATAACAATGAGCTTTTTATCCTAGAAACGACGACTTTAAAAACAACATATGAAGGTTAAAAACTTTCAAGCAAATGCATTTGGTAGTGTAAAGCCAACAAATAAATAGGAGCATGGAGAGGGCGTGAACTGTGTAACAAAATTACTAAAAGAAATGTTTCATGGCCTACAATGGTTGATGTATATACTCAAAATGGGCTCGCTGAAAGCACCATAGGGATTAACAAGCACATGCAATTGTTAGATGTGAGGCCATATGCGAGGACCCTTTTCGAGAATACTCAGGTCAATCAAATATGATGAGGTTCTTGTAGAGAGTGAGATGCTGGGAATATCAAAAGCTTCTTGGCATAGTTAGGGTGAGCAGGCCCACAAGGCATGATAAGGCTTGATGTCTTGGATACAAGACCAAACAGGGTTATGTCATTTACTGTGTGAGAGTTAGACGTGGAGGCCATAAAATATCTATTCCTAAATGTATTGTGTATGGTAAACCAACTAATCCAGGTATCACACAACTCAAATTCTAGCGCAACTTGAGATCTCTGGAAAAGGAGTGCACTGGTTGGAAGTCGTGGGGACTAAGATTTTTGAACTCTTTACTAGATAAATCAAGATTCAACCAACAAATAATTTGAATAATCCTTGTTGATGATGTACACAAGGCTACCCAAAACAACCCTAGAATAAATTGGATATGCAATATTGTTCACAAGCACAAGGGACTTCAAAGACTAAAATGTAGCTTGAACTAATGAACTTATCCCACATAAACTCTCCTAATCACAAATCTTACACAACATAGGGAGGAATAAAAATAAATATAGAAATGTACATCTACAAAAGAAATATGATTTTAATGCCTGAATCAATATGAACCTGCACTAATGCTTCACTTTCTAACATTGAAAACTACGTATTTGACAAGGTGTTTCCTTATGTTAGATTGATATCAGTAACAGAGACATTGGACAACAAAATATAACAATAGAAAAAGGAAACAAGATATGCATGATAGCTCAATGAAATAAGATTATGAAGAGCATCATAGTGATCAAAATTTCAATGGCAAGAAAACTTTAACTGTAAAGTCATGAATTTTTTTCTGCCCTCCTTCTAGCACCAGTTTGTGAACATCTTAAATTTGCACACAGACTATTCCTCAATACTCATTAGCAATGGGTTAGTTTCTAACTATGCAAATCTGCAAATGTTCCTATGAAATAACATATCGTGCTCCAAAATGCAAACAAATGACAAGGATTATCAAAACATATATAGAAACATGAAATATATACCTATTCCATAGTGGATTGGTGTCACTTTGTTGTGAAAAGTGACCCTTTCCCAACCCTTGACAAATCAATGATGCAAATGATAATGGGAAATATTAGCTCTCAATGTGAAGAGAGTAATTTTAATTGAGATTATGGATGCTAAAATGAGGAATGAGACATCTAATTTATAGAATATAAAATTGAAAGAATGTCCAAAAGAGAGCAATGTGGGACAAAGAGTCAACCAATAGGAAGGAGCCAGTTGTCACCATGTGAGTGGATGGAGGATGTGCAAGTTTTGGTCAATGTGCCAATAAATGACATTAGTTGGCCTTTTCAAATTTCAAATTTGGCTTGTTGGAGGGAGAAAAAACGGACTTAAATGCCAAGTGGGGGACATGTAAGAGGGGAGTTAATGCCATGTTGGAAGGGACAAGTCAACTTGATTTGAATTCAAAGTTGAGGGAATATTCTCCAAAGATTCCTTGCTAAGGGAAAATGAGGATTTAATAAATTAATTAAAATCCTTTATTTGTGCAAGTGGAAAAATTAGAGAATGTGACATGCATTAGATTAGATTTAATCTTGATTTAGTTAATTTAAAAGAGGATTAGGTGATTTGACCCATTTGAATTATATTTGAGGATTAAACTAAATCAAAAAAGGAGATGAAAGATGATAAAGATTTAGTTAAATAAATATTTTGATTTATTTAGCTAAGGGGAATAATGATAGTGTTTATTTAATTTAAATGGAGGACCTTAGAGATAAATCAAATAGACTTGATTTATTTAATGAATGAACTTGATGTCGTAGGCTTAATCGAAAATTCAAATTAATTCCATATATTTATATGTATTATGTATATATGTATGTATATCCATACATGTATATATATGTATATGTATATGTATACATGTGTGTGTGTGTGTGTATGTTTACATGTATTTATATATTTATGTTTTATATGGGTATTTTTCCTAAATTATTAATTTATTGTCCATGCTTTTCATTCTCTACTTATTGTTGCTTTCGATAGCAACTTGGAGGGTTTTGAAACTGATGTGCTACAAAATGTGCAAGAAAGTATATTGATTAAATTGCGTTGTTGAGAAATCCATTTTCAATAGATAAAATAGCTACTAGAATAGCAATTAAAAGGCATTAAATTATTTTCCCCTACACACGTATACATATAGCTTTTTAGCTTGTCAAATCAATTATTTAACGCCAATTCTTTATGACGATACTTATTTTCTTTAGGCTATGACAACAATTATATGATGCATCAATCTCTACAAAAGGCGTATGGTGCCATAGACTTAATTGAGAATTCGAGCTATATTGCTTGGCATTGATTATTATAGACAAAACATCTATGCAAATAAACCATGTAAAATGACTTGTAGAAAATAGTTCTTATTTTAACACTTCTTGTACAATTTCTCTATTTGTCTTGAATATTTATTAAGAAATAACATAGCTCGAATCCTCTATTAATATGTTTTCATGAGATTCATTTTTCCCTAGTCGACTCTAACCTACCTTGAATAAATTGCCTAGGTTTGTTTATGTTCTTTTCCCAATTAACTCTATGTCATTATAGCCATTTTGTAGAGATTATTGCTATCCATTGCCTTTACAGGTTTTGTTTAATGTGGGTTTACTATCAAAGAATGTAGTTCAATTTTTTAATTTACAGGTCAACTATGTTAGTGTAATTAATATTTAATTACACTTGCATAACTTTACTTAGGTAATATTTAATTCCTACGTTATTTAATTCTCATCTTTATCTTGTTGAGTTATCTTGTTGCTTAAGATAAGATTAGGGTTGTTTTTTGTTGCTTTATTACATCATTTCCTTTTTGAACGATTTTGTATTATTTGTAAAACAATTACTTTCAATAATCATAATGTTGATTTTTGCTTGCACAATATTGGCTCTGAGGGTTTACAGAACTTCTCTTGTTTTTGTTCTGAATATCTATTGCATGTGATAGGTGTTTGCTTGCAGGTGATTCTTGGGGATTGTGAAGTTGGTTTTTCAACTTCTACATGGTATCAAAGCTCTAGACCTGTTGCTGCCTATTTGTGTTTTAAAGATATTCTCTCATAGCATCTTTTTCTATGCAAGGGATTGAAGTTGTTTTTCATTTTTTCTTCAGAAATCCAACTTCCACTCAGTTGTAGGAAAAAAAAATTATGTGTATTGTATCTAGGGGTGAAATATGAACTAGGTATCTTTTAGAATTTTGATATCTTGTATAGATCTAGTTAAAATCACTATACAAAAATTGGCGTGCGTCATTTTTTCTCTTGGCTGAAGGTTCTAAAAAATTATTTTTTCATCTTCTGCTCACTAGATGAAAAAGCTATTTCTAGGCTTCTATTTTTGTCCACTCATTGTTAACATATTTTGCAGAAATTAAATTAGAAGTAAACTTTTTTTACTAGAAAACCCATTTCGTGTAGGCTAAATTCAGTTTTTTAAAAAATTCATAACTTTTGGCCATGGTATCAGATTTTCGCAAACGAGATATCATCGAAAAGTTGGTTCTGGCCTCTACATAGATCTGAGGTCTTTTTTAATCATGGAGGTAGATGTGAACATTGGTTTGTGCATGCACTCATTTTTGTTTTCATGCACTAGGTTTGCATTTTCTCTCTAGTTTATGCATGTTTTGCATTCTCTCTTTTTGCAATCATTAGGTATTGTAATAAATGAACTGAGATAAAGTTCCATCAAGGGGGGTTTTTTGCATCTCATTTTCATATTGGTGACAACTCATATGAGTTTATCTGGATTATGTTGTTTCTTTTGGCCTCATCTTGCTTAGCTGGACACATTTTTGGTTCGCATTGGTTCACACTTTAGATTGGGAGTCTATGGTTATTGATCCGCATTTTTTTAGATCCTTCTTAGTTTGAGGGCCATGTTTTTATGCTTAATGTTCTAGAATCTTGATGGTACTCATTCTCATGGAGCAGTTTGGCATTGGCATCGAGAAACAAAAAACTTCCAGATTTTGTCATCATATCATTCCCTCTTATGGGGGCATCTTTTTCATCTACTGTTGCTTCACAGATTCGAGGGTTGTTCCATTTTGTGAGTTTTCTAGTATTCTATGGCATCACGTCTGTTGTCACATTATGATTATGCTTTTAGTTTCTTGTAGACAGAAGTATCTTTCCTTGCTTGCCAGATTGTGGTTCCAGTGTTACTCCACAGTGTTCTTCCAGTGCTTCTTTGCAGCAGTCATCTCATTGTAGGGGGGTTTTTTCCCACTGGGTTTTACTTATGGGGGGTGTTGGTGTAATTAATTATTTAATTACACTTTAGCATAAGTTTACTTAGGCATATTTTATTTCCTAGGTTAATTCTTATCCTTATCTTATTGAACTGTCTTTTTGCTCAAGATAAGATTAGGGTTATTTTTTCTTGATTTATTGCATCATTTCCTTTTTGGAGGCTTTTGTATTATTTGTAAAACAATTATTTTCAATAATCATAATGCTGATTTTTGCTTGCACAATATTGGCTCTGAGGGTTTACAGAACTTCTCTTGTTTTGTTTTGAATAAACTATTACATACACTGCTTGTCTTGTATGAATATGTTTACTATGAGTTTTTGATCATCTATCATTTAGTTGTTATTCTTAAGCAATCTACAACAATCAGGGGTCTCCTATGGTGAACTCAGAAAAAGAGTATCATGAAGAACTGCTTGTTATCTAGTGGTTCTTACGTATACTCTTAATAGTTCTTTTACAATTTACCTATTTGTCTATAGCATTTAGTGCCAAATAATGTAGCTTGAATTTGGAATTGAAAAGTCGGGTGTGTCATAGATTGTCTATCTTGTACCATTATGTTTCATCATATTTTTGTGAGCCTTCATGATTTAAATATGGTGGGAAGGAGAGCGAGCGTGGGTTTATTGTCTCCACCTTCCATCATTTTCTATTTCTTGTTACTTATATACATGGATATAATTTTTTGACATGAACTTCTCTACTAAACACAAACTCTATACTATCCATTCTATTTTTTATTGTTTCCTTGAGATAGATTGCTTGTCCAAATAGGAAAATTGTAAAAGAACTATTAGGAAAACATTAGAGAATGATATACATATGATTCTTGAGTATCATCCTAATACCTCTTACAACTGTTACATAGATTGCTTGTCTTCTACTAATATGTTGCATGATATTCTTTTCCCATCATCTATTCAAAGCTCCCTATAATAAATTTTTAATTGTTTTTTTTTTCTTTCTAAGGAAAGAAAATGTATTTATTAGTTGCATTGTTGAAAGAGCCATTGTGTTGTTGAGTGTGTATGTGGCTATTGTAAGAATAGTTATCCTTGGGTCCATTCTATAACAAATTTGAGGGCTTTAAAACTATTATGCTGTGAAGTATGTAAGTCATTTTACATGGGTATTTTACATTTCCTCATCTATTTTAACTCCCCCCATAACAAACTCTTCATTATGATAATTTTCCTATTCTATTCTCCATTTTTTAAATTTCTATTTAATGTGGGTTTATCCATCATGTCAATGTTGTTCAATGGTGATGGCTGAAGTAAATGCAATATTCAATGTTGTTGTGTTGGAAGGTATACTTTTCTTAAGTTGCATTATCAAAAGAGTGATTGTGGTGTTGGTTTGATACATATAGGTAGATATGCATATCCATATATGTAAATGAAAAAAACTGTGGCTCGTTCAAGACTTGTGACTCAGTCCAAAGTAGCTCATCCTTGTTGAGCACAATCAACTGTGTATGTAATTACGACACTTTCCCATTTCCAATAAACATCTTTTAGTTAACTATTTATAAATATTATTTATTATTTTTATCCTCACATTGTATATATTAATTTTACCCATATACTTTCTTTTTATCCTTCCTTTTTTATTTTCCTTGCTTGTCCACTAACATACCCTTGTATTCCATTTGTAGGAACTAGGTTTAAGCATGCAAAGGGATTTGAAAACCAAGATACCTTTTTTGTGATGTATGATGAAACTCCATGAAATTTCCCATGGGTTTTTCATCCCTTTCTTGCTCAGGGGTTTGGCTAGAGTCCATGGGGCTCCATGATGTCAATATGGTAGGGTGGAAAGCGAGCACAAGTTTTATGGTTTTACATTTGACGTTATATATTTTTGTTACATACATACATGTGTACACAAATTATGTATAGATTTACTATCATGTTTCTCATGTTGCCTAAAAATAAGGCATACCTTCTAATTCAATTAAAATAATAATTTATGATGAATCTGCATGATATCTCCCATGGAAGTTTCATCCTTCTCTTGGTACATATATACATGTGTACACAAATTGTTGTACAAATTTAGTGACATATTTATGATGTTTCCTCAAAACAATGTGTACCTTCTAATTCAATTAAATGTGTATCATTTCATCACATTTCCAAAATTATGGAGTACACACTACTTATAACATCTTTCTGTTTTGGAAAACTCATTTGTCATGACCATTATAACTAATATTGAAATAAATAAAAAATAAATTTTTAAAAACACATGGCTAATAATTCTTTAAAAAAGCAAAATAACAAATGAATAATAAGCCTTTAAAAAATAAAAATCCTTTAATGAATTTAAAACCATTCCTTCAACATGGCGTATAGTTTTATTCTAGAATTTGATAGGCAATTTCCAACTAATAGATTTTCATTCCAAATCACAAAAACCATTTTCCCATTTTTATGCAAATAGTTCTTAATGTTAGATTTGAGTTTATAATACTTTACAATGCTCATATTGAATGAATATATATATAACAAAAAAAACTGTGTGAAAATTATTTCATTTACAACTTTAAATTGTATGTCGAATTCAAATTCCTAAGATTCGCCTTCTGATATGAACTAACTTCACATTGTTAGTTTTTTAGTTCCACACTGCTTGTATTGGTTTTGTACATATACTTAGTTTTTGATAAAGGGGTAAAATGGGTTTTACAGGGACCTGAAACCACAAAGTTTACAAAGACACATAAAGGAGACAAAGGTCCAACAAGATACACCAGCTTCCCAAAAGGTAAAGGATGGAACAAGTAGTAGCCAACCGTAATAGACCAGAAAAGTCAAGGTAAAAGGGCCAATAGAGTAGACAACAAAAAACTAGCCGCAATTAACCCAGAGTCTTGAGGACAGACTCTGTCTCCGCCTCCAAGTTCTACATGTCATGGACGCCCGTTTTAAATATTTGAATCATCTTCGGAGTAGGGGGAGCCTTTCTCTTCAGATTGGCTCTGGTTCTCTTTGAAATTCCAGCATCCACTTCTTGGCTTTTATCATCGGTTTCCTCCAGATCCACCACTAGAGACCCCTATTGGGCTCTTTCTAACTTCTCAGTCATAGCATTAATAATAATGGCGTTATGTCTGGCCATTTGATTGTTTTGCTTTGCAACAATTTTGATGGTGTTCCTCATATTCTCAACCTTAATTTTAATATTTCTATTTTTGTCAGCTTGATACCGAGT
Source organism: Sequoia sempervirens (assembly GCA_007258455.2). Classification (NCBI taxonomy): domain Eukaryota; kingdom Viridiplantae; phylum Streptophyta; class Pinopsida; order Cupressales; family Cupressaceae; genus Sequoia; species Sequoia sempervirens. Next base: position 489,220,992 of record VDFB02000003.1, read on the forward strand.
TTCTTTGTTGAAACCATGATCACCACGATCCTCTTCTTTCTTATCAATCATAGCAATCTAGGCTCCTAGCTCTTCCAACTTGCTTTAAAGGGCCCAATTTTTTGTCTTAATCTCATTAATTTCATTGAAAGTCCATTTTGAAAGTTTGAAATGGGAATCCGCATTAGTTTTGGATAAATTCAAAACATCTAAAGAGGGGTCCCTTCTAGTATTAAAATAGGTTTTTTTAGGGTCAAGAGTAACAGGGGAACCATCTCTAGCAGATTTTTCCAACAACGGGTTGGCACTTGACTTAGTATTCTTGGCACTAGACTCCTCAGATTCAGGGGAATCTTCAAAATAGGAAACAAGGTTTTTAGCTTTAGGGTTCTTATCAACAAGACTAGTCTTGAGGGAAGGGCTTCCTGACTCAAACTCAACATGAGCTTTATCAGAAGAAGGGATAGGGTTTTTTTTTCCAAAAAGGACAACATGCGAGCTAAAAATAGTTCTAGCCGGACTTAAATTGGGCAGAAACTTAGAACAACTGGGCTCAATGTCATCATCCTCAGAATAGGGGAGGGTTTCTAGATTAGCGGGGATGGGAATATTTTGATAATGCTCAACAATCAATCTAATCAGCCCAGTATGCAGGATAGGGAATCTTCTAGGGTTTTTCTTATGATCAACCAAGCTTTTCCTCACAGAACATAAAAGATAATAGGGGAACAAAACCCTTATAGCAGAAGTGATTGAGCAGTGCAAAGTGATAGCCATAAACCTTGGTGGAGCGCCCACCCACCTTAATGTACTCCATGATGACCCGTAGGACCTTTCTCCAGAGGGATTTTATGGTGTCGGCTTCAAAGTAGCTATTAGAAATTTTCACGAGATTTTTCCTTTTTTTTTTCTTTTTTAGGAAATCTGATAACAGTATCATCAGAGAAAACCCTATCCCTGAAGAACTTCTTCCCATCAGTAGTCAAGCCCGTCACTTCAGCTATCAAATTTTCATTGAGCTCCATATTCCTCCCAAAAAGGGTAAGGTTACCATTATTCCAATTTTTCATGAAAAGGTTCCTAGCTGCCTGATTGGAACCATGGAGCTTCTCCAGGAAAGGGAGTAACCTGCCGCTTTTAACTTTATTCCAAACCTTAACATTTTTTGTGTGCACCTCAAAGCTATCCAGCTTGATTCTTTTCCTATCTCCACCCATCCTGGCCAACATAGTGGGGCAGACACAGTCGAAAAATTTACTAAAATTGGCCCTACCAAATCTGAGAACCCACAAAGCATGCAGAGCTTCCTTGCAAACTAAGCCATTGAGCTCGGTCCCATACAATCTAATGATTGTGATGTGAGAAATCCAACCTATCCTCATTAAAGGGATGACATGCCTCTTTCCCATGTGATTTATCATAATTCAATAAAGCACAGACATTAGAACTTTGATCACTAACATTAAGCCAGGTGTGCAAATCATTATTCCTAACTCCTTCTGTAGACATCAAAAATATATAGATTGATCGCACACTTGATCCTGCTCCACTAACATCGTTTCATCTTGAATCATCCCTCAGTCTAACCATTTAATCAAACCTCCTTATATGATTAAATTCATCAATATTCCTATCTTAATTAAATAAATCACTTTATCTAATTAAGTCACCTCTTCTCGATAATTAAATTAATCATCTTGATCTAATTATTTGATTTAATTAAATAATCAATTTTATTTGATTAAATCTCTTAAGTCTATATATTAAATTAATTAAATTAAAACCTTATGTAATTTAATCTAACATCATCTCCTTTTAATTAAATAAATCAAAATATTTATTTGATTAATATTTTATCATATTCTTCTCATTATTTGATTTAAATAAATCCTAAAATCTAAGTCAAATAAATCACATCATCTAATATCCTATTAAATTAATTGACCCTTGATTAATTTAATCTCTTATCATGTCCCATCCTCTAGATAATGCAAGTTGCACATGAAAATAGATTTAATTCATTTATTAAATCCCTATTTTACCTCACATGGCATCTTTTGGAATATTCTCTCAATTTGAATTCAAAAATGTGAGTTGACATGTCCTTCCAACAAGGCAATAACTCCACCTTACATGTCATTTTCCTTGAGCCAAGTGGCATTTAATGCTTTCTTTCTTCCCCCCTCTCAAGTCATTTTAACAAATTTGAAATTCAAATTTATGCATTTATTGGCACATTCCCCAAATCTTGCACATCCTTCATCCATTCATAGCTTGAAAAGTGGCATCATACCATTGGATGAATGTTAGTCCCACATTGCTCAAATTTGGACATTCATCCATTTTGAAATTCTATAAATAAAGAGCTCATATCCTTGTTTGATCATCCACAATTTGAGTAAACCTAATCTACTCAAATTCATCTTCAAGCATTTGCAAGATTCATCCATCCATAGTTAGGTTATGCAGGTATTCATCTTGGAGCACATTTGAATCTTCACAAAAGTGGATCACTCATCAACACTCTTCATCATCTATCAACATTGCATCATTGGAGTTGGGAAAGGGCCAATTTTCACATCAAATTGGCACCAATTCCCCCATGGGATCAAGAGTTTGCATTGCTTTCAATAGGATTTAATCTACTTTCTTGTTCCTTCATTATTTTCTTCTCTTCATTCCTATTTTATGTTTTGTTAATGTATTTTATGGGGAATCCTTGTTCTTACTTGCATTTGATCTCCTAATGTATTCATTTGTTGTGTTTTGCAGGTATTTAGATTAGGGTTCACACCTTCATTAGCAAAAAAATCTACAACAGCATTGGCTTCTCTATAAACATGTGATATTTTAACTTTATCAAATTTAGCCAAGGTCAAGATGGCATCATCAATCCAAGATTTTATTGTCCATGAAGGGGGAGACTTGCCGCGGAGGCTGTCAATTATATTTTTGGAGTCACCTTCAAGCCATAGATTTTTAAAGTTAAGAATTTGGACTAAATTTATAATGTGAAAAGCGCCAGCCACCTACGCTAAATGATTGGTTTGGGAGTTGAGAGGAGAGGTCGTCACACCAAGGAAATTTCCAAAGGAATCCCTTAAGACACCACCACAGCTCGCCGCCCCCGGGTTACCCTTATCCACACCATCAAAGTTAGCTTTGACCCATCCATTAGGCGGAAAAGACCAACGAACACCCTCTTCGTCCTTCTTGGCTTTCTTTGGAGTGTAAGACAAGTCCAGGCTAATGTTCCATTCCTTAGCAACTATAAGGTCATAGGATGAATGTCCTACTTTCTCTGACAAGCAACCTTTCTGGAGCAAGACATTAAAATTTTCCTTCAAGAATCTTACAATTTTATCAAAAAACAATATCCACAGGAGCTTCTTTATCTCTATAAATTCTATTTTTGTGTTCTTTCCAAAGACCCCAAGTAACATGAGGGAAAGAGAAATCCCATAAAAGCCTGAGCATAACATTTTTAGTCGGGGCTTTCCATTGAAGGAAGAAGTCTTCAATGGACGAAGGAAAAACCCAAGAAAGATGCCACAAGCTAATAAATTTTTCCCAAATCATAGCAACAAATGAGCAATGAAGGAACAAATGATGCACAGATTCGGCCTCCACCTTACAAAGAGAGCATCTGTTAGGTATTTGAAATCCATGTTTGTAAAGGTTATCAATCGTGAGCACCTTATTTTGGAGAAGGATCTAGAAAAAAATGTTGATCTTAGGGATCAAATGTTTGAACCAAGCCTTCAACTAGAAAGGAGGAGAGTCTTGAGATGAAGTAATCCTAGCGAAGGTAGATGAAATAGAGTAATTTCCCAAGGGTTCATCAAACCAGACAAGACGATCTTCCAACTGGTCAGAGCAAAGTCTAATAGCCAGCAAATAAGACTGGATAGGAGCAATAGCCTGACTGACAAGACACAGATCCACCCATTTACTATTCAATCTATAGTCTTTCACATAATAGCCATAACGGGCCTTGCAATTCTCAGCCCATTCACTAAAGGAATTGTTTTTTAAAAGGGGCTCCTTGAAAAGCCATCTATCCTCCCAAAATATGGTATGATTTTCGCTTCACCTGCCAGCCAGTTCCAGAGTCCACAATATTCTTGCCATTGATTAGATTATTCTAGTAGGTAGAACCTCTAGGAAGAAGGTGGGATTCCTTCAGAATAATAAAGGAACAGTTATTTTCTAAATATTTTCTAGCCAGGATTTCTGTTCATTCCCCTAGAGATGAAACTATTCTCCAAATTTGTTTTGCTAAAAGGACTTTTTTAACCGTTCTGATTCTTCTAAGACCTAATCCTATGACCTTTTTTGGTCTAGAAACTAGATTCCATCCAATTAAAAGAAGTCTTTTTTTTCCTCCAACACCCAACCAAAGAAATATTTTTTGAATCTTCTCGTACATATACTTAGTTACTTTTAATGTTTTCTTTTTTATTCTAATGCATTTAGAAGAATATATTTTTATAACTCAAATAAATCTTTGTTTCCCCACAAAACAAGAGATACATTTAAATTCAATTATTGTAAAAATGCAAAATATATGTCTCGTGTCATCGCATTCTTCTTCTCCTAAGGTTTGTTCATTCATTTTCCATCTAAAATGGTATAAATTAGTCTTGAATGACTATGGGGATCTTTTTTCTTTGAGTACTATTTGTTCTAAAACTTCTATCATACCTTAAATTCTGGAGGGAAATAATTATTAGTAACAAAACTAATTATTTAAAAATTTAAATTATATTTAATTTTTCAAAAGTAATTTTTAAAGAAAATTTTGATTGTAAAATCATTCTCCTAAGATTATTAATTAAAATCATTTTGAAAAAAATATTGTTATTCAAATAATGAAATAAAAAAATCAAAGATCATTTTCCTCTTTCATCCATATGGTTATTAATCTCCTGTCAATTTACTTTTCATAAGATATTTAAATAATAATTTATCAAACAATTGATTAACCTAAACAAAAACATAAAATATAGATGTCCATAGAAGCCTAAAAAATATTAAACTAAAATACATAATACCTTAAATTTTGGACATAAATTATTATTATTAACAAAACTTAAAATTTATAAATTTAAATTCTATTCAATTTATAAAATTTGATTTACTAAAAAAATTATTTTAAAAAATCATTATCCTCATATTATTAATTAAAATCATTGATGATTAATTAATTGAGATTGGAAGTAATGGTTACATTGTAAATAATGAAGATGACCTATGGTTTTATTTTACATTTCCATAATCAATTTCCAACTAAAAACAATTGATGTGGAAACACAAAAATGAATCTCTTGTTTTATCCAAGTGATTTTTAATCTCTCGTGCATTGTTTGTCATATAACATTAAATAAGTACACTATAAAATAACCTCCCATCAAAATATTCACCTCCTACTATAAACTAGCCTCCTGTTATTCCATATTGAATAATTAACATGTTCTCCATTTTTTACTCATTCAAACAATTGCAAATATTTTACAATATTTACACTTCCCATTGCATTGCAAAAACAAGTTCCTTCCTTATTTCCCATTAGGTGCCGATTTACGATGGACCCCTATTAGCTAATTGTTGCATGCCTATGCATGCGACTACTAGTGATAAAATACTTTAGGCATACCATATATTTCTACTTAGGATAAATGAAAATTATTTAAAAGATTTAAAACTCTCCTAACATTTTCAGACCCTTATAACATATGACTTGATTTTAAATGATTCGACAATTAACAACTAGGAACACTAGGTGCTAGGGGCTGATAAATAAATGGGTTAGATGACATTAGTTGTAACTTGATTTACTAAGAATGGCCTAACACTAGTTAACTTCAAATTAGAATGTATGCAAGGGATTTAACACATAGGATTTTTCAAAATGGTTTAGGACATAGATAAAACCCTAGAACAAAAGGTAAAACTAAAACCCTAAGTTGCAAGAATCATTCCAGACCAGAAAAGGAAACCAAATATGCATCTAAAATCAGTTGAACAAAATATTTTTAGGGGTTCCACTAGTTTCATTTCAAGGTTTCATTACCAAAATGGGGTTTGACTATGGTAAAACCTCATTGACTAAAAAAAACATTTTTCCCTCTCTCTTTGTGTGTTGTAAATGTACAAGTTCATAGGTTGAAGAAAATTTGAAGATCTCAAAAGTGTAAAATTGCAAAGTTACATTTTTTTGAAACCTTTGTTTCCATCTCATGGAAACTCATATCTTGAATTTATTTCTAACTATCTGACTATGAAACCTAGAGGATCTGGAAATGCAAACACAGGAGGAAAGGAACTAGAAATAAATTTTGGAAAGCCTTACAAAGACCCATGCACCCATGGGTGAGTGAGTCTTAGATAGCCTCCTGAAATAGTGTTTTTGTGACTGGTAAATAGTATTCTCCCCTTCTCATATTTGTAGAAAGTTTTGTGTTTTTTTCAGTGTTGAGCTTCATCTACAAGATCAAAGTGGTAGCTTGCATTTTTGAGTTGATTTTCTACTTTCAAATTTTCTCCCAAAAGTCATGTTTGACCTTGACCCATGTCCTTCAAAGCATAAGGAAACCTGGAGATTCTCACATTGGGTTGATTCACCTAGGGATTGTTAATCAATTCATTATGGGGATCTCATTCCCTAATGAATGTAGGAAGGTAGGGTCTAATTTCTCCCTTTGGACTTACCTTTCCATTTTGGGAAACCCTATTTTCCTTCATTTTTAGTGCTTCTACAAATATTTGTTTCCTATAGAATGCTCTATAATCTGCTAACTATATATTGATATGAATCTAAAAGAGATATGTTAATTTTTTCAAATCTCAATTTCATTTTAGACTTACCTAAACAAATTTCTCCCCAACCAAACAAAGAATGAAAATAACATGATTTGAACTACAGTTTCCCTCAATTATTAGCTCAAAAAATCATCATTTATACAAAAGAAATTTTCAATAATTGTCTTGGATAGCTTAGTATTAAAATGTTAAATGAAGACTCGTGGCTATGGTTTACTACTAGTGATCCATGAGACCCATTAGAGAGATACTTGATTTTCTGCAACATAATATTTTCGCTACCAAAGAGTCTTGAAATTAGGTTTCTAAAGGCTTAGCACTCTGAAAAATTTGATGTTGTGTAGACTAAAAGCCTTCATAGCAAAGAAGAATAATTTATACTAAGAATAGAATAGTTGTGAGTTTAAAAGATTAAAAAAAATTCCACCTCTTAAATAATAATTGATTAAAGACTTCAAGCTTTAGGGATGCATAATTCTAAAAGTAAATCTTCTACAGGAGTGATTGATAGGAATTTATTGAATCAAAATTAAAAACCACAAAATATAAGAATAATTGACATAACATTAAAACTACAAGATATGTATAGTTCAAAAATCTAAACATAACCCTCCATGGTTAAAATAATAAATAAATAGAGACTTCAAAGTTGTGGAGAAGAAAATGTTAATAGAATATTTATGGGGATAAATTACAAGTATTTTGAAAGGTACACTTTATACTACAAATAAGAGTAATTGACATATCCACTAGCATTTATGGACAAGTTACAACTAAGAAAGAAACCATGCACCTCCTAATCCATAATTGATTAAATGCCTACAACTTTTGTGATCCATAATCTTATAAGAAAAATAATCTAGAAGGATTCCATCATTAATATACATAAAGAAAGAAGGAAAATAAATTAATATTAACCTTGGCGTAGCTCTATAGAGATAAAAACATGAAAAACACAAGAAAAAATAATTATTCAAAAGACTTGGTAGAAGATAAAAATGAGAGAAATAAAAACTAATTGTAAAATAATGGTGAAAAAAAAAATTACTTTACATTTACTATATGATTTTCTAATAGCATACACTTAACATATCATGTATGGTTGAACAAAGAAACCTTAATTTTTATTGAATGGTTCAAACCCCTAGTATTTGGACAATGCTCATGTGCTTGTTATTATAGAGGATTCTTGATTGTTTTTTGGACATTCGTATGTAAAAAATTTCAAATAGATAATAATTTTCCAAGGCCCTACTATTTTGTGCTCCTAATGAACTCAATGAGATTGAAGTTATTCAGCAATTAAATCATTTGCATTTTAATATCAAAGATACCTTGGCCCAATAAACAATATAGGATAATTTTAGTTTGGATCAAGAATGATCCTTAAAATATCTAAAGAAATATTTAATTATGTTTTAGGTTTCTAATTTTTTTAAGTGTTCAAAAAATATTTGAGCATATTTCCTAACCATTCTTATTTAGGATTCTTTAAAAAACATGTTAGAGTTACTGAAGGACTCAAGTTTCCAAGATCACTTACAAAACTAAAAGCAATCTTCTACAAGAAAGAAAAGCAAGAGCATAAATTCACAATAATGGATGCAAGATAATATTAGATCAAATGTGATCAATATGCAATGCACAAGATTGAAATAAAATAAAATTGGAATGAAATATAATGATTTATAAATGAGAACCCTTTAGTTATATATCGAAGGTGAGACATAGGAGTAGACAGGATCACAACAAGTTTCTTAATCCTTTGTTGTGAGACAACTAACTAATCAAATATTAAATGACCTAGGAAACAAGAATTAGATTCCATTATCAGATAAGATAATATCACATGACACCTAAGAATTATAGAAATATTCTTAGGAATTAAGTAAATTTAACATGTAAATAGAACCTCTAAGGGAACTAGATCTGGCTAAAATACTTATAATACACCAAAAAAATGGAATTTTAGGCATTTTAAATAAAATTGTCACTCTAACATGTTTGTCTCAGTTTGAGTTCTTTAATAAAATCTTGAATTATATATTGAACTAGCTCCCTCAAGGTATAATGTTTTAATTCTATATGTTTTTTTCCTTATTCTTTTACTAAAGGACATCATTGAATTTAATAATTCATTCATGGATCAGTGTTATTGTTAACTTGTGTTATCTAGAGAAATTTATATCTAGATCAAAAATATTGAGCCACATGCTTCTAAAAATGTCAACAAAATATAATGAGATATGGTATTCATTACATTATTCCAACTACATGGAATCAAGCACTTGCAAGTGAGTTTGGCATCAAGTTCTTTGAAACTCTTCTAATTCACATTCTTGTAGCACTTGCAATATTTATTCATATTTGTTTGGTACTTGCAATCTCCTATTTTGTCTAGGTATTATGGATCTTTTAAACACAAGAAACTAAAATTACGTGAATGTTTGTTACAACCAAATACTTTCAAACTTAACAAATCAAATGAAGCAGACCATTGAATGGAGACACATATGGCGAAGGGCAGGAAGCAATGGAAGGGGTAATTTTTGAAAGTCTCTGAAGTTGCAAATGTGGATGAGGATGATCCACTGGATGGAGGCTTGGAGTGGCCACTATTTTCTTCAGCAGAGCTTGTTGAGAAGCGGAGGCATTTGTGGATGTTGGGTCAGGTGTGGTCACCAGTGGTAGAGAGAAGGATGGCTTCTACAATAGGGGTTGTTAGTGTTGAAGGTAAGGAGGACTTTTTCAATGCTTGGAATCCTATTTGGTTTAGATTTGGAGACTATTTTTTTTTTCCTGCGGTGGATGGAGATGGTTCTCTGGCTTTTGCTCTATTGGATGCTTTCATTGTGTCTCCCTTGTTGGTGCTCTTCAGTGGTGCTACAGGTGGGGAATTGTTTGATGACTGGGATGGGGTTTTGTTGATGTTCTGGCTTTAGATGGACATAGGAGGGTAAGTCTATTACCCTCTATGTTTTTTGGTGCTAGATGGTTGCCCCTTCTATTTTCCTTTTCCCTATAGGGTGTGTGGGGTTGTGTGGGCTTCCTTGAAGTTTTTGGGTTGAAGAAGGGGCTTATTTTTGGTTCTGCTTGGGGTAGTAGGATGGCTTGGGGGCTTTATTTATTGGCCCTTTATTCTTCTCACTTGTTTTGGGGTGTTTGTTGCTTCCGTGCATTCACTGTTTGGTGGCTTGGTGGGTTGGATGAGGTTTCCTTTTGGTTGGGAGTGTGGAGTTTTTGGGTTGAAGAGGGGGTCTATTTTTGGTTCTGCTCTATGTAGCAGGATGGTTTAGGGGCTTTATTTGTTGGCCCTTTCTTCTTCTCAATTTTTAGGGTGTTCTTTTCTTTTGTGCTTCCTTTGTTTGATGGCTCTCTTCTGGGGGTTTTGCTGGCACAGTTGTGGTTTGCAAATGGCTAGTGGATTTCTTTTCCCATTATCTTTCTTTGGTGGCTATTTTGGGTTGTTGGCCCATTTGGTGGAGTGGTAATGTCACTCAAATCTAGGTATTTTCTTCCTTGTGCTCTGCTAGGCTTTTTGTAGACCTACACTGGTGTCTCCATGAGTTTTTCAAGATGAGAGGAGGTGTCTTTCTTAATCCCTTGCTTATGATGTGGCCCCCATGTGCCTTTTTGTTCTTTGTTGGTGTATGGGGAATGGTGTTTTGGTTGGACCTCCTTGTGGGGTTGGAGTTGGTGTTGTATGAACTTTGTTTTGTGCTGAAGGTTTTGAGGGCTAGGTGGCTTTTAGAGATAATTTTGAAAACCCAATTGTTACTACTATTGTTGCTTGCTTTGGTTCTCCTCCTTATTGCAGTCCCTTCTTTCTCTCTGAGTAGTAGGTCTTCTATTGAGGTGAAGACCTCTCCTTTGGAGATGGAGTCCTCTCTCTCTTGGGTTGAGGTGTATTTTGTGGTTGCAGGTCTCTTTCAGCTTTTCCCATTAAGTGGGTTACCATTTCTATTGAGGTGGAATTGAGTTATGTAGGAGTGCTATGACTGTGGTGGTTTGGATGAGCTAGGTTTTGTCTACTATAGAGGTGGAGAGCAACTAGTTTTTATGGAACACACTTGGAGCCTCGCATTCTTGGAATGACCTGTCTTATAGAGAGGGAGAGGGTATGTTGATGGGAAAGGTTTTGTATGCTTTTGGGGCTCTACTTCTATAGACCTATGTATTAATTATTTCTGACAATGGTTTCACAAGACTAATCTACTTGAGTGACTGGTTTACTATGGCTTGGTTGTTGTAGGATTCTCTCTTTGGTTTTTGGTCCCTTCCAAAACTTGGTTGTCTTGGATTGTTGGTCCCATCAAAACTAATGGATTCTAGATCTATGTAATATCTAGGTTCTAGGTTGGGCAACTGGGCTTGTCTATTGGTTTGTCTTTGTTTTGTTGTGGGGCTTTATTGACTTCTCTTCTAGCAGCCTAACCATCCTTGTATGGGTTTTGGTCCCTTCAAAACCTAATGGTTTCAGGTCCATTCAAAACCTATTTTTCCTCTTTATCAAAAACAAATCAAATGAAGAAAAAGGTCTAGTCAACATTGCAATAAAGTATAATTGCTACAACTCATGAAGCTATTAAGATTCATAACCCTCTTGATTCTTTTTCTTGATTATTTTATTATTTCTTTTTTAGTAAATTATTTTCAAGATTCATGTTTGTCTTTCAAAATAAAATGTGAACACTAATTGGGGCCTAGTCTCTATGGATATACCCATAGTGAATTCTTTGTTAAACTATGCTAGGCTCTATAAGCTTTTGTAGGGCATTGTAAAATTTATAAAATATAAAAAAATATTATTTGTAAATTTCATGGTAAACCAAATGTAAAACCATGGAATTTGCTCAATTTCTAACAAGGGCCAATTTTTTAAAACCACCCTACCAGGACATTGCAAGAACTATGCTATAGTGTAACCCTTGTTTGTAATGAATCTAATATTAAAAGGTTGTAAATGTTTTCCACTACAAGAAGAAAGAAGAATCAAGATTCGAAACCCTCTTTAATACAATTCCATTATTTTTTCAAGCAAGTAGCAAGGTTTAAAAAAAAATTAAAAACACTCTTATGTTCTTTTTTCCTCTCCAAAAATTCAATGAATACCTTAAATGCATATTCATAAATACCTAAAGGTGATATTCAAAACCACCTCAAATTCATTTCTCCTTTTGATTCATTACAACCTTTTTTCAAATATAAAATATTATCTAGTTTTTAATGAATATCTATATTCTCTAAAAAATAGGTAACATGACTCCTTTATCATGTTTTGAAAGTCAATTTGTATTTTTTGATTAATGAAGAACCTTCCTATAAAAATGTCTTAAAGAAAAAACATATTTTTATTTCAAACATCTTTTAATAATTTCAAATGTATTCTAACATCGATCTAATTATTTCAAATGTATTTTAACATCTATCTAATAATTTCAAAATGATTGTCTAATAAATTCAAAAAATAAGCAATTTAATATACACATTTAAAATTAATAAACTACAGAACAAAATACATAAATTTTAATAAACCTTTTTAAGTCCATTGAACTTAGGGGAGAGCAGTCCATAGTGGAGCACCTAACTTTGTGTTTCTCAAAATCATACATGGAAATTTCAAATCACTCTCAATTCTATACAAAAGTTTATTTGGCAACTCATGTGATTCTATATTTCGTTTTAGAGCCACATCATCAAATATGATGCCACATCAGCATACTTCTTGATGGGGTATCAAAAAAGGCCCCCCAAAAAAGGTGACACCTATAGTGGTGCACTAATTTGTGTTTTATTATTGTGTTGATTTGGCATCACATGATTTTCCACTTTGCGTACTTTATGGATAAAAGTGTTTTGCAATTGGATATTAAAGTGCTCCATTATGGGACCCATTAAGGACTACTTCCTTCCCCACTATTGGACCCTGCTCCAATATAGGCTCCTCTCCCCTAGTTTATTTTGGTTAATTGTCCAATTTATTTAGAAATTATTTGTGGACTTGGTGGTCCCATAAATATTTAAGTTTTCTATTTATTTTGAAGTAGTCATGTTAAAGTTGTATTAATAATAATAATATTAATTTGTACAAGTAAATTTTTAAAAAAATAGAGATAGATGTTAGAAAAAAGAAAAAAGAAAATAAAAAGTGAAGGCACTTGAAATTTTGGGTTGCTCCTTATTTCCAACCCCTTATTTTCAATTCTTAAACTATAGCTTCTTCATTAAAATAGAGAAATATTTTAAATTTTAATTTTCTCATAATGATAAATTACACTCCAACTTTTTAAATTCAGTCACATGAAGATACAAGATTACAATAAATATTTAGGGGAACATGTTTTTGATTAATAAAGAAAGGTTCTGAAAAGGCTCTGATCCCCTTTACATAGAGAAAGACTTTATTTTGGTTAGCTGATCAATTTATTTAGAAATTATTTGTGGACTTAGTGGTCCCATTAATATTTAAGTTTTTTATTTATTTTGAAGCCGTCATGTTAAAATTGTATTAATAATATTACTAATAATTTGTACAGTTAAAAATTAAAAACAAATAAAAACAATGTTAAAAAAAGGAAACAATAATTGTGAAGCCACATGAAGATATATGATTACAATAGAGACATGATTTTAATTAAGAAAGCAGGGTTTCGAAAGAGCCCTGATCCCTTTTACATAGAGAAAGATATAGCTTTATGCACAGCAAAACAGTAAGGAACAGTGAAGAGGAATGGAACAACTAAAACAGAAACCAAGAGACAGAAGAGAAAGCAGAGGAACTACAACGGAACACCTGAGAACAGAAACCAAGAGACAGAAGAGAGAGCACAACCAAGCAGAACTAACATGTAACAAATTCCAGATCACTTTCCGGAGGAGCCGTGGCGCAGGATTCATAATTCCAGATCACTTTCTGGAGGAGCCGTGGCGCAGGATTCATGCAGATCAAATTCGCAATCAGAGCATCTATACCCATTCCCGTGCAGAGCATCTCCGCAGTCGTCGCAGTTAAACCCATGTGGATATCTAACATAGGTGAGGCAATGTTCTGGGTGCATCGGATGCTGTATGAACTGCTACATCTTTAACGCAAGTCAGTAAAATGTCGCATAAAAGAAAATAGAGGAGTATAACAGAAAGCTTGAATGGGTACCTTTTTTTCAGCCATATTAAGCGTGGCACAGGATAAATGCAGGTCAAATTTGCAAGCAACGCATCCATACCCGTTCCCGCGCCCTTCCTTTCCGCAACCGTTGCATTGAAACACACGTGGATATCGAACATAGGCGAGGCGATGCCCTGGGTGGATGGGATGCTGTATGGCCTGCTACATCTTTAACGCAAGTCACCAAAATGTCGTATAAAAGAAAAGAGAAGACAATAGTTGCATAACATAAAGGCTTAAATGTGTACCAATTGTTTAGCCGTATTAATGGTGGCACAGGATATATGCAGATCAAAATTACAAACACCGCACCCATATCCAGAACCCTTCCCATTCTCTCCGCAAGCGCCGCATCTAAACGTATTTTTATATTTGAAAAAGCTGAGGCGGTGCCCTGGGTGGCTCGGATGCTGTATGCCCTGCTACATCTTTAAGGCAAGTCACTAAAATGTCGTATAAAGCAAAAGAGCAGACAATAGTTGTATAACAGAAAAGTTTGAATGGGTACCCTTTCTTCAGCAATTTTGACCCTGGCACAGGTTATATGCAGATCAAAATCGCAAGCAACGCACCCATACCCGTTCCCGCGCCCGTCCTCTCCGCAACGGTTGCAGTAAAACCCATTTGGATATCGAGCATAGGTTAGGCGATGCCCTGGGTGGATCGGATGCTGTACGATCTGTTACATCTTTAACGCAAGTCACTAAAATGTCGTATAAAAGAAAAGAGAAAACAATAGTCGTATAACACAAAGGTATATGCGTATCACTCGTATCAACCGTGGCACAGCGTATATGCAGATCAAAATTGCAAGCAGCGCATGCATACCCGGAACCCTGCCCATCCTTTCCGCAACCGTCGCATATATAGCTATTTTTATATTTAAAAAAGCTGAGGTTGTGATTTGGGTGGCTCGGATGACGTATAACCTGCTACATCTTTAACGTAAGTCACTAAAATGTCGTATAAAAGAAAAGAGAAGAGAGAAGACAATATGTGTATAAGAGAAAAGCTTTGAATGGGTACCCTTTCTTCAGCCATATTAACTTTGGCACAGGATGTATGCAGATCAAAATTGCAAGCAACGCATCTATGCCCGATCTTGCCAGCATCCTCTACGCAAGTGCTGCATTTAAACCCAGGGCGGCTCGGAAGCTGGATGAGCTGCTGCATCTTCAACGCAGATCACTAAAATGTCGTCGCCCAGCTAGTACGGACGAAAAGAGAAGACGCTAGTTGCACGACAAAAAGCCTGGAGTGGGTACTATTTATAACGGGTGAATAGTCACAGGGAGAAGTCCTCTGATCGTCCTCCACACCGTTCATCTTTCGCTGCAATTTAAATACTTTTACAAGTCCGTCCAAGGCAAATGCGAATCATATACCAATACCCTATCGGCATCCTCCTTTTTCAAGTCCGTCTAACGCAAAGAAATCTTATCTGCAAATGTGAATCATATACCAATACACTATCTTCCATAGTGTGGACGCAATAATTTTCTTGGCATCTAATTCTGTAAGTGCCGAAAGGCGTGAGAATAGATTTGTCAAGAATCCAAAATGTTGGAATGATTTTATGCTTTTTTTATATTGAATAAAGCGGTTCATAAAGGAGCTGTTGGAATGAATTGAGACTGTTATTTGAGCTAATTGAGTGGCTAAGAACATAATCTCTTTCGTCTTATATAAACACGGACGCCGCTATTCTCTCTACAAAAACGCAAGCGAAGGCATGTATAAAACATCATACCAAATCATTAAGCAGGGATCCACGAGACTGGAGCGGAAGTGATGGGAGATATGGAATGGCACAGCATTATATTATTATTATAATAGAATAATTAAATGTATTATATATTTATTAATGTATTTAGGTTTATTATATATGTTTATAATGTAATTAAATTTGTATTATTATATTATATTATATTATATTTATTATCATGTAAATAAATTTATATTATTATTTTATAATTAATATTATATTAAATTATAAATTATTAAATTTATTTTATTGTTATATTATATTATATATAAATAATTATTTTAAAATATATAATAATTATTATATTTTATTATTTATAGATTACTTGTTTTCTTATAACTTTTCTATATTGAATGGATTAACAAAAATATAACCATTATTGTTGGATTTGACCTGGGGATCCAACTCAAAAAGTTGGACTTGCAAGTCAATTCCCAAAGACATAAATAAATAAATTTACAAATGATAACTTGATTGAATTATTTCTTGGTGGTATTAAGGATCATATCCAACATGAGATATGCATGTTTAATCATCTTATGGTATCTAATTCTTTTATCATGGCATATAAGATAAAGAAAAAAAAAAATGTCTCCTAGAAGGAAAGGGTTAAATAGTTTGTGAGAGAAGAGGATCCTAGCACAATCATTCCCTCAACCTACTAGATTGATTCATCCAAAATTTATAGAAAATAGAGTAAAATGGTTATTGGTTAATTGTGATAGAAAATACAATTTAGGATATAAATTTTATAAGTTCTATAGTGAAGTGCCTAGTGAGGAAGAAGAAATTTTAGACATCATCAATGAACTAAATGAGGAATTGGGAGATGCCTAAAAAACCATCTCTTTCCTTTCACTTTTTAGAATTAGCACTTTGAAAAATCTCGAGGTCGTAGGATTTTTGAAAAAAGAGAGTATCAATATTGATAGAATTAAGCAAAACTCACAATTTTATCGACAAGAAGTTAGTTTAGACTTGGTATGTGAATGGAAATAGAGGACCAAAAGGAAATCAAAAGTGGTAACTTTTATTTTTTTTTTAAATGCTCTAAGATGGGAAATTGAAGATAGCCACACTCACAAATTGAAGATGTGATATAAAAATGATTTGCAATCCTTATAATCTAGTTTCTAGACTAGTTTTATTTTTAAATGGTGGAGATTAAGAGAGTCAAATAAGGGGAGCACACAGTTCTCCTATTTTTCATAAAAAATATGATAGTGTTTGGTGTGCTTGCTCTAAAATGTTGACTTTATTAAGTATTTCACAAGTCACTTTGATGGAAAATCAAACAACATCATGTATTTTATGCCTTTTTTTGTTAATTTTAATTGATAGATAATTTTTAAATAATTTTCAAAGTGGAAACATCATAAAAATAAAAGGTTGAGCATGCTCCCCTTATTTTCTTAAATAAAATAAAAAATAATGTTTTTTAATGTGTATAGAATAGAGAAACGAATGTAAAAATTTAATTTATTTCAAATTTGGATAAATGGATAAAAAAGGACTCTAAAAATACTATACATAGGTTTTTGGTACAAAATAATACATTGTCAAAATAAATTAGATATCAAAACTTAAAAAAATTGAAATATATTAAAATTATATATTTTTAGAAAGGTAAGAGAGAGTTTGATGTCATTGTGGAATTTTTTAGATCGAAATTGAATTATGTGTAAACTTGATGGAGATCACACTTGGAATTCATTTTTGTTTCAAAATTTATAGAAAGCATTTATTTGGCATTGACTTACAAGTCCAACCCTTTGAGTTGGATGCCAAATATAATCCAACAATAATAGTTAAAATTATCCAAGGTAAGTTATAGTATGAGAACATTGTATGTGTTTATTTATATTTGAGAACTAAAATTGGTTAAAAATCATATGCATCCCATGGGTTTTAACCAACTTTCTTTGTTTTACCTTAAAAACTACGCATTATATGACATATAATCACACTTTTATAGTTTTGAGAAATAAAGATCATTGTTTGACTAATAAATCACCTTTTCTTATTTTATTGATACAAAATATTAAAATTGTATATTTTTCTATTGAATCCATAGTTTGAATGATTATTTTCATATTTTGAAGAATTTAAATTTCATAATTACTAATCATTTTTTTATTATTTTGATCAATTAGATCTATAACTTAAAATATCATACCAAAAGAATTGATAAAAAAACTAAAATATTAGATTAGCGTGAAGACTAGTTCTAGATAAGAAAAAAATGTGTAATTTAGATTTTAAGTCTTTGAGTTGTGTTCTCTTCAAAGCTATAAGTCATACATTCTAGTTTTAGATCTATAAGTTATAAAGATAATTTTCTTATGAATACCTTGTTTTTATAAATAATGTTAAAACATTTATCTCATACTCAAGGACCTTCTTAGAATCATTATTCTATTGCTAAGTTAAGAGTATTCATAAAAAATTTCATACTACACTATGATAGAAAGAGTGATAATTCATTTCACCCATCAACATAGTATACTATGCATCCATTCTATTTTTAAGGTTACTTGAAACCACACAAAAAATGCTCTTCTTATACTTTCATGTTATTTTTGACAAGCGTTATGTTTCAATATTATTGCACTAGGTTAAGTTTATTCAGTAATCTTGTCTTGTACATATTTTTCTAATTATGTTTTTATTATTTTTATGTTTTGTTTTTATTGTTTTTATGTTTTAATCTTTGTGTTCCCTCTTATTGTTGTTGTCTTCAGCCAATAGAATGATGGGTTATTAAATTATTATTTCATACTCATAAAAAAAAAAAAAGATATTGATGCCTCCGAGCTAAAACATAAAAATTAATTTCTATATTAGTATACAAACCCTATGTTTACCATTGATCTAATGGAATTTCAATTAAATATTTCATGATTAAGGTTATAGTATAGGTGTTTGTGTTAAATAATGTTATTTTCATGTTGTATAGGTCGGTGTCTTAGTGTACATCACAAAATACATTTATCTAATGTGTTTAAATAATAGGAAATATAATAGCATCACTATATTGGTTCAATTCACCATTACGTAATTGTTACATCATTTAGTGTAAGTTCTTAGTTTGTTTTCATGCATTTACTCATGGTTTGGTGCCCTTATATGAAGTCTAGTTCAATATTAGAAGGTACTATATTGGTGGAATGATTGAATACAACCATAAACTATGACTACTTAAATCCTTGTTCTCTACCTAATACATATTCTCTTTGGTGAAAATTCTCAAATTATAGCCTCACAAAAATTATTCACACTTTAGGCTATAATTGATTATTTTCTACTTATAGCTAGTAGGTAAATAAGTCAAAGAACATTCTTTATTCTCAAAATTCTAGTGTTGTCACCTTTCCTAGTCTGCACTATTGTTATGTTCCCACCATTCCAATAATCCCTTCATTTCCCCTATGTATACTAGCTTCCATCTATCCACTTTCTCTATATACTATCTTTTAGGAGCATATGTCAATTATTATGATGGTATATTAGAGTGGGAAGTCATCCTCCACATTTTCTATTCACCCAATATGTACTAGCCAATAGATCCTCTTGTCTCACACATATACCATTTATCTTCATTTTTAGAGTGGGAAGTCATCCTCCACATTTTTTCTATTCACCAAATATGTACTAGCCAATAGATCCTCCCCTCTCACACATATACCATTTATCTTCATTTTTAGAGTGGGAAGTCATCCTCCACATTTTTTCTATTCACCCAATATCTACTAGCCAATAGATCCTCCCCTCTCACACATATACCATTTATCTTCATTTTGATATGTTGGGGATGTACCCACTTTTTGGAAACCATTATATTTGGATTATAAGTGGTGATTTTCTATTATTTATCACATTCCTACTAATTTACATGTGTAATAAAAATGAATTGAATCCACTTGATGGTGTCCATGGAAGATTTTTCTACAACCATGTATCTTGTGTTGAAATCCTCAATTGGTCCATATTTTTTATTATTGGATTATATATTTTGTTGTATCTTATGTGTTTTCAATGATATTTACCTAACATATGTTGTGTTTAGTAGTAGCAAGTATAATATATTCTTGATGGAAAGTACCTTGCTTTTATGGTTTATCACTAAGAACCTTATGGTTCTTACATAGAGGTATAGTGGGATGATGTTTACAATTTAATTGTCAACTAATTTTTCAACAAAAAGAAATGTGATACATTTATATTGATAGAGGATAAATTAGTCAGAAGAACTAGTTATTATGGTGAGATGTTTTGTTTTTACTGTTATAGACCTAGTTGTTGATCAAAAGGTTGATGATCACACAACATAAATCTCATATTCAACTTCAAGGAGAATAAATGTTTTCCTTTGAATTAACTAAAATATTTATTATGAAAATAATTTCTCGTATTAATTGTTATATCTATGAAGAATGATAGATCCTATGCCCCTACATGTGAATAAATGGGAATATTTCTAAACATTACTCAACTCCCATATGTTAGAGTCACCGAAGGACTCAATTCTCCAAGATCACTTATAGAAACCAAAAATAACCTTCTAAAAGAGGGAAAATCAAGAATATGAATTTGCAATAATAAATGTAAGATATGTATAATATGCAATAATTAAGATTGCATTGATATATTAGACTAACACAATTGAACTAAATTATCAATGATGTACAAATGATTCCTTTCTTATAAAGGAAAAGTGTGAGATAGGAAAAGACAAGATATTGGCATGTTTCTTAATCCTATATAATGAGACAACTACCTAAACAAATATTAAATGACCTAGGAAAAAAATATTAAATTCCAAAATAGAAGATAAGATCTAGTGACAACTAACACTATCTAGAAATATTCCCTCCTAGGTCCTAAGTGGAATTAATATGTAAAATGACCTACATAGGTAAAACACCTATTTATACCAACACCCTCCTTAGGTATAACTTAGGGAGTGTTATTATGTGAAGATGCAAAGATGGATCCTAGCTATGAGGGAATGTTAGGCACCCATGTACAAATGTAATACAATCTCTCACAAATAGATAAAATGAGAAGAGCTAGTGGGACAAGACTCCTCAAAAGAGATAAAAGAAAAGTTCTCTCAATGATGAATGAGAGAGAAAAAAGAACATGCAAGAAAAAATAATCCCAATAAGAGAGACAAAGAGAGACCGTGAAATCCCATTCAATAATGAGTCTCTTGCAATGGTATAAGCTTGACATTGAATGCTAAATAGTATTCAATTTCATCAAAAAAAATTGATCCCCTTAGAAAGAAACACAAATAGGATAATATGAAAGATGTCTTCCCATTCTTGAAAGGAATATGTGGGAAGAAGAATGACATGTGATGTCTCTGAACTATGCTCAAGTGTCTACATGTCAATCTGAAAATCTAATAAACTCCAAAAAGGTGTTCTAGGCTACACAATTGTAGATGCCAATCTCGAATATCCTAGAGATGGATATAAAACACACTCCAAAGACAAATATTCCTCCTTTGAAGATAAAGAAGCCTCCTCCAAATGTTGTCGAAAATTATCCACACTCACATCAAACTATGAAGAATGATCATGTAGAGAATAAACAAGAGGCTTAGAGTATTCCATCACAACAACTGAAGAAGGATAATCTCCATCAAAGAGAATATACATGTAATCAATGGTATTTCCAAAATATTATCAAATATGGGACTCAATGAAAAAACCAAAAACATTTCTCAATTATTCATCTCAAGTAGATGTAGTTGGAAGATGATGTAGATCTTGCTTCACTATATTGCATGAGACCAATACTATGCCAAAATGAAAATCATCAAATACTATAGAAAATGGACGAGATGGAATGCAAGGCTCAAGAATAGGATCTGATGTGAGAAATACGAAGTTTGAGAAGCCAAATGTCTTATCTAAATAATGGTCCACACTAGATGTATGATTAATAGTTGAAGGAACAATGTCACCATCAGAAAAAAATATATATAAAGGTGTACATCTAAGATGAATGATAAACCATCCTAGTAGCAAGAATCTCTCTACTATCCAAATCTTTAATGATAACTCTGTATGTGTTAAATGTGGAGAGTTAGTATCAACACAAACCTTAATGAAATGATTTATATTAAAGATTTACAGCCATTAAACTACTCAAATTTTCAATTCAAACAAATCTTTCAAGAATGTCTCATTATCCTCTATTTCTAAGGATTTATTAAACCATTTGGCCCTCAAATTTCTATGTGCACAATGGTTGTTAAAATGACAACTTAGAAAACAAGATTATATGATTGGTATGCAAGGTAAGGTGATTTCTATATGAAAATGTGTGCTGGAAAGGATACTAGAGAGTGTGATAAATGAACAAGTGGAGGTGGATGCTATTGTATTGTCCTAATTTATTTAAATTATTTTTCAAAAAATGACTAAATTCCCTTGACATTTTTTGGTTTAGGGATTTTATCTATGGCTACGACTCTTTTAGGGTTTTTCCTTACTCCTTTAGACACAATGTACCCCAACAACTTTCCCTTAGTTACCCCAAAAGAACATTTATTTGGATTTAGATATATCCGATACTTTATTGACCTGAAAAAATACCTTTTCTAAGTGTATACAATGATCTTCCTCCTTTTTAGAGTAAGAAATAAAGTCATCTTGATATACAACCATAAATAAATCAATAAAATAAAAAAAGATACATTCCTAGCTCTT
This sequence comes from Sequoia sempervirens, assembly GCA_007258455.2. NCBI lineage: Eukaryota > Viridiplantae > Streptophyta > Pinopsida > Cupressales > Cupressaceae > Sequoia > Sequoia sempervirens. The sequence continues at coordinate 489,243,445 of VDFB02000003.1, forward strand.
TGAAAAGTGGAACCTACATTTGTTAAGCCAAAAGGAATTCTCACATAGACATAGGTGATCCATGGAGTAGTGAATGTAGTCTTATAATACTTAGAATCCTTCACCTTTACTTGATTATAACCTAAAAAACCATACATCATTGACAACAACTCACAACTAGTCACCTTCTATAACATGGCTTCAATGTTCAACAATGGGTAATTGTCATTTAATGAGGATATGTTCAAATTCTTGAAATCAACACATAATCTTATGTCATTGTTCCTTTTTCTTATTGGTACCAGATTGGATACCCATGAAGAGTGTCTAATGGGTTTTATAATACCAACATCTCTCAAATTCACCAACTCCTCTTGCATCTTGGGAGCTATAGTAGGATTAATTCGTCTTTGCTTTTTCCTGAAAGGTTTAGCATTCTCCTTTAGAGGAATCTGATGCTGAAAAAATTCCTCTATGTAGGCCTTTAGGGCATTGTATGACCAAGAAAAGACATGTCTATATTTTCGAAGAAAGGAAATTAACATTTCCTTTAACTTTGGCTTCATCTGCTTTCCTACATAAACTTTCTTAGGGGAAATTTTAGTCCCCAAATTTACTTCCTCTAGGTCTTCAGGGTGAGCAACAATTTTCTTGGTCTTGCTTTTATCTTGACTATCAAAGACCCTTTCAAGAGTTGCAACACCTTTGGGGATTTTATTTGTCTTTAACTAGATGACCTCTTTCCCAAATACGATGTCCTTTCCACTAACCTTTTCCATAAATCCACCAAAGTTAATCTCCTAACCTTTATATTCATCAACACAATTCAAAAATTTGAGAATATCCTCGTCATCATTGAAAATTTTCCAGTTGTACACACTTTTAGGAATGCAAGGCCTTGTTTATATCTCAACCTTAGAGGTTCCTATAAAATTTATATCATCTAGTCTCAATGCAATGTTAGCAAGTAAGTCAACTACTCTATTCTATCCTCTTTCCATCCATACAATTCCAAAAGTATCAAACTGCTCAATGGAATCCCAGACAACATTTATGTATTACTTCATTTTGTTATATTTGCATGCATATTTGGCTCTTGCTTGCGATATCACAAGCTCATAATCACAAATTACCATTAAATTTTCCATTCCATGCTTCTTAGTGAATCTCAACCCCAATAATAAAGCTTCAGACTCTTCCACATTATTCGTAGAAACAAAAGATGGTGTGAAAGAGAAATTATAAGTACTACCACTAGGTGATACCTATAATATCCCTACACTAGACCCTTCTTTAGAACTTGCACCATCAAAATACATTTTCCAAAGTCCATTTTTGTTAGATAATATTAAAACCTCATTTTCTATAGGTGTAGGGCACCTATCAACTTCTCATAGTGCTTCTTCCATCTTGAAATCATTGATATCAATGTCTATGAAAATAATTGTGTCATCTTCGGGAGAATGCTCCAACATATGTGGGACCCTTGGTTCTCTCATCACTTAAACATCCTTAAGATCAATGGGAAATGTGGTGTAAGACATGTCACATTGCATAATGCCTCCCATAGATGCATTCCTTTTCTAAGATAGCATCATTCCATAATTAAGTGGGATATCCACTACTACCACACTAACTTTGAATTCTTTGTCAGAGTAAGATGCTAATTTATAAGGAAGTTCATTTATCACACCGATGATAGGGACCTCTTTTTCATCCATGAAATTACACTTTCCATGATTGCTATCAACTTCCAACCCCAGTGCATCCATGATTTTAGCTAGCATGATGTTGTTGGATACTTCAAACTCAATAATAAATTTTTTTATAAAATTTCCCCCAACCACCAAGGTGAGGGAAAATAGATCTATGTTCCTAGGATAAGTAGTTATAGAATTTCCTAGGAAGATATGGGGAATCTTAGTAATGAATTCCTTAAATTCCTTCTCTATTTTATCTTTTTCAGTTAGTTTGGGTGGAGTGAGAACCACTAAGTAATTATAGGCCATAGCATCACCATTGATAAGGGCTACTACCTTTTGCTTATCTTCATCTATTCTCATCATTCCAAGAAAAAGAATAGATAATTTTAATTAGCTAAGTAATTGAAACTTATCCGTAGGAGAATATTTGGGTTATTCAATTAGAAGCATAACTTGTTCATTTTTATCTCCTTTTGTTGATTTTTTGTTGCCTCAACCCTCTACTTAGCATCCTTCCTTGTGACTTCAGGATTTTGCTTCTGTATCTTTATCTTCGTAGGTTAGGAGATTTGAATTCTTGAGTAGCTTTTGGCTTTTCTACTCTCTTAGCCAAAATTTTATCTCCCTTTCCTTCTCTAGCTTTGACTGCTTCCATTTTTCCATCAACCTTGTGGTCTTTGCTCTTGGAATTCTGCTCCTTGATGAAAATACTAGCAAGATGAACTTTCTCACCACCAATTGTTTTGTTCCTCAAATGATAGGTACTTCTAGATTGGGCAACCAAGGCTGCAGTATATTTTGCAATCTCCTTTTCTAAGGGCCTTCTTAGTGACATACCATCTTCTGTTGCTTCCAAATTGTACACCTAAATACCACTATCAACATCCTCATTAGAGAGAACTTGTTGATGATATGTACTAGCAATTTTCCTTTGTTTATCTACATACACTTCATAGGAGTCCATATCAAAAGAGAATTCACTATCGACAACATGAAAATCATCCATAACCATAAGTACATCAACATCCTCCTCATTTTTTTGATCATAGTCTTCAGGAATATCTTCATCTAATTCAACCATCTATGCAATTGCACATTACTAAGGGCAATGTGGCATTTGGAAAACCATTCACCAAGGGGTATCTTTAATAAAATTTCTTGAACTTTTTTGTAGAGGATCCAGAGGGACTTTATTCTGGGTATTTGTTTAATTATTGAGAATAGGCTTCCCATTATATCAATTGGTATTATATGGTTGGTCTTACAATCGAGGAGGTCTTTCATTCCTTTGATAATTTTTTGGCTAAACCTTTTCTTGTTTCATATTTTATCATTTATAGTTTTCATAAAATTATCAAACTTATCCTCAAGAGTTCCCCCTTTAGAACCTAAACTCTTATCTTCCCTTTTTGAACTTCTAAAGAGTTTTGCATCATCTCTTCTACCAAATTTATCAATTGCTTTGCTAATATTCTCAATATGCTCTGCCATCTTGAAGGCTTCTCTCAATGTTTGAGGATTTTTATCTATTAGGTAGTAACTCATTTTTCTAACAAATTCATTACAATAATTTACCAAGCATACATGGTCATTCAACTGTAAATGAGGAGGCAAACTCTTCCTATCCTTTTGGAATCTTGTATTGAAATCAATCACAGATTCATTAGAACCCTTATCAATATTATTAAATTGATTCAATAAAACTTGAATCAGTCTTTTCACCATATTGCTCTCTAAATACCCTCTTGAATTCCTCTTAAGATCTGATGCTCTCAACAAGAAAATTTCTATACCACTCTCAACCATCTTCAGTGAGAGACTGTATAAAAAAATTCATCATGAAATCCTCTGCCTCTACCTCAAAATCATCCATAACATCAAAAAATGATTTAAGATGGTCTTCACAACACAAGGCATTATTACCAGAGAATCTAACTAGAGCAGACCTGTCTGAAATATTTAGTGAATGGGTTTGGGTAGCCAAGTATTTTGGTGAAACACAATTGTTGGTATCAATCTACTTGGAGTGGTCTCCTAATATGTTGATCCCTATGAGCATCTCTTTGCTCATCATCTCTTTTGTTGTCAGATTAGCTGCTATTTTTACCCTCTCCACATTCACCATCACCACCTCCTTTTTCTGCTTCCTTCATCATCTTCAAAATAAGAATTATTTTTCTTATTTTTTCCTCCACCTCCACCACCACTTCCACTAGAAGTATGTCCATCAGACCTCTTCTTTTGTGACTCACTATTAGTATTTCTAGAGCTTGAAGACTCTAGAGTGGGTTCAAACATTTTAAGAAAATTAATCAGGTATGGCAAGATCATCATGGAAAAAAAAGGCCCTTAAGTGGCGAAAAATTCAAAAAAATCCGAGTTAGGAAACTTCACATAAAAAATTGAATAAGTTATCTATATTATTTGAAAAATATGTAAGAATAGAATCTATGGAAAATTGAATGTTGTTTCTAAACTACTAGGTTTATTTATTTTTTAAATGTATTTGATGAAAATTTGAAATTTCAATGCAATGGTACTTAAATTTCAAGGAAAAAATAAGTAGGTGTTTTTTCTGACCACCCCAACCACAATAAAATGATAATATTCTTTTATAATATTCTAGATTTAAGTAGAGGGCTCATGTCCCAATGTGATGCATATTGTTTTGTAAGTTTTTTCCAAGTAAATAATTAATTATGATTTTTTTATTACAACTTTTAAAAACTATAAAAACTCATATGTCTGACCACCTTAACTTGGTCAAAACTTCATGAAATTCATTTTTCTTAATCCTATAGTATGTAAAGAATAGAATGTGACATATTTTGGATTCAAAAAATGTGATACCATTTGAAAGCTATAGATATTTTTCAATCAACCAATCAATCAGGACTTTAGTCATAATTCAAATAGAAAATGAATAATAATAATTTATTAAATTACAAGTAAATCATAATTTATTGGTGGAAAGCTGAGAATCTCTTTTAAAACCCCTTTTTGTTTCATCAATTTTGTGTTTAAAAAAAATTTTAGCCACATACCCTATACATGGGTATGTGCAGGATCATCATGGAAAAAATAGGCCCTAAGTGGCGAAAAATTCAAAAAAAATTAGAGTTAGAAAACTTGACGTAAAAATTTGAATAAGTTGTCTATATTATTTGAATAATATGTAACAATAGAATCTATAGCAAATTGAATGTAGTTTCAAAACTACCAGGTTTTAAAATTAAAAAAAAATCTATTTGGTGAAAATTTGAAATTCCAATGCAATAGTACTTAAATTTCAAGGAAAAAATAAGAAATAGGTGTCTTTCTGACCACCCTAACCACAATAAAATGATAATATTTTTTTATAAGATTTTAGATATAAGTAGAGGACTCATGTCTCGATGTGATGCATATTGTTTTTTCATTTTTTTCCAAGTAAATAATTAATTATGAATTTTTTATTACAACTTTTAAAAAATATAAAAAATTGTATGTATGACCACCTTAACTTGGTCAAAAATTCATGAAATTCATTTTTTTTTAATCCTATAGTATGTGAAGCATAGAATGTAATGCATGTTTCTGATTCAAAAAATGTGATACCATTTGAAAGTCGTAGATATTTTTCAAGGGTATGTGCAGGATCATGATGGGCCAAAAAGTGGCAATACTATGGGTATTTGTAGGGTATGTGGCTGATGACTTTTTTTTACCCAAAATTGATGAAACAAAAAGGGTTTTTAGAGGAGATTCTCAGCTTTCCACCAATATAAATTATGCTTTAATTTGAATTAAATAAATAATTATTATTCATTTTCTATTACAATTATGATTAAAGTCCTGATCGATAGACTGATTGAAAAATCTATAGCTTTCAAATGATATCACATTTTTTCAATCAAACATGCATCACATTCTATGCTTCACATACTAGGACTAAAAAATAAAAATTAAATTTCATGAAGTTTTGACCAAGTTAAGGTGGTCGACATACAAGTTTTATATTTTTTAAAAGTTTTAATAAAAATTCATAATTAATTATTTAATTGGAAAAAAATTACAAAAAATATGCATCATCTGGACATGAGTCCTCTACTTATATATAAAATATTATAAATTTTTTATCATTTTATTATAGTTAGGTGGTCGCATTGCACACCTACTTCTTATTTTTTCCCTGAAATATAAGTACTAATGCATTGAAATTTCAAACTTTCACCAAATAGATTTTATTTATTTTTAAATAAACCTAGTAGTTTAGAAACTAAATTCAATTTTCTACAGATTCTATTCTTACATATTTTTGAAATAATATAGATAACTTATTCAAATTTTTACGTAAAGTTGCCTAACACTGATTTTTCTAATTTTTTTGCCACTTAAGGGCCTTGTCTTTCCATGATGATCCTGCACATACCCTCAATCAACCTATCAATCAGGACTTTATTCATAATTCAAATAGAAAATGAATAATAATTATTTATTAAATTCAAAGTATAGAATAATTTATATTGGTGGAAAGTTGAGAATCTCCTTTAGAAACCATTTTCGTTTCATCAATTTTGGGTGAAAAAAAAGTCATCAGCCACATACCCTACACATACCCATCATATCGCCACTTTTGGTCCATCATCATCCTACACATACCCACATACCCATCATATTGCCACTTTTTGGCCCATCATGATCATGCACATACCCATTCTTCCTAGCCATCTTTGCATTAGAAGCTTCTATTTTAGCTTTCTTCAAATCCTCTTGTAACTTTTCATTCTGTGATTTTAATCTCAATATCTTAGCATCTGGAGGTGCAATAGATGGAGTTGGATTAATTTGGCTTTGTCTGTGGGGGTTTCAATAGATGAGGTATTGGTAGTAGTACTCGTATTAAAGATAGTTTTCTTGGGCTGATCACTTGGTTTCTTCCCATGATCTACAAATGATGTCTTCTTAGCAATAGTATGAGGTTCTAAGGCTCTAGTAGTTGAGATAGATGTGTTATAGGTATTAGTAGCAAAGGTTCCCATCGGGACTATTACTTCTAGGATGTCATTGGTCATTCTAGAGGAAAATCTAAAAATATTTTCCTCAAAGGTCTTATGCCTAGTAGTACCTTCTCTCATCTACTTCTAATTTTCTTTTCAAGCATCTCTCTAAAGTTGCTTAGCTCTAATCGTATTTTACCTCTCCTTTAACACCCTCATTCTATTCTCTTCTTCTTCTTTAAGCCTTACTTCTTCCACTTCTATAGATTGCATGTCTTTGTCTATGTCTTCCTCATTTTCTAGAACATCTCTAGACTCAGTTGGGGCAAGAGTATACTAGGGTTAGTCAATAGGATCTTCCTCAAGAGAAAGGTGCACTTGTACATCTAGAGATTCGCCTCTTGGATTAAAATTCTCCCCATTCACAATGGATCCAACTCTAGGGGTTGAAAACTTAGAAAACTTCTTATTCTTACCCCAAAATTCCCACCTATCCTCCTCTCTTGAAATATTAAGCTCATTTCCAACACTTGCTCAATAGTAAAACTTCCTTCATCTATGTTAAACCCTTCAAGTTCTTCATGTGACTTTTCATGGGTATTGGAACTACTTACTTCAATATTAAATGTAGGAGATGCATCAGTAGGATAACCAACATACTTATTCGATTCAGAGCTTTTCTTTACCTATGCAGGTTGCTTTTATTTAGCAAGTTCAAATTTTTCCTTCTACTTAGGATGCTTCTTTGCATAACTTCTGGTCTTCTCCATGATGTCAGATGTGTCAAAATACTTCTTACATTCCTTTTGAGAATTTGTCTTTACACTGGTATTAGATAATTTAGAGTCGCGACCTAGAATGCTAGGAAATAGAAAGTAATTACAATTTGACTTTGTACTTGTTGTAGATAGGGAAAAATCCAAGCTTAATGCTAAAAACAATAAACTAATTAAATTTTATCAAGCACCATGAAGCACAAACTAGAATGAAAATGCAAATAAACAAAAGATGTGCAAATAGTGTTGTCATTGTGGGGAATGACATATCCCTAGATCAACACAAAGATGATGATAATTGATTGATTGATTGGGTTTACAACAAGATAAGGATCAAGACCAAAGGATGTGATTGGATAATTTGACAAGATTGATTGAATTGATTGGTATAGATTAACGATTGACTTGCATTTGGATTATTACTTGGATTGATTCAATTGAGTTGATTGGATGAAATGGTTTTGATGAAGATGATTGATTTGGTTGAATGGTTGGATGATTAGATTGAGGTGAGGGATTGAATTGATGAAATTGGAAGAAGTAATTAGATGGATTGATCTTATTGCTTAGATTTTTGTTGCCTATTTGATTTTTTTTTGGATTTTTGAAATGTTTTGATTTTTTTGGAATTTTTGAAATTTTTTGAGGTGTCAAAGGATGAAAATTTTGAGTAGCCTTTGTGCTAGATACCAATGATAAGGGGAAAACCAAGTCTAAGTGCAAGGAGATAGATGGGATTGATGGATGAAAGGGTGGCTAATGGGATAAGGGATAAAAGGCTCATGATTGATGGATGGATGGGAAGGATAGGTCATAGTGAATGGAATGGATGTATGCATCATAAGAAAGCAAGGATGTGATTTCCAAAGACTATGCTGCATAGGAATAACATGCCCCATTATAGGTACAAGACTTAGGATTTTTCTGGACAAAATGTATGACAATAGGATAATGATATGATTGGTTTAGATAGGATGAGGTATTTCAAGAGATACCCAAAACATGTTTCAACATTTTTCCCCTATATCTTCATCAAGATCAAAAGGAGAAGGGTGGATGAATGGACTCAATATGATAGGTATGTATGATGGCTAAAGATGGTAGGTAGGATGGAAATGATATGATATGAAAATGATAGGTTGGATAGATAAGACATTGTGCCCCCAAGTATAAGTGACATAGAAGATCAAATTACACATGACACCTATTTGCTAGGTTTTCATCATGGTACTTATCCAGGGCACCTGTTAACCAAGTTTTCACCATTGGATGAAGGGATTTCTCTTTCTTTTTTTTTTTTTTTGGACCTTTTGGATAGAACGGGAATATGGATAGGAGGGACTCAAGTGTCTAGCTTCATGAAAGGTGATAGTCCCACTAGGGATGGATGTCATTGCATGGACCATGTCAAATGCCATTATGCTCATAGATGTTTGTAAGGGATGACATGAAAGGGAGATGGTGTAGGTAGATGATGGATTATGATGTGGATTAGGGAGGAAAATAATAGATTATGATGCAAATTATGTAGGGAAGATATAGGACTTATATGGGACTTATGCAAAAGATGAATGGGGAGGGTTAGCCAAAAGCATGAACCATAAGAAGGTGGTGGGGGAGATATGTAGGATAATGAGTGAAGGGTGAGGGGATGGAGGTATGTGGAATTGTTATGAAATGGAATGGAACCATGACCAATGGTTGCACACATTGTGATAAACGTTGAAGCTTTTGATGTGGATGGGGTGTAGGAAGCAATGGAGATTTTTTCTTAGGAGGTGGAGGATGTAGTGCTTTTGGTACCCACATAGACTTAGTATTTTTATCACTTTTATTTTGCTTGTGGGTTTTAGCAATTTGATATTTTTGAATGGAATGTGCATTTTGGATGGAAGGCGATGGTTGGGATTTTTTTGATGTTGATACGTCATTTGACTTGCTTTCTTTTTGCTTAGGTACCCAAACCATTTTATTTTTAGACTTTTCTTTTGGAGGAATGGGATTATATAGCTTGTTTGGCTTTGACTTTTGCAATTGTATGCTAAGGCATTAGGACCTTTAGAATTTTTGCTTTATGCATAGAGGCATCCAAATTTTTATTTTGGAATCCCTTGGGTTTGGTGGAATAAGTGGAAGCTTTATGTTTAGGCAATGTGTGCATTGATTGGTCATGATTAAGATGTTTAGAGGATTTACAGGTAGATGGATAAGAGGATTGGATGATGGGGGTATTAGGTGTTGGGAGTAACAGTGGTAAAGTGGATGGAGGGATATTAGGAGTTGGAAGTAATGGTGGAAAAGAGGATGGTGGAAGGTGTATGGTCACATGCTTTTGAAATTTGTAGGATGATCGAGCATGGGGGATGTCAACATATGTTTTAGGGATACGATAGGCTTTATGATGGAAAGTGGACTTAGGAGGCATGGAGGAAATACCAACATCTTTAAGTTGTTATCCTTGGGGTGTAAGTCCAAGGCCATAAGAGCATGGAGGGACTTTGACATGGACGGGCTCTGAAATACATTGTTCATGAAGGTCTAGACCTTTACCTCGGTGGTTCATGTTTTGGAGTGTGCAATGGACAATGGGACTAGGTGTAGGTGGAACACTAGACAAAAGTTCCTTATTAGATGGAGAAAATGAAGCAAGGGAAGATAATGGTTGTTGTTATCCTAAGGAAGAATATTCATGAATGAGGGTGAAAAAACCAATAGGATATTATGGACTTGCAATTGGGTCGATAGTGGGTGATGTAGGATCATTAGGATCTTGATTAGCATTGTGATCACTTAGATCCAAGGTATTTGTTTGATCTTTTATGTGTGCTTGGGAGGAACTTATCTCATCATGGGAAGTGGATGTTTGTGCATCATGGATGGGTGAGGTGGAAAGCTCTTGATAGGTGGAATGCGTAAAGTTTTCTAAGAGGATCATCATGGTCTTCTTGACCATAGGTAAGATCATAATGGGGAGCTTGATCAAAGATGGAAGATTGATCATGAATAGTATTAGGTATGTTATGAATGGAATCATTGGGAGGGTGTTGATCTTTATATGGATGAAGGGGTAATGTTTATGAATGTTTAGGATTGTGCTCTTGAAATACCTCATGACTTATTTGAATGGAGGGGGAAGGGGATTTCTCATGGAGAGACTTGACATGTTCATGATGGTCAAAAATATAGGAGCATGACAAAGGGTGACTTGGACTTACGAGGGGAGACTCTGGAATTGGCTCAAGGGGTTTTGGATGACATTGTTGGCTTGAAGGACTTGGTATGATGTTTGAGGACTCTTTTGTATGTTTAAGTATATGTGTTGAATGACATGACAATAGTTGATTCCTTGCGTGTAGCCCTTTGGTCACATCCTTTAGAGGTGTAGGGGTGGAAGGTGTTGGCTTAGGGTTTTGATTTTGATTGGATGATGGTATGATAAAGTTATAGGGTGCATGTGCTAGATTGGTTTTTCCCTTGTCAAAGGTGGCATTAAGACTCATAGGTTCTTGATTTTGCTGCCAAGGTGGACTTGGGCTCCTATGTTCTTGTTGTGATATGGCTTGATAGGTTGATGTGGCATTGACATGCAAAGAAGTAGATGGATTAGATTGGTATGAGATAGAAGGGGATGACACATTAGGTTGAGGTGGCATTGGTTGATAATAAATGGATAGGGGATGATGTTGTGGTTGTTGGTTTTGGCAAGTGGCCATGAATTGATTGGCTTGAGGTAGGAGGTGTTGGATTTGAGGTGATTTAATTTGTTGAAAATCTTGGAAGAGGGTTTGATGGCTTTGTATGGTTTGGTGGTCTAGGGGTTGGTGTGTTCGGTGAAGTGTTCAAAAGAGGTTAAGTTGGGGTGCTAGGTCTTCTAATGTTGGCCTGATGTCACACATGTGTGTAAGCTCTTGCATATCAATTTGTTCCTCAAAGTATGCCACATAGTTCACATCATCATTAGAGGTGGTAGGAGGAGCCCCTCGAAGTATGATTTTAGGTTTTCGTTTTCTTTCATGATTTGGACTAGGGAGAGGGCCTCCGTAAATTATGATCTTGGGCTTATGATTTGGATTAGGCTTGATTATGATTAGGACCATTTTGACAAGTGGTGACTAGGACTAGGTTGGTGATGGTGATGATGTGGAATGATTAGCTTGGATGACTTGGATTGATTAGTATGAAATGGATAGGATGTGGCTAAGAAGGGTAATTAGGATGAAAGTGATTTGAAATGAATGTGTTGGAAGAAGGTGTAGAGTGACTTGTCTTTATGTGTTTGGTGTTTAGCTTGATTTGGAAAAGTTTAAAAGAATGATCACACATCTACACACATAAGCAATTTTGAATTTTGAAATTTGAAGAATTTAATGATGATTATTAAACAAACACACATGGAAGACATATCAACAAGCCCTATGACTAATCAAGTGGGGTATGGCCAATTAGGTATCAAGCTAGTCTACACAAGGTTGACTAAGGAATTATTTGAAAGAAAAATCTTGCCACACAGCCAGGAGAAAAGGGTAACCCACCCTTCACCTTCACTTCCTAAAGGTATAAAGTTCTTTGGGGCTTAGCCAAGAGTGACAAGATTTTAACTCCTAAAAAAGCCTGTATTTCAATTCACACTTTGATTGAGGTCATCCCTAGGGGTGATGAAAACCCCTAGTAGGCCTCCTATGAAGGGTTTGACAAAAGCAAACCAAATGAGGTGTTTGTGACCACACACGCACTTGATTCACACTCATAGTTATTAATTGACCCTTAGAAAGGAAATGTGTGCAAGAAAGAAATGGAAGCACTTGTCCTTTTTAGATCCCAAATCAAGATGTGATGGAAGACAATGATTAATTTTAGGCCCAATTTTTGAAGTGTGATTGAAGACAAGATTCATTTTAAGCCAATTTCAATGATGTGATCAAACAAGATTTGATTTTATGCCCCAAATTGAAATGTGTAACAAATAAGATTAATGAGATGAAGGATTAAATGAGTGAACCTAGTTATTTTTTCTTTCCAAATTGTTGTTGTGATTGATCCCAATGCTTTTCTAGCTCTGTATGATTCACCGACAAGTTACCAAGACAAAAAAAATACAAATTACAAATGTGCTAGAACAAAAGTCATATGCGTTGAAGAATATGTGAAAATTTGAAAACTTTAACTCTGTCAAAAACACCTACAACATTAGATAGCTTATGAAATTCTACCCCATTTCAAAAAAAAGTTTGAAAAAGACCAAAATATGACCAAGATATGGTCATTTTAAGATTTACTATAAAAGCGTTGAAACAGAGGCCATAAGTTCTAAAATAGTGTCCTCGTATGTGCTTAAATAGTGCTAGATGTGCTAAAACGTACTAGATGCCCTAAAAAAAGTCCCATATGTGTTGCAGAAAACCTTAAATGAGCTAAAAGAACTCCTAAATGCACTAAAAAAAGATTTTTTTTTAACAAAATTTTTAATGAAATGGACTTAGTATATGCTCCATTTTGTTCCTTATAAGCATCGTTTTTTCCCTTAAATGCGCCAAAAAACCTACAAAAGCATTGAAATAAATCATGGATGTGCCATAGAAAACCTTAGATGCGCTACAAAAATCCACGTATGTGCTAAAAGGGAAAATTTTACCAAAAATCCAAATTCTAGAATGCAAAATCCTATCAGAAAACCTGCAAATAGATGTCAAAAATAGGGCAAGGCCCCATGGTGGGAGCCAAAATGTAGATAGGGAAAAATCCAAGCTTAATGTTGAAAAAAATAAACTAATTAAATCCTATCAAGCACCATGAAGCACAAACTATAATGAAAATGAAAATAAACAAAAGATATGCAAACCAATTTTCAAACTAGATTCAAATGAATGTCCTCCATGGCTCTTCTCCAAGTGCATAAGAATACGAGATTTTGAAGGTTGATTGTTGAAGGAATGTTGGTTGCTCAATTCTGCAGCATAATGACCTGATGAAGATGATAGATGGAGATGGATGGAAGATAGAAGAATGATTTTGACAGCATTAGGATGTCTGAGAAATTCGATCCAAATGGCCTATGAAAAGTTAGATTTATAGAGTTTTTATGTGGACAAAGATAAGATTTGATTAGATTTGATAAGGATTTTATTTTTGAAAAAAGAGAAAATACAACGAGATGAGATAAGATTTGAAAAAGATAGAAAGATTTTGATTTATTGCTTAAAGGAAATAAATCCTGAAAAAGATGAGAAGGATAATTGATGAATTATCTAATTAAATAATTTAATTAGATACACATGAGTTCAGATTTTGGAAAGAAAGTAAGAATATCCTTTTTAGATTTTATTAGTTAAATAAATATTTGATTTATTTAATTAATGCTGAATTTATGATTTAATCAATTAAATAATATAAACTATTTAATTAACAAATTAGAAGAATGAATAGAAATGATTTAATTAATTAAATAATATAAATTATTTAATTAACATTAGAGGAATGGATGGAAATGATTTAATTAATTAAATAATATAAATTATTTAATTAACATTAGGGGAATGGATGGATTACGATTTAATTAATTGAATAATATAAATTATTTAATTAACATTAGAGGAATGGATGGATTATGCATAGGAAGGGAATAAATGAAATTAGTCAAATAAATAAGATTTATTTAACTAATTAGATGATGACATGGGTACCTAGGGAAAAACATACTACAAGATGTCTAAATGATGCGATGTTGTGACAAGGTGTTGTAAGAGGGTATTTTTTGGTGTTTACACTTGTAACTTCAGAATAAAAATTAAACATAACCCAAAAAAAGTTGACAAAATGAAACAAGAATTGATGCATAAGATTGAGTATGATGTGAATAATGCAACATAATTTAAACCAAATATTCTTCAAATGGTAAAGAATAACATAATACACACTTGAGTTTGACTGTACTAGATTTAAACTAAAGACTTTGGTCTTAGCTTTCACTAGTAGAGTCACCAATCTATTGGTTATTTTTTAGTGAACCAAATTGATCTCATGAAATACCCATGGACTTTTCCATTTCCAATACTTAAAGTACTTTAGAGGGATTTCCCAATGAATGAGTGGAAGCTGTAGGACTTCTACTCCTACACTTTGGGCTCTATGGAACCCAAGAGTGTGATCCCACAATGTACACTTAGGAATTCACACAATTATAATTAAGTACATTGTCAATAATAGATACTTCTCATAAAATCACTCAACAACATAGTACATCAAATAAGTTGGAATCTCATTTATCAATGTCCTATACTTGGAGCTTGAGAAGGAAGAACTACAACACAAAAAAACTACAGTGGTATCCATTTGAATGTTTGTAAATTAATAGTGATTAGTTGATGAATGAACCTAGAAATTGTATCATGAAAAATTTGCACGAACCAGTACCTTCATCCTGAGCATGGAGTCAATATCAACCTATATAACTAGATAAAAAATCAATAATAGCAACACAAATTTTCCATAGATATTGAATTACAACATTCCCCTATTACATTCATGGTTATTACTACTTACAAATATCCTAGCACCTAATTTTTATGAGTTGACAATTTCCTCCAAGCATTTACATTAATTCATTGAACTAATAAGCAAGAATGACATTGAACATCCATTAAGAAACAATAGATACAAACAAAAGGAATCTTGGATTACCTTCATTCATAACTCATAGAACGAGTACAAGGAGAGACAATAGCCATGAAATTGGTATTACTATATATTGTATTTTGCTATATTGTTATAAGAATTACATACATGACCATAAACTCTAAACTTAAGAAAAAACTCTTAAAAAATGCTTGATATTCCCTTTACAAGTCATAGTGTTGATTGCAAAACAACGAACCCCTACTTTCTATCCCTGAATTCCTTCTTATAGAAACAAAAGAGCAAAACAAGCCTTAGGCCAGAAAGTACACATGTAAAAACCCTATTGGACCACTATAACAAAGATTTTCCCATTTAGTTACAATGCATTCCCAAGAGGTGGGAAACATGTGGGAAAATGAAAGTAGCCTTCATTCGTTGTTCGAGATTTGGTACAATTTTCAAAATGGGTACAGCCAAATAGTTATCTCAAAATTTGTTCCCATGCACACAAAGTGAAAGAAGGAAAGCATGAAATAAAATAAAAAGAAAAGAGAAAAGAAATTTCCACATCTGCAACCTTATCATCAATTCAACTTGAATAAGATGCGCTATACTTTCCATACTTTATCAAAAGTTGGATCTGTACTAAATCTAGGCTATGTAGTGCATTTACCATCTATCCATTATTCATCATGGTTACAGACTTGAAAATTTCAAATCACAATCCTTCCAATTTATATTAGAACCCCACTCCTTCGAAGTATATACCTTTCCATGCTAGGAATTCATCTTCAGTGGGCCAATCAAAATTCATGACTTCATCAGCCTTCTCTCTATAAGGTGCATACTTGGTGGCAATCTGGTTAGCTTCCTTATCAAATTCTAGTAGGACAGTTTCAAAATGAGCCAACATATCCATATTTATCTTCAATGTCTCCATATCAAATTTTTGACTAATTGACATAGCCTAATTTGAAATAATCTTATTTGTTTCATTTTTCCACACTTGCGGAGTGGTGCAGGAGCACCTAGGAAACACTAATTAGTTAGGAAGTCTAGAATGAAGTTTTGTTTTTGCAATGTTATCATGAAGGTCATGTTGAGCATTTAGATAGAGTTAAAGGTTTGAAAGTAGGTTGTGCTTAGTAGTGGTCAGTAGGTTAAGGAGTGGAGAGGGAGAATGAGTTTAAAAGAAAACTCATTTTTAATTAGTTTTCTAAAATTTGGCAAAAGTTGAAAAACATAGTGCGTTTTACAAATTTTCCATTTTAATAACTTAAATGTCTGAACAAGGGAGCTTAAATGCTTTTGAAACCTATTTAAGGTGTGCCTTGACCTGACATCGGGGTTAGAAGCATTGACATTATGGTGAAATTTTGTGAAATTGAAGGAAAAATAGTGTTTTGAGAGTTATTTTCTGATTTTTGCTTCAAAAGAGAGCTTTAATGGATTAAATATGTTACTGTTTTGAAAATAGGATGTAGTATTGTTAGGATATAAATTTTTTGTGTCATTAATTATCTTCCTTGTTCATTTTTCAAGCACTATTTGTAAATAAGTTTGATTCCACTCTGTTGCTAGTCTAAACCAGGTAGTTTGGAGAAAATGGAGATTTAGTTCACTTTCCCACAATACAAATTATACGAACCTTTGGGAATAGTGACTAGACTCCATGTGTGTACATATGGTAGGTTTTAGGGTTTGTGTGTGTATAGGAGCTGTTAGCAAAGTCTGGCCCTAGGCGAGCCAGGAGGAGTCCGGCTAGGGAAGACAAGGAGTGCAAAGCACATAACTTGCAGGGGTGATAAGGTTTTGATAAATTTCCTTTTGGAGAAGGTAGATGTGAGTCTTTCCAAGACTTGGTGGTTAGGAGGAAGCTCCATGAACCCATTTGGCATGAGAAATACCTGACAGTTTGGAAGCAGGTAGAAAAAGGCCTAAAAACCCTAGTTTTGGCCATCTTCAAGTGGAGGCGTTGTATGAACAGTGAAGGACTAAGACCTCAAAAATATTTGAGAGGTGGAAAAATGGACCAAGAACCCCAAGGAAAGATTGGGGTGTTCTTTAGAAAGAATTGAGATTAAGCCTATTTTCTTAGAGAAAGAGGCCTAATTGGGGTTCTAGGGCTAGTAGCCTTTTTCAATCCTAAATGAGGGTTTGATGAAAGTGATGAGAAGGTGGAGTATGGTGAACCTTCAAGAACCCTAGGAGGATGGTATGAAGCTATTGGAGACACCTCTACACCCCTGCAAAGATCTAATTGAATTTTGAGGTTAGGTTAGCCTTAAGGGTAGATTAAGGGCTAAGGAAGAGTTGGAGACATTACACCAAGATTGACTTGGTTGGTTGAACAGTGATGGTAGTGGGGTTGGCTAGGAGAACTAGGGTTACCTAACATGTGAAGGGGCCTATAGGTAAATGTGGTGAAGAAAAACACTAAGGAGGTCTTGCAAGCAAGACCTAGAGTAGGAATCTATGATTGATTCCTCCAACCCCCCTCCCTATCAGATTGGTATCAGAGCTAGAAAAAGATTTGGGAAGAATCTTGTATATTAGACCTTGAATCTAGTGGTTCTACCATCATGGTGACAAATGCATAATTGGCCAAGATGGTCGAAGGATAGGAGGAAGACAATAGGCTACTGAGGGAAATAATGGACCAACTTGAGCAAGCATTAAATGATGTGCAGGTCGAAGGAAGGGTACCCAAGAAAGAAGGGGTTGTAGAGGAAGACAAGATCCCTGAACTTGACCCTATTTTGAAAGAAGAGCCTTTCTTGAAGGCATTAAAGGCTTTGAGTGGAAAATCACTTGAAGGCATACCACTATTTAGTGGGAAAATGGAAACTGAACTAGTCATGGATTGGATAGAGGGAATGGAAAATCATTTTGATGGAGTCACTGAAGCACAGAAGGTGAAGGTGGAAAATTCAAGATTAAGAGGTTCTGCCTTGACATGGTGGAAGTTCATTCAGATAGAGAGGGAAAAGGAAGGCAAGCAGCCTATCTCTACTTGGAAGGGAATGGTTGCCAAGGTGAAAGAAGCATACATGCCAGATGATTATGAGATTCAGTTGCACAAGAAAAGACAGAGCTTGAGGCAAAGGGACCAAGATGTGAACACTTATACTGAGGAGTTTCAAATACTTTGTATGAGGTCTAATGTGATAGAGGATGAAAGTCTTAAGGTGGCTAGATACCTTAACAGATTGAAGTGGAACATCCAAGAGGAGATGACTCTTCTAAGTCCTAAAAAAGTACACCAATGTTACGAATTAGCTATTAAGATTAAGGAAAGAAGAAAGGGAAACAAGAATAGACTTCTAAGAGTACACGTAAAGGCAGAGATCAAAGAGGACATAGAGGTGGATACCAAGGTAGAGGGACTGAACAAAGAAACCAAGGAGATTCTAAACTCACTAAGCATGGAAGTGAGACACCTTCTAGAGGAGGGTATAAAAGAGGTAGAGGACCTCAAGGAGGTTCAAATAGAGGAAGAGGAGCAAGAAGAAGTAGTTCATACTTTTCCAATATGAAATGTTATAACTATGGTCAAGTAGGACATCCAACTTATAGGTGCCTGGATAAAGCATCTTCTTCAAACACAAAAAAGAGAGTGGCATATGCTCAAGAAGAAACTATGAGTGTCAAATCACCAGAGGTGAGTGACATTGAATCAAAAGTGGGGGAGAATCTGATGTTTAGTAGAGTTTTGATCAGACAACCGGTCAAGGAGGAGCCAAGGAAAAGAAGAGCCTTATTTAGAGTGAGATGCAAAATACTTGGGAAAGTATGCAAGGTTATTGTGGATTCAGGTTCAACTGATAACATCATCTCTAAGGAGGCAGTAAGGAAGTTGAAATTATAGAAAGTACCCCATACCAATCCCTACAAGGTGACATGGTTGAACAAAGGACATAGTGTTCTTGTCAATGAGAAGACAACGGTGGAGTTCTACATTAGAGGGTACAAGGATAAGCTGATTTGTGATGTTTTACCTATGGATGCATGCCATCTTCTATTGGGTAGACCATGGTAGTATGATAGAGGTTCCATCTATGATGAAAAATCCAATAATATCTCATTCAAGAAGGATGGAAAGACATTTCTATTGTAGTCACTATCAGATGAGGAAGAAGTACAGTCAAAGACCCCTAGTGTCTTATTAAGTAGTGGCAAGGAGTTCCTTAACACTCTACATAAAGGAGGTGAAGGATATGTGGTTATGATACAGAATAAGGAAAAAGATCAGACTGAGAAAACATTCATATTAGAAACAGTCCAGAAGTTACTTGTGAAGTATAAGGACATAGTTAGTGATGGTACACCTGCAACTTTACCTCCAAAGAGAGCCATTTGTCATCAAATTGACTTCATACCAGGGGCTTCATTACCAAACAAAGCATCTTATAAGCTTACACCAGATCAAAACCTAGAGGTAGCTAGGCAAGTGTAGGAGTTATTGGATCAAGGCTTGATTAGGAAGAGCATCAGCCCATGTGCAGTACTAGTGGTCTTAGCAACTAAGAAAGGTGGTAAGTGGAGATTATGTACTGATTCTAGGGCTATAAATAGAATCACAATCAGGTATAGGTTCCCTATTCCCAGAATTGAGGACTTGATGGATTGTCTCGGGGGAGCTCAGTACTTCACCAAGTTTGATCTCAAGAGTGGATACCATCAGATTAGAATCAAGGATGGAGATGAGTGGAAGATAGCTTTTAAGACAAGTGATGGGTTCTATGAGTGGAGAGTTATGCCATTTTTCCTCTCTAATGCCCCTAGCACATTCATGAGGCTCATAAATGAAGTTCACAAAGACTTTACAAGGATATTTGTGGTGGTATATCTTGATGATATACTCATCTTCAGCAAGATAGCAGAAGAACACCTAAAGCATGTGGAGTTGGTTCTTAGAAGATTGCAAGAAGAGAAGTTAGCCATCAACCTAGAAAAGTGTGAGTTCTTCAAACAAGAGCTTGTGTATTTAGGGTTTGTAGTATCCCAAGGATCGTTGAAGATGGACCCAAGCAAGGTGGAAGCCATCCTAAACTGGCCTACACCAGCCACAGGGACATAGGTAAGAAGTTTTCATGGATTGGCTCAATTTTATAGAAAATTCATAAGGAACTTTAGTGGCATATGTGCACCAGTCCTAGATATAATAAAAGGTGGTTTAAAGACTAAATTTAAGTGGACTCAAGAAGCCGAGAAATGGTTTGAGAAACTAAAACAAGAAGTGGCAACTCAACCTATTCTTTTATTACCTAGTTTTGAAAAATTGTTTACTGTGGAATGTGATGCTAGTGGAGTTGTAGTAGGAGGACTACTAAGCCAAGAAGGCAGACCTGTAGCTTTCTTTAGTGAAAATTTCAATGAAGCTAAGACAAAGTATTCTACCTATGACCTAGAACTATATGATCTAGTGCAGTCACTTAGGAAGTGGAGGCATTATCTCCTACCTAAAGAGTTTGTAGTGTTTACTAATAATAAAGCACTTAGCTACATCAATACATAAGAGAAGTTGAGCAATAGACATTTGAAATGGATGGAATACATCAAAGCTTTTACCTTCACCATTAAGCACAAGAAGGGATAGTTGAACAAGGTGGCAGATGCACTAAGCAGGAGATTGCTGATAGTGTAGGAGATACAATTAAAGAGCATTGGGATAGAGTTTCAAGGTTCTCTATGGGGAAGATGAAGACTTCTTGGAGGCTTACAAGGTATGTTGTGACTTTGAGAATCATTTTCATAGCCAATATTCAGAGTATACATTGCAAATTGAATTGTTATTCAAGGGAAATCAGTTGTGTGTTCCAAAAGGTTCTATGAGAGAGATTCTTATCCAGGAGAAGCACAATGGTAGTCTTAGTGGTCATTTTGGCATCAACAAGACAATGGAAGTAGTGCAAAGGTTCTACTATTGGCCCAAGTTGCCAAGGGATGTCAGAAGGTATGTGGAGTAGTGTGTAGTTTGTATGAAAGCCAAAGGGGGAGCTAGTAATGCAAGTTTGTATCAACCTCTACCCATTCCCAAAAGACCATGGGAGTGTGTTAGCATGGATTTTGTTGTAGGACTCCCTAAGACTAAGACATAGTTTGATAGTGTCTATGTGGTGGTAGATAGATTTAGCAAGATGAGTCACTTTATCCCTTGCAAAACCACTCATGATGCTAGTTACATTGCTCATATTTTCTTCAAGGAAATTGTAAGGATCCATAGATTTCCTTTGAGCATTGTATCAGACAAGGATGTGAAGTTTATGAGTCATTTTTGGAAGACTCTATGGAGCAGATTAGGTCCCAACCTGTCTTTTGGATCAGCTTACCATCCTTAGACTAATGGAAAAAATGAGGTAGTTAATAGGGTGTTAGGTAGCCTTCTAAGATGCCTATCCAAAGAGTATGGACAAACATGGGACTTGGTCATATCACAGGCTGAGTATGCATACAATGACAGTGTGAACAGAACTACCGGGAAGAGTCCTTTTGAAATAGTGTATGGGATGCACCCAAGAGGAATATGTGAGCTTAGAGATCTAGGAGCTATGGAGCATAGGAGTGAAAATGTAGAGGATTTCACTCAAACCATAAGGAGATTCAGGAGTAGGTAAAGAAGACAGTCACCGAGGCTACACAAAAGTTGAAGGATAAGGTAGATTTGTCAAGAAAAAATTTGTAATTTGTAGTAGGAGACTATGTCATTGTCCACCTCAACAAATCCAAGTTGCAGAAGGGTGCATCAACCAAATTACATATTAAAAGAGTGGGACCATGTAAGGTATTAGCAAAATATGGGAAGAATTCCTACAATGTGGAATTACCTGCAGATCTAGGCATCTCTCTAGTGTTCAATGTAGCTAATCTGATTAGATATAAGGGAGCAGTCAATGACATGGATTAGAAAAGTAGGGATATCTTCAAGGATGTTAGCAACATAGCCTTACCAACTCAAAACAAGCTTCAGGTAGAAAGAATCTTGGAGTCAAGAGTGAAGAAATCTACAAGGCATCAGGTGTACATGGAGCATCTTATCAAGTGGAAGGACAAGCCAGAATCTGAGGCTACTTGGGTAGACGAATCTCAGTTTAAGAAGAAGGGCATTGATGTGTTATTGATCCCTCCTCACATTCCTTAGTGTTTGTGCAGAGAGCGGGAGAATGGTGCAGGAGCACCTAGGAAACACTAATCAGTTAGGAAGTCTAGAATGAATTTTTGTTTTTGCAATGTTATCATGAAGGTCATGTTGAGAATTTAGATAGATTTAGAGGTTTGAAAGTAGTTTCTGATTAGTAGTGGTCAGTAGGTTAAGGAGTGGAGAGGGAGAATGTGTTTAAAAGAAAACTCATTTTTACTTTCGTTTCTAAAATTTGGCAAAAGTTGAAAAACACAGTACATTTTACAACTTTGCCATTTAAATAACTTACATGTCCGGCCAAGGGAGTTTAACTAATTTTGAAACCTATTTAAGATGTTCCTCGACCTGAGAGCAGGGTTATAAGCATTGACATTGTCGTGAAATTTTGTGAAATTGAAGGAAAAATAGTGTTTTAAGAGTTATTTTCTAATTTTTTCTTCAAAAGACAGCTTTAATGGATTAAATATGTTACTGTTTTGAATGTAGGATGTAGTGTTGTTAGGATACAAAATTTTTGTGTCATTAATTAGCTTCCTTGTTCATTTTTCAAGCACTATTTGTAAATAAGTTAGATTCCACTCTGTTACTGGTCTGAACTAGGTAGTTTGGAGAAAATGGAGATTTACTTCACTTTCCCACCGTACAAATTGTACAACCCTTTGGGAATAGTGACTAGACTCCATGTGTGTACATATGGTAGGTTTTATGGTTTTTTTGTGTACATGAGTTGTTAGCAAAGTCTTGCCCTAGGCGAGTCAGGAGGAGTCCGGCTAGGGAAGACAAGGAGTGCAAAGCACATAACTTGCAGGGGTGATAAGGTTTTGATAAATTTCCTTTTGGAGAAGGTAGATGTGAGTCTTGCCAAGACCTGGTGGTTAGGAGGAAGCTTCATCAACCCATTTGGTGTGATAAATACCTGACAGTTTGGAAGCAGGCAAAAAAAGGCCTAAAAACCCTAGTTTTTGCCCATCTTCAAGTGGAGGCATTGTTCGGACAGTGAAGGACTAAGACCTCAAAAATATTTGAGAGGTGGAAAAATGGACCAGGAACCCCAAGGAAAGATTGGGTGTTCTTTATAAATAATTGAGATTAAGCCTATTTTCTCAGAGAAAGAGGCCTAATTGGGGCTCTAGGGCTAGTAGCCTTTTTGAACCCTAAATGAGGGTTTGATGAAAGCGATGAGAAGGTGGAGTATGGTAGACCTTCAAGAACCCTAGGAGGATGGTATGAAGCTATTGGAGACATCTCTACACCCTTGTAAATATCTAATTGAGTGTTGAGGTTAGGTTAGCCTTTAGGGTAGATTAAGGGCTCAGGAAGAGTTGGAGACATTGCACCAAGATTGACTTGGTTGGTTGAATGGTGATGGTAGTGGGGTTGGCCATGAGAACCAGGGGTACCTAACATGTGAAGGGGCCTATAGGTCAAGGTGGTGAAGCAAAACACCAAGGAGGTCTTACACGCAAGACCTAGAGCAGGAATCTATGATTGATTCCTCCAACCCCCTCCCTATCACGGAGTTCTTATGCTACCATAATCCTTTAGAATGGTTGTAAGAAGTACATGATGTGATTCATGGAAGGATTTGACCAGTTGCTTTATTTTTTTTCTCCAATGGTCCAATATTTCCCCTATATCCTTCAATCTTACCAACAAGAACCATAGTAAGTTTATAATTTTCAAGTGGATTGGAATCTTTTATAACTCGAATTTAAATCAATACCAAATCCTTCTTCCTAGGGATCCAAATTTCCATGAGTGGAATAGCTCTTTCTCTATCATTGTCACAATTATTGATAACATCCACCATGGATGAATAGCTATAGTGAATTATACTATTCAACCTATTATTCACTCTTCTTTTCCAATGTTTGAATATTGTTGTGACAATATTCATGTTGCTCTTGAAAGTATCCTCATCATGATTATCACATTTTTCTTTGTACTCATTTAGATGCCTAATCAACTCTTCCCTATTGATATCCTCTTTAGCCTGTGTTCCTTCTGATGTACTAGGTTCTACTATTGAAATGGGCATGCATCCCATGTAATATGGCATAATTTCCCATGAAGAACATAGTTCAGTAGTAAACTCTAGGGGTACAACTTCTTGTGAAATGGTGGGGGAGTTAGCATAATTCTGGTTAGGATTTCTAGATTGCAATATTTGTAACATATCCTCCAATAATGCTACCTTTGGACCTATAACTTCATTTATACTGCTCAAGGTCTCCATATCTAACTATCAAATTATTGCACTCTGTCTTGAGCTCATCCTTTTCTACAGTCATAGATTCTACAGTGGCTCTTGTAGATTGTGCAACATGAAATGACATATTTGCAGCTTCTAAGGATGATGTTTCTAACACTCTTTTTATTATTAGGCCTCCACTATAGTTAGGTCTAGGCTCAACAATATTAGGGTTTCTTGTGCTTGGGGCCAAAGATCATATAACTAAGGCTTCCCATTCATCACTAAAAGAAAACCCCTCTAGTGCAAGTGCAACTTCTTTTATATCATAGAGAGGCATGTCACAAAATGTCACTAGTCCTTATCAATTCTCGACCCTCCTTTGTAATAATTTTTTGGAATCTACCTCTCATTTCATTTAACACTTTTTTTTGGATTATAGTATTTGGAAATTTTGGATGAAGGCTTCTTTCTATAGCAAGGTTTTCTACATACTCATCTCTTTTAGCCCTATATGAAAATTACATAAAATCCTGAGACATAATAAATGATTCATCATCTAAGAACTTTGCACATGCTTCAACCCACATATCATCTCTGCCATTGAGTCCAATGAGATCCACTTTACTCAATATTGTACCCAATTGATGTGTTTCCCTTACTACTAGTGTAGTGGGCCTTCCTTCTTGCATTTCTAGCTTTGATGCCCAAATATCATCATCAGATCCTTCATCATCATAGTCTACAAGACTAGTGGTTTCAACCTTCTGCCTTTTCAATGGTGGCTCCCTTGGCAGTAATTCATTACGTGGTGGATAATCAATGTCCACAATTTCAGGCTATGTCAGCCTTGGTGGAGATGGAGGGGGTACTTGTGTTATAGGAGGAGGGTTGTACTCCTCTTGCTGAGAGGGAGCACAAGCTTCATCAATTTTCTTTTCCTTACTCTTTCTCCTTACAAAGAATTTTATTCTTGGTTCTTCAGGGGCTTGTGATGTAGATTCTTCTCCCATAGTAGGGATTTCTCCTCCTCCCTATTCTTCTACAATTGGGTATTTGCCTTTATCTTTACTTACTACCCCTTTAGTTTCAAGGTGACCCACTATTAAATCAAAATTCCTTGATAATTGCTCCACCTTTTGAATTATATCTTTAGCCTTTGGGAGAACCTTGAGGTTACATTCTTCTTTCTTTATTTTTCTTTCCATTTTATTGAATGCAATCCACCTTGCTAGTATCTTTTCCTACTCCAAAGTGTCCAACACATTTCTTATTACATCTTCTGGATACTAGAAAATATGGATAAATTCTGAGCTCTTGTTTCTTTCTTTCAGCCAAGCCATAAAACCTTTAGGGTCATATTTGACCCTCTCA
This sequence comes from Sequoia sempervirens, assembly GCA_007258455.2. Taxonomy (NCBI): domain Eukaryota; kingdom Viridiplantae; phylum Streptophyta; class Pinopsida; order Cupressales; family Cupressaceae; genus Sequoia; species Sequoia sempervirens. Next base: position 489,269,202 of record VDFB02000003.1, read on the forward strand.
ACTAACCTCCCCATGTGGTAGGTTTTGATTACATCAGGGATGTTATTCTGGTCTCCTTTGGTCATTACAAAATTAGAAAAATAAGTGTATGAAGGAAAGAAAGTTCCTTTTCCTTGATTCAATAAGTGTCTATTTTCTACACTTCCCAATTGTCACATTACCTCATGGAAACAAATTCTCCCAGGCACAAAATTTGGCAGAAAGTGAGGTGCTAGAGTGGAACCATATACTCTTAGGATAGTGTAATCAGGGTGTTGAGTAACATCTTCCCAATTATGATCAACTTCTACATCAGACCTTCTCTCCTTGGGTCTTAAGAAATCTTTTAGAGCTATGGGAATTTTAGGTAAACTCACAATCAAGATTCTTTTTAGTTTAGAAGAACATTTTTTTTGAAATGTCACATAATAATATGTCCTATCATCTTTGTATAAGACTGTAGTCCAGTATTGTATGAGAAGATCCAAGTTACCCTTTTTCCTTTCCAAGACAATATTACATCCAAAGTAAATTGCACCTTTGAGTAGAAACATGTGTATCACCAAAGAATACTAGTTGAATCTCACTCCCAATTCACCCTTCTTCATCTTTATCAGTCCTTCATGCATTCTTTCTGAAAGAAACCTTGCATAATCAAATACTACATAATATTGTGGGTGTTGGATATGGGTAACCATATACATCCATGCCATTGGCATTCCAAAGGAAGGATCATAACCAATTATTTGGAAAATGGAATAGAAGGTCTTTTTGAAGTAAGAAACATAATAGTTAATAGGGAAAGGTTCTTTATCATGTGGTCTTATTATATTATTTCAACCTATAATTTTTGCTAGAAATATCAACAAGATGTGGACTATGAATGTAATCTTGGTTTTATCATTCTCCTGCTTAAGAGCATCTTCATTTATCTTATGCATTTCATCACTCCATCTACTGAGCTTGAAAAAAAAACCCATTTCCTTAGTGATTCTTAGCATTTCCTTTCCATCATAAGTTCTTATAGTTTGTGACTGGGTCATAATTAGCAACTATTTCCTTAAGGAAGTCAACATCCATATAGACATTTAGTGCAATCAACTTTCCCAAGTCACGGTTCCAAGGGTTACCAACTGAGATACCCATATTTCTATTCTTGAACTAGCTATAAAATTGTTCCCATCCAATATAAGGAAATTTGGTATCCTTGATAAAGTAGTTTCAATCAAACAGACCCTCTACTACTTGCGGATGACTAGGAATCAATTGGCCTATAGGTTTTCCTCTACTTGAGGGTGGTGTAACAAGGTAAATTTGAGGTTGTTAGTAGGTTAATGCAAAAACATAAACCGAAAGCAATAATGAATAACAAAGGAGAAATAGAAATTAAAACAAATGGAAATATCTTACCAAATTCCTTCAATCTTGATGATTCACCTCCATTATACTTTCTAGCTTGCTGTAAATGATAGTTTTCCCTCAAAATTTGAATGAGAAAATGTATGACTATGCCTAGACCAAAGCAAGTGTTGAAGGATTTATCTAAATGACCTCACAATGTGCTAAACAATTATAAAGTATGTAGAAAAGTAGCCTAAAATGAGAAATAGCAACTGCACAAGATAACAATATAATTGAATGAAGTGACAAAATGAAAGCAAAATTGCCAGTTTATAAAATATGCAATTTTTTATGAATGGCCAAGATTAAAAGTTGACAAATTCCCTAGAATCAATGGACACAATTCAATTTGACAACCCACAATTAGGGTGAGGGAAACATTAGGGAAAACTTGAAATGAGTGGACAAGATTTATTTTTAGAAAATCAAATCAAGGATGACAATGCATGTGACAAGAGATAAGATTGACACCGAAAAATAGGTGATTGGAAAATCAAATAAATATAGCAATTACTTGATTTTTCGAGGAAAAATATTATTTTGAATTAAAAATTAATTTAATTCAAATGAGGGAAATCATGTGACAACAAATAATAAATGCCAATTATTTACTAAGAAGAGGGAAATTAGAAGTGGGACCATTTTAAATAAATAATTTTATTTAAAATGGTAGAAGTGACAAGGTGGCAATAATTAAATAAATTAAAGAATTTATTTAATTATAAGAAGAATTTTAAAAATTAATGACATTTAAATAAATAAATAAGATTTATTTATTTAAATAATCAAGAAGAATTAATGGACAAAAATAATTAAGAAATTTATTTAATTAAAGAGAGACATTAGACAATTAACGTGGCATTTAAATAAATAAATACAATCTATTTATTTAAATAATCAAGAAGAATAAAGAGACATGAATTAATTAAATAATTAAAAATTATTTAATTAATTGTTGAAAATGAACCAAATGACATAATTAAATATTTTAATTATGCTAGGATGAAAGTGGTAAAAATAGAGCTTGCAGGCCTAGGTCAATTTTTAGTGTCTACATTTTCCCCTCTTTGAAATAATGCAGTCTGTCGCATTAAGACAAAGAAAATAAGTCAAATTCATGCCCCAGTGAAGGTACAAAGTATCTATGCCCCCTCAAGAAAATTTTCAAATTTTGGCCTAGTGATAGAAAAATTTGGAAAGTGTCTCAAAAAGCTAATTTGATGACCAGAAAATCAACAGTGCAAATGGTTTCGAATTTGGACAAGTTTAAGGGACCTAAAAGGGCACTTAAAAGTGGTCAATAGAGCCTCCAGTAATATTTTTTTCTAAAAATCCCACTTTGACCCTATAAATAGGTTGAAAATGGGGTAAAAGTCAATTCTTTTTCACGTTGGCAATAGTAAATTTGGATAGCTCAGAGCAAGGAGAGTAGACAGAGAGATGGTGATTCCAATCATAGAGCACTACAAATACATAGTCAAGACCTTCATACAGCCAGAGGGCATGGACCTGATGGCAAGTACCTCAAACCCACTTTGTAATTTTTTCAAGTTTAGTGTATTTTTTTATGGCTTTTAGGGCTAGGAATGAGTGAGCTGTGATGCATATGCATTCACATAAGCCACATTTACCATTGTATTCAACACATTTTATGCATCTCTACACAAGTGCAAATGGTCCATTAGGTTGACATTAGGGTGCAAAGCAATCACCAAAAATTGAGACGCATTTGCCATTTTGAGGCGCATTTGACTTGTGAAACGATGCATGTGTTGTTTTGTGACACATTTGTTGAGGTGAGTGACGCATGTGTTTTAACAATGATGCATTTAACAAAGATGCCACATTTTTTTTAAGGATGACACATTTGTGATCACAAATGATGCAAGTGCCAAAATGTGACACAACTGATGTACAAAATGATGCAAACACCTGACCACAATGCAAATGAAGTCAACATGATGCATTTGACTTTGACCAAGGTTGACCAGAGTTGACTTAGCTTTAGACTTAGTTTTCACTCATGTTTAGCCAGATGAATGATAATGCAAATGAGAATAGTCTGCTAACTTGTGTTTCTGTCTGTGTAGAAATGGCTGCCACCTATTGACACACGAGTGTTCATACCATCTACATATGCATTTCAAGACCAATTAATGGACCGCGAGGTCAAACGACTAATGCGCTTGGGAATCTATTATGTTACCTATATGCTCATTGTCTGGGCTAATAGGGGACTGCTAATAGCATTGGCAGAGCATTGGAATTCAAAGACTTATTCTTTTCACTTATTGACAGGAGAAGCTACGATTACCTTGGAGGATGTGTACAAAATTTTTCACATTCCCATCAAAGGAGAGGGTTGTATACAATCCTCAATAAGGATTATAGGCCATGATGGAGGTATATGAGGTAGATGATGTTGTGGGCCTTGGTGTGACTACATATAAGGTGTGGTGGGAGTACTTGGTAGAGCACTACCCATGATGCATTCAATTTGCTTAGCTATGTTTAGGGCTGGTTGGAGACATTACATGGGATTTAGCGAGGATGAGTGCTACCAGGGGTGAGTATAGGATGTTGTATGAGAGGAAAGTGCCAGAAGATCAGAGAGATCCTGGATTATCGAGATCCTACAGTAGGACAAGGACAGGGTCAGGGAGTACTTGTAGCCATAACAACCATAACCAAAGTAATGTGGGTGGTTATACCTCCTTAGGGCACACATCAAGCCATAGGTCTCACCACAGGAACTCATCTAGCGACTAGTCAGAGCGATCGCATGGTTCATCAGGGTCAGGACACAGATATGTACAGAGTCAACCTCTAGATTCATCAACTTCACAACATCATTCCACAGTGTCTTCTCATATGCATGTGATAGTAGAGATGATGCCATCAGGGTCAGTTCCTTTGACATCATAGACACAGGCCACCATGGTTCCACCGATTACTATAGTCCAAGCATAGGTCCTCAGTCACCACATACTTCTCCATGAGGGGATGAGGAGAGTACCTTCTAGAGACATGTTTATTTGATATTTCAGAATTTTTATATTATGACACTTGACATATTGACTATGAATCCTGCGAGCTCTATTTTTGGGATACCTTGTGGCTCTATCTTGTGACATTATATTTTTGAGATTATAAATATTGTGATGAAATTTTGATGTGGCCTATATGATTTATGCTATGTGATGATTCCTTATGTGTTGACTATTTTGTATCACGTATGATGAGACGCCATGAATTTTTTATGATTATATGTCATGATAATGGTATGGATGATACTGACATGATGATTATGATGCTATGCTTTTATGTTCCATGCCTATGATTATGGATGCATTAATGGATGACAATATTGTGTAAGGATAATATGACATGTGATGCATTATGCAATGATATGTCTAAATGCCTTTAAATGATATGTTAATGTATGGATGTGATTATACGCTAATGAATGAAAATGAATGTCATGACTTAAATGTAACCTAATTCAAATGTCTAATGGATCTAATGCAATTCCTATATGATTATGTATGCAAATATGTTTTTGTATGTCATAGGATATTATCAAGAGACATAAGAAAGCAAGATGACGATAGAGAAGGAGATGGATGTTAGTGTGACAAATCCTTCAACACATTGCCACAGGACTAATAATTATTACTCTTAATCATCATTGGGTGGATTATTTTTATGGCCAACAAACACCATGATATGACATAGATCAAGGTGTGCAAGGTCGTACCATCACCTAAAACAAGCAGTCACAGAAAAGGTTGATCATGACTCATACTAAGAGTGTAATTTCCCCAATCTTTTTGTTAGAATCAACCACAAACAGTAAAGAAAAGCAAGAAAATTCATGAAACATGATTGCTCCTCTAAATCCCATTGTCAGGACATCCTCAAGGAACTATCAACATTATTTCCAAGAAAAGACAAGAAAAAATAATCATAATAATATGTCACTGCTTCTCTAAATCTTGTTGTCACGACATCCTCGAAAAACTAGTAGCATGATGAAAAATTAAATGCCAAGTGTCTGGATGTTGAGATGTCAAGTTTTTCAAGTGTGTTTAAATGTCAAGTGTTCTAATGTCAATATTCCAGGGTTGACGAGGTTGAGATGCCAAATTAATGTCAAGTTCAGGAAGGACACATCCTGAATGATGTTGATGTCCAGATGCCACATTCATGAAGGATGCATCCTGAATAAGGTTGATGTCAAGAGTGCAATATTCAGCTGAAGGAGGCATCTTGAATGTTGTCGATGTCAAGAGGATTAGATATCAAATGCCATGAGAATCCTCAAAATTCCAAATGACTGACAATGCCTAAGAAGGAAACATTTTAGGACATGAATAAGTGAAAGGGGTTTCTCTTAAAAAGGACACATCTAAAGGAGAACCAAGATTTGATGACTTGACTGGTTTGAGAGAGGCTGATTGAGTTTGACCAAGTTGACGAAGTTTGACTAATTTGAAAAAATTTGACTATATGTAAATGGTTGACATGTCAAGATATTTTTCTTGTTTGATTGAAGAATTACCAAAGTTTACTTTGAGAAGATTGTCCATTTGAAAATTGAAAAAAATACTGATGAAATCAAAGATTTTCTAAAGTGTGTGAGAATTTCATGCAAATGAATCCTAATGGACTGACGAAGTGTGGCATCGGGGGCTCATCGATAGATGGCCTTGCCTACATCATGCACTCAGAGACCTTATAGTTCGACACGACCAATGACTTTGTCTTATTTACCAATTATTGAATCATGATTTTATTTTGAAAAACCTAAGAGGAATGACCTAAATGTCCTGGGGGCTCAAATATGAGCCTTGCCTATGTAGCAAGTACGCAAAGACAATATAGTTCAACAATGACAAGGACTTGACATGACTTTGACTAACACAAATAATTTGACAAACATGACTTTGTTTTTGGGATTTTGATGTTATTTGAATGTTTCTTTGTTTTCTTCAGGATGGTTTTTGATTTTCAGGTCTTTTTTTAGGACTTTTTATGATTTTTTCAAGACTTTTTTATGATTTTTATGATTTTTTCTGGACTTTGTTATTATTAGGACCATGTACGATACCCACTATAGTCTCATGATAAAAGTTTTCCCCTAGTCAAATTTAGAATGAGCAAGGTGAAATGGGATGAAAAAGACATGACCAGTATGGATAATGGACGTTATGCAAGATCTGATGTCAACCATCACTAGCCATAGACAAAATGTCATGATGTTGGGGTGAACTGTTATAATGAATGTTGGAAAACTGGGTGTTTATTAGGGACTAAGGTAGATAGAGTGATAGTAGATGGCACAACAATGAATGACTACACATGGCATTTGTTTTCTAGGTTTTCACCATGGCACTTATCCAAACGCTTGTTTACCAGGTTTTCACTATTAGATGAATTATTTCTCTTTATTTTTATCATTTTATTATTTTTTTGGTGTCACGAGGACACCTATTTGCCTGGTTTTTATCAAGGTGATGATTTTTTTGTATTTTTAATGGTTGACAACTAGACTTCCCTGATGCTATGCATATGACTTACGCAGATGAAGATTGGTGATTGGGTCTATTAATTGTTCACCATCTAGAGTAGCCAACTGATAGGTGCTAGAACCAAATGACGTTGTGATGATCTAAGGACCCAGCCAATTAGGCTTAAACTTGCCAAGTTTTTCTCTATCTGATTGATTCTTGGGATTCTGCATGAGAACCAGGTCACCAATGTCAAATTTTTGAGTCATGATTGTCTTGTTGCAGCTTCTGCAACGAAGATTTTGATATGCTTGCAAGTGGTTCAAGGCATTATGTCTGTGTTCATCTAGCATTTCCAATTCATACAATTGTGACTGTCTATATTCTTCTTTGTTGATTAGACCCTTCATAAAGACTCATAAAGATGAAATTTTGACCTCAATGGGAAAAATGGATTTGGCTCCAAAGACAAGGGTGAATAGAGTGGCTTTGATGGGGGTGTGAATGCTAGTGTAGTAAGCACATAAAAAAAGGATTAAGTTGTATGTTCGAGTCACGACCAACATCATTGATGGTATTTTTAAGAAGTTTGATGATCATTTTATTGGATGCCTCAGCTTGACCATTCACTTGTGGGTAGTAAGGTATGAAGAAGTGATGTTGGATATGGAAGTGCTGAGAGAGTTCACAGAAATCTTGATTCTTGAAGGGACAACCATTATCTGTAATGATGGATTGTGGGATACCATATCGACAAATGCTTCAATTGAGGATAAACTTGGAAAAAAAAAATTGATAATGTAGTTGAGAGGAATGGATTTGATCCACTTAGTAAAATACTCAGTGGTGGTAATGATGAATTTGTGGCCATTGGAGGATGTAGGATGAATCTTTCCCACGAGGTCGAGTCCCCATTGTGAAAAGGGCCAAGGAGAAGTGATCAGTCTAAATTCTTGTGCTAAAGGATGAATTAAGTCACTATGAATTTGACACTAGTGACATGTTCTCACAAACTAGAGGGCGCCCTTCTCTATTTTCGACCAATAATACCCAAGCCTCGTTATCTTGTTGGCTAAGGTTAGACCATTCAAATGGGATCCGCATATACCCTCATTTACTTCTTGTAAGGTCATTTTTGCTTCATTAGTGTCAAGAAAATGAAGAAGGGTGTTGTCAAAGCTATGACCGTAAAGGGTGTAATTGATAATGGTATACCATGTAGCCTTGCAGATAAAGGACTTTCTTTGGTTATTAGACAGGTTTGGTGGAAGGGTCTAGGAGTTAAGGTAGGTGTAAATGTCCTGATATCAGGAGGAAGTGGGACCAACAAGTTCACACACCATTTTTTACTCTAAAACATCATATGCAAGGATTAGTAATTGCTCTACCAAGAACTCAAATTGAGGCATATTGCTAGGTATGTCAAGAAGAGACCCGATTGTTTCCATGGTGTCTGTAGCCTTGTTTTGTGTCCTTGAGATTTGTTCAAAGAACATCATGTGAAATTATGTGAGAAAACTATCAACCATCCATTTATAAAGTACTATATTTTCATCCTTGGTGTCGTACTCATCATTGAACTAATTTATAACCAATTGGGAATCACTGAAGATTTGAAGGTTTCTGATTTTCTATTTTATAGCCATTCAGAGTCTTGTAATGAGTACCTCATATTCTGCTATGTTATTTGTGTAAGGGAATGCGAGGTGGAATGACTTTGGGATGGACTCTCCTTGTGGGGTGATAAATAGTATTCCTGCTCTTGAGCCATGATTTGGATGAGACCCATCAAAGTATAATTTCCAAGGCCTTTTTGGTTCTGTATGGAATATGGGCTCATCTAGAAAATCTTCTATCAAAGGATGATTACCTAGTATGGGTGCATCTTCCAATTGATTCGCTATCACCCATTCTTTTATGGCTTTCCATTCCACATATTGAATGTCATATTCACTAAGGACCATAACCCATTTCGCTAATCATCATGTCAATGTTGCACGAATTATAAGGTCCTTTAAAGGATCAATATTCACTACCAAATGTGTCTTGTGGTTTAACATATAATGCCTTAACTTTTGGGCAGTGAAGACAACTTCCATAAATGCATGTTCAATGGGTGTATAATTTAGATGCTATCCAACTAGCATTTGACAGATATAGTATATGGCTCTTTCTTTTTCTTCATAGTCATTTTGTGCTAGTAATGCCCCTAGTGTTGACGTGGTTGCCAAGATATATAGAATTAATGCCTTTCCTTGGAGAGGAGGCATGAGAACTGTAGGTTACAATAAGTATTTTTTTATCTATTCAAATGTTTTCTGATATTTATCTGTCCATACAAAAGGAGTACTCTTGCGTAGGAGATACTAGAATGGTTGACATTTGTTCGCAAGCTGAGAAATGAAACGTATGATGGATTAAAGCCTGCCCTGTAATGTTCTCAAGTCACTAATTCCTTTCGGGGGAGGTATGTCTAATATAGCTCTCACTTTGGAGGGTTCTATCTTAATGCCTCTATGGGAAACTATGTACCCCAACAATTTTCCTGATGTTACACCAAAGACACATTTCTTCAGATTCAAGTGTACCTTATATTTTTCTAGTCTTAAATTGAAAAATTTGTGATGTACTCTGAGACAGCCTTTTCTTGTCAGTGACTTCCCCAAAAGGTCATCCACATAATCCTCCATCAATGTGTGCATCATGTCATTTGAGATTGTTTTCATGGATCTTTGGTATGTGGAACCTGTATTTTTGAGGCCAATTGGCATGACAGTCCAACAATATGTACCCCAAAGACATGTAAATTAAGTTTTGTGCTGGTCTTCAGGGAAAATATGAATTTTAATATAATCGGAGAAACCGTCTATAAGAGATAGCATCTCATAACCAGTTGTGAGGTCCACAATAATGTCAATGTTTGGTAGTGGGAAGTTATATTTGGGGCACATGTATTGAGATCCCAAAAATCTGTGTAGATGTGAATTTTTCCATTAGGCTTGGTGACAGGTATGAGGTTGGATAACCATTCAGTATAGTCAATTGATCTGACAAAACCTGTATCCAATAATTTCTTGTTTCACTTTGACCAGTAAGGCAACTTGTGGGTGCATTTTCCTTCATTTTTGCTTAACTAGCTTAGCATCTGGCAATAGTGGAAAGTGGTGAAATGCTAACTCTAGATCCAATCCTGGCATGTCAGTATAAGACCATGTGAAGTTTATGTTTCATAAATTCTAGTTTTTCTTCCTCTATCAATGATGCAGCAAAGAGAACCATTTTGGGGTCCTTCATAGTAGTTATGTTCACTTCTATGGTATCTTCAACAAGAATTGCTAATTTTTCTCAATCTACGAGGAGAAAGTACAACCCTCCATCCTTGGGCTCCTTAGTGAGGTTTTCACCCTCAGATATGTGCTTTATTTTTCCTATTTTGTCATCAGAATGTGCCTTCTAGTTTTCACCTAAAGAAGTGTCAATTTTTGTTGTACTTTTCTTTTTCATTTTACAACTAGAGGTTGGAATAGTCTCCCCAAGGTAAGTAGCACAATCCAGATCAACAGAGAAGCTAGCCTTGTGATCTCCACTTAGTATCCACTAATGTAGGCCCATGAATTCTATGATAGCCTCATCATTCTAAAAGGTGTCCATTACTAGTAGGTCTTGTTGATCCCAATCGATTAATTCTAGGTAGACTAGGAATATTCCATCATTTGTGTTAGAAAATGGAGGTGAAGATGCAGACAACATGCAAACAAATTCAAAGATGTTAAAGATAAAGTTATCATCATCCAGATCTATATCAGAGTCTATCTAGTATTCTCCTTCACTTGATTCATATTCATTAGCAAAGTAAGGAATGAAGGGAGTAGAGTCAGGGTCAATAGTGTCGTGGTAATTTGAATGAATCCGAATGATGGTCCTTAGGTTGGGATGACTTGGAAGCTATATTGGAGTTATGGCGGATGGGAATAGAAAATGATCTGGCCTTGGAATCATTTGGTCTTGGGTCAAGTTTAAATATTTTTTGGAAGCACTCTTCAAATGTAGGTTCACTAGGTTCGATAAATAAGTCATCAAGACAATAGTCACTTAAGGATCATTCAAAGAAAAATTCAAATTTGTGGGAATCAGTTTCAGAGGAGGTTTCTTTAGTTGTCTCAACAGAGTCTGAAGCATGCACTAGCTCACAACGACGCACATCTTGGATCACCAAATTCTCATCATCCTAACCCTAACTGAAGACATTTTGGTCTTACGACAACTGATATTGTCTCTTGTATTCTAGTTTTATCCTTTCCATGGCCATTAATTCCATCATAGCCTTTTTCCTTTATCATGTCATATCATTTACCACATATTGTTACTCGCAAGGAGTTAGATCTTCTGGTTCTTTATAAATCCAAGATCGTACATCGTCAGTGTCCTCTTGACTCATTTCACCCTATTTTATGAATATTGTATTTGGAGGGACTCTTAAAACTTCTTTTGACTCTATCCTAAAGCAAGGTTTGGCATAGACTTGGGGAGACTTGGGCATTTTCATTATGAAATAGGTCGTATTCAACTTGTACTTTCCACACCCTTGGTCTTGGATCTGGATGCTTGGATTAGTGGTGGTGGTGGATGTCATGGAAGTGGTCGTGGTTGACGAAGAAGTAGAAGTGGATGCCAAGACATTAAATGTGGATGTGGAAGGCTTTGTAAGTGTGGACAAGTCAATGAATTTAGAAGATGAAGATGTCGAAGCTTCACAGTTGTCAAGTACTTGGTGTTCTGAGACACCTCGCATGTTGGTACAATATTGGAATGGGTTGGGGTCTCCATATATGGTAATCTTGGTACCTTCAAAGGGAAACTTCAGACATTGGTGATATGTGGAAGGAACAACTTTTAGAGAATGGATCCAAGGTCGACCGAGTAAAATGTTGTATGGGAGATCTAGATCCAGGACTTGACAAGTGGTGTCCACAATGACTGGTCCAATTTGAATTGGAAGTGTAATTATAGCTTGAGAGGAGAATTATTCATCATCATATGCCTTGATAACAATGCTTTTTGTGGCGTCTACACATGCATCAGAAAATCCTAGTGCCTTAACTAGTTTTAAGGAGCATATATTCAGTCCTCCTCCACCATCTACTAAGACTTGTCTGACCTTATGCTTATGGATAAAGACTTCAATGTGAAGGGCATCATTTTGAATGGATTTGGATGATGAGTAGTCATGATCTGAAAATGTTATATGGTGGGGAGTGGTAATATATCCCACCATGGCTTCAAATTGATTGACATCAATGTCTTGGGGAATGAACAACTCTTGCAATGTTTTGTCTAAGATAGCTTTATGTGTTGCGGAGATACGTAACAACTCAAGTATAGAGATCTGTGCAGGTGTCTTTTTGAGCTAGTGAATGAGGTTAAAATGTCCTTTAGACTGGGTCTTTTTGGTTGGTTGATGGGGTAGCAACTGTTGAGTGGATGGGCCAGTTGTTGTTATATTTGGTTGTCTTGGAGGAGGGATTTCTATGGTGACCTTTCCCCCATAGGTAGTGATGTTGCATTCATGAGCCTTTATGACAATAACTATTTTGACATGTTCATCAGTCATTTTAATGTGATTTATAATAGGTCCACTGGAATAATCATATGTAATGCGAGCATGGTTGGCTCAATTATTGTTATTGGCTTTTGACGTGGAAGGGTTACTATAACCATGGTCCTACAATGGGTTCTTGTGTATGGTATGGTCAAAATTACAAGAAAATTGTGGTCCATCGACCTATATAGTACGATTCTTGATGAGGTCTTGTACAAGATTTTTAGTTGTCAATAGGAAGAGGTTTTATGTCCTTTTATTTGATGATAATCACAAATGCGTTTTCGTCCCACCAAGATGGTTTAAACTACCTTGGGTCATATGGTTTAGGGTCCTCAAGTGTAATGACACCATTTTGAAGCAATTTTTTGAGGACCTCTTCAATGTGCTCACCAAAGGGGGTGTATGTGCAACTCCTGGGGAACTATTTGGGTTGTTGGGGCTACCTTTGATTTTGGTTATTCTCATTTCCTTGGTTGTTTTTATGTGTTTGTACAACATTGTCAGAATGAGTTTGTGTTGTCGTGTGTGTATTTTGTGGTTGGGCCCCTTTAAGGGTAAGCACAAGACCCATTGCCTTGACAACCTTAGTGTCGACCAGGCCATCATTGGTGACATGTTTATTCTTAACTCAATATTTGTTTCTATCAGTAGGGGAACTTGCATTTGAGTTTTTAGGGACATATTTTAGTCTTCCTTTAGCAATGACGGCCTTCTTGACTTGGACACCTTGTTTGATTAGGTCAGTGAAAGTTGTAAAACAATGGACTTGCAAGCCATGTTTTAGTGGGCCTAAGATTGTTTGTATAAACATGTCAACTTTCTCTTTTTCAGGTATGCCTATGTAGTAGCAAGTTGCTAGGCCTCTCCATCTTCTGAAGAATGGTATAAAGGTCTCACCTGCATCTTCTTGCGTGAGTGTGCATAGATTGGTGATGGCGGTGTCTGTGTCAATGTTATAGGTATAATTTTGTATGAATTTTTTTGCAAGTTCATTCCAAGACTTTATTCCCTTTTGCAAAGAGTAAAACCATTCTAATGTAGGGCCTACAATACTCTTAGGGAATAGTCTCATTAAATATGTGTGTTCGTAGGCAATATCCACACAAATTGTAGTGAATTCTCTGATATGCTCAAGTGGATTTGTTTTTCCCTTATATTTGGTGAAATTTGGTGCCACATACCCGGAGGAAATGGTGGTATGTATAAAGTTGTGTCATAATGATATGGACATAGGTCATATGACATTGGTGTCTTTTTGTTAATGATTGAATGTTTCCTATCTTTTTATCGATATTTTCCACTATGGTTATCAAGACATCAATTATGGGATTATTGGTCGCATCACACATGGCAGTGATGGGTATCCCATGGGTCCCCATTGATTGTGAAAGAAACTTCAACTTTTGTTGTGACATGTATTGTTGTGATATGTATGATATGTTTTGATTGGGAAATTCTTGGTATTGCCAATTTTGATTAGGATTTTGTTGTTGCATGTGAATTTGTGATGAATACGTGGGAATATGCGACCCATCCATATTTTTTGATATGTGAGGGATTTGTTGTCCTTGACTCATTTGGTTTCATTGTCCATATTGTGAGAATTGTCTGGATGTGGCATGTTGGTATTTTTTCCTTGAAATTGTCCATGTGGGATGTTGGTATTTTTTCCTTGGAATTGTCCATGTTGGACATTAGAACTTTGTCCTTGAAATTTTCCATGTGGGATATTAGTATTTTGTCCTTGGGAGGAATTGATGTTTAGTTATGATGATGTGTTAACGTTTGGTTGGGGGCCTCTAATATAAATACATTATTGGTTTCCTCCATAGGGGTTAAATGAGGTTCCACCATAAGGATTTGATGACGATACCCCCATGGTCATATATGATGTTCCAAACATAGGATTTGAGGAACTTGCCCCCATTGATGTAGTCCCAAAGGTAGCCCCAATTTTTTGTTAAGATGACATGGACATAGTGGGCATGGACTGTGATATTGCTTGTAACATAGTGGGTGTTCCTCCAATAGATCTCACATTGATTGTGTTGGAGGTGTTTTGACTTATGGTGCCACTGGATGTAACATTAATGGTATTGGTCGCAATTTTTGTGGTGAAAAAGATGTTATTGTTGGAGGCATTGTTTATGTCTTGTTGAGATGTCGAGTGGGACAAATTGTTTTGTGTCACATTGTTGGGGGAAGGTGGTCTTATGGTATTGATGTAAAATCATTTTGGTAGTCTTTCCCCTTGGTCTAAAAGCATAGAAAGGTATATGTCAGCATTGTTCAAGACTAAGTCCTCTATGAATGAAGCTACTTTCTGGATCTTGGGTTGTAGCCTCTAGGTTCTTAGCGTATACTTGTCCATTTTGGTTTCTCTGTATTAATTGTTCAAGTGGGTTTCAAGAGGATGTTGGCAGGTTCATGGAAGATTGCATGTTCACGTTGTTAAATGGATCATCAAAAGTCCAGATTTGGTTCAGGTCATTGGTGTTGGTGTTGGTGTTGTTGTTGAAGTCTTGTCCAAAGTTTTCCATTTGTCTTTTTTTTCTTTGAAGTCTAGTTTCCACCATAAAAGGGAATTTCTCAAATGAGGAGGATAATAATGTCAACTAAATGCAAGGATGATGCTAGTTTATACTTTTGTCTTTTGTTATAAGGATGACAATGCAACGTGATAATGACAACTAAGTATGGGACTATTCTTTGTTTTTGTCTTTTTATGATAAAGGAGGACAATGCAAAATGATGATGATGTTTACCTAAGGAAATGATAAAATGCAAGATGTCAAGGTTGCCAAGGAAAGATGTCAAAAGTAAAAGGTGACAATAATGACTAGGATGACAATGTTGACTAAGGAAATGCTAAATGGAAGCTGATAAGATTGATTAAGTGCAAAATGAGGACTTAGGATGATAATGTTGACTAAAGAGGTGACCAATGAAAAGTCTAGGTGCAAAATAAAGACTATGGTGGATAATTTTTTTTGTTGCTTGGATTTTTAGGAAAAAAGGATGCAAAGTATGGACTAAGGTGAATGAATTTTGGAGAAAGGTTTTCCTGACCACTCGAAGCTTGATCTATGTCTCAATTTTGGTTATCAAAGGACTTGTTTAAAGTGGCTAAATGACAAGGTCAAAATGACTAGTGAGTTTTTCTAACTAGATTGTTGAGTTGGAAATACTCACAAAAAGGACAATGACTAAAAAAGGAGGAATGATGACTAAGTCCCAAGATAACCTACTCTTAAAGGAAATGATATTGCAAAGTATGATGAGGTTAGCCTAATCCAAATTATGCAAAGATGAAAACCTAAGGATAAGTTTATCCTGAAGATGATGATTATGAAGCTTAAGGTACGCAACTAAAATTTGGAAAATTAAGCCTATGGTCAAAATGCAAACTAGGGTATGCAAATGATGAATGTTTTGAGAAATTTTAGTTCTAGTTTATGATAGAGACTTCTAGAAAATATGTTTGATAGTGGGCTAAAATTGATTGGACTTGAATTATGATATGTGATAGGGTTTTGATTTCTACTAGGAAAATGCATCGTTTTAGGTAGCAAATGCATTTCAATATGGTGAATGCATTGCAATTTTAGAAAATGCAGCTTTACAAATAAAAAATGCAGTTTATTACTGTGAATGTGGATTTCAGAAGAGAAAATGCAGTGCAAGATAGGCATATGCAGTGTTCAGAGCAGCGAATATAGTTTATCAGAGTAGATGCATTGCAAAGACTGTCAAATGTAGCATAGAACAATGAATGGGTTTTACCAGATGCGGCACAAAATGAAAAAATTCTAGTTTCTCTGATGTTTTGGTCAAAAATCCAATTTTTTATGGTGACTGTCGGTTTCTATATTTGTGAATGTTGTCTTTTTTTTTGTTTCAGTATCTAGAAAACACTTAGCAAGCATGATATTTTGAGTGTGTAATCAATCACATAGAAGACAAGGGTGATCCCACAATAGTGGTTTACAATTTTTGGCCAAACTGGACGCTAAAATTATTTTTTAAAACTAAATCTTCACATTCAGGCACCTATAGCAGCTAAACCATGAAGAATTTGAAGATGATGAAAACTAGAGTCTTGTCACATTTTGTCTATAGATTCTAAAAATATTTTTTTCAAAATTAAAAAAAAAAAAAATTTAAAAAAGTGATGCACACCATATAACACATAATGTTTTTTCCATGAAGGGTGAGATTCTAATTCTTTCGAATTTAGATTTGTAACTCTGATATCTAGTGCTTCCACTTGGTTAGATAGTTTTTTATTAAATATTTTTTCTTTAATCAAGTTTCAAAGTCAATATCTGGTGCACTCATATTTTTCAATTTTTTTAAAATAATCTACTATTTTTCCACATGTGCAAAACAAAGACCTTCATTTTCAATGAAAAACCTATGTTTAATAAAACTAAAAAAAAAATACATAATAAAACCAAACATATTAAAATTATATTTGTTGGATAGCTCGTTCTAAGGACTACCTGATTCAAGTTGGGTTTGTGAATATTCCTCCATTTTCATCCTCAACCCGAGCTCGAAGTTCCAAAATTTAGGTTTTTTTGTGTCCCAGGGAGGGGCTAAGGAATAAAGGGGGTTTGAGCGAACCCCTAGGGGTTCGCTTGAACCAGGGTTCATTTGAACCCTGGTTCATTCAAACCCCCCTTCTATAAGGGATTTTGATTGCTTTTTTGGTGGGAAAGTATTAGGAGGGTTCACCCGAACCTAGGTTCTAGCGACCCCCTAATGGGTTCGGTCGAACCAATAGATTCGTATGAACCCCTAAAATCAATTTTTTTTCCATGCATTCATTTTCTGTGAGTTTTTTGTCCTCACTTCAATTGTAAACCACTATTGTGGCTTCACCCACAAGCACAATCCTATGGTTAGGCTAAGACAATATATGCTAGATTCCATGTGGGTTTCCCTAGCCACATATCTTTAGCGTGTGAATCTAGAAGCTAGGCTACATGGGTTGTCTCTTATAGTGCACTCAATTCTTAGGCCAACCAACCTTCCAAACCCCATTAAACTCCTGGACATGGTAGACTAATCACCTCTACTAAATATTGTAAAGATGTGGACATGTTCACAATGACCATTGTTCCATTAGCAAATAGAGGATTTTTGGCTATTACGCAAAAGTATTTAGTGCGGGACCCCCATTCAAGTAGCCATACATGGGGAAAAGATTAATCATCGATTAGGTGACACTCTAGCCTGAAGAGGTTACGCTCAACAAGGTTTTTGGGAGTACTACTTTGTTCGTATGACACATTTGCACTTATAATCCTAGGTTTTCTTTTAGGATTCACATTTGTATACCTATCAGGGGTAGCTTGGCTATAGAGCTCCATTGTTGGTCTAAGTCACCTTGGGGTGAGTAATTTTTCCTACCAAGGAAGGCCCAAGTTCTAGAGTAAATAATCGCTTCTCTTACACCTAGGATTGCACAAGTGTGCAAGGGGAGAGGGTAATTCAATTATTGAATGATAAGGGTTACACAAAAATATTGCGAGTTTGATTTTTTGATCAACTAGTTTGCACAAGTTGAGAGCATAATCACCTACCACCTTCAAGCACAATTAAACACTTTCAAGCAAATATTCATTTTAGTGCACCAATTTAAGTGTTTTCTAATCTGAAAATCACAAGCACAATGTTTGAACTTAGAATCTTGGACTATCAAACCTACAAAAACACAAGTTAGTAGTTTCAAAAAGTATGACTTGGACCCATGAAAGCCTTAATGCCACATGCTACAATAGCTCATTAGCAACCAAAACACCCTAGACTAATAGAATGCAAAGGAAATGACAGATTGCAAAAAAGAAAAATACAAAAATCTGGAGAAACCGAAATAGAAAAAATTACTAAGCGAATGCATCTCAATAGAGTGAGTGCATCATTCTGTTAGTCAAATGTGGTTTAGGTTTGTCTATCAGAGTCTACCACCCAAATGCATCAACCTACAAATCAAATGCATCTCAACCTACAAATGTGTCATACTGATAGTCGAATGCATCTCAGGATCAAGAAATGCATTTATGTAAATGTAAAATATGGATTGGCCCTACAAATGTGTCATTCTATTAGAAAAATGTGTCAAGACATCACATTTGTGATGCTGAAGGCATCAAATGCATTGTTTTGTAAACCTTCAAAAAATTCAAAAAAAATCCATATGAAAACTACAAAAAAAACAAGTGTCAAGTTCACCAATGTAACTCAGGGTAAATTTGAGGTTGTTAGTAGGTTAGTGCAAAAACATAAACCCAAAGCAATAATGAAGAACAAAGGATAAATAGACATGAAAATAAAAGGAAAGATCTTACCAAATACCTTCAATCTCCATGATGCACCTCCATTATACCTTCTAGCTTGTTATAAATGATAGTGTCCTTAGATTTTGAATAAAAAAATGTATGACTATGCTTAGACCAAAGAATTTTTTTGAAGGATTTATCTAAATGACCTCACAATGTGCTAAACAACTATGAAGTATGCAAAAAATCAGCCTAAAATGAAAAATAGCAAGTGGACAAGACAACAATATACTTGCATGAGGTGACAAAATGAAAGCAAAATTACCATTTTATAAAAAATGCAATTTTGTACGAGTGGACAAGATTAAAAGTTGGAAAGTGCCCTAGAATCAATGGACAAGATTCAATTTGACAACCCACAATTAGGGTTAGGGAAACATTAGGGAAAGCTTGAAATGAGTGGAAAAGATTGATTTTTAGAAAATCAAATTAAGGATTGACAATGCGTGTGACAAGAGATAAGACTGACATAGAAAAAGAGGTGACTAGAAAATCAAATAAATATAGCAATTTCTTAATTTTTCGAGGAAAAAGATTATTTTGAATTAAAATTAATTTAATTCAAAAGAGGGAAATCATGTGATAGCAAATAATAAATGCCAATTATTTACTAAGAAGAGGGAAATTAGAAGTGGGACCATTTTAAATAAATAATTTTATTTAAAATGGTAGAAGTGACAAGGTGGCAATAATTAAATAAATTAAATAATTTATTTAATTATGAGAAGAATTTTAAGAATTACTGATGTATTTAAATAAATAAATAAGATTTATTTATTTAAATAATCAAGAAGAATTAATGGATAGAAATAATTAAGAAATTTATTTAATTATAGAGAGACTTTACACAATTAACAACACATTTAAATAAATAAATAAAATCAATTTATTTAAATAATCAGGAAGAATAAAGAGACATGAATTAATTAAATAATTAAAAATTATTTAATTAATAGTTGAAAATGGACCAGATGAC
Source organism: Sequoia sempervirens (assembly GCA_007258455.2). Taxonomy (NCBI): domain Eukaryota; kingdom Viridiplantae; phylum Streptophyta; class Pinopsida; order Cupressales; family Cupressaceae; genus Sequoia; species Sequoia sempervirens. The sequence continues at coordinate 489,289,014 of VDFB02000003.1, forward strand.
ATAATTAAATATTTTAATTATGCTAGGATGAAAGTGGTAAAAATAGAGCTTGCAGGCCTACGTCAATTTTTAGTGTCTACAGGTGGTAACTGATCCATGAGGTCTTTATTCAAAGGTCTTTTGGGAGTAGAAGCCTCCACTTTAGACAAATACACTTTTACTTTAGGAGCCATAACACAAGAGGTATTACAAGGTTTCTAGTTTGTTTGAACAAGGCCTATGGCTTTTGTAAGGGTTTGACACGAATTATACAATGCATAATTAATCAATTCTTCCTTATGAACATCAAACCTTAAAAATGTTGAGGCAAGAAAACCCTAACTAACTTAATCTTGAGTAACCACAACTTATTAATAATGTTGGAAGGAGGGCAACAAGTCACTTGTTTTCTTCGTAGGTTGACAACCTTGGTTCTAACATGAGAAAATGTTGAGAAAACCATAACATGAGCAACAAGGGGTCAACAGTTGTGACTCAAAATCTTGAGAACCAACAATAAGGGGAAAACTTTGAATTAAAACCTTGGCAAGGATATAGATTCAAAAAAAATTTAAAAAGAGACTTGAGTGAACTAAAACCCTTATACTATGATAGGAGACAAAACCCATAGTTACAAAATTTAAGCAAGATTTTGGAGATGGAAGAAAAAAAAAATTTAGGGGTTCCATCAAATTTCATGCCTTCAACCTACACTACAATAAATCCCTATGATTTTCTCTATTGTTTGCTCTGTTTTTCGCTTCCACCCATTGTTTTAATATATTTTTTGCCAATTTTTTTAAAATATCAGCACTATTTATTGGGATGGCACTATTTTTGGCATTTATTTGCACCAATCAGGACAAGTGGGCACTAATTTTGGTAGTAATTCCCATAAACATTAGCACCGATATTGGCTTCGAGTGTGGCGTCACCATTATCCCTGCATTTAGCTCCGAGCTTAACTTCAAGATTAGCACCACTTTTAGCTCTAACTTTAGCTTCAAGTTTAGCTTCGGGTTTAGCACTAGCTTAGACACCCCTATGTCGAAGAGGCTTATTTATATGTCTCATCAACGATGTAAAATGGTGAAATTTCAAAAAAGATATGGAAATATCGAGGAGAAAATCACTTATGTCACATCAACAAGGTATATCTACAAGTGCTCAACAAAACACAACTCTTGGAGATAATGAAGTAATGTCGATGAGACATTGACATATCGATAAGACAACTAAGATTGTCTCATCGAAACTGTGCAAGTAACGATCAAAAGCATACACTGTTATACCATTAGAAGGTGAGAAACATATGCGGTAGAGTGATATACACTGCAACCCTGCAACAAGAAGCCTTGAGCAAGGCGATAGTGTGGTAAACAGTAGAAGGGAAGGGAAAAACACTACCATACCACAGTAATAATCATGAGTCTCCCTGACATGGAAGAGTTACACCAATATATAATGAAATACCATCAAAGGAAAATATCGATGAGATAGTGGGATATCAGCCAGAGATATTAACTTGTCTCATCGACACTGACAACTAATACTAGAGGAATATAAGATCTAATGTCGATGAGACATTGAGATATCGGTAAGACAAATAAGATTGTCCCATTGACACTCTTCAAGTAATGATCAAAAGAATACACTGCTATACGACTAAGAGGGTGAGCAACATATGTGGTAGAGTGGTATACACTACAAACCCATAGGAAGAATCCTTTAGCAAGGTGGTAGTGTAGTAAATAGCAGAAGGGAAGGGTAAAACACTACCATACTAGAGTGGGTATAATAAGAGACAACAATAGTATGGTAATTGTTCCATCATTACAATTTATAGCACTAAATGCAACAAATCATGCTAGTCACAATCGATTTGAATAAATCATTTGAATATATCCGGCCAAAATAATCTAAAACTCTAATAAGCATGCTCTAAATTTTTTGTTGAAATCTTATTTTCAGGCATAGCCCGCTAGAATGGAGTTGTCATTTTAATAAACATAAAATAAAGCCTTTGTTGAAACCTTTTTTTTGGCATAGCCCACCAAAATGGAGAAGTGTTTCAGTAAAGAATGATAGAGAATGGTAAGGATATGTGCATGATAGGAGGCATAAGATTCATTGCTATTTATCTCATTCTTGTTTTGATCAACAAGGGTTACAATGTTCACACTACTATTTGTAATTGAGGTATTTAATTGACATATGTTTGCATAATCTCAAATTCCTTTACATGATTTTGAAGTATCAATGTATCCTATATAGGATTTGGAATGACTTCTTTTAATTTAAAAATATAAATCAGAGGATTTTGAAGTATCAATGTGTCCTATATAGTGTTTAGAATAATTTCTTTCAATTTAAAAAATAAAATAAATCATATATTTTCCCATGTTTAGATAATGTGGAGATCTCCTAAATCTTCCCTAGCACACTTTCCTCTTTTGCACTGTGTTCATTACTCCAACTGCTAGGGTTTTGTATTTGACATCTGTAATATCTTCATGATAGTGGCTTTTAAATAGATCGCATTCTTTGCTTTAATCTTTATCATGGTAACCCTTGACTTCCATAATCCACCTTCAATATTTTTTAAGAACATTGTCTTAAGCTAGACTACATAGTATGCATATAAAGCAACTCCTTCATACTTGTCATTGTTCCAAACCACCACTCACCGCCTTGCTTACAATTTTGCCTCCATAAGCACAATAACATGTTTTAAAATCATGGTTGCCAGTGATTGACCATTATGGTCACTACTTTCATAAAGATAAAATGAGATTTTTTCTTCAAACTTAAGGCATTATGCAAGATAACATTGTGAATTTTTCATTGTGTACAATTTTATTTTCTTGCACATTTATTGCTTTGATAATTGCCTTTAAGACTAGATATTGCACCATTAGCTACAATCTCAAACAACTCACTCGCTATCACTTGAAGATTCCTTTCATGAGAATCATTGTATAAAATAAAAATATGCCCTATAGACTACCTACTTACTAATATAAGGGACTCATTGTTTCATGGTATTTTGAGTTTTATTCAGAAGGGGTTAATATGTGGCATTTTTATGTGCAGGAAGAATATATTATGATGAAACATTTGGGTATAGACGTTTCAGGAAAAAATTGGATTGTTATCAGTGCTATAACCATGTTGGATTGTACCTTAAGCCTGTTGGAAAGACTTCTAGGCGTTTTTTCTTAGAAGCAGAACCTGATTGTAGGAATTTCCAAATATCTGACAAAGGAAGTTCCTACATTCTAAAGATAAAATCATAAATATTCTTATCTAGTTTTTTATCCAACTTGACATATTTAGTATTCGATAGAGAAAGTTTGTACATTCTAAAGATAAAATCATAAATTGCTTGTCTTTGTACAATCGCATGTTATAATTGTTTCTTCAATAGTTTTAGGTCCACATCCACATACATATTGATGAGTGAAGTTTTTGGGATATTTTGATTATACTTTTATAAATACTTTGCTATTTTTATTATGCTAAAACAAACATTCAGTCTATTTATGGGATAGTTATGGACCTTTTTTATGATTTAAATATGATGAGTATATTATGATAAGAAGTTCCATGATTATTACCTTTAATGTTTTATTAGTCTGATAAATACCTTATGGTTTTGTGTGATCATAAACCTTCCTGCAGCCATATCCAAAACAATGTTTTCCTTAGTTTAATACTTAATTAATGAATGGATAAAGTAATGGATTGTCTTAAAGGATGAACGTGTTGAACTAACTCTCTTCCTCAAGAAAAGATGATGAGATATTTTGTAGGTACCACGATTGAAAGGAGGAATTCAATTTCCACTTGAAGAATTGAGGATCAAATCCATAAAGACTAGTTCAACAGCAAAAGATGAGGAGACAGTTTCAACTCATCTGCCATGCAAGGAGAGTGTTCCAAAAATCTAGGCCAATCGTCTTGGTGATGCATGAATCCAGGATGATGGCATTTTAAGACTGCTCAACTAATTTGACTTAGTTCTTTGTTGTCCTTCACCTCTTTACTTAAGTTAGTTAAATGTAATAAATGCTTCCCATTTCATAAGGGAAGGTTGGTTAGTAGTTAGGATCAATTTTTCAATAAATAGCTCATTCTCCTTCAGAGAAGGGGCTGGAAAAAATTGCTTTTGTAATACACTTTTAGTTTCTGAAATTCAGCCAATAGATTATGTCATGTACTTGTTTGCACAAAAATCAATAAAGCTTATGAAGTTTTTCTCCTAATCTGTTGTTCGCCTTTGGCACTACCTAAGGGGGCCCACTTAGGGAACTGTCTATACTTTCATTTTGCAAGATAGAATAGCTGCATTTCCCTTCATAGAAGTTAATGTGACTATTCCTGTAGCTGGCGGAAACACAGAGCTGTCAACTGTTCCTATAGCCACTTAGGGCAGAATAGGTTATGTTATGAGTTTTTCATTTCCAAGTAAAGTTAAATAGTAAATTTGTTTCCAATACTTAAATTCTAGTATAAGGCATTTTAGGAATCATGTATGTCTAGAAAGGTGATTAGTGCATATATTATGCTGTCCCATTTCAAGTTTACATCCTTGGGCTGATAATTAAATGAGGTTCTTTAGTAGACCATGACTGCCAGTAGTGATGTTCAATCCCTGAGTAGAGGAATTCATGATTCCTAGTTATTGAGCTAATTAAAGAACACTACATTTTTTGTGCCGTTACCGGGGATGGTGTCAAACTAAGAACCTATTATAGGCATTCTAGTAAAGAGTTTAAGATTTTATTCTTAGTACTTTTAGTTTAGAATTCTGCATTCCTATATCCCTTTAGTTAGTCTACTTTTGTTGTATGCATCGAAGAAGAGACCAATTTGGAAGATTCCTTCCTGGGAGCATAGATATTGAAGAGATTGAACTGAATCCATTTCAAGATTACTCATATCTCAATGCTGACCAAGACTTAGTTATTTCACCTTCTTCCTCTCATACCTCTGAACTAGGCTTTAACCTATTTGAAGAAACGAAGTCAAATAATCCACTTGCTCTTGTAGTTCATCAACCAGGATCTAATCCAGTAATACAACCAAGAATGGAAAATCCTATGCCAAATCCTATTTTCCATTTCCAATTCTTGACCTACGTGGTAATAATAATCTCAAGAACATCCATGCTGCTTTACTACCAAAGTTCTATGGACTTATTACTGAGGACCCCCATACTTTCTTGTTTGAATTTGAAATTCTTTGTAGAAGCTATGATTATATAACCTCTAAACATAAGTTGAAATTGTTTCCCTCTACTTTAAAGGAGGTAGCCTTGAGATGGTTAATGGGATTGGGAAGCAATGTAGCTACCACTTAGGATCAAATGAAGACTCTATTATTGAATAAATACAAAGAGTATTTTAGAGGAAATTATCTAAGAGGAGATGACATCTTCAAAATGTCACAAAAGGAGGATGAAACCTTGGAGGATTATGTGTCAAGATTCTTGTTTAGCGTGCAGAAAAATACCCATCATGAGCTGAATGAGGAATCTCAAAAACTTCTCTTTTTAAGGGGAGTCAATGATACTTGTATGGAGGCTCTTGACCTCATGGCAGGAGGTGATGTTACCCAAAGTGATTGGGATGATATCAAGAAAATATGTCTTAATTACTCCAGGGCAGCTGTAAAGAAAGGAAGGGGGTTTAGACCTTCTTCTATAAAAGGAAGTGGCTCTGGAGTATCTAAAGTGGAGATTACGAATCTCTTGTCTGACTTCAAGCAAGATATCATCAATGATGTAGCTACTCAACTAGATACTATGCAAGCTATAAGGAAGAAAGAGGAAGCTGAGGCAATGTTAGCTAAATATTGCCCCCACTGCTGACAAAGAAAGAAAGACTGCCGATGCAAAGCAGTGGCCAATTCGGAGGTACAACATCTCCCTACTGAGTTCAAAACCATTGAAGGAGAGGAGGAAGTGTTCTTTGTTGCTCATCGTAGGCCATGGGCCCCAAGACAAAGTATGCCTCAGGATCCTTTGCAAAATTTTGGTTCATTTAATAGTTAATGGCAAAACTAGTACCCTCCAAACTATGGGCCATACTCCCAACCTCAGTGGAATAACCCTTGGCCAAATGCTCAGCAAAACTGTTGGCAATCTTCACAAGGGAATTGGCAATCACTGCAGCAAAATCAGTGGCAACCTCCACAAGGGAATTAACAGCAGCCTAACTAATGGAGAGGAAACCAACAATGGTCAAATCCACCCACTAGTTTCCTGCAACAACCCCAGTAGCAATCCATTATGCCACCTCCTGTAGATAATCAAGATCAGAATCCAAATCCAACCCAACTACCTGCTCAGTCAGCACCTAATCCAAATAGCCAGCAACTATAGCAGCAACAACAAGTCTATTTTGTTGATCCTAATCATCAGTTTGCTTATGCTCTTAACCTGAATAATATTAATTTATGTTTAGGAACTGTGTTTCCCACACCATCTCCTTCCATAATCTCAGAATTACCATATGAGGAGACTATCCAAGAAGAAGGTATCAATGACGAAGCCCAACCAAATGAGCCAGTTCAAATTCCATCATTACCTAAGCCATCTGATATAGTGTCCCCTCCTTTCCCACTAAGGTTGGAAGGTGAAAATATAAAAAAAAAAGAGGAACCTACCTTTGACATTCTTGATCAACTAAAGCATATATGTGTGAAAATTCCCTTGCTCCAAGCAATCAAAGAAGTACCTATATATGGCAAGGCCATTAAGAAGGCATGTTTGAAGAAACTAGGGAGGAAAAAGAAAGACCCTCAAACTATCCATGTAATCGGCCAACTCTCTTACTTAATGCTAGGGAAGCTTAGCATCCCAAAGTATTTAGATCCAGGAAGTCCTGTTATGGAGATCAATGTTAATGGGTTGCAAATTAAGAATTTTTTAGTAGATCTTGGTGCAGCTATCAATGTCATGACAAAGGACCTAGTTGTAAAACTTAATATTTTAGACATAAGGATTACACCTACAATATTACAACTTGCTGATAGCTCAACTATCAAACCTGATGGGGTAGTTAAAGATTTGGTAGTCACCTTGGATTCCTGGGAGTACCCTACTGATTTTCTGGTCTTATCTCTAAAGGCATCATTGGGGGGATACCCTGTCATACTAGGAAGGCCTTGGTTGGCTACCACTGATGCTTGCATTGGTTGTAGGTCAGGTAACATGACAATATCTGATGGATATATCACCAAGAAGCTTACCCTTTATTCTCCAGCCCTGCCCCAACTTGAGTCTAGAGATGTTGTTTGGCCAGATTTGGGAGAAGAGGAGGAAGTGAACTCTGTGGCCAATTTAATGATGATTATCAAAGAGCCTTTTATTGCACAACAAGAAGAAGATATATTGTCCAATATCCTGTTGAATAACTATGGTACTGAATACTTTCATTATAAAACAAATCCATGTTCCTTGTAGACTATTCTTCCTCTATCTACATCAGCTCATTATCATGCAGCAACTGATTGCTTACACACCTTACTACCTCATGAGGTAGATATGCCATTTCTATTTGAAGTGTCTATGGTAGACTTAACTTCCCAAATTCAGGTAGCTACAGGCAAAACCTTAAGCATTAATAAAAACCTCACTAGTGAGCAGCAAGAATCTATGATCAAAATGCTTACCAGTCATAAGTCAGCTTTTACTTGTGAATATGGTGACATGAAAGGTTTAGACCCAAAACTCTGTACCCATCGTATATACATTAACAGTGAATTCAGACCTGTTAGGCAGCCTCAAAGAAGAATCAATCCAGCTTTGAGAGAAATTGTTAAAGAAGAATTGCAGAAGATGTTAACAGCTGGCTTTATCTACCCAATTTCGGATAGTCAGTGGGTCTCCCCATTGGTTATCATTCCTAATAATGGGGGAAAATGGAGGTTATGTGTAGATTACAAAGAGCTCAACTTGGCAACAAAGAAAGATTACTTTCCTCTTCTATTCATTGATCAAGTTCTAGATAATTTAGTTGGGAAAAAGTATTTCTCATTCTTAGATAGCTTCAGTGGGTACAATCAAATTAAGATTGCTCCTGAGGATCAAGAAAAGACTACTTTTACATGCCCTTGGGGAACCTTTGCCTATTTAGTTTTTCCTTTTGGTCTTTGCAATGCACCTGCAACTTTTCAGAGGGCACTTATAAGTATTTTCTCAGACATCTCACATGATTGCATGGAAATATATATGGATTATTTTACTACTTATGGTACAACATTTGAGGAAGCTCAATCCAATTTGGAGTGAGTACTACAAAGATGTGAAGATTATAACCTATCCCTGAATAGTCAAAAGTGCTTCATAATGATGTAGGAGGGGATAGTACTTGGTCGCCATATTTTTGTTGTAGGAATATAGGTTGATCCTGTTAAAATTGAGGTCATCTTTAATCTACCCTTTCCTACCAAGCATAAAGAAGTAAGGAGATTTCTTGGCCATGCTGGATACTATAGAAGATTCATCAAGGACTTTAGTCAAATAGCAGGCCCCTTATATAGTCTGTTGAAGAAAGATGTAGATTTTTCTTGGACTAAGGAATGTGAAAAAACATTCCTTGATTTAAAAGTCGCCCTTACATAGGAACCTATTCTGAAAGGACCTGATTGGTCACTTCCATTTCATATTCATACTGATGTATCAGACTATGCTATTGGAGTAGTGTTAGGGCAGAAGGGTGGATCAACAGAACATGCACTCTATTATATAAGCAAAAATTTGTAGGGGGCTGAATTCAACTACACTGTTACAGAAAAAGAAATGTTGGAAATCATCTATGCCCTTAATAAATTTAGGCATTACATCACTGGTTATCAGATATTTGTCCACACTAATCATGCAGCAATCTGGTATCTCATGAACAAAAGCTCAATATCTGGGAGACTGGCAAGATGGTTATTGCTGATGCAGGAATTTGATATTACAATTGTGGACAAGCCAGGTAAAGCAAATGTGGTTGTTGATTTCCTTTCTAGAATTCAAAGGAAAGATGACTCTATACTTATTGAAGACTCCTTTCCTGATAAGCACCTGTTTGCAATCAAAGTTATTCATCTATGGTATGCAGATATAGCAAACTATCTGGCTACAGGAAGAACTCCTCCTCAATTTTCCCCTAAGGAAAGAAGATTATTAGCAGAGAAAAGCTTTAACTTGTCTTGAATTACAGATTGTATGTTATATACAGGACTAGATCAAGTTATGAGGAGATGTGTTCAAGAGGAGGACATTCATGATATACTGCATGCAAGCCATGATGAGCTGTGTGGTGGACATTTTGCTGCTAAAAGAACAACAATGAAAATTTTAAATACTGGCTACTATTGGCCAACTTTGCATAGAGATGCAGCCAAGTATACTAGGAGATGTGATAGATGCCAAAGAATGGGAAGGCCAACTTAACATGATGAGATGCCTCTCTTTCTACAAGTTGTTGTTACACCTTTTGATAAATGGGGACTAGATTTTGTGGGACCAATTGATCCACCTTCCAATGGTAAGTCCTATATCCTTGTATGCACAGATTATGTAACAAAATGGGTTGAGGCTAAATCTATGAAACATGCTAGAGATAATAAAGTAGCTAAGTTCCTCTATGAGGAAATATTCACTAGGTTTGGTGTTCCTAGGGAGATAGTGATAGATCAAGGAGCACAATTCACTTCTACAATCATCACAACCTTAGTAAAGGATTACAATATAAGGCACAGGAAATCAACTCCTTATCATCCCCATGCCAATGGCCAGGTTGAGGTCACCAATAGGGATATAGAGGCCATTTTGACTAAAACTGTAGATTTGCATAGAAAGGACTGGGCTACAAGGTTACCGGAAGCTATATGGGCCTATCGTACTACATGGAAGACTGCTACAGGATGTACACCTTTTGAAATGGTGTATGGTAGAATAGCTGTGATGCCTATAGAATTCGAACATAAGACTCTAAGAACAACATTAGAGCTGGACATGGACTTAACAAATGCACAAAAGGACAGAGTCCTGCAGCTTAATGCTCTGGATGAGCTTTGCAAGAATGCCCTGCAGCACACTGAGATGATACAAAATCAGAGGGTGAGGTGGCATGATAAATATATCAAGGAAAACAAATTCAAAGCAAGAGATTGGGCTCTGCTTTATGACTCATGATGTAAGGACAGTCCAAGAAAACTACAAACCAGATGGTTGGGTCCCTATGAGATAGAGGAGGTATTCACTAATGGTGCTATTCAATTAAGGACCATTGATGAGGTCCGATTTAAGTTGTTGGTCAATGGGAATCGCCTTAAGCTCTATTTTAAACCCATTGACAAGGAAACATTTCTAAGACAATTCAAAATTAGGTAGGATGGCAGTAATCCTGCAGCCAAAGAAATTGAGCCTCGGCTCAAATTTTTGGGCCATGACTAAACGGGCATACCAAATCATAATAAAGGGGTTATCTAATAAGATTCCCATTCCATTCATTCACTTCATCTACAATCCATACTCACTCTTTCTCTTTTCCACGTCATCCACATTCACCATGTCATGTTTTGCAATGAAGGAGGCCACATCAGATAATTATGGTGACTCTTTACAGGTACACTTCACGTCACTTTAAGATTGCTTCACTTTATTTATTGCATTTAATTTAGTATTAATTAATGTGAATAATTTCCTATATGGTTGCCATTTCCTTCAGATCATTCGCATGATTGAGCATGTTTTTCTATGATATTATTCTGCCACAAGTTTATTCTCGCCGCCATAAGCTTGTTCTGTCATTGTCAAAAAAAAAAACCCTTATGCATCTTTTCCTTCCAAGACTGCAATAATGAACCTTCATGTATTTTGTTTATCCATTATTACTCTCTCCCTAAATAATTGTATAATCACATTGTTTTCCCTATTTTTCTGTCACTTTTGAAAAGTGGTTCAAAAGTTTTGGTTGAGGGGAGGGACAAAGTGTTGAAAAAAAAATTGCAGAAGGGTTCATTAATTGGGTTACCAGAAGTTTAGTTGGAAAAGCTAGGTGAGCATTGCTTAACGCGTTTGGTTACGGTAAAGCAATGGGAGGTTAGTCGATTCAGCATGAGCCTACAGACCATAACATCCTACTACAGGATGTGCTACATGTACCATTATTCAGACAATATGGGTGGCTCGATTACTTCCTAAAGCTCGAGAATTTTAATATAGACATTGCAGAGGAATTTACAAGGACATTTCATGATGGGGAAGCAAAAGTTTGAGGCATAATAGTCAATGTGTCAATTAATAGAATTGCTGAGGTAACGGGATCACCTCAAGTCGGGGAACCATTTCCCAGGGGAAGAAATGCAAGAAGCGCTAGGGCTGAGTTCACTCGGTTGATCCTCCTCTACTAGTAGATAAGCAAGGTGTGCAAAGAATGAGTCTGGCGCAAGACTGGGTGTCACGGGTAGGGTATATCATCAAATACATAACCTGTGAAGGTAGGTTTTCAGTCCTGCATTCTCATCACTTCAAACATTTGTCTCATTTGCACCATGGACTATTGATGAATAGTCCTGACTTTCTTTATAATTTTCTATCCAATAGTGCCGTTGAATTTAAAAAGGGTAGGGTTAACTCTGTATCTCACCACTGCCTTATTAAATTACTTGTTGAAAAATCTGTTCAAGATGCATCAGGAATGACCTAGGAAGAATTCACAGTCCAATTCAAAATGTAGGACCTAGGGGTAAACCTCTTACCTTTAAGCATCGAACCTCCTGGTCTGAAGGCCAAACTTCTGCTGCTATGTCCTCTCCTCAAGAATCATCTGATTCATAGGATGATGTTCCTCTTTCTGAAAGAACTTCTAGGTAGCTGGCACAAGGTCCTATCAAAATTCATGAGCCGTCTCCCAAGGATAGAAAAGGGAAGTCACCTGTTGTAGTAACCCCTATACTTGCAAAAAGAAAGAAGAAGAAGAACTTACCTATTCCTACAGCAAAACCTTCTAAAAAGCATAAAAAAGTTCCTACTTTCATAAGAAGGAGCTCTAGGCTCCAGAGTCAGGCAACCCATCAATCATTTGATACTACTCCTGCTGCACTGCCTTCAGACCCTTCTAGTCCTGAACTAAGAGATGAAGAACCTATTACTGAGGAGGTTGTGAGAACCCCTGAAGGGGTTGGCCTAAATAATTTGGCTGCCATTGTAGAACAGCTACAGGAAGATATGGAATGTGATGAAAAGGAGGAGAAGCCAGTTGCGTTTCCATCAGAAGTAGAGCAAGATAAGGCAGATGTGTTTGAAGAAGTACAGGAGACACCTGCGGCGTGCTATAACCATAGACCACCACTCCATGTCACAAAATTTTCCACAGGAATGGCATGTTTTCAAGAACTTCTGCAACAACAAACTACTTCTGCACTCAAAATTGAGAGACTACAAAGAACAATCCAGAACAAGAATCTAGAGATTGCTAACTTGAAAGACACTCTCAACCAGTTGGTAGAGCTAGCTCCATAGTTGATGCAATGTCGTGCACCCTCACCTATTTATGCAATGTATCTTAAGGAGCTGTATTTGAATTTTGAGTTAATCAGAGTCTGGCAAGGTAAGAATCCTTCTCTGGATACCTCTAAGGAATTTTATGAGGCATATAGGGATTCACCTCTGCACATCAGGAACCTCCTGTGTGAATTTTATCTCCACAATTTGGTTGTATCCTAGGATAAAGAATGGAATACCTTATGTTATGTTGGTGATATTCATATCAACGCTTTAATCTCCTGGATCACCAATGAAATAAGCAGAGGAGAACAATTTGATAGCCATATGCATGATGAAGTAAATATGCCATTGTTTGTAAGAAATGAATCTAGTAAAGGAATGGGAATTTATTTTGATTGGAAGAAATTATGGAGAGATGAAAGAGCAAGGCCATTGATTGAGCCTCTAAGACAAGAGGTATTTTCTCAATACTCCCAAATTATAAATAGTGATTTTAATGCTACAACCTTGCACATTCAAAATAGATGGAAGAATCTTTCATTTCAATTAAAGAAAGAAGAACCACATACTCCCAATACCTTGTATGCAGCGACTAGAAGGGCAGAAAGGTACATAAGGAATGCTAGAACAAAGAAAGAGAATTGGTTGCCCTTAGTTATGCAGCCACCTATTCTCCTATGGCCATTATTGGCTATATAGGGGGATAACAACACTTATAATAGAAGTTTTGAAGACAATAGATGGCAAAGGCTAGAGGCAATGCAAGCTCACTTCTGGAATTTCTAGAATGGTGAATGTGGACATCAACTGAGTGCAGATCTGAGAGAGTTTGCTAGAAGGAAGAATGCTAGTCTTGCTGAAGGGTCCAGCAAGTAGTCGGTTGAGGGGAGTGATGAGCCAAGTTTTTGGCATATTTTGATTATACTTTTATAAATACTTTGTTGTTTTTATTATGCTAAAACAAACATTCAGTCTGTTTATCAGATAGTTATGGACCTTTTTTATGATTTAAATATGATGAGTACATTATGATAAGAAGTTCCATGATTATTACCTTTAAAGTTTTATTAGTCTGATAAATACCTTATGGTTTTGTGTGATCATAAACCTTCCTATAGCCTCCTTTACCAAACCTTCCTGCAGTTATATCTGAAACAATGTTTTCCTTAGTTTAATACTTAATTAATGAATGGATAAAGTAATGGATTGTCTTAAAGGATGAATGTGTTGAGCTAACTTTCTTCCTCAAGAAAAGATGGTGAGATATTTTGTAGGTACCACGATTGAAAAGAGGAATTCAATTTCCACTTGAAGAATTGAGAATCAAATCCATAAAGACCAGTTCAATAGCAAAAGATGAGGAGACAGTTTCAACTCATCCTCCATGCAAGGAGAGTGTTCCAAAAATCTAGTCCAATTGTCTTGGTGATGCATGAATCCTGGATGATGGCATTTTAAGACTGCTCAACTAATTTGACTTAGTTCTTCATTGTCATTCACCTCTTTACCTAAGTTAGTTAAATGTAATAAATGCATCATTTTTTATAAGGGAAGGTTGGTTAGTAGTTAGGATCATTTTTTCAATAAATAGCTCATTCTCCTTCAGAGAAGGGGCTAGAAAAAATTGCTTTTGTAATACACTTTTAGTTTCAGAAATTCAGCCAACAGATTATGTCATGTACTTGTTTGCACAAAAATCAATTAAGCTTATGAAGTTTTTCGCCTAATCTGTTTTTGGCCTTTGGCACTACCTAAGGGGGCCCACTTAGGGAACTGTCTATACTTTCATTTTGCAAGATAGAATAGCTGCATTTTCCTTCATATAAGTTAATGTGATTGTTCCTGCACCTGGCAGAAATATAGAGCTATCAACTGTTCCTGCATCCACTTATGGCAGAATAGGTTATGTTATGAGTTTTTCATTTCCAAGTAAAGTTAAACAGTAAATTTTTTTCCAATACTTAAATTCTAGTATAAGGCATTTTAGGAATCATGTATGTCTAGAAAGGTCATTAGCGCATATCTTATGCTGTCCCATTTCAAGTTTATGTCCCTGGGTTGATAATTAAATGAGGTTCTTTAGTAGACCATGACTGCCAGTAGTGATGTTCAATCCCTGAGTAGAGGAATTCATGATTCCTAGTTATTGAGCTAATTAAAGAACACTACACATATCCTCTTCTTTTTCTAGTTGAACACTCAGGCTCTACATTTTCTCCAATCTCCATCTAAAATAATAACACATGCATTAATTTATGATTGTACCTTGAGCCAATGTGAAACACTTCCAAGTGTTTTCACTCTGAAGTAGAACTTGTGTGTAGGAATTTCCAAATATCTGACAAATAAAGTTCCTACATTCTAAAGATATATTCTATGAAACATTCCTTATTTTCTATGAAATAGTGTATATATTCTTATACTTGTAAATATTATTTTACTATTATGTCTATTAAAGAGAACAAATTTTAAATAAAAAATGATTCACCCTTTTTTGTAAGTATGTGAATTATTGTTTAACGAAAAAATATTACAATGTTTACATTTTTAGTTTACTAGTTTTGAATCTTCATTTTCTATGTATATAAAATTGTATGTGCTCTTTATCTCTAATGACATAAAACAATAATGTCATCAAAACATTAGCTGTGACCATGTTCTCCTTGATGACCTCATGGATATTGATAATATCCTTTAGCTCCTCAACAACAACAAAAACCCCCTTTTTCATCTTGCTCCTCATCCTAAGGCATGGACCCGCTTGGATGTCCTTCTCCAACATAGGAGTAGAAGCTTCCACTTTCTCCATCGGGTAAGAGCCACGAATCTCTTCAATACTTTCCTCCATATTACCCAAGTCAATTTGTTTTCTAGTCCAATTCAGCACTTTCTCATTCATAATAGAAAGACCCATAGCAATGGTCTTCAAAAATTTATTGCTAATATTTACCACCATTTTCAAGTCCTCTGACATCTTTCCCATTTTATTCTCTAGACTTTCCACTCTATCCTCTAACATTTTATTAACAATAACTTCCAAAGAGAAAATTATTTCCTCATCAAAAACCCCCAAATAATCAACATTGGCCAGTAGCTTATCAAGCTTAATACTCATTGATTTCACTTTTCCTTTTATTCTGTACTCCTTTTGGCTACCTCTTACCATAGCAACACAAACATCCTACCAATTTTTCATCTGAAGATTGAGCTCCTTAACCTCAAAAAATAACCACTTCACTAGGGAAAGTAGGTTTCTCATCCCATCTTCAGCCATTATACAAAACATATTCATGTCAATTTTATCCCAACTAACTGAAGGCTGAACCTTCTGCTCCAAGTCAATAGGGGCATGAGAACAATCCCTATTTTTTCATCCTCTTCTTTGGCTGGGGAATCCTTGACATCCAAAACATTCACCTTTATCCTCTCCTTATTTGGTAGATTCTCCAAATTAGCTAATGCCTCCAGATGTTCCTTCTTCACTTCCTTCTCCATTGCAAAAAAATAATGAGAACAATTAATCCCCTAAATATCCATGGGGCCAGTCTCATTAGGCTTCACCTACATCTTAGATTTTCCCTTATCAGCAGGGCCACTCAACTGACCACCCAAATTAACTAGCACCTTACGCCCTTGCACTGGGGATCTCTCTAGCAGACCATCCTTATGAGGAATAGGTTTCCCCAATGAAGCATTCTGAACATAATCAAAATTTGAAGGATCCACATCACCCATAGGATGACAACCCTTCAAACCATCATCACCCATAGGATGAGAACCCTTTAGACCCTCTTTTCTAGAAGAAAACGTGAGATTCACATTCGAACTAGGGGCAACCACCTCAATTTTGCTTTTGGATGAAGCTTTAATTTTTCTTCATGCATTTGGTTTTCCCCTTTGAATATTTTCTAATAGAATTAGCCATAGTCTCCCACAACTCCACATTAGTCTCATAGCTCCCTTACCCCATTATTATGATTCCTCATCCTTTTCTTCAGAGCCTCCTTCATCAACAGACATATCCTCATATTATGACTCTTCATCATCTAAACTACCAACCCATTCACCAACAGAGTCCCTTGTTTCATACCCATCATTTTAACTTCCTTCTTACTAGGAGTTTTAGAGGAGACCAAGATCAACTTTAGCTTGATATAAGAGAAAATAAAACACATAATCCCTTGATGAAGAACTTCCTTCTTAGGGTTCTTTTTGTGGTCTTCAATACTCTTCTCTATAGAATGTAACAGGTAAAAAGTAAAAGAGACCAAAACATTATGCCTAAAATGATTTAAGAGAATAAAATGGTGAGTGTAAACCACAAAGAATCTCCCTTCAAGGGTGAAGTAGTGCATAATGGCTAACACAAAGGCCCCTCCAAAGTGGCTACAGGGACTTCCTAGCATAACCTCCACTTCCAATTTTCTTAACCTTCTTCCTCTCGTCATGTTTAAAGAAATTTGCAAAAGCCTTCTTAGTCACTACCTTGTCTCTAAAAAATTTTCTCTCAGTAATTGAAAGACCAGTTACCTTTGCAATAAACCCTCTTCAATTCAAAACTCAATGCCCTAGTAACGCAGAGACCTCCCATCCCATCCTTTCACAAATAAATCTATTACATCAAGGTCTGGTCCTTGAATTCTCTACATAAATTGAGTAACCCCCCAATTCCAAGTGCTCCCACATAGTAGCATTTTTTTGAAACTCTTTAGAAGAACTCGACTCAATTCTGAAACAATCACCACCCATTGTGATAGGAAACAAGTCAAAACCCAAGAACACCTAGAAGAAATGAAAAAGTAAAATGAACCAAGTGTTACTCAAAACAATAGAACAAACACCCACAATACGTGTGGGCTTATCATTCCAAGTAACCCTACCAAAATTGTCAGTCCATGTTCTTCTATAGAAACCAAGAAAAGAGTAATAAAACTAAAATAGAAAAAGGTTGACATGCAAAAACCAGCTTAAAAAAATAATGAAAAACCTTTCCTCGATAACATCTCACTTAGAAACAAGCCAGCTGGTCATCATTAGAAATACACTTCAGATTAAGAGGTAGCAATTCAAAAGAATCCCACTCTGATCTCTCAGCCACTCCCATGTTCGCAACCCCATCAACCATCATGTTCACTTCATGAAAAACATGTGTGATTTTGATCTCCTCAAAAGAGCTACTAATAAATATTGAGTCATTAATAAAATTGGCAATTGACCGGGTATGTGCAGGATCATGATGGGCCAAAAAGTTGCAATATGATGGGTATGTGGCTGACGACTATTTTTTTACCCAAAATTGATGAAATGAAAAGGGTTTTTAAAGGATATTCTCAGCTTTCCACCAATATAAATTATGCTAAGTATTTACTATTTATTTTCTATTCAAATTATGACTAAAGTCCTGATTAATAGGTTGATTGAAAAATATCTATAGCTTTCAAATGGTATCACATTTTTTGAATCTAAAACGTATGTCACATTCTATGCTTTGCATACAATAGGATTAAAAAAATAAAAAATAAATTTCATGAAATTTTGACCAAGTTAAGGTGGTTAGACATACGAGTTTTTATATATTTTTTAAGTTGTAATAAAACATTCATAATTAATTATTTACTTCAAAAAAAATTACAAAATATGCATCACATCAGGGCATGAGTCCTCCACTTATATCTTAAATCTTATAAAAAAATATTATCATTTTATTGTGGTTAGGGTGGTCAGTCAGACACCTACTTCTTATCTTTTCCCTCAAATTTAAGTACCACTGGATTGAAATTTCAAATTTTCACCAAATAGATATATATTTTTTTAAACATACCTAGTAGTTTAGGAACTACAATCAATTTGCTACAAATTCTATTCTTACACATTTTTGAAATAATATAGATAACTTATTCAAATTTTTACGTCAAGTTGCCTAACTCTGATTTTTCTAAATTTTTTGCCACTTAAGGGCCTATTTTGTCCATGATGATCCTACACATAATCGACCATGATGAAGGACATTTCATCATGAGATGATTAATCACATTAATCAAGTCCCCCTCTAGCCATAGTTTAGAAACACCTTGTTTCTTAGCCAAAACTAATCCATGATAAGTTGTTGTAGCCTCCACATAAAAAAACAATTGTACAGTAGAAAATTAGATTCAATTAGTTATGTCTTATTTCAATTGCACACTTATCTGAAAGATATAGGGTATTCACCATACATTTCCCTTGACAAATAAAATATGTGTTTTCATTTATTTTTATTGTATATCTCAAAAGTGAAATTGTTGTTACATAATGATGCACTGAGAAAATAATATATACCAAAAAAAATGCAAAGAAAATGTTTGAAATTTAGCATGCAACCTATTGTGTTGTGTTGAAAAGAATCAAGATTAACTGGGACTAGAAATAAAAATAAAATTTGATGATTGTACTTAAAAGTGAACATGATATGAAAAGTGTGGACAATGATGGTGCTGAAATTGAAAACCCCGATTTTCATGACATGACTATTTTATATGTCATTAGAGATAAAGAGCACACACAATTTTATATACATAGAAAATGAAGATTCAAAACTAGTAAACTAAAAATGTAAACATTGTATGATTTTTTCGTTAAACAATAATTCACATACTTACAAAAAAGGGTGAAGCATTTTTTATTCAAACTTTGTTTTCTTTAATAGACATAATGATAAAAGAATATTTACAAGTACAAGTATATATACACTATTTCATAGAAAATAAGGAATGCTTCATATAATATATCCTTAGAATGTAGGAACCTCCTCTGTCAGATATTTGGAAATTCCTACACACAAGTTATGCTTCATAGTGAAAACACCTGGAAGTGTTTCCCACTGGCTCAAGGTACAATCATAAATTAATGCATGTTGATTATTTTAGATGGAGATTGGAGAAAATGTAGAGCCAGGGTGTTCAACTAGAAAAAGAAGACAATATGTACGTGGATGTGGACCTAAAAATGTTGAAGAAAAAATTCAAACAAGCGATTGTACAAAGACAAGAAAATTTATTATTTTATCTTTAGAATGTACAAACTTTCTCTATCAGATACTAAAGATGTCAGGTTGGATAAAAAACTAGATAAGCAGATTTATGAGTTTATTTTTAGAATCATGTAGGAACTTCCTTTGTTGGATATTTGGAAATTCCTACAATCAGGTTCTGCTTCTAAACCAAAACACCCAGAAGTGTTTCAAACCGGCTTAAGGTACAATCCAACATGGTTATGACACTGATAACAATCCCTTTTTTCCTAAACCATCTATACTTGAATGTTGCATCATAATCTATACTTCCTGCACATAAAAATGCCACATATTAACCCCTTTGGAATAAAACTCAAAATACCATGAAACAATGGGTCCCCTATATTAGTAAGTAGGTAGTCTATAGGGCATAGTTTGATTTTATACAAGGATTATCATGAAAGGAATCTTCAAGTGACAATGAGTGAGTTGTTTGTGATTGCAGCTAATGGTGCAATATCTAGTCTTAAAGGTAGTTATCAAAGTAGTAAATGTGCAAGAAAATCAAATTGCACACAATGAAAAATTCACAATGTTATCTTGCATAATGCCTTAAGTTTGAAGACAAAAATCTTATTTTATCTTGATGAAAGTAGTGACCTTAATGGTCAATCACTAGGAACCACGATTTTAAAACATGCTATTGTGCTTATGGAGGCAACAATTTAAGCAAGGTGGTGAGTGGTGGTTTGGAACAATGACAAGTATGAAAGAGTTGCTTTTTAAGCATACTATGCAGTCTAGCTTAATACAACATTCTTAAAAGAGATAGAAGGTGGATTATGGAACTCAAAGGTTACCATGATAAAGATTAAAGAAAAGAATGAGATCTATTTAAAAGCCACTATCATGAAGATATTATAGATGTCAAATAAAAAAACCTAGTAGCTAGAGTAATGAACACAGTGCAAAAGAGGACAATGTGTTAGGGAAGGTTTAGGAGATCTCCACATTATCTAAACATGGGAAAATATATAATTTATTTATCTTTTTAAATTGAAAGAAATTATTCTAAACCCTATATAGGACACATTGATACTTCAAAATCATTCGATTTATATTTTTAAATTAAAAGAACTCATTCTAAATCCTATATAGGATACATTGATACTTCAAAAGCATCTAAAGGAATTTGAGATTATCCAAACATATGTCAATTAAATACCTCAATTACAGATAGTAGCATGAACATTGTAACCCTTGTTGATTAGAGCAGGAATGAGATAAATAACAATGAGTCTTATGCCTCCTATCACGCACATATCCTTACCATTCTATATCATTCTTTATTGAAACACTTCTCCATTTTGGTGGGCTATGCCAGAAAATAAGGTTTCAACAAAGGTTTTATTGTATGTTTATTAAAATGACAACTCCATTCTAGCAGACTATGCCTGAAAATTAGATTTCACCAAAAAATTTAGAGTATGTTTATTAGATTTTAGATTATTTTGGTGGGCTATATTCAAATGGATTGTGACTAGCATGATTTGTTGCATTTAGTGCTATAAATTTTAGTGATGGAATGATTACCGTACTACCGTTGTATCTTATTATACCCACTCTATTATGGCAATGTTTTTCCCTTCCCTTATGCTATTTACTACACTAACACCTTGATA
The DNA here is from genome assembly GCA_007258455.2 of Sequoia sempervirens. Classification (NCBI taxonomy): domain Eukaryota; kingdom Viridiplantae; phylum Streptophyta; class Pinopsida; order Cupressales; family Cupressaceae; genus Sequoia; species Sequoia sempervirens. The sequence goes on from VDFB02000003.1 coordinate 489,310,174, forward strand.
AAGGCTTCTTGCTATGGGTTTGTTGTGTATACCACTCTATCGCATATGTTGCTCACCCTCTTAGTGGTATAGCAGTGTATTCTTTTGATCATTACTTGAAGAGTTTCAATGGGACAATCTTATTTGTCTTACCGATATCTCAACGTCTCATCGGCATTAGATCTTATGTTCCTCTTATATTAGTTTTCAGTGTTGATGATACAAGTTAATATCTCTTGTCAATATCCCATTGTCTCATCGATATTTTCCTTCGGTGGTATTTCTTTATATATCTATGTAAATTTTCTATGTCAGGGATACTCATGATTATCATTGTGGTATGGCAGTGTTTCTCCCTTCCTTCTACTATTTACCACACTATCACCTTGCTCAAGGCTTCTTGTTTTAGGGTTGCAGTGCATATCACTCTACCACATATATTTTTCAGCTTCTGATGGTATAGCAGTGTATGCTTTTGATCGTTACTTGAGGAGTGTCGATGAGACAATTTTATTTGTCTTATTAGTATATGAATGTCTCATCGACATTACTTCATTATATCCAAGAGTTGTGTTTCCCTGAGCACTTGTAGATATACCTTATTGATGTGACATAAGTGATTCTCTCCTCGATATTTCCATATCTTGTTGAAATTTCACCATTTTACATTATTGACAAGACATATAAATAAGCCTCTTCGACATAGGGGTGTCTAAACTGGTGCTAAACCCAAAGCTAAACTTGAAGCTAAAGTCGGAGCTAAAAGTGGTGCTACTATTGAAGCTAAACTCGAAGCCAAATGTTGTGATAATGGTGGCACCACACTTGAAGCCAATATCAGCGCTAATGTTGATGCGAAGTACTACCAAAATTAGCACCCACTTGTCCTAATTGGTGCAAATAAATACCAAAAATAGTGCCATCCCAATAAATAGTGCTGATATTTTAAAAAAATTGGCAAAAAATACAATAAAACAATGGGCGGAAGCAAAAAACAGAGCAAACAATAGAGAAAATCATAGGGATTTATTGTAGTGTATGTTGAAGGCATGAAATTTGATGGAACCCCTAAAAATTTTTGTCTTCCATCTCCAAAATCTTGCTTAAATTTTGTAACTATGGGTTTTGTCTCCTATCACTATATAAGGGTTTTAGTTCACTCAAGTCTCTTTTGAAAAATATTTTGAATATTTATCCTCTCCAAGGTTTTAATTTAAAATTTTCCACTTGCTGTTAGTTCTCAAGCTTTTTAGTCACAACTATTGACCCCTTGTTGCTCGTGTTATGGTTTTCTCAACATTTTCTCATGTCGGAACCAATGTTGTCAACCTGGGAAGAAAACAAGTGACTTGTTGCCCTCCTTCCAACATTATTTATAAGTTCTGGTTACTCAAGATTAAGTAAGTTACGATTTTCTTGGTTCAACATTTTTAAGGTTTGACATTCATAAGGAAGAATTTATTAATTATGCATTGTATAATTTGTGTCAAATCCTTACAAAAGCCATAGACCTTGTTCAAACAAACTAGAAACCTTGTAATACCTCTTGTGTTATGGCTCCTAAAGTAAAAGTGAATGTCTAAAATGGAGGCTTCTACTCCCAAAAGACCTTTGAATAAAGACCTAATGGATCAGTTACCACCTATAGACACTAAAAATTGACCTAGGTCTGCAAGCTCTATTTTTACCACTTTCATCCTAGCATAATTAACATATTTAATTATGTCATTTGGTCTATTTTCAACCATTAATTAAATAATTTTTAATTATTTAATTAATTCACGTCTCTTTATTCTTCTTGATTATTTCAATAAATAGATTTTATTCATTTATTTAAATGTGTCATTAATTGTCTAAAGTATCTCTATCATGAAATAAATTTCTTAATTATTTCTATCCATTAATTCTTCTTGATTATTTAAATAAATAAATCTTATTTATTTATTTAAATAAATCAATAATTCTTAAAAGTCTTCTCTTTTTTTTTTTTTAGACTGCAAGAATCGGGTAGCACGACCCCCTATAAACTGCAATGTGCCTAGTAAAATTTTTAACGTGACCGGCGGCGCTAGCGCGACATGCCTTTCGGTACCACGGGGTTTGGGGAGACTAGACCTCGTGACCAACCTCCTGCAATAGGAAAGATTTAGCCAACCGAGCTAGGGCCCCAACCCCAATTCTTAAAAGTCTTCTTATAATTAAATAAATTATTTAATTTATTGAATTATTGCCACCTTGTCACTTTTACCATTTTAAATAAGATTATTTATTTAAAATGTTCTCACTTCTAATTTCCCTCTTCTTATTAAATAATTGGCATTTATTATTTGTTGTCACATGATTTCCCTCTTTTGAATTAAATTAATTTTTAATTCAAAATAATCTTTTTCCTCGAAAAATCAAGTAATTGCTATATTTATTTGATTTTCCAGTCATCTCTTTTTCTATGTTAATCTTGTCTCTTGTCACATGCATTGTCAACCCTTGATTTGATTTTTTAAAAATAAATCTTTTCCACTCATTTCAAGCTTTCCCTATGTTTCCCTAACCCTAATTGTGGGTTGTCAAATTGAATCTTGTCCATTGATTCTAGGGCACTTGTCAACTTTTAATCTTGTCCATTCGTACAAAATTGCATTTTTTATAAAATGGCAATTTTGCTTTCATTTTATCACCTCATGCAAGTATATTGTTGTCTTGTGCACTTGCTATTTTTCATTTTAGGCTACTTTTTTTCATACTTCATAGTTTTTTAGCACATTGTGAGGTCATTTAGATAAATCCTTCAAAACATTCTTTGGTCTAGGCATAGTCATACATTTTCTCATTAAAAATATGAGGGAAAACTATCATTTATGGCAAGCTAGAAGGTATAATGGAGGTGCATCATGGAGATTGAAGGCATTTGGTAAGATCTTTCCTTTTATTTTCATGTCTATTTATCCTTTGTTCTTCATTATTGCTTTGGGTTTATGTTTTTGCACTAACCTACTAACAACCTCAAATTTACCTTGAGTGACATTGGTGAACCCGACACTTGTTTTTTTTGCAGTTTTCATATGGATTTTTTTTGGCTTTTTTGAAAGTACAGGTATAGAACAATGCATCTGATGCCTTCAACATCACAAATGTTGTGTCATGACACATTTTTCTAATAGAACAACACATTTGCAGGGCCAATCCACATTTGACACTTACAGAGATGCATTTGTTGGTCCTGAGATGCATTCAACTGTCAGTACGACACATCTATGGGTTGAGATGCATTTGGCTGGTAGACTCTGATAGATAGACGTGAACCACATTTGACTAACAAAATGATGCATTTTCTTTGTTGAGATGCATTTTCCTAGTAAATTTTTCTATTTGGGTTTCTTCAGATTTTTGTATTTTTTTCTTGCAATCTGTCATTTCCTTTGCATTGTTTTAGTCTAGGGTTTTTTGGTTGCTAATGAGCTATTGCAGCATGTGGCATTAATAATTTCATGGGTCCAAGACATACTTTTTGAAACTACTAACTTGTGGTTTTGTAGGTTTGATAGTCCAAGATTCTAAGTTCAATCATTGTGCTTGTGATTTTTAGATTAAAAAACACTTAAATTGGTGCACTAAAATGAACATGTGTTTGAAAGTGTTTGATTGTGCTTGAAGGTGATAGGTGATTATGCTCTCACCTTGTGCAAACTAGGTGATCAAAAAACCAAACCCACCTTATTTGTGTGTAACCCTTATCATTCAATAATCGAAGTATCCTCTCCCCTTGCACACTTGTGCGATTGTGGGTGTAAGAGAAATGATTATTTACTCTAGAAATTGGGCCTTCCTTGGTAGGAAAAATTACTCACCCCAAGGTGACTCAGAGCAACAATGGGGCTCTATGGCCGAGCTACCCCTGACAGGTATACAAATGTGAATCCTAACAGAAAGCCTAGGATTATGAGTGTGAATGTGTCATATGAACAAAGTAGTACTCCCCAAAACCTTGTTGAACATAACCTCTTCAGGCTAGAGTGTCACCTAATCGGTGATTAGTCTTTTCCCCATGTATGGCCACTTGAATGGGGGTCCCGCACTAAATAATTTTCTGTAGTATCCAAAAACCCTCTATTTGCTAGTGAACACATCCACATCTTCACAATCTTTAGTAGAGGTGATCATTCTACCATTGGAGTTTAATGGGGGTTGGAAGCTTGGTTGGCCTAAGAAGTGAGGGCACTATAAGAGGTAGCCCATGCAACCTAGCTTCTAGATTCGCACGCTAAGGATATGTGGCTAGGGAAACCCACATGGAATCTAGCAAATATTGTCTTGGCCTAACCATATGATTGTGCTTGTCGGTGAAGCCACAATAGTGGTTTACAATTGAAGTTAGGAAGGAAAACTCACAAAAAATGAATGCATGGAAAAAAAATTGATTTTAGGGGTTCATACGAGACTATTGCTTCGACCGAACCCATTAGGGATTCACTAGAACCTAGGTTTGGGAAAAACCTCCTTATACTTTCCTACCAAAAAAGCCATCAAAATCCCTTATAGAAGGGGAGTTCGAATGAACCCTATTTTGAGCGAACCCCTAGGGGTTTGTTCGAACCCCCTTTATTCCTCATACCCTCCCTGAGACACAAAAAAACTTGAATTTTGTCACTTCGAAGCTTGGGTTGAGGATGAAAATGGAGGAATCTTCACAAACCCAACTTGAATCAAGTAGTCCTTAGATAGAGCTATCTAATGAATATAATTTTAATATGTTTTGGTTTTATTATATTTGTATTTTTAGTTTTTATTAAACATAGGTTTTTCATTGAAAATGAAGGTCTTTGTTTTGCACATGTGGAAAAATAGCAAATTATTAAAAAAAAATTTGAAAAATATGAGTGCGCCAGATATTCAAGTCCTTGATCCAAAAAATAAAATAAAATTGAATTTTGATAAATACAAAAAATGTTATACATTATACAGTCGTGCTATGTCTAAATTGTAATTGGTTTGACTTCAAAACTTGATTAAAGAAAAATATTTAATAAAAAAATGTCTAACCAAGTGGAACCACTAGATATTAGAATTACAAATCTAAATTCAAAAGAATTAGAATTTCATCCTTCATGGAAAAAATGTTGTGTTATGCGGTGTGCGTCACTTTTTAAAAAAAATATTTTTTGATAAAAACCAGTTTTCGTGGGAGATGGAAAAAGAAGTGCAATTTGATTCCAAAATTTTTGAAAAAAATATTTTTAGAATCTACAGATAAAATGTGACGAGACTCTAGTTTTCATCATCTTCAAATTCTTCATGGTTTAGCTGCTATAGGTGCTCAAATGTGAAGATTTAGTTTAAAAAAATATTTTAAGTGTCCAGTTTGGCCAAAAATTGTAAACCACTATTGTGGGATCACCCCAAGTCTTCTATGTGATTGATTACACACTCAAAATATCATGCTTGATAAGTTTTTTCTAGATAGTGAAAAAAAAAAGCAACACTCACAAATCTAGAAACCAATAGTCACCATGAAACAATTTGAATTTTTGACCAAAACATCAGAGAAACTAGACTTTTTGCATTCTGCACCGCATCTGGTAAAACCCATTCATTGTTCTATGCTGCATTTGATAGTCTCTGCAATGCATCTTCTCTAATACATTACATTCGCTGCTCTGAACATTGCATCTACCTATCTTGCACTACATTTTCTCTTCAGAAAGCCACATTCATAGTAATAAACCGCATTTGTTAGCTGTAAAGCTACATTTGCTAAAATTGCAACACATTCACCATATTGAAATGCATTTACTACCTAAAACGATGCATTTTCCTGGTAGAAATCAAAACCCTATCACATATCATAATTCAAGTCCAATCAATTTTAGCCCATTGTCAAACATCTTTTCCAAAAGTCTTTATCATAAACTAGAACTAAAATTTCTCAAAACATTCATCATTTGCATACCCTAGCTTGCATTTTCACCATAGGCTTAATTTTCAAATTTTTAGTTGCATACCTTAAGCTTCATAATCATCATCTTTAGCATAAACTTATCCTTAGGTTTTCATATTTGCATACTTTGGATTAGGCTAACCTCATCATACTTTGCAATATCATTTCCTTTAAGAGTAGGCTATCTTGGGACTTATTCATAATTCCTCTTTTTTTAGTCATTGTCTTTTTTGTGAGTAGTTCCAAGTCAACAATCTAGTTAGGAAAACTCACTAGTCATTTTGACCTTGTCATTTAGTCACTTTAAACAAGTCCTTTGATAACCAAAATTGAGACATAGATCAAGCTTAGAATGGTTAAGAAAACCTTTCTCCAAGATTCATTCACCTTAGTCCATACTTTGCATCCCTTTTTCCTAAAATCCAAGCAACAAAAAAATTATCCACCATAGTCTTTATTTTGCACCTCGACTTTGCATTGGTCACCTCTTTAGTCAACATTATCATCCTAAGTTCTCATTTTGCACATAGTCAATCTTATCACCTTGCATTTATCATTTGCTTAGTCAACATTTTCATCCTAGTCATCATTGTCACCTTTTACTTTTGACATCTTTCCTTGGAAAACTTGATATCTTTCATTTTCCAATTTTCTTAGGTAAACATCATCATCATTTTGCATTGTCCTCCTTTATCATAAAAAGACAAAAACATAGAATAGTCCCATACTTAGTTGTCATTATCACCTTGCATTGTCATCCTTATCACAAAAGACAAAAACATAAACTAGCATCATCCTTGTAATTAGTTGACATTATTATCCTCCTCGTGTGAGAAATTCCCTTTTATAGTGGAAACTAGACTTCAAAGAAAAAAAAGACAAATGGAAAACTTTGGACAAGACTTCAACAACAACACCAACACCAACACCAATGACATGAACCAAAGCTATACTTTTGATAATCCATTTAACAATGTGAACATGCAATCTTCCATGAACATTCCAACATCCTCTCAAAACCCACTCGAACAATTCTTACAAAGAGACCAAAATGTACAAGTATACGCAGAGAACCTAGAGGCTACAGCCCAAGATCTAGAGGTAGCTTGATTCATAGAGGACTTAGTCTTGAACAATGCTGACATATACCTTGCTATGCTTTTAGACCAAAGGGAAAGACTACAAAAATGCTTTTACATCAATACCATAAGACCACCTTACCCCAACAACGTGACACAAAACAATCAGTCCCACTTGACATCTCAACAAGACACAAGCAATGCCTCCAACAATAACATTTTTGTCCCCACACAAATTGCTACCAATACAATTAATGTTACATCTAGTGGCACCATAAGTCAAAACACCTCCAACACAATCAATGTGAAATCTATTGGAGGAACACCCACTATGTTACAAGAAATATCACAATCCATGCCCACTATGTCCATGTCATCTTCACAAACAATTGGGGCTACCTTTGGGACTACATCAATGGGGGAAATTTCCTCAAATCCTATGTTTGGAACATCATATATGACCATGGGGGAATCCTCATCAAATCCTTATGGTGGAACCTCATTTAACCCCTATGGAGGAAACCAATGATGTATTTATATTAGAGGCCCCCAGGGTATGTGCAGGATCATGATGGGCCAAAAAGTGGCAATATGATAGGTATGTGACTGATGACTATTTTTTAGCCAAAATTGATGAAATGAAAAGGATTTTTAAAGGAGATTCTCATATCTCCACTGATACAAATTATGCTTTACTTTGAATTTAATAAGTAATTATTATTCATTTTCTATTCAAATTACGACTAAAGTCCTGATTGATAGGCTGATTGAACAACTTTTATAGCTTTCAAATAGTATCACATTTTTTGAATCTAAAACATGTGTCACATTCTATGCTTCCCATAATATAGGATTAAAAAAATAAAAATTGTATTTCATGAAGTTTTGACCAAGTTAAGGTGGTTAGACATATGAGTTTTTATATTTTTAAAAAACTTGTAATAAAAATTCATAATTAATTATTTACTTAGAAAAAAAATATATATATATGCATCACATCGAGGCATGATTCCTCTACTTATATCTAAAATATTATCATTTTATTGTGGTTAGGGTGGTCAGATAAACACCTACTTCTTATTTTTTCCCTCAAATTTAAGTACCACTGTATTGAAATTTCAAATTTTCACCAAATAGCTTTTTTTTTTAAACATACCTAGTAATTTAGAAATTAAATCCAATTTGCTACAGATTCTATTCTTACATATTTTTGAAATAATATAGATAATTTATTCAAATTTTTATGTCAAGTTTCCTAACATTTTTCCCACATGGACAATGATTACAAGGAAAAAATACCAAAGGAAAAAATACATCCCACATGCCACATCCCACATGGACAATTCTCACAGGATATACCAACATGCCACATGGACAATTCTCACAATATGGACAAGGAAACCAAATGACACAACAAATGAATACCTTTGGGCACCAAATGAGTCAAGGACAAAAAATCCCTCAAATATCAATAAATATGGTTGGGTCGCATATCCCCACGTATTCATCACAAATTCACATGGAACAAAAAATTCCTAATCAAAATTAGCAATACCAACAATTTCCAAATCAAAACATATCATACATATCACAACAATGCATGTCACAATGAAACTCAAAGTTTCTTTGAAAATCAATGGGGACCCAAGGGATACCCATCACTCCCATGTGCAATGCAACTAATAATCCCATAATTGATGTCTTGACAGCCATAGTGGAAAATCTCAAGAAAAAGATAGGAAACATGCAATCATTAATGAAAAGACACCAATGTCATATGACCTATGTCCATATCATTATGACACAACTTTATACATACCACCATTTCCTCCTGGGTATGTGGCACTAAATTTCACCAAATATAAGGGAAAAACAAATCCACTTGAGCATATTGGAGAATTCACTACAAGTTGTGTGGATATTGCCTATGAACACACATATTTAATGAGACTATTCCCGAAGACTATTTTAGGCCCTACTTTAGAATGGTTTTACTCTTTGCAAAAGGGAATAAAGTCATGGAACGAACTCACAAAAAAATTCACACAAAATTATACCTATAACATTGATAGAGACACCTCCATCACCAATCTATGCACACTCATGCAAGAAGATTCAGGTGAGACCTTCATACCATTCTTCAAAAGATGGAGAGACCTAGCAAGTTTCTACTACATAGACGTACCTGAAAAAGAGAAAGTTGAAATGTTCATACAAACAATCTTAGGCCCACTAAAACATGGCTTGCAAGTCCATTGTTTTACAAATTTTGTTGACCTAGTCAAACTAGGTATCCAAGTCGAGAAGGCCATCATTGCTAAAGGAAGACTAAAATATGGCCCTAAAAACACAAATGCAAGTTCCCCTGCTGATAGAAACAAATACTGGGTTAAGAATAAACATGTCACCAACGATGGCCTAGTCGATGCAAAGGTTGTCAAGGAAATGGGTGTGGTGCTTACCCTTAAAGGGGCCCAACCACAAAATACACACATGACGACACATACTCATTCTGACAATGTTCTACAAACACATAAAAACAACCAAGGAAATGAGAATAACCAAAATCAAAGGCAGCCCCGACAACCCAGACAGCTCCCCAGGAGTTGCACATACACCCCCTTGGGTGAGCACATTGAAGAGGTCCTCAAAAATTTTCTTTAAAATGGTGTTATTACACTTGAGGACCCTAAACCATATGACGCAAGGTAGTTTAAACCATCTTGGTGGGACGACAATGCATTTTTTGATTATCATCAAATAAAAGGACATAAAACCTCTTCCTATTGACAACTAAAAAATCTTGTACAAGACCTCATCGAGAATCGTACTATAAAGGTCGGTGGACTAAAATTTTCTTGTAATTTGGACCATACCATACACAAGAACCCATTGCAGGACCATGGTTCTAGTAACCCTTCCACTTCAAAATCCAATAACAATAATTAAGCCAACCATGCTCACATTGCATATGATTATTCCAATGGACCTATCATAAATCACATTAGAACGATCGATGAACATGTCAACATAGTTACTGTCATAAAGGTACCTGAATGCAACATCACTACCTATGGGGGAAAGGTCACCATAGCAAGCCCTCCTCCTCCAAGTCAACCAAAGATAACAACAATTGGCCCATCCACTCAATAGTTGCTACCCCGTTAACCAACCAAGAAGACCCAGTCCAAAGGACATTTTAACCTCATCGACTAGCTCAGAAAGACACCTGCAAAAATATCTATACTTGAGTTGTTAGGCATCTCCCCAATGTATAAGGCTATCATAGACAAAACATTTAAAGAGTTGTTCATTCCCTAAGACATTGATGCCAATCAATTTGAAGCCATGGTGGGATATCTTACCACTCCCCACCATATAACATTTTCAGATCATGACTACTCATCATCCAAATCCAATCACAATGATTCCCTTCACATTGAAGTCTTTATCCATAAGCATAAGGTTAGACGAGTCTTAGTAGATGGTGGAGCAGGACTGAATATATACTCCTTAAAATTGGTTAAGGAACTAGGCTTTTCTGATGCATGTGTATATGCCACGAAAAGCATTGTTATCAAGGAAAATGATGATGAAGAATTCTCCTCTCAAGCCATAATTACACTTCCAATTCAAATTGTACTAGCCATTGTGGACACCACTTGTCAAGTCCTAGATCTAGATCTCCCATACAACATTTTACTCGGTCAACCTTGGATCCATACTCTAAAAGTTGTTCCTTCCACATATCAACTGTGAAGCTTCGACATCTTCATCTTCTAAATTCATTGAATTTTCCACACTTACAAAGCCTTCCACATCCACATCCACTATCTCGACATCCACTTCTACTTCTTCTTCAACCATGACCACTTCCATGACATCTACTACATCCACCACCACCACCACCACTATCACTAATCCAAGCATCTAGATCCAAGACCAAGGGTGTGGAAAGTACATGTTGAATACGACCTATTGCATAATGAAAATGCCCAAGTCTCCCCAGGTCTATGGAAAGCCTTGCTTTAGGATAGAGTCAAAAGAAGTTTTTAGAGTCCTTCCAAGTACAGTATTCATAAAATTGGGTGAAATGAGTCAAGAGGACACTAACGATGTACGATCCTAGATTTATAAAGAACCAGAAGATCTAACTCCCTTGCCAGTAACAATATATGGTAAATGATATGACATGATAAAGAAAAAAGGCTATGATGGAATTAGCAACCATGGAAAGGATAAAACTAGAATACGAGAGCCAATATCAGTTGTTGTAAGACCAAAACATCTTCGGTTAGGGTTAGGATGATGAGAATCTGGTGATCCAAGTGCTAATGTGCTTCCTTGTGAGCTAGTGCATGCTTCAGACTCTGTCGAGACAACTAAAGAAACCTCCTATGAAACTAACTCCCACAAATGGGAATTTTTCTCTAAATGATCCTTAAGTGACTATTGTCTTGATGACTTATTTATCGAACCTAGTGAGCCTACATTTGAAGAGTGCTTCCAGAAAATCTTTAAACTTGACCCAAGACCAAATGATTCCAAGGCTTGATCATTTTCTATTCCCATCCGCCATAACTCTAACATACCTTCCAAGTCATCCCAACCTAAGGAACATCATTCGGATTCATTCAAAATACCACATGACACTATTGACCCTGATTCTACTCCCTTCATTCCTTACTTTGCTAATGAATATGAATCAAGTGAAGGAGAATACTAGATAGACTCTGATATAGATGTGGATGATGATAACTTTATCTTTAACATCTTTGAATTTTCTTGCATGTTTTCTACATCCTCACCTCCATTTTCTAACACTAATGATGGAATCTCCCTAGTCTACCTAGAATTAATCAATTAGGATCAACAACGCCTGCCTGTAATGGAAACCTTTTAGAATGATGAGGCTATCATAGAATTCATGGGCCTACCTAAATGGATACCGAGTGGGGATCACAAGGATAACTTCTCTATTGACCTGGATTGTGCCACTTACGTTGGGGAGACTATTCCAACCTCTAGTTGAAAAATGAAAAAGAAAATTACAACAAAAAATGACACGTCTTTAGGTGAAAACTAAAAGGCACCTTCTAACGACAACATAGTAAAAATAAAGCACATGTTTGAGGGTGAAAACCTCACTAAGGAGCCCAAGGATGGAGGGCTATACTTTCTCCTCATAGATTGAGAAAAATTAGCAATGCTTGTCGAAGATACCATAGAAGTGAACATAGCTACTGGGAAGGACCCCAAAATGGTTCTCTTCACTACATCATTGACAGAGGAAGAAAAACTAGAATTTCAATAGTTTTTTCTGAGAATGAAAGATAAAATTCACATGGTCTTATGCTGACATGCTAGGATTGGATCCAGAGTTAGTATTTCACCACTTTCCACTTTTTCTAGATGCTAAGCTAGTTAAGCATAAATGAAGGAAAATGCACCCACAAGTTGCCTTACTGGTCAAAGTGAAACAAGAAATTATTAGATGCGGGTTTTTCCAGATCAATTAACTATACTGAATGGATATCCAACCTCATACCTATCACCAAGCCTAATGAAAAAATTCACATCTACACAGATTCCTAGGATCTCAATACACATGCCCCAAAGATGACTTCCCACTGCGAAACATTGACATTATTGCGGACCTCACAATTGGGTATGAGTTGTTGTCTCTTATGGATGGTTTCTCCGATTATAATCAAATTCATATTTCCCCTAAAGAACAGCACAAAACTTCATTTACATGTCTTTGGGGTACATATTGTTGGACTATCATGCCAATTGGCCTCAAAAATACAGGTTCCACATACCAAAGAGCCATGACAGAAATATTCCATGACATGATACACACATTGATGGAGGATTATGTGGATGACCTTTTGGCGAAGTCATTGACAAGAAAAGGCCATCTCAGAGTACTAGACAAAATTTTGAAAAGAATAGAAAAATATAAGGTATGCTTGAATCTGAAGAAATGTTTCTTTGGTGTAACATCAGGAAAATTGTTGGGGTACATAGTTTCCCATAGAGGCATTGAGGTAGACCCCTCCAAAGTGAGAGCTATATTAGACATACCTCCCCCCAAAGGAATAAATGACTTGAGGACATTATAGGGAAGGATTTAATCCATCATACATTTCATTTCTCAGCTCACAAACAAATGTCAACCATTCTAGTATCTCCTATGCAAGAGTACTCCTTTTGTATGGACAAATAAATATCAGAAAACATTTGAATAGATAAAAAAATACTTATTGTCACCTTTATTTCTCATGCCTCCTATCCAGGGAAAGCCATTAATTCTATACATCTTGGCAACCACGTCAGCACTAGGGGCATTACTGGCACAAAATGACTATGAAGAAAAAGAAAAAGCCATATACTATATCAGTCAAACATTGGTTGGATACAAGCTAAACTATACACCCATTGAATGTGCATTTTTGGTAGTTGTCTTCACTGCCCAAAAATTAAGGCATTATATGTTAAACCACAAGAAACATTTGGTAGCGAATATTGATCCTTTAAATTACCTTCTAATTCGTACAACATTGACATGATGATTAGCAAAATGGGTTATGGTCCTTAGTGAATATGACATTCAATATGTGGAATGGAAATCCATAAAAGAACGGGTGATTGTAGATCAATTGGCAGATGCAACCATACCAGGTAATCATCCTTTGATAGAAGATTTTCTAGATGAGTCTGTATTCCATACAAAACCAAAAAGTCCTTGGAAATTATACTTTGATGGGTCTCATACAAATCATGGCTTAGGAGCAGGAATACTATTCATCACCCTATAGGAAGACTCCATCCCAAAGTCATTCCACATCGCATTCACTTACACAAATAACATAGTAGAATACGAGGCACTCATTACAGGATTCTAAATGGCCATAAAGTTGAAAATCAGAAACCTTCAAGTCTTTAGTGATTCCAAATTGGTTATAAATTAGTTCAATGATGAGTATGACACCAAGGATGAAAATATAATGCTTTATAAATGGATGGTTGATAGTTTTCTCACATAATTTCACATGTTTCCCTTTGAACAGATCCCAAGCACACAAAACAAGGCTGCAAATTCCATGGAAACAATCAAGTCTTCTTGAAATACCTAGCAATATGCCTCAATTTGAGTTCTTGGTAGAGCCATTACTAATCCTTGCATATGATGTTCTAGAGTCAGAAATGGTGTGTGAACTTGTTGGTCCCACTTCCTCATGATATTACAACATTTACACCTACCTTAACTCCTAGAATCTTCCACCAAACCTATCTAATAACCAAAGAAAGTCCTTTATCTGTAAGGTTGCATGGTATACCATTATCAATTACACCCTTTATGCTCGCAGCTTTGACAACACCCTTCATCACTATCTCGACATTGATGAAGCAAAAATGACCTTACGAGAAGTACATCAGGGTATATGTGGATCCTATTTGAATGGTATAACCTTAGCCAAGAAGATAATGAGGCTTGGGTATTATTGGCCAAAAACAGAAAAGGACGCCCTTGAGTTTGTGAGAACATGTCACTAGTGTCAAATTCATAGTGACATAATTCATGCTCTAGCACAAGAATTGAGATTGATCACTTCTCCTTGGCCCTTCGCACAATGGGGACTTGACTTCATGGGCAAGATTCATCCTACAACCTCCAATGGCCACAATTTCATCATTACCTCCACTGAGTATTTTACTAAGTGGATCAAAGCCATTCCTCTCAAATACATTACCAACAAACAAATTTCCAAATTTATCCTCAATTATATCATTTGTCGGTATGGTATCCCATAATACATCATTACAGATAATGAGTTTCCCTTCAAGAATCAAAATGTCTATGAACTCTATCAGTGCTTCCATATCCAACATCACTTCTCCATACCTTACTACCCACAAGCGAATGGTCAAGCTGAGGCATCCAATAAAATGATCATCAAACTTCTTAAAAAGACCATTAATGATGTTGGCCGTGACTAGAACATACAACTTAATTTATTTTTTTGGGGCTTACTGTACTAGTATTCACATCCCCACCGAAGCCACTCTTTTTTCCCTTGTCTTTGGAGCTGAAGCCATTTTTCCCATTGAGGTCAAAATTCCATCTTTATGAGTCTCTATGAAGGGTCTTATCAACAAAGAAGAATACAGACAGTCACGATTGCATGAATTAGAAATGGTAGATGAACATAGACATAATGCCTTGAACCACTTCTAGGCATATCAAAATCTTATTTGCAGAAGCTACAACAAGACAATCATGACTCAAAAATTTGGCATTGGTGACCTAGTTTTCATGCACAATCCCGAGAATCAATCAGATAGAGAAAAACCTAGCAATTTTAAGCCTGATTGGCTGGGTCCTTACATCATCATAGTGTCATTTGGTTCTAAAACCTATCAGTTGGTTACTCTAGACAGTGAACAATTAATAGAGCCAATCAAAAATATTCATCTGCATAAGTTATATGCATAGCATCAAAGAAGTTGAGTCGACAACCATTAAAAATAAAAAAAAATTGATAAATACAAAAAAATCATCACCTTGATAAAAACCTTGCAAAAAGGTATCCTAGTGACACTAAAAAAATAATAAAATGATAAAAATAAAGATAATTAATTCATCTAATAGTGAAAACCTGGTAAACAGGTGCTTTGGATAAGTACCATGGTGAAAACCTAGCAAATAGACGCCATGTGTAGTCAGTCATTATTGTGCCATCTACTATCACTCTATCTACCTTAGTCCCTAATAAACATCCACGTTTCCAACATTCATTATAACACTTCACCCCCACATCATGACATTCTATCTATGGCTGACGATGGTTGACATCAAGTCTTGCATACCGTCCATTATCGATACTGGTCATGTCTTTTTCATCCCATTTCACCTGGCTCATTCTCAATTTTACTAGGGGAAAATTTTTACCGTGAGACTATAGTGGGTATCGCACATGGTCCTAATAATAAAAAAAGTCCAGAAAAAATCATAAAAATCATAAAAATTCTTGAAAAAATCTTAAAAAATCATAAAAAGTCCTAAAAAAAGACCTAAAAATCAAAAAACATCCTGAAGAAAACAAAAAAACATTCAAATAACATCAAAATCCCAAAAATAAAGTCATGTTTGTCAAATCAGTTGTGCTAGTCAAAGTCATGTCAAGTCCTTGTCATTGTTGAACTACATTGTCTTTGCGTACTTGCTACATAGGAAAGGCTCATCTTCAAGCCCCCAGGACATTTAGGTCATTCCTCTTAGGTTTTTAAAAATAAAATCATGATTCAATATTTGGTAAATAAGACAAAGTCATTGGTTGTGTCGAACTATAAGGTCTCTAAGTGCATGATGCAAGCAACGCCATCTGTCGATGAGCCCCCGAGGCCACACTTGGTCAATCCATTAGGATTCATTTGCATGAAATTATCACACATGTCAGGAAATATTTGAATTCATCAGTCTTTTCTTCAATTTTCAAATGGACAATCTTCTCAAAGCAAACTTTGGCAATTCTTCAATCAAACACGAAAATTATCTTGACATGTCAACCTTCTACATATAGTCAATTCAATCAAACTCAGTCAAATTCTGTCAAATTAGTCAAACTTCGACAACTTGGCCAAACTCAATTAGCCTCTATCAAACTAGTCAAGTCATCAAATCTTGGTTCTCCTTTAGATGTGTCCTTTTTAAGAGCAACCCCTTTCACTTATTCATGTCCTAGAATGTGTCCTTCTTAGGAATTATCACAGTCATTTGGTATTTTGAGGATTTTCATGACATTTGATATCCAATCCTCTCGACATTGACAACATTCAGGATGCCTCCTTCCTGAATATTGCACTCTTGACATTGACCTTATTCAAGAAGTGTCCTTCTTGAATGTGCCATCTTGACATCGACATCATTTAGGATGTGTCCTTCCTGAACTTGAGATTAATTTGGTATCTCGACCTCGTCAACCTTGGAATCTTGACATTAAAACACTTGACATTCAAACATGAGCTTGACAAACTTGACATCTCAACATCCAAACACTTGGTATTTAATTTTTCATCATGCTACATTTTTTTTGAGGATGTCTTGACAACAGGATTCAGAGAAGCAATGACATATTATTATGATTATTTTGTCTTGTCTTTTCTTGGAAATCATGTTGATAGTTCCTTGAGGATGTCCTGATAATGGGATTTAGAGGAGCAATGATGTTTCATGAATTTTCTTGCTTGTCTTTATTGTTTGTGGTTGATTTTGACAAAAATATTGGGGAAATTACACTCTTAGTATGAGTCATGATCATCCTTTTTCGTGAGTGTTTTTTTTCTAGGTGATGATATGACCTTGCACACCTTGATCTATGTCATATAATGGTGTTTGTTTTCCATCAAAATAATCCTCCCAATGATGATTAAGAGTAATAATTATTAGTCCTATGGCAATGTGTTGAAGGATTTGTCACACTAACATTCATCTCCTTCTCTATTGTTGTCTTTCTTTCTTATGTCTCTTGATAATATCCTATGACATACAAAAATATATTTGCATACATAATCATATAGGAATTGCATTAGATCCATTACACATTTACATTAGGTTACATTTAAGTCATGACATTCATTTTCATTCATTAGCATATAATCACATCCATACATTCACATATCATTGCATAATGCATCACATGTCATATTATCCATACACAATATTTTCATCCATTAATGCATCCATAATCATAGGCATGGAACATAAAAGCATAGCATCATAATCATCATGTCGGTATCATCCATACCATAATCATGACATATAATCATAAAAAATTCATGGTGTCTCATCATACATAACAATCATAAATGCATGCATGGCACAGTCATATAAACAACATCATCATAGGAATCATAAAATGCATAAATCATATCACATGCCATCATCATACATCATACAACATAGTCGACACATAGGGAATCATCACATAGCATAAATCATATAGGCCATATCAAAATTGCATCACAATATATATAATCTCAAAAATATGATTTCACAAGATAGAGTCATGAGGTATCCAAAAAATAGAGCTCGCGGGCTTCATAGTCAATATGTCAAGTGTCATAACATAAAAAGTATAAAATATCAAATAAACATGTTTGTAGGAGGTACTCTCCTTATCCCCTCATGGAGAATAATGCGGTGACTGAGGACCTATGCTTGGTATGTAGTAATCGGTGGAACCATGGTGGCCTGTGTCTATGATGTCAAAGGAACTAACCCTAATGGAATCATCTCTACTATCACATGCATCTAAGAAGACATTGTGGCATGACTCTGTGAAGTTGACAAATCTAGAGGCTGACTCTATACAGATATGTGGCCGAACCCTAATGAACCATGTGATCACTCTAACTAGTCGCTAGATGAGTTCCTGTGGTGAGACCTATGGTTTGATGTGTGCCTTGAGGAGGTAGAACCACCCACACTACTTTGGCTATGGTTGTTATGGCTACTACTCCCTGGCCCTGTCCTTGTCCTAGTATAGGATCTCGATAATCTAGGATCTCTCTAATCTTCTGGAACTTTCCTCTCGTACAACATCCTATACTCACCCCTACTAGCACTCACCCCCACCAAATCCCATGCAATGTCTCCAACCAGCCCTAAACATAGTTGAGCAAACTAAATGCATCATGGGTAGTGCTCTACCAGGTACTGTCACCACACCTCATATGCAGTCACACCAAGGCCCAAGACATCATGTACCTTATATACCTCCATCATGGCATCTAATCCTTGTTCAGGATCATATACGACCCACTCTCCTCTGATGGGAATGTGCAAAATTTTGTACACATCCTCGAAGGTAATCATAGCTTCTCCCATCGATAAGTGAAAAGAATAAGTCTTTGAATTCCAATGCTCTACCAATGCTATCAGCAGTCCCCTATTAGCCTAGATAATGAGCATATAGGTAACATAATAAATTCCCAAGTGCATCAGTTGTCTGATCTCCTAATCTGTTAACTGGTCCCAAAATGCATATGTAGATGGTCTGAACTCTCACGTGTCAATAGGTGGCAGTCATTTCTACACATATAGAAACACAAGTTAGCAACATATTCTCATTTGCATTATCATTCATCTGGCTAAACATGAGAGAAAACTAAGTCTAAAGCTAAGTCAACTCTGGTCAATGTTGGTCAAAGTCAAATGCATCACGTTGACTTCATTTGCATCGTGGTCAAATGTTTGCATCATTTTGTACATCAGTTGCATCACATTTTGGCACTTGCATCATTTGTGATCACAAATGTATCATCCTTAAAACAAATGTGGCATCTTTGTCAAATGCATCATTGTTAAAACACATGTGTCACTCACCTCAACAAATGTGTCGCAAAACAACACATGCATCATTTCAGAAGTCAAATGCACCTCAAGATGGCAAATGCGTCTCAATTTCTGGTGATTACTTTGCACCCTAATGTCAACCTAACGGACTATTTTCACTTGTGTTGCGATGCATCAAATGTGTCGAATGCGATGACAAATGTGGCTTACATGAATGCATATGCATCACAGCTCACTCATTCCCAGCCCTAAAAACCATAAAAATACATGAAAATCGATAAAATTATAAAGTGGGTTTGAGGTACTTGCAATCGGGTTCATGCCCTTTAGCCATCTAAAGGTCTTGACGATGTATCCACGGTGCTCTATGATTGAAATCACCATCTTGGAATGTCTACTCTCCTCACTCTGAGCTCTCCAAATTTACTATTTCCAATGTGAAAATGAATTGACTTTTACCCCATTTTTGTTGGAATATTTGCCTCAATCCACACTGACATGTAACTCCTAGAGGGAAAAGCCGTTGTGACATTAATCATGTCTGGCTGACTAGCTATTATGAATTCTCTTGAAATGTGCATATCGCCGAGACAAAGCAGATGTCTTTCCAAATGATGTTATCGCTGTGACTAGAAGCATTCATTGTGACCTTTTGTTGAGTAGGAGACCTCTGGCCAACAGTGTTGTTTCTTATCGGGTGTCGGGGAGACTCACAACGACTAGGGTCTTTGGGGTGACTTGATCGCTCGGTATGACATCCCAGCGACTGAAGGGAGTCTCACAGATAGATCATCAGGCTAACACAAGGGATTCGGTAAGATGCCCTAGTGAGAATGGAAGGTCACACCAATGAGGATACAACTGAAGTCATCAGAGAAGCTCAAGGCGATCAGTATGAAGTCTTGGTGACTTGTGAGGTCTCGCCGATGGAAAAGCCAAAGTTTTGGTATGACTTGAATAGAGTCTTGCCGATAGTAAATGGTCATCGGTGTAACATATGATTTTGATAAGAACTCTAGGAAAAGGTGATAAGTCTTGCTGATTGGTGATTGGGGCACTCGGTATTACTTAGGACCTCGGTATGAAGTCTTGGTGAAAGCGATGAGTCTCACCGACTGGTCGATGCTTTGGAACGACATGAAGACTTGGTGGGAGGTCTTGGCGAGAGAAAAATGTTTTTCCGACAGTATGACTCTTTGGTGTGACTTAGGATATCGATATGTGGTATCACCGAAGAGCGATAATCTTGCCAAAAGGAAAACTGAAGTCGATGCAACTTGTGAGCTTGGTAAAATGTCTTGCCAATGGAGAAAATATTGATGATACAAATGAAATGGATGTCGATGGATTCGATATGACTCATGGCATTCACTATATCATCTTGCCAACTATTAGAACCTATGACAATATTGATAGTGAAGACTTTGTGGCATCGGGGAGACACTGTAAGTGTTTCAGCAATATGCCAAAAAAGTTTGAATGCCTTTGACCAAATTGACCATCCTATGTGGAGCCTCGTGGACCAATTAGAGGAAGCGAATTTCAAATGGATGGCAGTTAGATTTTTGCAACAATTGTGACACTGGAGCTGAACTACATGCAGGGAGAAATCAACACTCAAGAGGAAAATTTCTACGATGGGGCAATGGCAGATAAGGATGAATAGAAGATAAAAATTAGAATGTGATAAGATAAAAGGAGATCAATTCTAAGAATGATTAATGTATCAGAATGTTGAGAGCAATTTTTGTAAGAGATTGAACAGTGAATGAAAC
Source organism: Sequoia sempervirens (assembly GCA_007258455.2). Taxonomy (NCBI): domain Eukaryota; kingdom Viridiplantae; phylum Streptophyta; class Pinopsida; order Cupressales; family Cupressaceae; genus Sequoia; species Sequoia sempervirens. The sequence goes on from VDFB02000003.1 coordinate 489,331,300, forward strand.
TACTATGAACTAATACCAGAGAGTTGGATCTCTGATTTGTATGTAATTTGTTGTTACTAAAATACAAAGCGATTCAGCTTGGTGTGGTGGTTTTTTTCCTTATAGGGTTTTCCCACGTAAATTTGGTGTTCATTTATCTTTGTGTATTTTTTTTTTTCTATAAATCTTTCATGTGTGTCTTAATTGGATTGTAATTAGAAAATTAAAAGTACTATCTACATTCTTCCCTGTAGTTTTGATGTTAGGATAGCTGTTTCTGCACCTCTGCTTTCCTTACAAGTGGTATTAGAGCCTGGCCAGTTTTGTTATCCTTGTTGGGTACGTTGGGTTTTTTGTGTAAATTCTTTTTTTAGTGGGAGTTTGGTAGAGGTCTAATAATTTAGTTACACATTAAGATGGCAAGCACATCTGGGAAGATGGAAATAGAGAAATTCAATGGTAGCAACTTTGAGTTTTGGAAATTCAAAATGAAAGATCTGTTAGTGGACTGAGATCTTTGGAATGCTGTGTCTAGAACAAAACCTCAAGACATGAAGCAAGAGGATTGGGACTTGGCAGATAGAAAGTCAAAAGGGCTGATAAGGCTCTATTTGGCAGACTCTGTTCTTCTTAATGTTCATGAAGAAAAGACTACATTTTCCTTGTGGAAAAGACTAGCATCAATTTATCAGGGAAAGTCCTTGGTGAACAAATTATTCTTGAGGAAGAAGTTATACTCTTTGAGAATGTAGGAGGGAGGATCTATTGCTGATCATTTGAACACGTTCAACATGTTGATTGCTCAGTTAACATCTATTGGTGTAAAGATTAAAGATGAAGATCGTTGTATGCTCTTATTGTGTTCTTTTCTAGATTCTTGGGATCATCTGGTGATGGCAATTGGGAGTACAACATTGACATTCAAAATGAAGATGTTGTTGCTTCTCTATTATCAGAAGAAATGAGAAGGAAATCTTTTGAGATGGAAAAGGAGGCTCTTGCTGTCAAAGGAAGATCGAAGGAGAAAGGAAAGAAGAAGGACAAGAAATCCAAATCAAAATCAAAAGGGAGATCAAAATATCCTAGCAAGAAGTCCAAGGTGAAATGCTGGAATTGTGGGCAACCTGGTCATGTCTGAAAGGATTGCAAGGAGGAGAAAAAGAAGAAGAAGAAGACCTCTTCTGACAATGATTCTTCTTAGAGTGATGCAGATGCCTTCACTACAACTTTGGCTACACAGGCATCAGATGATGTATGGTGTATTAATTCTAGAGCATCTTTCCACATGACATCTCATAGATATTGGTTCACAACTTAGTATGAAAAATACAATGGTGGAAAGGTGTATTTAGCAAGTGATTCATCTTTGGAAATTGTTAGCCGTGGAAGAGTTAGAATTCAATTCCCTAATGGTAGAGTGAAGGGAATCAATGATGTGATGCATATACCAGGTTTGGATCAAAATATACTTTCTGTAAGTAAGCTGAATGATATCAGAGTGCAGGTCACATTCTCTGGAAATGGATGCAAAATGACTAGAGGCTCTATGGTGTTGGCTAGGGGTGCTCGAATTGGTACCTTGTTCAAGCTGGATGCACTGGTTGTCCAATGCAATAGTGTCTCTGCAAAGTCACTTAAGGCTACTCATGGAGATAAGAAGGAAAATGTTCCTAATGGAGTAAACTCGATGGAGGTTAAACTTCCAGTAGAAAAGACTATGCTCTGGCATTATAGGCTAGGCCACATTGGTGAGAATGGTTTAAAAACTTTGAAGAATAAAAATCTGGTTGAAGGGCTTGAAGATTGTAACCTTGAGTTTGAGTTTTGTGAACATTATATATATGGTAAACAACACCATGTTTCATTTTATTCTAGTCCTCACAAATCTTCTAGTTTGCTTGATTATATACATTCTGAGGTGTTTGGTCCAGTGAATGTTCCTTCTTTGTCTAAATCAAGATACTATGTGTCATTTATTGATGATTATTTAAGAAGAGTATTTCTATATTTTCTGAAAAGAAAATCAAAAGTGTTCAGTCAGTTTAAGGAATTTAAAAACCTTGTAGAAAATTAGACTGGTAGGAAAATAAAATGTTTAAGGACTAACAATGGTGGTGATTTTTGTTCAGATGAATTTGAAAAGTACTATAAAGACCATGGGATTAAAAGACATAATACTACACCTTACACTCCATAGAAAAATGGAGTTGCTGAAAGGTTCAACAAGACAGTAATGGAAAGAGCAAGAAGTATGCTAAGCAGTGCTGGCTTGGAGGAGAAGTTCTGGGCTAAAGCAGTCTCTACAACATGTTACTTGGTAAATCGTTCTCCTAACTCTACTCTTGTTGAGAAGATGCCTTTGGAAGCATGGTCTGGAAAGAAGCCCTCTTTGAGACATATTCGTGTCTTTGGCTATGAGGCATATGCATATGTGCCATTTGAAAAAAGATCTAAGTTGGAAAACAAAGCTGTAAAGTGTATTTTTATTGGCTATAGTGCTGGCATAAAAGGATACACGATTTGGAATCCTGAGACTAAGAAGGTTTTGTACAGTATAAGCATTATCTTTCATGAGCTGAAACCTTCTACATTAGATCTACAGTCAGAGAAGAAATCAGAAAATTAAAAGGATGTAGTAGAAATTCCTCCGACACCAGATAAAGAGGAATTGAAAAATCAAAATGTACCTGATATTGAGGAAAGCTCAAGTAGCTCTGAAAGTTCTGAAGAAGATGAAGAACCACCTCAGCCTCAACGTGTGAGGAGGTCAACCCGTGAAAGAAAGCAACCTGATAGGTATGGGTTTTCTTTGATTGAGTCTACTTGTGCCTATGCTTTAATTTCTAGCACTGATGAACCTAGGACTATGGAAGAGGCATTTAAAATGTCTGATTCAAACTCTTGGTTGGAAACCATGAATGAAGAAATGGAATCATTAGAAAAGAATGATACTAGAGTTTGGTGCCATTGCCTGAAAGGCAGAAAAGTTGTGGGCTGCAAATGGGTGTTTAAAAAGAAAATAGGTTTGGATGGCAGTGTGGAAAAATATAAAGCGAGGCTGGTTGCGGAAGGTTATTCCCAGGTAGAGGGAATTGATTATGGAGAAATATTTTCTCCTATAGCTAAGCTAACATCTATCAGATTTCTTTTGTCACTTGCAGCTAAGCTAACATCTATCAGATTTCTTTTGTCACTTGCAGCTGTGTATGACTAAGAGATTGAACAAATGGATGTGAAGATAGCATTTCTTCATGGTGATCTTGAAGAAGAAATTTATATGTCCCAGCCAGAGCACTTTGTGGAAAAAGGTAAGGAAAGATTGGTTTGCAAGTTGAAGAAATATCTGTATGGGTTACAACAGTCTCCTAGAATGTGGTACCAAAATTTTGACATGTTTTTTTTTTCATTGGGATTTGTAAGATCAAAATCTGATCACTATGTATATTACAAAGTTGAAAGTGATCAAATCCTTATTATTGCTCTCTATGTTGATGATATGTTGTTCATAGGCAATAGCAAGCTAATGATTTCTGATCTTAAGTCTTAGTTGTAATTTGCAAAGTTTGAAATGAAAGATCTTGGTGCAACAAGATATATTCTACGAATGGAAATAACCAAGGACTGGAAAAATAGAAAACTTTGGCTCAGTCAGAGTAAATATATCAAGACTGCTCTAGAGAGATTTTGTATGACTGAGTGCAAGTAGCTAGTTGTTCCAGTTTTGCAGGGAATGAAACTATCTATTGAATACTATCCAAAATATCCTACTAAGATGGAGGACATGACTAGTGTACCTTATCCTAGTGCAATTGGAAGCCTTATGTATGCAATGGTCTATACAAGGCCAGACATTTCCCAAGAAGTGGGAGTTCTTAGTTAGTTTATGGCTAATCCTATAAGGACACATTGGGATGCTATGAAGAGAGTGCTTAGATATCTGAAGGGAACTTCAAACTATGCTTTGTGTTACCATGGGAACTTGGTTGAATCACAGAGGACTCTTAGTATTCGAGGTTATGTGGGCTCTAATTGGGCAGGGGACATTGACAGCAGAGGATCCACCAGTGGATATGTTTTCATGATGAATGATGGTGCAGTGAGTTGGATGAGCAAGCGATAGGCTATAGTCACTTTGTCCACTACAGAGGTAGAATACATGGTAGCTACACATGCCTGTAAAGAAGCAATCTGGTTAAAACATTTGTGTTCTAACATTGGTTTTGATGTGAGAAAAATTACTATTTACTGTGATAGTCAGAGTGCTATATGTTTGGAAAAGAATCCTACTTTCCATGCCAGGATGAAACATATAGATGTACAGTATCCCTTTGTACGAGATATGGTGGAGGATGGGCAGGTCTCTTTGGAGAAAGTGGATACTCTGGAAAATGTTATAGATGCATTAACGAAGCCTGTGAGCACAGACAAATACAGGTGTTGTGCCAGTTCGATGGGCCTCTTGGCCCATGAATTTTAGTAGTTTTATTATGCTTTGGAGTTGTCAATAAGGTCTTCGTCAAGTGGGAAATTTTTGGAATATTCTCCTCAATCCATACTGACATGTAACTCCTGGAGAGAAAAGCCACTGTGACATTAATCATTCTGGCCGACTAGCTGTTCTAAATTCTCTTGAAATGTTCATATCACAGAGACAAAGTAGATGTCTTTCCAAATGATGTTATTTCTATGACTAGAAGCATTCACTATGACCTTTTGTTGAGTAGGAGACCTCTGGATGATAGTGTTTTTTCTTATCAGGTGTTGGGGAAACTCATAATGACTGGGGTCTTCAGGGTGACTTGATCGCTTGGTATGAAGTCCCAGCAACTAAAGGGAGTCTCACAGATAGATCATCAGGCTAACACAAGGGCTTCAGTAGGATGTCCTAGCGAGAATGGAAGGTCATGCCATTGGGGATACAACTGAAGTCATCAGAGTAGCTCAAGGCGATCAATATGAAGTCTTGGTGACTTGTGAGGTCTTACCGATGGAAAAGCCAACATTTCAGTATGACTTGAACAGAGTCTTGCTGATAGTAAATGGTCATCGGTGTAACATATGATTTCGATAAGAACTTTAGGCGAAGGTGATAAGTCTTGCTAATTGGTGATTAGGGTGCTCAGTATGACTTAGGACCTTGGTATGAAGTCTTGGTGAAAGCGATGAGTCTCGCCGACTGGTCGATGCTTCAGAACAACATGAAGACTCGGCAGGAGGTCTTGGCGAGAGAGAAATGTTTTTCCGACAGTATGACTCTTTGGTGTGACTTAGGATATCGATATGTGGTCTCACCAAAGAGAGATAGTCTTGCCGAAAGGAAAACTAAAGTTGAAGCAACTTGTGAGCTCGGTAAAACATCTTGCTAATGGAGAAACTCTTGCCAATAGAAATGCAATGGATGTCGATGGATTCGATATGACTCATGGAATTCGCTATATCATCTTGCTGACTGTTGGAACCTATGATGATATCGATAGTGAAGACTTTGTGACATCGGGGAGACACTGTTAGTGTCTAACCGATACGCCAACAAAGTTTGAATGCCTTTGACGAAATTGACCATCCTATGTGGAGCCTCATGGACCAATTAGAGGAAGAGAATTTCAAATGGATGGCAGTTAGATTTTTGTAACAGTTGTGATGCTAGAGCTGAACTGCATATAGGAAAAATCAACGCTTAAGAGGAAACTTTCTACGATGGGGCAATGGCAAATAAGGATGAACAGAAGATAAAAATTAAACTACTATGAACTAATACCAAAGAGTTATATATTTGATTTGTATGTAATTTATTGTTATTGAAATACAAAGAGATTCAGCTTGGTGTGGCGGGTTTCTTCCCGATAGGGTTTTCCCACGTAAATGTGATGCTCATTTGTATTTGTGTATTTGTTTTGTTTTTATAAATCTTTCATGTGTGTCTTAATTGGATTGTAATTAGAAAATTAAAAGTATTTTCGGCATTCTTCCCTATAGTTTTGACATTAGGATAGTTGTTTCCGCACCTCTACTTTCCTTACAAGTGGTATCAAAGCCTTGCTAGTTGTGTTATCCTTGTTGGGTACGTAGGGTTTTTTGTGTCAATTCTCTTTTCAATGGGAGTTTGGTAGAGGTCTAATAATTTAGTTACAGATTAAGATGGCAAGCACATCTAGGAAGATGGAAATAGGGAAATTCAATGGTAGCAACTTTGAGTTGTAGAAACTCAAAATGGAAGATTTGTTAGTGGACCGAGATATTTGGAATGTTGTGTCTGGAAAAAAACCTCAAGACATGAAGCAAGAGGATTGGGACCTGGCAGATAGAAAGTCAAAAGGGTTGATAAGGCTCTATTTGGCAGACTCTGTTCTTCTGAACATTCATGAAGAAAATACTACATTTCCTTGTGGAAAATACTGGCATCAATTTATCAAGGCAAGTCCTTGGTGAACAAATTGTTCTTGAGGAAGAAGCTGTACTCTTTGAGAATGCAGGAGGGAGGATCCGTTGCTAATCATTTGAACATGTTCAACATGTTGATTGCTTAGTTAACATCTGTTCATGTAAATATTGAAGATGAAGATCATTGTATGCTCTTATTGTGTTCTTTTCCAAATTCTTGGGATCATCTGGTGATGGCAATTGGAAGTACAACATCCACATTCAAGATGGAAGATGTTGTGGCCTCTCTATTATCAGAAGAAATGAGAAGGAAATCTTCTGAGATGGCAAAGGAAGCTCTTGCTATCAGAGGTAGATTGAAGGAGAAAGGAAAGAAGAAGGACAAGAAATCCAGATCAAAATCAAAAGGGAGATCAAAGTCTCCTAGCAAGAATTCCAAAGTGAAATGTTGGAATTATGGGCAACCTAGTCATGTTTGAAAGGATTGCAAGGAGGAGAAAAAGAAGAAGAAGAAGACCTCGTTTGACAATGATTCTTCTAAGAGTGATGCAGATGCCTTCATTGTAGCTTTGGCTACACGAGCATCAGATGATGTCTAGCTGATTAATTCTAGAGCATCTTTCCACATGACATCTCATAGAGAATTGTTCATGAAGTATGAAGAATATAATAGTGGAAAGGTGTACTTAGCAAGTGATTCATCTTTGGAAATGTTTGGCCGTGGAAGAGTCAAAATTTAATTCCCTATTGGAAGAGTGAAGGGAATCAATGATGTGATACATATACTAGGTCTGGCTTGAAATCTACTTTCTGTAAGTAAGCTAAATGATATCAGAGTGCAGGTCACATTCTCTGGAAATGGCTGCAAGATGACTAAAGGCTCTATGGTGCTGGCTAAAAAATTGCTAAGGATGGGGTATTATTGGCCCAAAATGGAATGAGAAGCACATGATCATGCCAGAAAGTGTCTACAATGTCAGCAACATGGGGACCTCATCCATGCTCTAGCTCAAGAGCTTCATCCTATTGTCACACCATGGCCATTCTCATAGTGGGGACTTGATCTCATTGGAAAAATCACACCCACTTCATCTAACAACCATAAATTCATCATAACTACAACAGAGTACTTTACTAAGTGGGTAGAGGCTATACCCATGACGTATATAATTGGGAAGCAGATTTCTAAGTTCATCTTGAACAATCTCATTTGTTGATATGGTGTTCCACAAGCCATTATCTCAGATAATGGGAAACTATTCAAAAATTAGGAGGTTCATGTCTTATGCAAAAAATTCTAAATCCAGTATCGCTTCTCCATGCCATACTATCCCTAAGGCAATGGCCAAGCAGAAGCTACAAATAAGACTATTTTGAAAATCCTCAAGAAAACAGTCAATGACGTAGGTTGTGACTGGCATTTACAGCTTAATCCCGCCCTCTGGGCCTATCGAACCAGCATTTGTGCACCCACCGGTGCCACTCCTTTTTCCTTGGTCTACAGATCAAAAGCAGTACTCCCCATTGAGATTGAGATCCCACCACTTAGGATATCACTGCAAAACCTCATCACAGATGAAGAGTACTAGGTATGAAGACTAAATGAGCTAGAGCTACTGGATGGGAAATGTATAGATGCTTTGAATCATTTGCAAGTCTATCAGAATAGACTCAAAATCAGCTACAATAAGAAAATCAGAAGCAGGACATTCCAAGTCGAAGAACTAGTCTTAAAAGAAAATCAAAAGAATGTCCCAAACCCAAGCTGCAAAGGAAAATTTGAACCCAATTGGTTGGGACCATTCATCATCACAACAAGTTACAAATCAGGGGCATATCAGCTGTCAACACCCGAAGGGGAACCTCTGCAAGAGCCCATGAATAGCTCTCATCTCAAAAAGTTTTATGCCTAAACTTTCAAGGTATAGAACCAAAAAATCAAAAAAATCAAAAAATGTCCTTAAAAAATGGTTACTTTGGCAAAAACCTGGCAAATAGGTGTCTTGGTAACAACAAAACCAAAAAAGTAAAAATCAAAAAAATCAAAAATGATCAAAAAATAGTAAAGAGAAAAAATCGTCCTCTAGTGAAAAACCAGTGAAAACCTGGCAAACATGCACCTTGTGTAAATAAGCACTTTCATCCACCAAGATCTCTACAGCTTATTCTGCATCATCCATCCATTACGCTTCCATCATCCATCACATTCAGATCTCCATCCATCACTCATCCACTCACATCTGCACCATAGCTTGCTTTTTTTCGTATCATGATCCCTCCTAGTACTACTCAGCCCATCCTCAAGGTCAGTTGTCCTGCCTTTATCAGAGTAGTCTATTGCATCATGATGGGGGCATGTTTTTATCGAATCGGATTCGTGTATGTTCTTAAAATCCTCAAAAATTAGAAAATCTAAAAACATAAAAAAATAAGAAAATCCAAAACATCAAAACATTAGAAAATCCAAAAACATCAAAACATCAAAAAATCCAAAAACATCAAAAAATCATCAAAATCCCAAAACAGGTCAAAAATTCTGTCAAAAAGTCAAAAACAAAGTCGTCTTGTTGAACTACATAATCTCTGAGCTTGAACGTAGGCAAGGTTGATGTTTGATCATCCCCCGAGACATCTAGGTTAGTCCTATAGGAGTCTGTCATAATAAACTGGCATCTCATCATGTATATTGTCATCTATAAATCGGTCAAGTCGTCAGTCAAACTACGTGGTCTCTATGTGTATAACATAGGAAAGGCTACATTGCTGATTAGCCCCCGAGGCCTCCAAGATAGGTGCTTAAGTTAGTCTCTTGGTCAAAATCTCAGAAAACCCTAAAAACATTGGAAAATAAAAAAATAAAACATTTGAAAATCTCAAAAATACCAAAAATACCCTCAAAACATTGCAAAACTCCAAAAACATCCAAATATTTGAAAAAATCCATCCATCTCATCTTGGTGGCACCCGCAATAAACACCATCCATAATAAACTGATCATGATCCTCAACCTTTGGTGAAACAGTTAGAAACAAGTCTAGCACCTTAAAAGTAAAACTCAAAAATGTCAAATATCAGGTGTACATCAATACGTAAACAAGTTGGTCAATTCTTTGTGTCAATAGTCCATCATCCAAATAGTCCCATATCAATCATCTGATAACATCATGTCCTAGGATGAATCCTTCCTACAATTGGCATTATTTATCAAAAAGAACACTTTGGATAAACAAAATGACATGCCACCATCCACTAACATGTCCTAGGATGTATCCTTCCTACAATGGGGATTATTTTTTGGCAATAGTTTCAGTTCTTATCCTTGAAAACACATCCTCCTTTGGTTAGCGGTATTGAAGAAAATCAGCTTGTTTGTTTACTTTGTCTTTATCTTTTGACTTATCTTATTTGGACTCATTCCAAGGACTTCTCGATGATATCCCAAAATAGAGGATTTAGAGAAATAGGAATGGGGCAATGATCATTATCTTTTGTCTGTTATGCTTCTTGTACGTTCTTGTAATATAACCTCAACAAATACTTGCTTTGTTACTGCTTTGTTAGGTATGTAGGGAGGAGGTCTAGGGAAACTTGTTGACTATTGCATGGATAGGTTTACCTTTCTGTGTTTTGTTCTGAGGTGTACAAAACTTCTGAAGTACATGCTAGCAAGGTTTCCATATGTCAGGTGTGAGCAAGAATACTCCTATCTACTTGTCAAGTCAAAGTCCATCACACTAGGTACAACGCCATCCTAGTTTTCTATACCTTGATGCATTGTACCACGTGTGTTATCAAACATAAGAAATTTGGCCCTTTGAAAATCCCAATTCCTCGATAAGTAATCATCATCATCATCATTTGTATTTGCATCATCTCGTGTCTTGTTGAAATGACTTCTTCTTTCCTTGCTAACTGCACTAACAAGGTACTATGACAGTTGATCATCATCATCATCATCCTCATCGATCCTGCATCCACAAAACCATCACCACATGGCATAAACATACATATAGGAAACATACACATTGAATTTCAATCATCATATAAATAGGTTATCATAGACATTCTTCACAGATAGGTGCATCCATTTTATTGCATTTCACCCATTACATTGCATCACATGGCATTATATCAATCATCACATAACATTCATTTTCATTTCATAGCCATTTCACATTACCACCTACTACATAATCATACATAATAGGCACATAAGCATTATAAGATAATCCATCACATACATACTTGCATAGCATCATGGCATCGTCTCACACATTATGTTCATAATGCATCATCATACCACTTTGCATAGATATATCATTGCATCAACATAAATAGATCATCATATAGAAAACATCATTTGCACATCACATTTGCATATCATAGGTTAACATAATATAGATCTGTTAGTCATAATCATAATGCATACATCATTAGAAATAAATGCATCCATATAACATCATTGCACAACATATAGAAGTAAAAACATTCAGGCTTAAATAAAGAGTACACATTGCATCATATCAAAATCATCATTAGCTCATATATATATATCATCAATAAACACAACTCTCATTGTACAAAAATAAATCGTATCACTGTACATATATGTCAATCAGTACAAAAGGCCCATCGGGCTATCCAAAATAAGCCCATAAAGCACAAAAAGTATCATATCATCTTGATCAAGCTCGGTCCTTCTGAATGTTTCCCTCGCCTCTGTCACCATGACCCTCTGCTGGTCTGTGGCTAGCCCACTCTGAATACTCTAAGACCCGCTCTACTTTGGGTACAACCTCATGATAGTACCTTCAATAGTACTCGGCCTCTCGGGTGGCATCCTTGTAAGACTGAACTAACACTATACCCTAGGAGGAGGAGGTTGTCATGCTCTCTAGCTATTGTCTCCTGCCTAGCTCAGTGGCTGCCAATAGCTCGATAGCCTATCTCTATTGTATGACCTGATCCCTCTCAGCCTTGAGCTACTCTCTCTCGGCCCTTGCCTGATCTCTCTTGGTTGTCACACCCTGGACCTGGGCCGGTAGCTGTGCAATCCAAGTATCCCCTACATTTTCCTATCTTGCTAGCTATACCTACGGCTACACCTAAGGAGGATCGTCGCCCTGTGGTAGTGGGACTGGTGACACCTGTTGTTGGTCCTGCATGTGCACATCTCCCTGATCTAGCTGGACTAGGGGCACAAATGACGGTTCCTATCGAATGTCATCCCTCTGTCCTCATCCTCCCCCTCTGCCTCTAACTCTCCGCAAATTTGCAACTACACTTGGAATCATCAATCGAAGTGGAGGCCAAAACCAATCTCTGTAGGCCTGGGTGGTGCTTGGATCTGCAAGCCCCTGATCATAAGCCCATGGCCAGGCAACCAGCTACCTGGAGCTATCCACAACCTCTGAAGTAGGAAAGTACTATCCTCATGACACCTGTGTCATGTTGCGGGCGAAGATAGATATCTAACTCTCATCCAGGAGATCATGCGGCTCTCCAAATTGACGTTGCACATGCCCGGGCATGTACCTCTCAATCATAGTGTGTTGTCGACCCTGCATATACTGGTCTTGGTGGCAATAGAATAGCTGATCAACATCATCAGCCTATCCAGACCTACCAAGGTATGATCGCTAGGTGAAAACCAGCGTCTCATCTAAGACCCACCTCTAGTAGGGGATCTTGTGCTCACTAGTGTGTGTAAAGGACACACTGCCTTTGTATCGACACACGAGGGGATCGTCTGGCCCCATCCAAACTAAAACGACATGTGGACATAACATAGAAATGTGCTCCCATGCCTAGACGTGAAGTAGGGTCACCCCTACCCCCAAAGCTCTACTGTCCATGTAGACGTACTCATGGAGGTCTCTATAAAGTGCATCTAGAAAAATAGGCCCCCATGCGAAACAAACCGGCCTATCTTGGACCATCCACTCCTAGCAATATCTCCAGCTGGGACTAAAATATCGCCCATGTCCGTTAGGGGCAACAAGACCTGAAATGATGGCTACAATCACCCAGCGATAGGGAGGTGCTAGGATCTTGTGTTGCTCGAGCTCTATCTATCCCTCACAGAAAATAATGTCCTTTGTGGCGAGGACTCTATGGCAGGCCTCGAGCCCCTCATCCATATAAAAAATCGCTCGTCAGCCATGAATCGACAATTGCAAAATATGCCAAATGTCCTCTTAGGTGACAGTGGCCTCACTAGTGGGAAGATGAATCAAAGAAATCTCACTATGCCACCTCTTGGCCAGCATTGACAACATCCCTAGGTGAGTGCACACGGGCGCCGCGTACGCAATATGCCACAACCCCGCAATCCAGAGTCAATCGTGGTCCTCATTGCTCAGGTCCCACAAGAATCCAACCAAATCCCGCGACCTGTGCTCTGGAGAGTAGAGCTCCCTCGCTACGTCCTACATCAAGGAAGGTCACCATGTTAAAAATTTTGAAAAATTCTTCATCGGACATTCCAGGAACCTTTCCAGTGGTGCAACTTGTGATGGCGTCGCAGTTTGATTTCTAATCAAACTTTGACGCTAGGCCCAAAAAGAACCAAATTGCACTGTCGTAGTGCACTTTCCCATCTAGCGGCATGTTTTGGGCGAAATCAGGACCGCCACATCGCACTTTGTCAAACTGCCCCGCTGACCCTGAGCTCAGCGTCGCAGTTTCTAAATTCAAAACTGCACCACTACAGCACAAAATCGCACTGCGCGACATAGTTTGATTGCCGAGCAGTGCCATATACTACCACTCTAGGCAGACTGGCCCTTTAAAGAATTAAATGAAGCATTAAATGAAAAAAAAATCTTGGGTAAGGGTCAAATATCGGTGCCCCGATGCCAGGTGGCCACTGGTATGTCCGAACTCAATCGAAAATGTGTAAAGGAAGTTGTCATTGTGCCATATCATCAAGAGGTCAGAGCTCAAATCTCAAGGTTGCTATTGGAGGTGTTTGAAAATGACTTGAAAGTGACCCCTCAAGCCCCTTTTAAGCTAAAAAAATTAGGGTTTTTTCAACTTGATTGGCTGTTTTGGTAGGGTTTTCGACCCCCGAACTAGTTTTTGTCTAGTTGAGGATTGTTTTCTAATGTTTTATTGCGTTTAGACACATTTTTACAATTCTGGAGCCTTTTCGGACCTATTAGGTACTTTGTCCTCTTTTTCTCGTGAGATCACCCAAAAATTGAAATTTTCATCCAATCTCTTGAGGGGGCACTATAATGGCATGTTTTCTCTCGCCAAGCAGTAGTGGGGAAAGTTTTTGAAGTATCAATTTTTTTTTCCTTTGATCAAGATCGTTTATTCTTTGAACCAATGCAACAAGTGCATTGATTCAAAGAGGGGCAAAACGTAGACACGTAAAATATACCGATTGACATTGTGCATCTGATCCTGACTACTAACATTGTTTCATCCTGAATTATCCCTCAGTTTAACCATTTAATCAAATCTCCTTATCTGATTAAATTCATCAAATTCCTCTCTTAATTGAATAAATCATTTTTTCTAATTAAGTCACTCTCTCTTGTTAATTAAATCAATTCATCTGATCTAATTATCCCTATTTAATTAAATAATCAATTTTATTTGATTAAATCTCTAAAGTCTTTATTAAATTAAATAAATTAAAACCTTATTTTATTTAATCTAACACCATCTCTTATAATTAAATAAATCAAAATCCTTATTTAATTAATCTCTTATCATTATCCCTCTCTTATTTGATTTAAATAAATCCATAAATTTGAGTCAAATAGGTCACATCATCTAACCTCTCTCATTAAATTAATTAACCCTTGATTAATTTAATCTCATCTCATGTCCCATCCTCTAGATTTTGTAGGTTTCACATGAAAATAGATTTAATTCATTTATTAAATCCCTATTTTCCTCACAAGGCATCTTTTGGAATATTCTCTCAATTTGAATTCAAAAATTCCAAGTCAACATGTACATCCAACAAGGCAATAACTTCATCTTACATGTCCTTTTCCTTGAGCCAAGTGGCATTTATTGCAATTTCCCTTCCCTCTTATAAGTCATTTCAACAAATTTGAAATTCAAAAATATGCATTTATTGGCACAATCCCCAAATCTTGCACATCCTTCATTCATTCATAGATTGACAAGTGGCATCATGCCATTGGATGAATTTTAGTCCCACATTGCTCAAATTTGGACATTCATCCTTCAATCTCATCTATAAATAAAGAACTCATATCTTCATTTGATTATCCACAAATTATGCAAAGTTATTATGCTAAAATATTTAGCCATTTTCATCCATCACCATTGAGTTCTTAGCTAGGTTTTTTATAGATTTTTGGCTTGGAGCTCTCATCCTTCATCAACAAATTGGATCAATCTCATCAACATATCAATTTTGCATCTTAGGAATTAGGAAAGGGCCAATTTTCACATCACATTGGCACCAATTCCCCCATGGGATCATGAGTTTGCACATTTAAATTAGGATTTAATCTATTTTGTTATTTTTGTTATGTTTTTCATTGTTTTCTTTCCTACTTTGAGTTTGTAAATGGATTTCATGTGGAATCCTTGTTTTAGCTTGCAATCTCTTGTTTAACTTGTTTATTCTTGTTGTTTTGCAGGTACTAGGACTAGGGTTCGCACACATATGGCTTTTGTTCTAGCACATTTGCAATTTGTTTTTCTTCTTGTCTTGATAACTTGTTAGTGAATCATATAGAGCTAGAAAAGCATTGGGATCAATCACAACAACAATTTGGAAAGCAAAAATAACTAGGCGCACTTGTTTAATCCTTCATCTCATTAATATTGTTTGTCACACATTTCAATTTGGGGCATAAAATCAAATCTTGTTTGATCACATCATTGAAATTGGCTTAAAATGAATCTTGTCTTCAATCACACTTCAAAAATTGGGTCTAAAATTAATCATTGTCTTCCATCACATCTTGATTTGGGATCTAAAAAGAACGAGTGCTTCCATTTCTTTCTTGAACACATTTCCTTTCTAAGGGTCAATTAATAACTATGAGTGTGAATCAAGTGTGTGTGTTGTCATGAACACCTCACTTGTTTTTCTTTTTTCAAACCCCTTATAGGAGGCCTACTAGGGGATTTCATCACCCCTAGGGATGACCTCAATCAAAGTGTGAATTGAAAGACACGCTTGTTTGGGAGTTAAAATCTTGTCACTCTTCGCTAAGCCCCAAGGAACTTTATACCATTGGGAAGTGAAGGTGAAGGGTGGGTTACCCCTTTCTCCCAGCTATGTGGTAGGATTTTTCTTTCAAATCATTCCTTAGTCAACCTTGTGTAGACTAGCTTGATACCTAATTGGCCATACCCCACTTGACTAGTCATAGGGCTTGTTGATGTGTCTTCCATGTGTGCTTGTTTAATAATCATCATTATATTCTTCAAATTTCAAAATTCAAAATTTCCTATGTGTCTTGTGTGAGTGATTTATGTGTGTACATGTGTGATCATTCATTTAAACATTTCCAAATCAAGCTAAACACCAAACACACAAAAACAAGTCACTCTACACCTTCTTCTAACACATTCATTTCCAATCACTTTCATCCTAATCACCCTTCTTAGCCACATCCTATGGATTTCATAATAATCAATCCAAGTTATCCAAGCTAATCATTCCACATCATCACCATCACCAACCTAGTCCTAGTCACCACTTGTCAAAATGGTCCTAATCATAAACAAGCCTAATCCAAATCATAAGCCCAAGATCATAATTCAAGGAGGCCCTCTCCCTAGTCCAAATCATGAAAGAAAACCAAAACCTAAAATCATACTTCAAGGGACTCCTCCTACCACCTCTAATGATGACATGAACTACGTGGCATACTGTGAGGAACAAATTGATATGCAAGAGCTTACACACATGTGTGACATCAAGCCAACATTAGAAGACCTAGCACCCCAACTTCAAAACCTCCTTCGAACACTTCACTAAACACACCAACCCCTAGACCACCAAATCATACAAATCCTTCAAACCCTCTTCTAATATTTTCAACAAATTAAATTACCTCAAATCCAACACCTCCTAGCTCAAGCCAATCAATTCATGGCCACTTGTCAAAACCAACAACCACAACATCATCCCCTATGCATTTATGATCAACCAATGCCACCTCAACCTAATGTGTCATCCACTTCTATCTCATACCAAACTAATCCATCCACTTCTTTGCATGTCAATGCCACATCACAACAAGAACATAGGAGCCCAAGTCCACCTTGGCAACAAAATCAAGAACCTATGAGGCTTAATGCCACCTTTGACAAGGGAACCACCAATCTAGCATATGCACCCTATAACTTTATCATACCATCATCCAATCAAAATCAAAACCCTAAGCCAACACCTTCAACCCCTACACCTTCAAAGCATGTGACCCAAGGGCTACAAGCAAGGAATCAACTATCGCAATGTCATTCAACACATATACTTAAACATACAAAAGAGTCTTCAACCATCATGCCAAGTCCTTCAAGCTAGCCATGTCATCCAAGACCCCTTGAGCCAATTCCAGAGTCTCCCCTTGTAAGTCCAAGTCACCCTTTGTCATGCTCCTATATTGTCGACCATCAAGAACATTTCAAGTCTCTCCATGAGAAATCCCCTTCCCCCTCCATTCAAATAAGTCATGAGGTATTTCAAGAGCACAATCCTAAACATGTGGAAACATTACCCCCTTATCCACATAAAAATCAACACCCTCCCAATGATTCCATTCATAACATACCTAATACTATTCATGATCAATCTTCCATATTTGATTAAGCTCCCCTCTATGATCTTACCTATGATGAAGAAGACCATGATGATCCTCTTAGCCAAATTTATTTATTCCATGGTCAAGAGCTTTCCACCTCACCCATCCATGATGCACAAACATCCACTTCCCGTGATGAGATAAGTTCCTCCCAAGCACACATAGAAGATCAAACAAATACCTTGGATCTAAGTTAACACAATGCTAATCAAGATCCTAATGATCCTACATCACCCACTATCGACCCCATTGCAATTACTCCATCATATCCTATTGATCTTTCCACCCTCATTCATGAATGTTCTTCCTTAGAACAACAACAACCATTATCTTCCCTTGCTTCATTTTCTCCATATAATAAGGAACTTGTGTCTAGTGTTCCACCTACACCTAGTCCCATTGTCCATTGCACACTCCAAAACATGAACCACCAAGGTAAAGGTATAGACCTTAATGAATAAGGTATTTTGGAGCCCATCCATGTCAAAGTCCCTTCATGCCCTTATGGATTTGGACTTACACCCCAAGGATAACAACTTAAAGATGTTGGTATGTCCTCCATGCCTCCTAAGTCCACTTTCCATCATAAAGCCTATCACATCCCTAAAACATATGTTGCCATCCCCCATCCATCATCCTACAAATGTCAAAAGCATGTGACCATACACCTTCCATCATCCACTTTTCAACCATTACTTCCAACCCCTAATATCCCTCCATCCACTTTACACCATTACTCCCAACACCTAATATCCCCATCATCCAATCCTCTTATCCATATACCTGTAAATCCTCTAAACATCTTAATCATGACCAATCAATGCACACATTATCTAAACATAAAGCTTCCACTCATTCCACCAAACCCAAGGGATTCCAAAATAAAAATTTGGATTCCTCTATGCATAAAGTCAAAAATTCTAAAGGTCCTAATGCCTTAGCATACAATTGCAAAAATTCAAAGCCAAACAAGCTATATAATCCCATTCCTCCAAAAGAAAATTCTAAAAAACAAAATGGTTTGGGTACCTAATAAAAAAGAAAGCAAGTCAAATGATGTATCAACATTAAAAAAATCCCAACCATCCCCTTCCATCCAAAATGCACATTCCATTCAAAAATCTCAAATTCCTAAAACCCACAAGGAAAATAAAAGTCATAAAAATACTAAGTCTATGTGGGTACCAAAAACACTACATCTTCCACCTCCTAAGCAGACATCTACATTGCTTCCTGCACCCCATCCACATCAAAAGCTTCAACATTTATCACAATGTGTGCAACCATTGGTCATGGTTCCCTTCTATTTCATAACAATTCCACATACCCCCATCCCCTCACCCTTCACTCATTATCCTACATATCTCCCCCACCCCTTCCTATGGTCCATGCTTTTGGCTAACCCTCCCCATTCATCTTTTGCATAAGTCCCATATAATTCCTATATCTTCCCTACATAATCTGCATCATAATCTATTATTTTCCTCCATCATCTACCTACTCCATCTCCCTTTCATGTCATCCCTTACCAACATCTATGAGCATAATGACATTTGACATGGTCCATGCAATGACATTCATCCCTAGTGGGACTATCACCTTTCATGAAACTATACACTTGAGTCCCTCCTATCCATATTCCCCTTCTCCTATCCAAAAAGTCCAAAAGAAAATTTAAAAAAAAAAAGAAAAAAGAAAAAAAAGAGAAATCCCTTTGTCTAACGGTGAAAACTTGGTAAAAAGGTGCCCTGGATAAGTACCATGATGAAAACCTGGCAAACATGCATCATGTGTAAGTTGATCTTCTATGTCACTTATACTTGGGGGCACAATGTCTTATCTATCCAACCTATCATTTTCATATCATATCATTTCCATTCTACCTACCATCTTTAGCCATCATACATACCTATCATATTGAGTCCATTCATCCACCCTTCTCCTTTTGATCTTGATGAAGATATAGGGGAAAGATGTTGAAACATGTTTTGGGTATCTCTTGACATACCTCATCTTATCTAGGCCAATCATATCATTATCCTATTGTCATACATTTTGTCTAGAAAAATCCTAATTCTTGTACCTAGAATGGGGCATGTTATTCCTATGTGACATAGTCTTTGGAAATCACATCCTTCCTCTCTTATGATGCATACATCCATTCCATTCACTATGACCTATCCTTTCCATCCATCCATTGATCATGAGCCTTTTATCCCTTATCCCATCTATCTCCTTGCACCTAGACTTAGTTTTCCCCTTATCATTGGTATCTAGCACAAAGGATACTCAAAATTTTCATCCTTTGACACCTTCCAAGCAATAAGATCAATCCATATAATTACTTCTTCCAATTTCATCGATTCAATCCCTCACCTCAATCCAATCATCTAATCATTCAACCAAATTAATCATCTTTATCAAAACCATTTCATGCAATCAACTCAATCGAATCAATCCAAGCAATAATCCAAATGCAAGTCAATCCTTAATCCATACCAATCAATTCAATCAATCTTGTCAAATTATCCAATCAAATTCTTTGGTCTTGATCCTTATCTTGTTGTAAACCCAATCAATCAATCAATTATCATCACCTTTGTGTTGATCTAGGGATATCTCATTCCCCACAATGACAACACTCTTTGCATATCTTTTGTTTATTTTAATTTTCATTCTAGTTTTTGCTTCATGGTACTTGATAGGATTTAATTAGTTTATTATTTTCAACACTAAGCTTGAATTTTTCCCTATTTACAACAAGTACAAAGTCAAAGTGTAATCACTTTCTATTTCCTAGCATTCTAGGTCGTGACTCTGAATTATCTAATACCAGTGTAAAGATAAATTCTCAAAAGTAATGTAAGAAGAAGGATTTTGACACATCTGACATCATGAAGAAGACCAAAAGTTATGCAAAGAAGCATCCTGAGCAGAAGGAAAAATCTGAACTTGCTAAATAAAAGCAACCTACCTAGGTAAAGAAAAGCTCTGAATTGAGTAAGTCTGTTGGTTCTCCTACTGATGCATCTCCTACATTTAATATTGAAGTAAGTAGTTCCAATGCGCATGAAAAGGCACATGAAGTTGAAGGGTTTAGCATAGATGAAGGAATTTTTACTATTGAGCAAGTGTTGGATAATGAGTTTAATATTTCAAGAGAGGAGGATAGGTGGAAATTTTTGGGTAAGAATAAGAAGTTTTCTGAGTTTTCAACCCATAGAGTTGGGTCCATTGTTAATGGGAAAAAATTTAAGCCAAGAGGTGAATCTCTAGATGTACAAGTGCACCTTTCTCTTGAGGAAGATCCTATTGACTAACCCTACTATACTCTTGCCCCAATTGAGCCTGGAGATGTTTTAGAAAATGAGGAAGACATAGATAAAGACATGCAAGCTATAGAAGAGGAAGAACTAAGGCTTAAAGAAGAAGAAGAGAATAGAATGAGGGTGTTTAAGGAGAGGTAAATATGATTAGAGCTAAGCAGCTTTAGAGAGATGCTTGAAAAAAAAATTAGGAGTAGATGAGAGAAGGTACTACAAGGCATAAGACCTTTGAGGAAAATATTTTTAAATTTTCCTCTAGAATGACCAATGACATCCTAGAAGTAATAGTCCTGATGGGAACCTTTGCTACTAATACCTATAAAACATCTATCTCATCTACTAGAGCCTTAGAACCTCACACTACTGCTAAGAAGACATCATTTGTAGATCATGTGAAGAAACCAAGTGACCAGCCCAAGAAAACTATCTTCAATACCATTACTACTACCAATACCTCATCTATTGAAACCCCCATAGACAAAGCCAAAATTAGTCCAACTCCGTCTACTGCACCTCCAAATGCTAAGATATTGAGATTACAATTGCAGAATGAAAAGTTGCAAGAGGATTTGAAGAAAGCTAAAATAGAAGCTTCTAATGCAGAGATGGCTAGGAAGGTTGGGTATGTGCATGATCATGATGGGCCAAAAAGTGGCAATATGATGGGTATGTGGGTATGTGTAGGATGATGATGGACCAAAAAGTGGCGATATGATGGGTATGTGTAGGGTATGTGGCTGATGACTTTTTAATTTATCCAAAATTGATGAAACCAAAATGGGTTTTAAAGGAGATTCACAACTTTCCACCAATATAAATTATTATTTACTTTGAATTTAATAAATGATTATTATTCATTTCCTATTTGAATTATGACTAGAGTCCTAATTGATAGGTTTATTGAAAAATATCTATAACTTTCAAATGGTATCACATTTTTTGAATCAGAAACATGCATCACATTCTATGCTTCACATACTATAGGATTTAAAAAAAAAGAATTTCATGAAGTTTTGACCAAGGTGGTCATACATATTTTTCAAATAATATAGACAACTTATTCAAAATTTTACATCAAGTTTCCTAACTCTATTTTTTCTAAATTTTTTGCCACTTAAGGGCCTATTTTTTCCATGATGATCCTGCACATACCCATGTGTAGGGTATGTGGTTAACAATTTTTTTTTACCCAAAATTAATGAAACAAAAAGGGGTTTTAAAAGAGATTCTCAGCTTTCCACCAATATAAATTATGATTTACTTGTAATTTAATAAACTATTATTATTCATTTTCTATTTGAATTATGACTAAAGTCCTGATTGATAGGCTAATTGAAAAAAATGTATAGCTTTCAAATGGTATCACATTTTTGAATCCAAAATATGCATCACATTCTATTCTTCACATACTATAGGATTAAAAAAAATGAATTTCATGAAGTTTTGACCAAGTTAAGGTGGTTAGACATAAGAGTTTTTATAGTTTTTAAAAGTTGTAATAAAAAAAATCATAATTAATTATTTACATGGAAAAAAATTACAAAAAAATATGCATCACATTGGGACATGAGTCCTCTACTTAAATCTAAAATCTTATAAAAGAATATTATCATTTTATTATGGTTAGGGTGGTTAGACAAACACCTACTTATTTTTTCCTTGAAATTTAAGTACCACTCTATTGAAATTTCAAATTTTCATCAAATACATTTAAAAAAAAAAAACCTAGTAGTTTAGAAACAACATTCAACTTTCCATGAATTATATTCTTACATATTTTTCAAATAATATAGATAACTTATTCAAATTTTTACGTGAAGTTTCCTAACTTTGATTCTTCTGAATTTTTCGCCACTTAAGGGCCTATTTTTTCCATGATGATCCTACACATACCCGCTTGCTTTTCTTAAAATGTTTGAACCCACTCCAGAGTCTTCAAGCTCTAGAAATACTAATAGTGAGTCACAAAAGAAGAGGTCTGAGGGACATACTTCTAGTGGAAGTAGTGGTGTAGGTGGAGGAAAAAATAAGAATAATAATTCTTATTTTGAAGATGATGAAGGAAGCAGAAAAAGGAGGTGGTGATGGTGAATGTGGAAAGGGTAAGAATAGCAACCAATCTGACAACAAAAGAGATGATGAGAAAAGAGATGTTCATAGGGATCGACATACTAGGAGACCACTCCAAGTAGATAGATACCAACAATTGTGTTTCACCGAAATACCTGGCTACCCAAACCCATTCCCTTAATATTTCAGACCTACTCTAGTTAGATTCTCTGGTAATAATGCCTTGTGTTGTGAAGACCATCTTAAATCATTAGCTAATGTTATGGATGATTTTGAGGTAGAAGCAGAGGATTTCATGATGAATTTGTTTATATACTCTCTCACTGAAGATGGTTGAGAGTAGTATAGAAATTTTCTTGTCGAGAGCATTGGATCTTAAGAGGAATTCAAGAGGGTATTTAGAGAGAAATATGGTGAAAAGATTGATTCAAGTTTTATTAAATCAATTTAATAATATTGATAAGGGTTCTAATGAATCTATGGTTGATTTCAATACAAGATTCCAAAAGGCTAGGAAGAGGTTGCCTCCTCATTTACAGTTGAATGACCATGTATGCTTGGTAAATTGTTGTAATGCTTTTTTTAGAAAAATGAGTTACTGCCTAATAGATAAAAATCCTCAAACATTGAGGGAATCATTCAAGATGGTAGAGCATATTGAGAATATTAACAAAGCAATTGGTAAATTTGGTAGAAGAGATGATACAAAACTCTTTAGAAGTTCAAAAAGAGAAGATAAGAGTTTAGGTTCTAAAGGGGGAACTCTTGAGGATAAGTTTGATAATTTTATGAAAACTATAAATGATAAAATATGAAACATGAAAAGGTTTAGCCAAAAAATTATCAAAGGAATGAAAGACCTCGTTGATTGCAAGACCACCCATATAATACCCATTGGTATAATGGGAAGCCGATTCTCAATAATTAAACAAATACCCAGAATAAAGTCCCTCTGGATCCTCTACAAAAAAGTTAAAGAAATTTTATTAAAGATACCCCTTGGTGCATGGTTTTCCAAATACCACATTGTCCTCAGTAATGTGCAGTTGCACAGATGGTTGAAGTAGACGAAGATATTCCTGAAGACTATGATCAAAAAAATGAGGAGGATGTTGATGTACTTATGGTTATGGGTGATTTTGATGTTGTCGATGGTGAATTCTTTTTTGATATGGACTCCTATGAAGTGTATGTAGATAAATAAAGGAAAATTGCTAGTACATATCATCAGCAAATTCTCTCCGATGAGGATGTTGCTAGTGATGTTGAGGTGTACAATTTGGAAGCAATAGAAGATGGTATGTCACTAAGAAGGCCCTCAAAAAAGGAGATTGCAAAATATATTGTAGCCTTGGCTGCCCAAGCTAGAAGTACCTATCATTTGAGGAACATAATAGTTGGTGGTGAGAAAGTTGGTCTTACTAGTATTTTCATTAAGGAGCAGAATGCCAAGATCAAAGACCCCAAGCTTGATGGAAAAATGGAAGCAGTCAAAGCTAAAGAAGGCAGGGGAGATAAAATTTTGGCTATGAGAGTAGAAAAGTCAAAAGATACTCAAGAATTCAAATCACCTACAACGAAGATAAAGATACAGAAGCAAAATCCTGAAGTCACAAGGAAGGATACTAAGTATAGGGTTGAGGCAACAAAAATCAACAAAAGGAGATAAAAAATGAACAAGGTATGCTCCCAATTGAATTACCCAAATATGCTCCTATTGATATGTTTCAATTACTTAGCTAAGTAAAACTATCTATTATTTTTCTTGGAATGATTTGAATAGATGAAGATAAGAAAAAGGTAGTAGCCTTTATCAATGGTGATGGTATGGCCTATAATTACTTAGTGGTGCTCACTCCACCCAAACTAAGTGAAAAAGATAAAATAGAGAAGGAAGTTGAGGAAGTCATTACTGAGATTCCCCATATCTTCCTAGGAAATTCTATAACTACTTATCCTGAGAACATAGACTTGTTTTTCCTCACCTTGGTGGTTGGGGGAAATTTTATAAAAAAATGTATTATTGACTCTGAAGCATCCAACAACATCATGCCATCTAAAATCATGGATGCAAAAGAGGTCCCTATCATTGGTGTGATAAATGAACTTCCCTACAAATTAGCAGCTTACTCTGACAAATAATTCAAAGTTAGTGTGGTAGTAGTGGATATCCCACCTAATTATGGAATTTTGCTATCTTAGAAATGGAGTGCATCTATGGGAGGCATTATGCAATGTGACATGTTTTATGCCACATTTCCCATCGATCTTAAGGATGTTCAAGTGATGAGAGAACCAAGGGTACCACATATGTTGGAGCATTCTCCCTAAGATGGCACAATTATTTTCATAGACACTGATTTCAATGATTTCAAGATGGAAGAAGCACTACGAGAAGTTGATAGGTGTCCTACACCTATAGAAAATGAGGTTTTAAGATTATCTAACAAAAATGGACTTTGGAAAATGTATTTTGATGGTGGAAGTTCCAAAGGAGGGTCTGGTGTAGGGATATTATTGGTATCACCTAGTGGTAGTACTTATAATTTCTCTTTCACACAATCTTCTGTTTGTACGAATAATGTGGAAGAGTCTGAAGCTTTATTATTGGGGTTGAGATTTGCTGACAAGCATGGAATAGAAAATTTAATGGTAATTTGTGATTCTGAGCTTGTGATATCGCAAGTAAGAGCCAAATATGCATGCAAAAATAACAAAATGAAGCAATATAGAAATGTTGTATGGGATTCCTTTGAGCATTTTAATACTTTTGGAATTTTTTGGATGGAAAGAGGATAGAATAGAGTAGTTGACTTACTTGCTAACATTGCATTGAGACCAGATGATCTAAATTTTATAGGAATCTCTAAGGTTGAGATATAGACAAGGCCTTCCATTCCTGAAAGTGTGTACAACTAGTAAATCAATTCAATACCATAGCATCCACCTCCACTTGTTCATTTATCACACTCTCTAGTATCCCTTCCAGCACACATTTTCATATAGAAATCACCTTATCTTGCATACCAATCATCTAATCTTGTTTTCTAAGTTGTCATTTTAACAACCATTGTGCACATAGAAATTTGAGGGCCAAATGGTTTAATAAATCCTTAGAAATAGAGGATAATGAGACATTATTGAAAGATTTGTTTGAACTACAAAATAGAGTAGTTTAATGGTTGTAAATATTTAATATAAATCATTTCATTAAGGTTTATGTTGATACTAACTCTCCACATTTAATACACACATAGTTATCATTAAAGATTTGGATAGTAGAAAGATTCTTGCTGCTAGGATGGTTTATCATTCATCTTAGATGTACACCTTTACATATTTTTTTTTTTATGGCATTATTCCTTCGGCTATTAATCATGCATCTAGTGTAGACCATTATTTAGATAAGACACTTGGCTTCTTGAACTTCATATTTCTCACATTGGATCATATTCTTGAGCCTTGCATTCCATGTCGTCCATTTTTTATAGTATTTGATGATTTTCATTTTGGCATAGTATTGGTCTCTTGTGATATAGTGAAGCAAGATGTACATCCTCGTCCAACTACATCTACTTGAGATGCATAATTGAGAAATATTGTTGGTTTTTTTGTTGAGTCCCATATTTGATAATATTTTGGAAATACCATTGATTACATGTATATTCTCTTTGATGGAAATGATCCCTCTTCAGCTGTTGTGAGGGAATAATCTAAGCCTCTTGTTTATTCTCTACATGATCATTCTTCATAGTTTGATGTGAGTGTGGATAATTTTGGTAAACATTTGGAGGAATCTTTGTCTTTGGAGTGCGTTTTATATCCATCTCTAGGATATTCTAGATTGACATCTACAATTGTGTAGCCTAGAACACATTTTTGGAGTTTGTTAGATTTTCGCATTGACATGGAGACACTTGAGCATAGTTCAGAGACATCACATGTCATTCTTCTTCCCACATATTCCTTTCAAGAATGGGAAGACATTTGCATATTATCCTATTTGTGTTTCTTTCTAAGGGGATCAATTTTTTTTATGAAATTCAACAATATTTAGCATTCAATGTCAAGCTTATACCATTGCAAGAGACTCATTATTGAATGGGGTTTCATGGTCTCTCTTTGTCTCTCAAGATTATTGGGAGTATTTTTTCTTGCATGTGCTTTTTTCTCTCTCATTCATCATTGAGATAACTTTTCTTTTATCTCTCTTTTGAGGAGTCTTGTCCCAATAGGTTTTCTCCTTTTATCTATTTGTGATAGATTGAATTACATTTGTACATGGGTGCCTAACATTCCCTCATAGCTAGGATCCATCTTTGCATCTTCACATAATAACACTCCCTAAGTTATACTTAAGGAGGGTGTTTGTATACATAGGTGTTTTACCTATGTAGGTCATTTTACATATTAGGTCCACTTAGGTCCTAGGAGGGAATCTTTCTAGATAGTGTTAGTTGTCACTAGATTTTATCTTCTATTTTGGAATTTAATATTTGTTTCCTAAGTCATTTAATATTTTTTTAGGTAGTTGTCTCATTTTATAGGATTAAGACACATGCCAATATCTTGTCTTTTCCTATCTCACACTTTTCCTTTATAAGCAAGGAATCATTTGTACATCATTGATAATTTAGTTCAATTGTGTTAGTCTAATATATCAATGCAATCTTAATTATTGCATATTATACATATCTTACATTTATTATTGCAAATTCACATTATTGCTTTTCCCTCTTTTAGAATGTTGTTTTTGGTTTCTGTAGGTGATCTTGGAGAATTGAGCCCTTCAGTGACTCTAACATATGGGAGTTGAGTAATGTTTAGAAATATTCCCATTTACTCACATGTAGGGAATCAGGAGCTATCATTCTTCATAGATATAACAATTAATACGAGAAATTATTTTCATAATAAATATTTCAGTAAATTCAAAGGAAAACAATTATTCTCCTTAAAGTTGAATATGAGATTTATGTTGTGTGATCATCAACCTTTTGATCAACAACTAGGTCTATAACAGTAAAAACAAAACATCTCACCATAATAACTAGTTCTTATGACTAACTTATCCTCTATCAATATAAATGTATCACATTTATTTTGGTTGAAAAATTAGTTGACAATTAAATTGTAAACATCATCCCACTATACCTCTATGTAAGAACCATAAGGTACTTAGTGATAAACCTTAAAAAACAAGGTACTTTCCATCAAGAATATATTATACTTGCTACTACTAAAAACAACATATGTTAGGGAAATATCATTGAAAACACATAAGGTACAACAAAATATATAATCCCTAGATTTGATGGGACTAACATCATTTTCTTTTTCAAGAAGAGTCTCCGGCACGCTTTCTGGGTGTTTGATAAAATATGCCTAAACGGGACCCAGAGCAACTGTAGGGTGGGGTATAACAGATCTTTGAAGATGGGGGAAGAGAAAAAATTTGTGGAACCAAGTAGCTTTTAGGAGCACAGAAAGAATGCTAAAGCCTGGGAAAGAATTGAAAAGGGAGGTTTAGTTCCTTTTTTGGAAAAGCTCCATGGTACCGATGAGGGGATGCTGGATTATTTTGTCAAAATTTGGAAAAATGGTGAGATTGTGTTGTTTGGTAGGAATGTTATGATGAATGAGGAAATAATTGGTGAGGTCACTGGTCTTTCGATTAAGGGTGTGAAATTTTATCGGGATCGTCAGTTCTCTAATGAAGCGGTCATAAGATTTCCTAAAAAAGACAAGGAGAACGCTAAGCTGGTTAAGGTTTCTAATAGCTACTTTGATGTGGAGTCCATCGAATCTATCTAGAGGAAAGTTTTAAGAGTTATTATGGAGTATATCACGTTTGACAGGCACTTCACTAGGGCATATGGTTACCACTTTGCCATTCTCAACCACTTCTGTCACAAGGTTCGTATCTCTCTACCTTTCTACTTATTCTCTTCTTTGAAGAATTGCCTTGATGAAGTTGAAAGAAACCCCAGGAGGACTTCTATTATTCACACTGGTCTTGTTAGGCTCATCTTTGAGCATTATCAAAATTTACCTGCTTTGCCTAAAATTGTTGATATTGGGGATTTGGATGATGAGAATACTGAGAGTAGCAGGGAGAATGAACCCTTGGCCCCTCCTGCTTGTACCCCTATTGGTCCTAGTACCACTGCTCCCCAGTCCCTATCTTGTCAGAATGCCCTCATGGACTCTGCTCCACCGTCATATCCTAAGTTGAAGCCTCTGCATGATTGCCCTAGCCTGGGTTTTTCCTTGCTGTCCTATCTAAATCCCCAGCTGTCTCCTGGCTGCCCTACTCTGGGTTTGGTATCTGGTTTTAAAGGTACCTCTGTTACGAAATTAGTTTCGTATTCTGAGAATTCCATGGAAATTATTTCTGATAAACCTATGGTCAGTAAGGAGTCGGCGCCTAGTGCCCCTATGTCTGGAAGATTTGGGAATGCCCCTATTGATTCCCCTAATCAGGATGAAATTAATTCTGCACTTAATAAGCTCAAGCCTGAGGATATTGTTAGTGTGGTGAAAAAAAGTATGGATGGCCTTTTCACTGTTCTCAAGTGGACCAAGAAGGAAGTCAGTGAATTGAAAGGCCGTAATAGTGATCTCATCGATAGAGTCATGGATTTGGAGCAAAAGATTAGCTGGAGTCATAAAGAGAATGAGGGACAGGAAACCCCCTTACCAAGGAAAATACAACATTCACAGGAGGAAAGATTGATTAGGATCAAATGCAGTATGTCCAAGATAAGCCAAAATATTAGGGCCACTGTGGCGAATAATCACAAAATTGCCAGGCATAACACCATTATCATCAATGCAATGGTGGAAAAGCTCGAAAAGAATCAAAAGGGTTTGCTGGTCATGGATTTGGATGTGGATAGAGGTTGCAGCAAATCTACTGGTGATGGGATTTCGACTAGCACCTGGGCCAACACGAAAAGGAAGACCTCGATTTCTTCACATACGGCTCAAGTTCTCAAGCAGGGGTTACAAAATATGAAGGATGTTGAAAAGGAGGCCGAGGAATTAATGAAAACCTTGGAGTAGTGCGGTGGTGTTAGTTTCTGGTTTTTTGGGCGGTCCTTTTTCTAGACCCTGTTGTCTCTTTGTGCTGTCGTTTCCTTTTTGGGACAGTTGTTTGTTTGTTTGGACTTATTTTAATCTATCTTTTGTTGTTTAACTCTGCGGTTTTAGGTCCCTGTAAAACCTATTTTTTCTTTTTCAAAAACAAAATATATAATCCCATGATAAAAAAATATGGACCAATTGAAGATTTCAACACAAGATACATGGTTGTAGAACAATCTTCCATGAACACCATCAAGTGGATTCAATTCATTTTTAATACACATGTAAATTAGTAGGAATGTGATAAATAATAGAAAATCACCACTTATAATCCAAATATAATGGTTTCCAAAAAGTGGGTACATCCCCAACATATCAAAATGAAGATAAATGGTATATGTGTGAGAGAGGAGGATCTATTGGCTAGTACATATTGGGTGAATAGAAAAAATGTGGGGGATGACTTCCCACTCTAATATACCATCATAATAATTGACATATGCCCCTAAAAAATAGTATATAGAGAAAGTGGATAGATGGAAGCTAGTATACATAGGGGAAATGAAGGGATTATTGGAATGATGGGAACATAACAACAGTGCAGACTAGGCAAGGTGACAACACTAGAATTTTGAGAATAAAGCATGTTCTTTGACTTATTTACCTACTAGCTATAAGTAGAAAATAATCAATTATAGCCTAAAGTGTGAATGATTTTTGTGAGGCTATAATTTGAAAATTTTCACCAAAGAGAATATGTATTAGGTA
This sequence comes from Sequoia sempervirens, assembly GCA_007258455.2. Lineage (NCBI taxonomy): Eukaryota > Viridiplantae > Streptophyta > Pinopsida > Cupressales > Cupressaceae > Sequoia > Sequoia sempervirens. Next base: position 489,361,718 of record VDFB02000003.1, read on the forward strand.
GAGAACAAGGATTTAAGTAGTCATAGTTTAAGGTTGTATTCAAGCATTCCACCAATATAGTACCTTCTAATATTGAACTAGACTTCATATAAGGGCACCAAAACATGAGTAAATGCATGAAAACAAACTAAGAACTTACACTAAATGATGTAACATTTATGTAATGGTGAATTGGACCAATATAGTGATGCTATTATTTTCGTATTATTTAAACACATTGGATAAATGTATTTTGTGATGTACACTAAGACAACGACCTATACAACATGAAAATAACATTATTTAACACAAACACCTATACTAAAACCTTAATCATGAAATATTTAATTGAAATTCCATTAGATCAATGGTAAACATAGGATTTGTATACTAATATAGAAATTACTTTTTATGTTTTAGCTCTAAGGCATCAATATCTCTATTTTTTTATGAGTATGAAATAATAATTTAATAACCCATCATTCAATAGGCTGAAGACAACAACAATAAGAGGGAACACAAGTATTAAAACATAAAAACAATAAAAACATAATTAGAAAAATATGTACAAGACAAGATTACTGAAAAAAACTTAACCTGGTGCAATAATATTGAGACATAACACTTTTCAAAAATAACATGAAAGTATAAGAAGAGCATTTTTTTGTGTGGTTTCAAGTAACCTTAAAAATAGAATGGATGCATAGTATACTATGTTGATGGGTGAAATGAATTATCACTCTTTCTATCATAGTGTAGTATGAAATTTTTTATGAATACTCTTAACTTAGCAATAGAATAATGATTCTAAGAAGGTCCTTGAGTATGAGATAAAGGTTTTAACATTATTTATAAAAACAAGGTATTCATAAGAAAATTATCTTTATAACTTATAGATCTAAAACTAGAATGTATGACTTATAGCTTTGAAGAGAACACAACTCAAAGACTTAAAATCTAAATTACACAATTTTTTCTTATCTAGAACTAGGCTTCACACTAATCTAATATTTTAGTTTTTTTATCAATTCTTTTGGTATGATATTTTAAGTTATAGATCTAATTGATCAAAATAATAAAAAAATGATTAGTAATTATGAAATTTAAATTCTTCAAAATATGAAAATAATCATTCAAACTATGGATTCAATAGAAAAATATACAATTTTAATATTTTGTATCAATAAAATAAGAAAAGGTGATATATTAGTCAAACAATGATCTTTATTTCTCAAAACTATAAAAGTGTGATTATATGTCATATAATGCATAGTTTTTAAGGTAAAACAAAGAAAGTTGGTTAAAACCCATGGGATGCATATGATTTTTAACCAATTTTAGTTCTCAAATATAAATAAACACATACAATGTTCTCATACTGTAACTTACCTTGGATAATTTTAACTATTATTGTTGGATTATATTTGGCATCCAACTCAAAGGGTTGGACTTGTAAGTCAATGCCAAATAAATGATTTCTATAAATTTTGAAACAAAAATGAATTCCAAGTGTGATCTCCATCAAGATTACACATAATTCAATTTCGATCTAAAAAATTCCACAATGACATCAAACTATCTCTTACCTTTCTAAAAATATATAATTTTAATATATTTCAATTTTTTTAAGTTTTGATATCTAATTTATTTTGACAATGTATTATTTTGTACCAAAAACCTATGTATAGTATTTTTAGATTCCTTTTTTATCCATTTATCCAAATTTGAAATAAATTAAATTTTTACATTCGTTTCTCTATTCTATACACATTAAAAAACATTATTTTTTATTTTATTTAAGAAAATAAGGGGAGCATGCTCAACATTTTATTTTTATGATGTTTCCACTTTGAAAATTATTTAAAAATTATCTATCAATTAAAATTAACAAAAAAAGGCATAAAATACATGATGTTGTTTGATTTTCCATCAAAGTGACTTGTGAAATACTTAATAAAGTCAACATTTTAGAGCAAGCACACCAAACACTATCATATTTTTTATGAAAAATAGGAGAACTGTGTGCTCCCCTTATTTGACTCTCTTAATCTCCACCATTTAAAAATAAAACTAGTCTAGAAACTAGATTATAAGGATTGCAAATCATTTTTATATCACATCTTCAATTTGTGAGTGTGGCTATCTTCAATTTCCCATCTTAGAGCATTTAAAAAAAAAAAAAAAGTTACCACTTTTGATTTCCTTTTGGTCCTCTATTTCCATTCACATACCAAGTCTAAACTAACTTCTTGTCGATAAAATTGTGAGTTTTGCTTAATTCTATCAATATTGATACTCTCTTTTTTCAAAAATCCTACGACCTTGAGATTTTTCAAAGTGCTAATTCTAAAAAGTGAAAGGAAAGAGATGGTTTTTTAGGCATCTCCCAATTCCTCATTTAGTTCATTGATGTCCAAAATTTCTTCTTCCTCACTAGGCACTTCACTATAGAACTTATAAAATTTATATCCTAAATTGTATTTTCTATCACAATTAACCAATAACCATTTTACTCTATTTTCTATAAATTTTGGATGAATCAATCTAGTAGGTTGAGGGAATGATTGTGCTAGGATCCTCTTCTCTCACAAACTATTTAACCCTTTCCTTCTAGGAGACTTTTTTTTCTTTCTTTATCTTATATGCCATGATAAAAGAATTAGATACCATAAGATGATTAAACATGCATATCTCATGTTGGATATGATCCTTAATACCACCAAGAAATAATTCAATCAAGTTATCATTTGTAAATTTATTTATTTATGTCTTTGGGAATTGATTTGCAAGTCCAACTTTTTGAGTTGGATCCCGAGGTCAAATCCAACAATAATGGTTATATTTTTGTTAATCCATTCAATATAGAAAAGTTATAAGAAAACAAGTAATCTATAAATAATAAAATATAATAATTATTATATATTTTAAAATAATTATTTATATATAATATAATATAACAATAAAATAAATTTAATAATTTATAATTTAATATAATATTAATTATAAAATAATAATATAAATTTATTTACATGATAATAAATATAATATAATATAATATAATAATACAAATTTAATTACATTATAAACATATATAATAAACCTAAATACATTAATAAATATATAATACATTTAATTATTCTATTATAATAATAATATAATGCTGTGCCATTCCATATCTCCCATCACTTCCGCTCCAGTCTCGTGGATCCCTGCTTAATGATTTGGTATGATGTTTTATACATGCCTTCGCTTGCGTTTTTGTAGAGAGAATAGCGGCGTCCGTGTTTATATAAGACGAAAGAGATTATGTTCTTGGCCACTCAATTAGCTCAATTGACAGTCTCAATTCATTCCAACAGCTCCTTTATGAACCGCTTTATTCAATATAAAAAAAGCATAAAATCATTCCAACATTTTGGATTCTTGACAAATCTATTCTCACGCCTTTCGGCACTTACAGAATTAGATGCCAAGAAAATTATTGCGTCCACACTATGGAAGATAGTGTATTGGTATATGATTCACATTTGCAGATAAGATTTATTTGCGTTAGACGGACTTGCAAAAGAAGGATGCCGATAGGGTATTGGTATATGATTCGCATTTGCCTTGGACGGACTTGTAAAAGTATTTAAATTCCAGCGAAAGTTGAACGGTGTGGAGGACGATCAGAGGACTTCTCCCTGTGACTATTCACCCATTATAAATAGTACCCACTCCAGGCTTTTTGTCGTGCAACTAGCGTCTTCTCTTTTCGTCCGTACTAGCTGGGCGACGACATTTTAGTGATCTGCGTTGAAGATGCAGCAGCTCATCCAGCTTCCGAGCCGCCCTGGGTTTAAATGCAGCACTTGCGGAGAGGATGCTGGCAAGATCGGGCATAGATGCGTTGCTTGCAATTTTGATCTGCATACATCCTGTGCCAAAGTTAATATGGCTGAAGAAAGGGTACCCATTCAAAGCTTTTCTCTTATACACATATTGTCTTCTCTCTTCTCTTTTCTTTTATACGACATTTTAGTGACTTGCGTTAAAGATGTAGCAGGTTATACGTCATCCGAGCCACCCAAATCACAACCTCAGCTTTTTTAAATATAAAAATAGGTATATATGCGACGGTTGCGGAAAGGATGGGCAGGGTTCCGGGTATGGATGCGCTGCTTGCAATTTTGATCTGCATATACGCTGTGCCACGGTTGATACGAGTGAAGAATGGGTACCCATTTTAGCCTTTGTGTTATACGACTATTGTTTTCTCTTTTCTTTTATACGACATTTTAGTGACTTGCGTTAAAGATGTAACAGATCGTACAGCATCCGATCCACCCAGGGCATCGCCTAACCTATGCTCGATATCCACATGGGTTTTACTGCAACCGTTGCGGAGAGGACGGGCGCGGGAACGGGTATGGGTGCGTTGCTTGCGATTTTGATCTGCATATAACCTGTGCCAGGGTCAAAATTGCTGAAGAAAGGGTACCCATTCAAACTTTTCTGTTATACAACTATTGTCTTCTCTTTTGCTTTATACGACATTTTAGTGACTTGCCTTAAAGATGTAGCAGGGCATACAGCATCCGAGCCACCCAGGGCACCGCCTCAGCTTTTTCAAATATAAAAATACGTTTAGATGCGGCGCTTGCGGAGAGAATGGGAAGGGTTCTGGATATGGGTGCGCTGTTTGTAATTTTGATCTGCATATATCCTGTGCCACCGTTAATACGGCTAAACAATTGGTACACATTTAAGCCTTTATGTTATGCAACTATTGTCTTCTCTTTTCTTTTATACGACATTGTCGTGACTTGCGTTAAAGATGTAGCAGGCCATACAGCATCCCATCCACCCAGGGCATCGCCTCGCCTATGTTCGATATCCACGTGTGTTTCAATGCAACGGTTGCGGAAAGGAAGGGCGCGGGAACGGGTATGGATGCGTTGCTTGCAAATTTGACCTGCATTTATCCTGTGCCACGCTTAATATGGCTGAAAAAAAGGTACCCATTCAAGCTTTCTGTTATACTCCTCTATTTTCTTTTATGCGACATTTTACTGACTTGCGTTAAAGATGTAGCAGTTCATACAGCATCCGATGCACCCAGAACATTGCCTCACCTATGTTAGATATCCACATGGGTTTAACTGCGACGACTGCGGAGATGCTCTGCACGGGAATGGGTATAGATGCTCTGATTGCGAATTTGATCTGCATGAATCCTGCGCCACGGCTCCTCCAGAAAGTGATCTGGAATTATGAATCCTGCGCCACGGCTCCTCCGGAAAGTGATCTGGAATTTGTTACATGTTAGTTCTGCTTGGTTGTGCTCTCTCTTCTGTCTCTTGGTTTCTGTTCTCAGGTGTTCCGTTGTAGTTCCTCTGCTTTCTCTTCTGTCTCTTGGTTTCTGTTTTAGTTGTTCCGTTCCTCTTCACTGTTCCTTACTGTTTTGCTGTGCATAAAGCTATATCTTTCTCTATGTAAAAGGGATCAGGGTCCTTTCGAAACCCTGCTTTCTTAATTAAAATCATGCCTCTATTGTAATCATATATCTTCATGTGGCTTCACAATTATTGTTTTCTTTTTTTAACATTGTTTTTATTTGTTTTTAATTTTTAACTGTACAAATTATTAGTAATATTATTAATACAATTTTAACATGATGGCTTCAAAATAAATAAAAAACTTAAATATTAATGGGACCACTAAGTCCACAAACAATTTCTAAATAAATTGATCAGCTAACCAGAATAAAGTCTTTCTCTATGTAAAAGGGATCAGAGCCTTTTCAGAACCCTTCTTTATTAATCAAAAACATGTTCCCCTAAATATTTATTGTAATCTTGTATCTTCATTTGACTGAATTTAAAAAGTTGGAGTGTAATTTATCATTATGAGAAAATTAACATTTAAAATATTTCTCTATTTTAATGAAGAAGCTATAGTTTAAGAATTGAAAATAAGGGGTTGGAAATAAGGAGCAACCCAAAATTTCAAGTGCCTTCACTTTTTATTTTCTTTTTTCTTTTTTCTAACATCTATCTCTATTTTTAAAAAATTTTACTTGTACAAATTAATATTAATATTATTAATACAATTTTAACATGACTACTTCAAAATAAATAGAAAACTTAAATATTTATGGGACCACCAAGTCCACAAATAATTTCTAAATAAATTGGACAATTAACCAAAATAAACTAGGGGAGAGGAGCCTATATTGGAGCAGGGTCCAATAGTGGGGAAGGAAGTAGTCCTTAATGGGCCCCATAATGGAGCACTTTAATATCCAATTGCAAAACACTTTTATCCATAAAGTACGCAAAGTGGAAAATCATGTGATGCCAAATCAACACAATAATAAAACACGAATTAGTGCACCACTATAGGTCTCACCTTTTTTTGGGGGCCTTTTTTGATACCCCATCAAAAAGTATGCTGATGTGGCATCATATTTGATGATGTGGCTCTAAAACAAAATATAGAATCACATGAGTTGCCAAATAAACTGTTGTATAGAATTGAGAGTGATTTGAAATTTCCATGTATGATTTTGAGAAACGCAAAGTTCGGGTGCTCCACTATGGACTGCTCTACCCTAAGTTGCCACATGAAAATATCTCCTAAATAAATATAAAGTAAGTGTGTGTTTCATCTGGAATATGATGTCCTTACATGATGCCCAACTGATGGATGTGCATTTTGGTTGTTTTAGGTAAAATCATTTTAAAAGGATCGTGAAATTGAACTATGCATTTTGGTTTTCCTAGGTACAATGGACTTAAAAAGGTTTATTAAAATTTATGTATTTTGTTCTGTAGTTTATTAATTTTAAATGTGTATATTAAATTGCTTGTTTTTTGAATTTATTAGACAATCGTTTTGAAATTATTAGATAGATGTTAAAATACATTTGAAATAATTAGATCGATGTTAGAATACATTTGAAATTATTAAAAGATGTTTGAAATAAAAATATGTTTTTTCTTTAAGACATTTTTATAGGAAGGTTCTTCATTAATCAAAAAATACAAATTGACTTTCAAAACATGATAAAGGAGTCATGTTATCTATTTTTTAGAGAATATAGATATTCATTGAAAACTAGATAATATTTTATATTTGAAAAAAGGTTGTAATGAATCAAAAGGAGAAATGAATTTGAGGTGGTTTTGAATATCACCTTTAGGTATTTATGAATATGCATTTAAGGTATTCATTGAATTTTTGGAGAGGAAAAAAGAATATAAGAGTGTTTTTAATTTTTTTTAAACCTTGCTACTTGCTTGAAGAAATAATGGAGTTGTATTAAAGAGGGTTTTGAATCTTGATTCTTCTTTCTTCTTGTAGTGTAAAACATTTACAACCTTTTAATATTAGATTCATTACAAACAAGGGTTACACTATAGCATAGTTCTTGCAATGTCCTAGTAGGGTGGTTTTAAAAAATTGGCCATTGTTAGAAATTGAGCAAAGTGCATGGTTTTACATTTGGTTTACCATGAAATTTACAAATAATATTTTTTTATATTTTATAAATTTTACAATGCCCTAGAAAAGCTTATAGAGCCTAGCATAGTTTAACAAATAATTCACTATGGGTATATCCATAGAGACTAGGCCCTAATTAGTGTTCACATTTTAGTTTGAAAGACAAACATGAATCTTGAAAAGAATTTACTAAAAAATAAATAATAAAATAATCAAGAAAAAGAATCAAGAGGATGATGAATTTTAATAGCTTCATGAGTTGTAGCAATTATACTTTATTGTGATGTTGACTAGACCTTTTTCTTCATTTGATTTTTTTTTATAAAGAGGAAAAATAGGTTTTGAATGGACCTGAAACCATCAGGTTTTGAAGGGACCCAAACCCCATACAAGGATGGTTAGGCTACCAAAAGAGAAGTCAATAAATCCCCACAACAAAACAAAGACAAGCCCAATTTCCCAACCCATAACCTAGATATTACATAGATCTAGAACCCATTAGTTTTAATAGGACCAACAACCCAAGACAACTAGGTTTTGGAAGGGACCAAAAACCCAAGAGAGAAGCCTACAATAATCAAGCCATAGTAAACCAGTCACTCAAGTAGATTAGTCTCTTGAAATCACTGGCAGAAACAACTAATACACAGGTTTGTAGAAGCAGAGCCCCAAAAGCATACAAAACCTTTCCCATCAACATACCCTCTCCCTCTCTATAAGAGAGGTCATTCCAAGAATGCGAGGCTCCAAGTGTGTTCCATAAAGACTAGTAGCTCTCTCCACCTCTATAGGAGACAAAAACTAGCTCATCCAAACCACCACAGTCATAGCACTCCTACATAACTCCATTCCACCTCAATATAAATGGGAACCCACTCAATGGGAAGATCCAGAAGATACCTTCAACCATAAAATACACCTCAACCCGAGAGGGAAAGGACTCCACCTCCAAAGGAGAGGTCTTCACCTCAATAGAAGACCTAGTATTTAGAGAGAAAGAAGGGAATACAATAAGGAGAAGAACCAAAGCAATCAATAATAGTTGTAACAACTAGGTTTTCAAAATTATCTCTAAAATCCACCTAGCCCTCAAAACCTTCAGCACAAAACAAAGGTGATACAACACCAACTCGAACCCCACATGGAGGTCCAACCAAAACACCATTCCCCATACAACGACAAAGAACAACAAGGCACACAAGGGCCATACCATAAGCAAGGGATTAAGAAATACATCTCCTTTCATCTTGAAAAACTCTTGGAGACACTAGTGCAGGTCCATGCAAAACCTAGTAGAGCACAAGGAAGAAAATACCTAGATTTGAGTGACATTACCACTCCATCAAATGGGCCAACAACCCAAAATAGTCACAAAAGAAAGATAATAGGAAAAGAAACCCACTAGCCATTTGGAAACCACAACCATGCCAACAAAACCCCCATAAGAGAGCCACCAAATAGAGGAAGCACAAAAGAAAAGAACGCCTTAAAAATTGAGAAGAAGTAAGGGCCAACAAATAAATCCCCTAAGCCATCCTGCTACACCAAGCAGAACCAAAAATAGACCCCCTCTTGAACCCAAAAACTCCAAGGAAGCCCCAACAACTCCACACTCCCAACCAAAAGGAAACCTTATCCAACCCACCAAGCCACCAAACAGTGAATGCACAGAAGCAACAAACACCTCATAAGAAGTGAGAAGAAGAAAGGGCCAAAAAATAAATCCCCCAAGCCATGCTACTACCCCAAGCAGAACCAAAAATAAGCCCCTTATTCAACCCAAAAACTTCAAGGAAGCCCACGCAACCCCACACACCCTATAGGGAAAAGGAAAATAGAAGGGGCAACCATCCAACACCAAAGAACATAGAGGGTAATAGACTTACCCTCCTACATCCATCTAAAGCCACAACAGTAACAAAACCCCATCCCAGGTCATCAAATGATTCCCCACCTATAGCACCACTGAAGAGCACCAATAGGGGAGACACAGTGAAAGCATCCAATAGAGAAAAATATAGAGAACCATCTCCAACCACCGCAGGAAAAGAAAAATAGTCTCCAAATCTAAACCAAATAGGATGCCAAGCATTGACAAAGTCCTCCTTACCTTCAACACTAACAAACCCTATTGTAGGAGCCATCCTTCTCTCTACCATCAGTGACAACACTTGACCCAAGACCCACAAATCACTCCACTTCTCAACAAGAGCTGCCAAAGAAAATAGTGGCCACTCCAAGCCTCCATCCAGTGGATCATCCTCATCCACATTTGGAACTTTAGAGATTTTCAAAAATGACCCCTTCCATTGCTTCTCGCCCTTCGCCGTATGTGTCTCCATTCAATGGCCTGCTTCATTTGATTTGTTAAGTTTGAAAGTATTTGGTTGTATCAAACATTCACATAATTTTAGTTTCTTGTATTTAAAAGATCCATAATACCTAGACAAAATAGGAGATTGCAAGTACCAAACAAATATGAATCAAGATTGCAAGTGTTAGAAGAATGTGAATTAGAAGAGTTTCAAAGAACTTGATGCCAAACTTGTTTGCAAGTGCTTGATTCCATGTATTTGGAATAATGTAATGAATACCATTTCTCACTATATGTTGTTGACATTTTTAGAAGCATGTGGCTCAATATTTTTTATCTAGATAAAAATTTCTCTAGATAACACAAGTTAACAATAACGTTGATCCATGAATGAATTATTAAATTCAATGATGTCCTTTAGTATAAGAACAAGGAAAAAAAATATAGAATTAAAACATTAGACCTTGAGGGAACTAGTTCAATATATAATTCAAGATTTAATTAAAGAACTCAAACTGAGACAAACATGTTAGAATGACAATTCAATTTAAAATGCCTAAAATTCCATTTTTTTGGTGTATTATAAGTATTTTAGCCAGATCTAGTTCCCTTAGAGGTTCTATTTACATGTTAAATTTACTTAATTCCTAAGAATATTTCTATAATTCTTAGGTGTCATGTGATATTATCCTATCTTATAATGGAATTTAATTCTTGTTTCCTAGGTCATTTAATATTTGATTAGTTAGTTGTCTCATGACAAAGGATTAAGACCCTTCGCATGATCCTGTCTACTCCTATGTCTCACCTTGGATATATAACTAAAGGGTTCTCATTTATAAATCATTATATTTCATTCCAATTTTATTTTATTTCAATCTTGTGCATTGCATATTGATCACATTTGATCTAATATTATCTTGCATCCATTATTGTGAATTTATGCTCTTGCTTTTCTCTCTTGTAGAAGATTTCTTTTAGTTTTGTAAGTGATCTTGGAAACTTGAGTCCTTGAGTAACTCTAACATGTTTTTTAAAGAATCCTAAATAAGAATGGTTAGGAAATAAGCTCAAATATTTTTTGAAGACTTAAAAAAATTAGAAACCTAAAACATAATTAAATATTTCTTTAGATATTTTAAGGATCATTCTTGATCCAAACTAAAATTATCCTATATTGTTTGTTGGGCCAAGGTATCTTTTATATTCAAATGTAAATGATTTAACTGTTGAATAACTTGAATCTCACTGAGTTCATTAGAGGCACCAAATAGTAGGGGCCTTGGAAAATTAAATTATCTATTTGAAAAAGTTTACATATGAATGTCCAAAACACAATCAACAATCCTCTATAAAAACAAGCATAGGACCATTGTCCAAATACTAGGGGTTTGAACCATTCAATAAAAAATAAGGTTTCATTGTTCAACCATACATGATATGTTAAGTGTATGCTATTAGAACATCATATAGTAAATGTAAATTAATTTTTTTATTCACCATTATTTTACAATTAGTCTTTATTTCTCTCATTCAAATTTTCTACCAAGTCTTTTGAATAATTATTTTTTCTTGTGTTTTTCAAGTTTTTATCTCTATAGAGCTACACCAAGGTTAATATTAATTGATTTTCCTTCTTTCTTTATGTATATTAATGATGGAATCCTTCTAGATTATTTTTATTATAAGATTATGGATCACAAAATTTGTAGGAATTTAATCAATTATTGATTAGGAGGTGCATGTTTTCTTTCTAAGTTGTAACTTTTCCATCAATGCTAGCGTATATGTCAATTACTCTTATTTGTAGTCTAAAGTGTACCTTTCAAAATACTTGTAATTTATCCCCATAAATATTCTATTAACATTTTCTTCTCCACAACTTTGAAGTCTCTATTTATTTATTATTTTAACCATGGAGGGTTATGTTTTGAATTTTGAACTATACATATCTTGTAGTCTTAATGTTATGTCAATTATTCTTCTATTTTGTGGTTTTTAATTTTGATTCAATAAATTCCTATAAATCATTCTTGTAGAAGATTTCCTTTTAGAATTATGCATCCCTAAAGCTTGAAGTCTTTAATCAATTATTATTTAAGAGGTGGATTGTTTTTTTTATCTTTTAAACTCACAACTATTCTATTCTTAGTATCAATTCTTCTTCTTTGGTATTAATGCTTTTAGTCTACACAACATCAACTTTTTCAGAGTGCTAAGCCTTAGAAACCTAATTTCAAGACTCTTTGGTAGCTAAAAAATTATGCTGTAGAAAATCAAGTATGTCTCTAATGGGTCTCATGAATCACTAGTAGTACACCATAGCCACGAGTCTTAATTTAGCATTTTAATACTAAGCTATCCAAGACAATTATTTAAAATTTCTTTTGTATAAATGGTGATTTTTTGAGCTAATAATTGAGGGAAAATGTAGTTCAAATCATATTATTTTCATTATTTTCTTGGTTGGGGAGAAAGTTGTTTAGGTAAGTCTAAAATGAAATTGAGATTTGAAAAAATTAACATGTCTCTTTTAGATTCATATCAATATATAGTTAGTATATTATAGAGCATTCTATAGGAAACAAATATTTGTAGAAGCACTAAAAATGAAGAAAAACAGGGTTTCCCAAAATGGAAAGGTAAGTCCAAAGGGAGAAATTAGACCCTACCTTCCAACATTCATTAGGGAATGAGATCCCCATAATAAATTGATCAACAACCCCTAGGTGAATCAATCCAATGTGAGAATCTCTAGGTTTCCTTATGCTTTGAAGGACATGGGTCAAGGTCAAACATGACCTTTGGGAGAAAATTTGAAAATAGTAAATCAACTCAAAAATGCAAGCTACCACTTTGATCTTGTAGATGAAGCTCAATACTGACAAAAACACAAAGCTTCCTACAAATATGAGAAGGGGAGAATACTATTTACCAGTCACAAAAACACTATTTCAGGAGGCTATTTGAGACTCACTCACCCATGGATGAATGGGTCCTTGTAAGGCTTTCCAAAATTTATTTCTAGGTCCTCTGATACTATGTTTGCACTTCCAAATTCTCTAGGTTTCATAGTCGAATAGGTAGAAATAAATTCAAGATATGAGTTTCCATGAGATGGAAACAAAGGTGACAAAAAATGCAACTTTGCAATTTTACACTTTTGAGATCTTGAAAATTTCTTCAACCTATGAACCTTAGTCAAACCCATTTTGGTAATGAAACCCTGAAATGAAACTAGTGGAACCCCTAAAAATATTTTGCTTGACTGAGTTTAGATCCATATTTGGTTTCCTTTTCTGGTCTAGAATGAGTCTTGCAACTTAGGGTTTTAGTTTTACCTTTTCTTCTAGGGTTTTATCTATGTCATAAACCATTTTGAAAAATCCTATGTGTTAAATCCCTTGCATACATTCTAATTTGAAGTTAACTAGTGTTATCCCATTCTTGGTATATCAAGTTACAACTAATGTCATCTAACCCATTTATTTATCAGCCCCTAGCACCTAGTGTTCCTAGTTGTTAACCATTGATTCATTTTAAATCAAGTCATATGTTATAAGGGTCTGAAAATGTTAGGATAGTTTCAAATCTTTTAAATAATTTTCATTTATCCTAAGTAGAAATCTATGGTATGCCTAAAGTATTTTATCACTAGTAGTCGCATGCACAGGCATAGAACGATTAGCTGATAGGGCCCGTGCACTGTAAATTGACACCCAATGGGAAATAAGGAAGGAACTTGTTTTTGCAATGCAATGGAAAGTGTAAATATTGTAAAATATTTGCAATTGTTTGAATGAGTAAAAAATGGAGAACATGTTAGTTATTCAATATGGAATAATGGGAGGCTCGTTTATAGTAGGAGGTGAATATTTTGATGGGAGGTTGGTTTATAGTGTACCTCTTTAATGTTATATGACAAAAAATGCACGAGAGATTAAAAAACATTTGGATAAAACAAGAGATTCATTTTTGTGTTTCCACATCAATTGTTTTTAGTTGGAAATTGATTATGGAAATGTAAAATAAAACCATAGGTCATCTTCATTATTTACAATATAACCATTACTTCCAATCTCAATTAATTAATCATCAATGATTTTAATTAATAATATGAGGATAATGATTTTTTAAATTTTTTTTTTTAATAAATCAAATTTTATAAATTGAATAGAATTTAAGTTTATAAGTTATTAGTTTTGTTAATAATAATAATTTATGTCCAAAATTTAAGGTATTATGTATTTTAGCTTAATATTTCTTAGGCTTGTGTGGACATCTATAGTTGATGATTTTGTTTAGGTTAATCAATTGTTTGATAAATTATTATTTAAATATCTTAAGATAAGGCAATCGATGCAAGATTAATAACCATATGGATGAAAGAGGAAAATGATCTTTGATTTTTTTATTTCATTATTTGAATAACAATATTTTTTTCAAAATTATTTTAATTAATAATCTTAGGAGAATGATTTTACAATCAATTTTCTCTTTAAAAATTGCTTTTGAAAAATTAAATGCAATTTAAAATTTTCAATAATTAGTTCTGTTACTAATAATTCTTTCCCTCTAGAATTTAAGGTATGATAGAATTTTTAGAACAAATGGTACTCAAAGAAAAAAGATCCCTGTAGTCATTCAAGACTAATTTATACCATTTTATATGGAAAATGAATGAACAAACCTTAGGAGAAGAAGAATGCAATGACATGAGACATATATTTTGCATTTTTACAATAATTGAATTTAAAGGTATCTCTTGTTTTTTGGGGAAACAATGATTTATTTGAGTTGGCAAAAGATATTCTACTAAATGCATTAGAATAAAAAATAAAAAATTAAAAGTAACTAAGTATATGTACGAAACCAATACAAGCAGTGTAGAACTAAAAAACTAACAATGTGAAGTTAGTTCATATCAGAAGGCAGATCTTATGAATTTGAATTCTATGTATAATTTAAAGTTGTAAATGAAATAATTTTCACACAAAGTTTTTTTTTTTTTTTTATATATGTTCATTCAATATGAGCATTGTAAAGTATTATAAACTCAAGTCTAACATTAAGAACTATTTGCATAAAAATGGGAAAATGGTTTTTTTGATTTGGAATTAAAATCTATTAGTTGGAAATTGCCTATCAAATTCTAGAATAAAACTATACACCATGTTGAAGGAATGGTTTTAAATTCATTAAAGAATTTTTCTTTTTTAAAGGCTTATTATTCATGTGTTATTTTGCTTTTTTTAAAAATTATTAGTCATGTGTTTTTAAAAATTTATTTTTTATTTATTTCAATATTAGTTATAATGGCCATGACAAACAAGTTTTCCAAAATGGAAAGATGTTATAAGTAGTATGTACTCCATAATTTTGGGAATGTGATCAAATGATATACATACTTTGTATTACTATTTTAATTGAATTAGAAGGTACACATTTTTTTGAGGGAACATCATAAATATGTCACTAAATTTGTACAATAATTTATGTACACATGTATATATGTAGCAATAGACAGATGAAACATCCATGGAAGATATCATGTAGATTCATCATAAATTATTATTTTAATTGAATTAGAAGGTATGCCTTATTTTCAGGCAACATGAGAAACATGATAGTAAATTTATACAATAATTTGTGTACACATGTATGTATGTAACAAAAATATATTACGTCAAATGTAGAACCATAAAACTTGTGCTCATTTTCCACCCTACCATATTGAAATCATAGAGCCCCATGGACTCTAGCCAAACCCCCGAGCAAGAGAAGGATGAAACACCCATGGGAGATGTTGTGTAGTTTCATCATACATCACAGAAAAAGTATCTTGGTTTTCAAATCCCTTTGCATGCTTAAACCTAGTTCCTACAAATGGAATACAAAGGTATGTTAGTGGACAAGCAAGGAAAATAAAAAAGGAAGGATAAAAAGAAAGTATATGGGTAAAATTAATATATACAATGTGAGGCTAAAAATAATAAATAATTTTTACAATTAGTTAACCAAAAGATGTCTATTCGAAATGGGAAAGTATCGTAATTACATACACAGTTGATTGTGCTCAACAAGGATGAGCTACATTGGACTGAGTCACAAGTCTTGAACGAGTCATGGTTTTGTTCATTTGCACATATGTATATGCATATCTACCTATATGTATCAAACCAACACCACAATCACTCTTTCGATAATGCAACTTAATCAAAGTATACCTTCCAACACAACAACATTGAATATTGCATTTACTTCAGCCATCGCCATTGAATAACATTGACATGATGGATAAACCCACATTAAATAGAACTTTAAAAAATAGAGAATAGAATAGGAAAATTACCATAATGAAGACTTTCTTATGGGGGAGTAGAAACAAATGAGGAAATGTAAAATACCCATGTAAAATGACTTACAGACTTCACAACACAATAGTTTTAAAACCCTCAAATCTGTTATAGAATGGGCCCAAGGATAACTATTCTTACAATAGCCACATACACAAGCAACAACACAATGGATCTTTCAACAATGCAACTTAATAAATACATTTTATTTCTTTAGAAAGAAAAAAACAACTACAATTAGCAATTTATTATAGGGAGCTTTGAATAGATGATGGGAAAAGAATATCATGCAACATATTAGTAGAAGGCAAGCAATCTATGTAACAGTTGTAAGAGGTATTAGGATGATACTCAAGAATAAGATGTATATCATTCTCTAGTGTTTTCCTAATAGTTCTTTTATAATTTTCCTATTTGGACAAGCAATCTATCTCAAGGAAACAATAAAAAATAAAATGGATAGTATAGAGTTTTTGTTTAGTAAAGAAGTTCATGTCAAAGAGTTGTATCCATGTATATAAGCAGCAAGAAATAGAAAATGATGGAAGGTGGAGAGAATAAACTCACGCTTGCTCTCCTTCCCACCATATTAAAATCATGAAGGCTCACAAAAATATGATGAAACATAATGGTATAAGAAAAATAATCTATGACACACCTGACTTTTCAATTCCAAATTCAAGCTACATTATTTGGCACTAAACACTATAGACAATAGGTAAATTGTAAAAGAACTATTAAGAGTATACATAAGAACCACCGGATAACAAGTAGTTCTTCATGATACTCTTTTTCTGAGTTCACCATAGCAGACCCCTGATTATTGTAGATTGCTTAGGAATAACAATGAAATGATAGATGATAAAAAACTCATAGTAAACATATTCATACAAGACAAGCAATGTATGTAATAGTTGACCTGTAAATTAAAAATTTGAACTACATTCTTTGACAACAAACCCACATTAAACAAAACTTATAAAGGCAATGGATAGCAATAATCTCTACAAAATGGCTATAATGCCATAGAGTTAATTGGGAAAAGAACAATTTGGTGTAGGGAAGTTGAAATAGATGAGGAAGAAAGAATACAATGAAACATATTGATGTAACACACTGAAATCCTAGATAATTTGCAAGCTTGCTCACTTACATAAAGAAACCTAGACAGTTTATTCGAGGTAGGCTCAAGTGGACTAGGGAAAAAAGAATCTCATCAAAACATATTAATAAAGGATTCAAGCTATGTTATTTCTTAATAAATATTCAAGAAAAATAGAGAAATTGTATAAGAGGTGTTAAAATAAGAAGTATTTGGTACAAGTCATTTTACATGGTTTATTTTCATAAATGTTTTGTCTATAATAATCAATTCCAAGCAGTGTAGCTCAAATTCTCAATTAAGTCTGTGGCACCATACACATTTTGTAGAGATTGATGCATCATATAATTATTGTCATAGCCTAAAGAAAATAAGTATCATCATAAAGAATTGGGGTTAAATAATTGATTTGACAAGCTAAAAAGCTATATGTATATGTGTGTAGGGGAAAATAATTTGGTTCCTTATAATTGTTATTATAGTAGCTCTTTTATCTGTTGAAAATGGTTCTTTCAATAATGTAATTTAATCAATATACTTTCTTGCACATTTTGTAGCACATCAGTGTCAAAACCCTCCAAGTTGCTATCAAAAGCAACAATAAGCAGAGAATGAAAAGCATGGACAATAAATTAATAATTTAGGAAAAATACCCATATAAAACATAAATATATATACATGTAAACATATATACACACACACACATGTATACATATACATATACATATATATACATGTATGGATATAAATATATATACATGTATGGATACACACATATATATATATATATACATAATACATATAAATATATAGAATTAGCTTGAAGTTTCGATTAAGCCTATGACATATATATATATATATATATATATATGTGTGTGTGTGTGTGTGTGTGTGTGTGTGTATACAAATATATATATATACATAGATGTATACACACACACATATATATATACAAAATTAGTTTGGTTATTGTTAAGTGTTATTCTTTATAAAATCTCCTCCTATCTGTTCAATTTATTTGTTTGAAGTTTTCAATGGGATTTTTGTCAGCCCAACTATGACTAGGACTTGTTTTGTAATAGCTCTATCACAATTTCTCTATTTTTCTATAATATTTAGTGCCAAGGAATGTATCTTGAATTTTCGATTAAGTCTGTGACATTTTGTATACATACATACATTTTTATATATATATACACACACACACATTTGTATGTACATATGTATATATACATGTTGTAGACATGCAAAATTAACATATTGCATTTTTAATCAAGTCTATTCATTAAATCAATCAAGTCTATTTGATTTATCTCTAAGGTCCTCCATGATGAGCTTAAAATACGCTCATAATTTGGATGTTATGATAAAATTTTAAATGTCTTTACTTTTGTATTTCATGGCTGTTTAAACTTTGTTGAAACCTTTTATTGGGATATCCTGTAGCAAGATACTTTTATATTCCTGCAGCTCATTGTGTTGACTTGATTGCATTTATTGCCCCATTGACTCCCTAAAATGACTAGTATATCGTATACAATTTTTGAATGATGAAGTAGATTTAAAATGTGTGATTAATGAATAGATATCGTGTATGTGCCATACACCTTTTCTTTCTCCTGTTACCTTTTGTTTCGCAAGTTGTTGAAGAATGATCGAGTCAAGCACAGCCGATCTCGGCCTTGCAGTAAAGTCCATTTCCTGTATGACTTCGAGGAAGCTCTAGCGAAGACTCTTTGACCGAACCCATAGGAAAGATTTTAATGACAATCAATCTGGGAAGAGTGGAGCGCTAGATTCTCTCTGGATCAGGTTGAACGCATAAATTCATTATGGAGTTTGTTCCTTGATTCGGGGATGTACTTTACTTCCATGTCTTTCTTTGATAGGGGTAGTTAGTTAGTTGCTCTCCTATTCTTAAATAAAGTTCTCCTCTTGCGCGAGCGAGAAGGAGAGATAGGTGATGGTTAGAGTAAGATAGAAACAGAGTAGCAGATACTATGTAAGAATCAATATGATAATGAAAGACATAATCTGTTTGACCAGAGACAAAGTTTGTTATTAGTTTCCATATCAACAAAACAATGTATATCATTCTATTTTCATGAATAAAGTTCAATGAAGTTCTGAGTTTAGCATCTGTGTAATCAGTAGATGCTTGCTAAGGGGGCCCACTTAGTAAGTATCTATAGCTATTTAGTTATTCTTTCCTATTGATTTTTAGTTTGCTTTCATTCTTGAAGTTTTTATACAAACTCAGCCTTATATTGCTCCTGCAGCATAAGGAATCCATCACTGTGCTTGTTCCTGCAGCATAAGGCCAGTTCATAGTTTGTGTTTCAGTCATAGTTATTATGGTTTATGTTTTAATCAATCATAGTTGTGTTCCTGTAGCATAGGTAGAATTCCTTTCCAATATTTATTTCTGCTAAGATTTGACCAAAACTAGTTCCTAGTGCATATATTTTGCTGCGCCAATTAAAGTATATGTCCCCTGGTTTGACAAGTAAATGAACGTCCACAGAGAGAGATATTAGTCACCTGTCGGAATGCCCAATTCCCAGGAAAGGTTTGACTGTGATTTTCATATCCTTTTGTGGGCGCGACCACTCCATTTAAATTAAATAAACACTATCATTTCCCCTTAGCTAAATAAATCAAAATATTTATTTAACTAAATCTTTATCATCTTTAATCTCCTTTTTTGATTTAGTTTAGTCCTAAAATCTAATTCAAATGGGTCAAATCACCTAATCCTCTTTTAAATTAACTAAATCGGGATTAAATCTAATCTAATGCATGTCACATTCTCTAGATTTTCCCACTTGCACAAATAAAGCATTTTAATTAATTTATTAAATCCTCATTTTCCCTGAACAAGGCATCTTTGGAGAATATTCCCTCAAGTTTGAATTTAAATCAAGTTGACTTGTCCCTTCCAACATGGCATTAACTCCCCTCTTACATGTCCACCACCTAGCATTTAAGTCCATTTTTTCTCCCTCCAACAAGCCAAATTTGAAATTTGAAAAGGCCAACTAATGTCATTTATTGGCATATTGACCAAAACTTGCACATCCTCCATCCACTCACATGGTGAGAAGTGGATCCTTCCTATTGGTTGAATCTTTGTCCCACATTGCTCTCTTTTGGGCATTCTTCCAATTTGATATTCTATAAATTAGATATCTCATTCCTCATTTTAGCATCCACAATCTCATGCAAAGTTACTCTCTTCACATTGAGAGCTAATTTTTCCCATTATCATTTGCATCATTGATTTGTCAAGGGTTGGGAAAGGGTCATTTTTCACAACAAAGTGACACCAATCCACTATGGAATAGGTATATTTCATGTTTCTATATATGTTTTGATAATCTTTGTCAATGTTTGCATTTTGGAGCATGATATGTTATTTCATAGGAAGATTTGTAGATTTGCATATTTTGGAGCATGATATGTTATTTCATAGGAAGATTTGTAGATTTGCATAGTTAGAAAATAACCCATTCCTAATGAGTATTGAGTAATAGTTTGTGTGCAAATTTAAGGTGCCCACAAAATGGTGCTAGAAGGAGGGCAGAAAAAAATTTCATGACTTTATGGTTAAAGTTTCCTGCCATTGAAAATTTTATCACTATGATGCTCTTTGTAATCTTATTTCAATGAGCTATCATGCATATATTGATTCCTTTTGCTATTTCTATATTTTTTTTTCCAATGTCTTTGTTATTGATATCAATCTAACATAAGGAAACACCTTGTCAAATACATAGTTTTCAACATCAGAAAATGAAGCATTAGTGCAGATTCATATTGATTCAGGCATTAAAATCAGATTTCTTTTGCAGATGTACATTTCTATATTTTTTTTGTTCCTCCCTATGTTGTGTAAGATTTGTGATTAGGAGAGTTTATGTGGGATAAGTTCATTATTTCAGACTAAATTTTAGTCATTGAAGTCCCTTGTGCTTGTGAACAAGATTGCATATCTAGTTTATTCTAGGGTTGTTTTGGGTAGCCTTGTGTACATCATCAACAAGGATTATTAAAATTATTTGTAGGTTGAATCATGATTTATCTAGTAAAGAGTTCAAAACTCTTAGTCCCCTCGACTTCCAACCAACTCACTCCTTTGCCAGAGATCTCAAGTTGCGCTAGAATTTGAGTTGTGTGATACCTTGATTAGTTAGTTTACCATACACAATACATTTAGGAATATATATTTTATGGCCTCCACATCTAACTCTCACACGATAAATGACATAACCCTATTTGGTCCTGTATCCAAGACATCAAGACTTATCATGCCTTGTGGGCCTGCTCACCCTGACTATGCCAAGAAGCTTATGATATTCCCAACATCTCACTCTCTGCGAAAACCTCATCATATTTTATTGCCCTGAGTATTCTCGAAATGGGTCCTTGCATATGGCCCCACATCTAACAATTTCATTTGCTTGTTAATCCCTATGGTACTTTCTGCAAACCCATTTTGAGTATATACATCAACCATTGTAGCCCATGAAACATTTCTTTCAAGTATTTTGTTACATAGTTTGTGCACTCTCCATGCTCCTATTTATTTGTTGGTTTTACACTACCAAATTCATTTTCTTGAAATTTTTTAACCTTCATATGTTGTTTTTAAAGTTGTCATTTCTAGGCTAAAAAACTCATTGTTATAAATGCATGAAATTTAATTGGGTGTGTATTGTTTCTTGTCAAGACAAAGCATACTAGTATGTTGTAGTTGGTAGTGGTTATCAAAGAATCTTTGATTGCGCATGCAGTGGGAGGAGGTATGTAGGCATTTAGGTGGACCGCGAATGAAATGAAATGATGCATAGTGGATGCATCACATCAAAACCCATTGCAACTGCTTTCTACTCTAAATCAAATTAATTGTGTGCTTGTAGGGCATCCAATGTTAGCTCATTCTATTCAATATGACACAAAGGAGGGCTGAACCTCTATTTGTTTTTCATGCATTAAACAGAAATATGAAGTCTCTTTTCCTTCATGCATTTTCTTTGTTTCTGTTGATTAATGCTTTAAATAGAGAACATAAAATGTCTTTGTTTTTGCTCATTAAAAATTTCAATCTTTGTGTGCTTTTCAATCTATATCTTTGAGATTCTTTTCTATCTTCCACATCCCAGTTGTAGGAGATCAATGTTATAAATGTCATTCCCATGTTTACCTTTTTATCCTTGATATTAATATTGTGTATTTGTCACTGTAAGTCATATAGGCGGGTCATATTTTCCCTGGTTGGCCATGCCTAGCCATAGGAAATGGATGTTGGAAATTAAATAAAGTTGATAATGTGGTGTTGCAACCTTATTGCAATAGGTGAGGGGAGTCTTGGCTAGATTCAAGTGTAGAAAAAATAGTTAACGTTCGACCTATCATTAGCAATTGTCTCTATCACCACTTAAGAGAGTCATAATTCTAAACTATGGATTTCATTGACTAGCAATACATGTGAATTCCCCTATCACCTCTTGTTCATTATAGTCAACACATTTACATACATGTCACGTCACTCAATTTATTGTATCATTTTCTATTATGCTGCCCATGGATGTGGGTAAGAATATTTATATTCTAGTTTTTGAATGCATTGTTACTTTGGAAGAGTAATTTTATGAACCATTTGTGTCAGTGAGTGCCTGTAGCATGAAACTGCAGGTATCATTGTGGATCACAATGTAGATGGAGTTCCTAATGAATAAATCTCAACTAAGTTTCCTTTCAATATAGGACCTGTACATCAGGTAATCAATATAAGTACTCTAGAGGAAGCATAGTGGAAAACTAGATAAGCATGATGACACGAATCATTCAATAAAAATTCTTGATGTGATCCATTGGATTTTCCAATCTTCCATTATTACTATGCATCATTCACTTTTGATTGGGCTTCCAATTTTCATCTTCATTATTAGCTACCGCTCATTAATGTTTTATTGTAGGTATTCTTACCTTGTTCCACAATTCCTCATTCTTGGTTCTCCTTTGGTCAGAGTAGCAAAGACTTCAAAAAATTCCTTCACAAGAAATGATGTGTCGATATAAGAATAATGTGTAATCACTTGTCACGTCAGTTTAAAACCTTTTTCAAACCTTGTGTGACATTAAATGATCTAGTCAAATACACAATCTTGTTTGTGTAGATTATGCCAATATTTACTTCAACTTAGGAATACATTTGCAAGCTCAATCTTTGATGAATGATCTATGTGTATAAATCCTTACTCGGGTATGTGTAGGATCATGATGGGCCAAAAAGTGGCAATATGATGGGTATGTGGTGGGGACTTTTTTTTAACCCAAAATTGATGAAACGAAAAGGGTTTTTAAAGGAGATTCTCAGCTTTCCACCAATATAAATTATGCTTTACTTTGAATTTAATAAGTAATTATTATTCATTTTCTATTTGAATTATGACTAAAGTCCTAATTGATAGGTTGATTGAAAAACATCTATAGCTTTCAAATGGTATCACATTTTTTGAATCCAAAATATCTATCACATTCTATGCTTCACATACTATAGGATTAAAAAAATAAAAATTGAATTTCATGAAGTTTTAACCAAGTTAAGGTGGTCAGACATATGAGTTTTTTATATGTTTTAAAAGTTGTAATAAAAAATTCATAATTAATTATTTACTTGGAAAAAATTACAAAAAATGCATCACATTGGGACATGATTCCTCTACTTATATCTAAAATCTTATAAAAAAATTATCATTTTATTTTGGTTAGGGTGGTCAGACAAACTTCTTATTTTTTCCCTGAAATTTAAGTACTATTGCATTGAAATTTCAAATTTTCACCAATAGATTTTTTTTTAAACAAACCTAGTAGTTTAGAAACTACATTCAATTTGCTACAGATTATATTCTTACATACTTTTGAAATAATATAGATAACTTATTCAAATTTTTATGTCAAGTTTCCTAACTCTGATTTTTCTGAATTTTTTGCCACTTAAGGCCTTGTTTTTTCCATGATGATCCTCCACATACCCACTCTTGCCATATCTTTCTTGAATGGAATCTCTTTAAAGCTTGAATGATGGAGGTTGGTGGATTTTAACTTAGGACTAAATAAGATAACTGCTTTGTTGTGACATTCAAAGTACATAGGGGTGAATTTCAAGGAAGTTGCAGATTATATTCCAAACTACTTAGGAGATCAAAAAATTTATGACAGTTAGATAGTTGGAAGGAGCTATCATGTAGGGGTTTGCAAAATATTTGAAATCCTTCCAATATATCTTTGATGTTTACATTTAATTTTGATGTTAAGATGCTATATAAAAGGATAAAGTCTCAAATCATTTTCAAACCATTAGATAGCATCATATGTTTTCATCATTTGAGCAATCTTGATAGTATGGATTTGAAAAAAAAAGTTCTTTTAGGGTGATTGTTGTTTTTTGTCTATTAGAGGTCAATACTCTTGCACTATCGAGTTATTTTCATCATGAAGAACTCATGAGCCTTGTCCAAGATTTTCTCAAATAGTTAGCATGTCTTATGTTTCTTTTATCATTTTGCAATACATGCATAACTCATATCTGTGATGTTTATAGGTGTAAAGGAAAAGTGAGGAGAAGGGATTTTCATTAGCACAAGGAGCTTTCTAGAAGTGATATTTGAAGAATCTTGGAGATAAATGGAATTTAAGCATTAAATTTGGAGTTGATAAAGTGTTTCTTTAATGCTAGGAGCTTCTGTCTTATGCTTTAATTTTCTATTTTAGACTAACTCAAGTGTTTTTGGGCTTTAAAGCGAACATTACAAAAGCTTTCAATTTTCATTGAAAATGGTTAAAATGAACTTTATGAAAATTGACTAGATTTCATTTGAGGTTAACAATTGAACAAGGAAACTCTCATATCTCTTTTTGGTGCTTTAAAATGAACCAAAATCATTGCTTTGTGGACTTAAAATGAGCATGTGCTACTTCTTTGTTTCTGTGATTTCTTACTCAAACTAGTGCCATTGAAAAGAAGTATGCGCTTCTCTCATTCCTCACGGTGATCTTGTCAATCATAAGGATTTTTGGTGGTCTTAGGTTGGGATAAAGTAATTACCTCCACACTTCATTTGGGGAACTAAAATTGAACAACAAACTTTGTGAGTGTGAGTAGACCTATTGCATGTGTTCTCCCTTTGATTCTAAATGAGGGTTGATTGAACTATGAATATGTTTTCTCTATTTTGTTTATCTTAGAGGGATTTCATTGGGGAAAAATTACTCACTGAGGGAATGACTCAACTGGTAATACTCTAAAGCCAAGAGTATTCCCAGTTGGGATATAAATGTGGGTATTGGGATAAATGCCAATATCATGTGGTTGACTTCGATGAGAAGGGAAGCAATGGTCTCTTGCCAGATTGGGTCAACTCTTATCAATGGAAAGTCCAAATTAAAACCCTTGTTGTAGAAAGGCCAAAATCCCTATCTATTTGTATGTGCAAGAACGGTCATTCTAAAGCCACCACACACTTTTACAATATTTAGTAGAAATTGAAAGAATTATATAGGAGTTTCATGGATGTTGATGCTTGGCTAAAGATAAGTGTAGCTAGACTTGTCCAAGTGGGGACTCAACAAATATAGTCCTTTATATCCATAAGGTTGTGCTTGTTCTTGGTTACAAAACACTTTGCTTGTTTGAAAACATTTGGAAACAAACATTTAACATCATCATCAAAATTTCAAACCCTTTAGGAGGAAAATACAAATGAACAAATTCATGTGTTATTGCTTTCCCTTGGGATTTTATCCTTAGAGGTTTCTAAACACTTGGATTTACATCTCAATTTTCCTACTAAAGTTAAACAATAGGTAACCCTTGTGTTGACTTCATCAAAATTCCACACAACATACTTTGTGGGATTCAAAGAAATTGAGACATTGAACATCTAGTTTGGAAATCTAATCAAAGAAGTGTTTGTGGTAAAACAAAATCAGTAAAAAAAGATAACAAAATTGGCTCTCACACGTGTTAATTCCTCATGATTTCCAAGAAAGTCAAAATCCCAAAACAAATGTCCTTGAGCCAAAGTTAAAAGTTTAGGAGTCACACTTCAAAGGTCATTAAGAAATACATTAGGAATTTCAATCAAAAGCACTATATCAAAATAAGAAAAAAATACACAAGGTTGTATAGACTCATTCCTTTGAACAATCCAGAAATTTATGCTCAATTTGAACCACTTCTTAGTTATAGAGGTCCTTATAAGTATCATATGTTCTTCAATACCAAGGTCTAGTAAAAAAGTGTCTTTTTAGGTACATATTAGGTATCAAAATCAAACCTTCATCCATATTTGAACATGAAAATCATCTCATCATCAACTCTTTGAAAATCTTGGAAAAATCCTTCATGTTAAACTTTGGGAAAATCATTTGAAGCCAATCCAAAATCACCTTGTTTGATTGAATGTGTGTAGATGCATCCTTCTCCACATATTTGATAAAATTATCAAACCTTGTGAATAAATTCATCCCTTGATAACGTCCAACATCTTGGGATTTAGGAGTTCATTATCAGAATCATCTTGTTTGGATAGGAGTGTTTAGATGAATCCTTCTATTAGCTCTCAAAAATGTA
Organism: Sequoia sempervirens; assembly: GCA_007258455.2. Classification (NCBI taxonomy): domain Eukaryota; kingdom Viridiplantae; phylum Streptophyta; class Pinopsida; order Cupressales; family Cupressaceae; genus Sequoia; species Sequoia sempervirens. The sequence continues at coordinate 489,388,591 of VDFB02000003.1, forward strand.
GGTAAAATACCTCAAGAGGTTGCCAATCTCTTGATATGTTTCAGGGTAATAGACAAGGCCAAATGGTTTAGACCTTCTTCTCTTCAAGTGCTACTAGACCTAGGCGGGTGTACCTATATGCATAAAGTAGACTTAAATTTGTATGACTTGATTGATTTGATGGATCGATGACAATGGCATAGAGTGTAATAGATGAAAGCTTGCTAACTATTCCTACTCCTTGTTTTAATTGAGATATGAAAGGTGTGACCAGTGCCTACTTCTATTGGGCTAATGGAGTCAATATTTGTATAATGGGTGACTTGCTTAATGGCTATAACTCAAATTGCTTGGCACTTGTGACTGTTTACAGCTTGTGTAAATGGGAAAGAGTATAATTATCAAATTCTTCTTAATGATCCAAATTTCCTTTTCCAAAGTACTATGATTAATCAAAAAGATTTAATCCTATCTTGTAGGAACTAGTTAATTGAACCACACAAGAGCAGCAAGTGTGCTTTGATAAATTGAAAAATATCCTTGATATTTCAATTTAAATAATCAAGAAATGACAACCTTGGAGACAACCAGATAATTTTTTCAATAAATTCAACAAACAATTGAAACCATAATTGGATCACCAGATAAATATGTTCTTTTCCATTATATAATTTTAAAAGATTTTACAATGCACAACATAATATTTATTTTGGAAATAGTTCACCCTATCCAACTGCCTAAGCTACTTATTTCTCCTAAATCTCCTTTTTTGATACAATTTCACTTTGCATATATACATATTTTTAGGGTTACAACCCTTCTCATTATCCCTCTGAGGTAACTCTTCATTTTGATGCAGCTCTTCATTGAATTATCTTCAGCAAAATAAAAAATTTAATTAATTTCCTTTTGGAAAATTAAATATTTTAACTAATCTTCATTTGTGCATCTTCATGAAAAATCAATTTTGTTAATTATCCCTTACTGGAAACTTTTATACTTCCACCAAAGAAAAAAAGAAATTACCCGATCTTATAGCTCCTTCACTGAAAAATAGTCTAGTTTATTTTGCTAGATTGAAATATTTCACCCATTTTAATCAAACATTCCTTTAGGTAAAATATTTATATATCTTATTGGTGAAAATATCTCAACTCCCCATGGAAATATTTTTTAAATTTTACCCTTTGTTCATTTGTGGGTAAAAATGAATATTTCACCTTATAACTCCCTTTGGTGAAAATAATTCACACTTGAAAATAATTTACCTTAAAAAATCCTTTGTCCACCTTATTACTCCCATATTTAAATTTCTTCTTTCATTCTTTACACAAGTTGTAAAATATTACACTCTTTAAAATATTATTTCATGTTTCGCTTCTTGATCAATATGTGAAATAATTATTATTTGATAACTTCTCTAGCAGAAACACTACCTTTCACACTAGTTTATTCATTTAAATAAATCTTTATTTAATACTTTTCATTCGTACATGAGCTGCAATCAGGGTGACTCACTAACTCAAAAAATAATTCCCTCTGAGTATATTTCTCTTGTCGATGCAAATCTCCATTGGTGTGGCATGCATCATCGATGAAACTTATACACTTCTTATCCTGATTGTATTACGTTTCCCTGATGAAGTTCCCATCAATGTGACTTTCACTATCAGGAAAATTTATGCTGATGTAGTATCTCTTGCCGATGAATTTAGGTTTTTTACTTTGTCATTTCTTCTGGTCTTCCATTCACTTGCATCATTCACTGAATATCATGTTCCTTGCACTCTGCATCACCTTAGACCCCATTTTTGCCTTACATCTTTGTGCTCATGATCTTGGCAATAGGGTATCTAAATTTCTTCCTGCTAATTCCATTTATTGAGGCATTTTTTAATTGCTCCCTTTGGTGTGTGACCTATGATCATTGTATTCCTCCTTCACACATTTTCTGTCAGATATCCTCCTTGCTCTGTTTATGTTTTTGTGCTCTAGTTCATAGTCGGTCTCATGTCTTTTTGTGCCGCCACTGGTTCTCTTACCATTCTTCATCATTTATCTTTCCCCATGACTGAGTGTCTTATTTTGATGGTGATGACATCTATGTCCATCTGAAATCTATGTATAGACCTTCCTTCTCTCAGGAGTGTCTTGGTTGTACACATTCCTTAGTAGCCTGCAAGGGATTTTACCGATTCTTAACTAACACCTCCAATGTTTCTTTGGCATGGGAAAGTCTACAACCTTATTGGTAATAATTCCCATGATGAATATTTGAAGTAATGTTTACATGAAATCAATAGTCATTCCATTAGTATCCAACCATTGTATTTGTCAAAATGGAGTTAGGTCTTCCCTCATCCTACCATGATTCATGAGATGTCTCTAATAAGTGGAGCCTTTAAAGCTTTATGTCTTGTAACAACTTCCATCTTATTTGTTTACTTATGCTGGGAACAATCAGAATCATACTACCCTAAAGGAATATTTCAAACTAAAACTTATTTCTGACTTTGCTTTAAACACACGGGGCTTTATGTTTTAGATCATATGATTTGTTCAGTGAAAATAAGAGAACTTCGATTTACTTGGCCTTATCCATCCTTTATTCAATTTCAGCTACAAAACCTTCTAATGTATCTATAATATTGGAAGATAAGAATCACAAACCATGCCGATTGTGGGTAGAGCATATCCCAATTTTGAATACTATAACTTATTGAATTCTCCAAATTATATCACCGATTTCATTTTGAAATTCCTCAGATTTTGAAGTATCATCGTCAAGTTTCAATCCATATCCTTTAATATCATTTTCAGAGTGATCTATCGTGCTACTTCCAATCATCATAATCAATAACATGTATTTATTTCCAACTTTTGAAACATATAGTGCTTGAAAAGAATGCACATCAATACACAAGAAGTTGCTTTCCTATGGTGTTTGATGATAACAATTGATGTGAACTTCTTTCTCTAAATAAGTTCAATGAGCATGGTAGGGGATTCCATCCTTTGAATTTATTTCACTCAAAAATTCTATCCAAATCAATGATCCAAAAAAAAAAAGTCCTCACTATGAGAGCATTCTGTCACAAATTTGGCTCAAATGAAGATTCCTGTGTGTGTCAATACAAAAACAACATACTCAGTGTCCATTGTTATCTCTCAAAATAAACTTAGATTTCCAAATGCATTAATTTAAGCTCCAGATAAAGCTCTTTCTTACTGACACAAATCAACAAATGCCCGAGCTTTTATACATTTGGAAATAATTTGTGCCAAAATAATTCCACTGTATGTATCATTATATGCTAAGGATCAATAGTCTTTTAATTATTTTGAAAATCAATCCATTACCCAATCTTCTCCCATTCTAGCACAAACTATAAGGATATTTGCAAAGGTTGTGAAACCTTGCATTTTTCATTCATATATGCCTAGGTGTCCTATTTAACACCAATGCCTTTATGTTTATAATGGGAAACACAAATAACATTCCTGATGTTGTGACATATACCATCACCTTTGTAATCTTTGTGTTTCAATGCTTCAATATCTATACAAGAGTATCTCAGGAGTAATCATGACTGTAGAATCTGAATACAACATCGTACAAAAATCCCCTCGAATAGGGAATATCTTTTGAGCGCTTTAACTCAAATACATAACCTTATGTATATTTCAACTCCTTCCAATAAAATCACAATTTGACCAAATATCATCCTATCCCTCAATGCCATATTTATTTTGTTTTAGTACTTTCATTTGATTGGTGAAAATTGTGGATTTCGATATTCATAGTTTATGCTTTTATATATGTTCAAGGAATCTGGTCCGATCTCCCATCACCAAAATTACTAGTTGTGAACTTGGAAAGAACCTGTTGACTTCTCCTTGCATCTTGCTAGCTCATTTGTATTCTTAAAATAAGATCATGGTATAGGCTTTGTATTTTAATCAAAACCTAAGAACTGAAGTGGGTAATTAGTTAATTTGATATTTTTGCACAGTGACTAAAATATCTCAAGCAACCTCCAAAACTGCTTTATAAAACTGATCAAATGATCTCCAAAAGCTATGAAATGTTGTCAGCATGTTATTTGAGGGTAGGGGAGTGTGCTCGCAAAATGGTGTAGCATGATCTTATCAAGATTAAAAACTGTTAATGTTCAAAACTGCTTACTAGACATTTTCTGCAAAATTGTGCCTGGCAAATTGTGTAAATTAATTCGGTTTTGACTTTGCAAAAATATCAAATGATGTTCAAACGCCCTAAAAATTGGCATGGAGGTAGAATTTTATGTAGAGAATTGAAGGCTCCAATAATTTTACTTTGAAACTCCCCTAGTCACTTAATATTGCCTTCCAAAGATGACCATTTTAGCATATTTTAACTATGTTTCTGAGTGTTGAAATCCAATTTTTCATCATGGAAGCCCAAAATTTGTATGAAATTTTAGGCTCCAACACCTTCTACTCACACCTAGAAAAATTAGCATCTTGTGAATGATTTAACTCTAGGATAACATCCAACCTCTTAGAGTTTATGAGTCTACCAAAATCCAAATCCAAAACAAATCAATCCCAAATCAAGTCCTAAATTTTAACATACCCTTCAAGATTTTCTCAAAAAGTTCCAAACATCCATCAAACATCCATATTACATCCATATCATTATCACCCTTTGATCCTTAAATCATCCTAAAATTTTCTCTTTTGTACCTAAAGTTAGATCAATCCAAAGAATTATAGAATTCACCTTCCACATTCTTGAAGATTGGTCCCTATTTTATGGTGCAAACTAGGTCACAACACAAAACAAACATGGAATCCAACAAAGAAACATCTACTTCGAGTGACTTAAGTCAAACCACTCCTGATATGAATCACATTGCGTCTAGCAGTCTCATGGTTAACCTTCCTCCATTTTCATGAGGAAGGTGTCCAAATGGAGGATGTTACCAATAACCCCTTTGGAATGTCACATGAGGAAATTACTTAAATAATTCAAAATCTAGAGAATCATAAGATTATCAACATCATCATGAGAATCAATCCCTCACTATACATGCTCGAACTAGCAAAGCAAGGGGCTAAACTCCCCTCCGATTTTGATGTGAGCACTATTGTGGAACCATCTTTTGGAGTCATGCCTCCAATCTCATATACCATTGCCATTTCATCTACCCCCTCATTTCAAAGCATCACTCAAAACATCCCGCAAATCTATTGGAAAACATGCCTCAAGCTTACTAACATGAAACTCCTATAAAGGAAAATTCGGTGAGACTCTCTGAATGTCTTACTAACTAGCAGCTATGTTCTAAACATTTGAAGTGCTTAGATCACTGAGACTTCGTTTATGTCTTGCCGATGGGAGTCATCGAAAGATATTTCAATCACTGTGAAAGTTCTAACTCTTTCCGCTTGGGAAAACCTCTTGCCAATAGGTTGGTTCCTATTGGACATCAAGGAGAGACATGAACCATCAGAGTGATTCATTCCAACAGAATATGTCTCACCGATGATTATACACTCAAAGTCATTGGGGTGACATGAAGGCTCGATAAGAGTCTAAGCAATGGCTATGGTATCGCTGAAAGGTTTGCAGTTAGTATAAACTCTTGCCGAGAGTTCTAGTCTCCCCAACAGTTTTGTTTGTGAACTATTGATGGAACTCCACATGATGTCTTCGGTGTAACCTCTTGCCGATGGTGTTGCTCTTGCCGATAGACTAGTCGGAGTAATATGAACTACCGGGTATGCTTTTAGTGTGATCTTCTATCGATGACTATTAGTCTCACCAACAGATGGGCATTCAGTATGATCTCTTGCCGATAGCAGTGGTCTCTCTGACTGTTCTGTATTTGGTATGATGTCTCGCCGATAGCAATGGTCTTGCCAATAGAGCTACATGAGTTGAAAATAGGTGTGAAGTCTTATCAACAACGATGGTTTGCTCGATGGTTCTACAATGGATATCGATGTAATGTCTTAGCAAAAGAGTGAGTCTGGGTGACAGGTTTGAACTCAATATGACTCTTGTCGATGGTGGTGACTCTATCCGATAACGATAGTTGGGCTTTGTGTCATCAGGGAGACAGAGCCTAGTGTCTCCTTGACATGCGATAGAGTTTAAATGCCTTGACCGAATGATTATCCTGTGTGGTCTGTGTTTGACCAATTAGAAAAGTGGAATGTAAACTACTAGCAGTTGGAATGTTGCAATTGTTCTTGTGAGGGAGATGAATAGATTATGAGGAAAACAAATATGTTGATCAATGGCAAATGACCGTGTACAGTTCGATCTATGATTAGTGTGTATAAATTCAATTCAGAGAGTGTTGTAACTCTAATGTTCTATACAAGGTTGATCAAGGAAATGTTGCTGCTATAAATTGGCATCAAAAAGTTAAGTTTGAATTCTATATGTAATTTTCTTTACTGTAATACAAAGAGGATTTTCTTGGTGTGGTGGCTTTTTCTCCTATAAGGGTTTTCCCACATAAATCTGGTATACAAAGGTGTATGTTCATTTCTCTATTTCTGTTAGTTCTTTCATGAGTATCTTAATTGAACTGTAATTGCAAAATTTAAAAGTCACCTCTACATTCTTCCTTGAGGTTTTGACATTAGGAGAGTTTGTTCTACACCTAAGCTTTCCTTACAAGTGGTATCAGAGCTTGGCTAGTTATTTTATCCTTGTGGGTACGTTGGGTTTTTTGTGTCTATTATCTCATAGAAATGCACCCTATGCAAAGTTGTGAGAAACTGAGATTTCTAGATAAACATGGTATCATTTCAAGGCTGTGGGTCACATAAAGTTGAAATGAACCTCTGGATAAGGCTGGCTCCAAACAGGTAATATCACTTAACTACTAATCTTTGTGAGGTAAAGGAAGAAGGAATAAATAGATTGAAAATTACTCCTATGGTGATACACCAAATGTTCAAAACATGAACAACTGCTTAACACATAGTTTTCAGTCAACTAGTAAAAGCTGATATGCACAAAATGTTCTGAACAACTAACACATAGTTTTCAATCAACTAGTAAAAGCTGATATGCACAACTCAATACTCATATGATATTGCATAAATGTTTCATAAGAAAGCTATGATACATACAGTCCTAGAAGGATGATAAATTCTTCTCACAACTAAAATATTTTTGCATCACCAACATAATCTATAACCTACAATATACACATATCCTCTACTTAAAAGTGCTATTAATGAGACAATTAACAAGGAATAAGAGAAACTCACATGTAAATTTATCAATCATTCAACACACTCAATGAAACAGATAACTGAGAAGGCAGAAGTTGCTTTATTTATTGATCTCCAAAGGTGAAACTGTACATACAATGTCTATAAATGAGTTACAAAACTCAGTATTCTCCTCTAAGGACTCACAGAAGTCACAAAGAAGAAAATATGGAAGTAAGAACTCCCCTCAAAAAGAGGAAAAAATGCCATATATATGAAAAATAATAGTGTTTCCCCTTTCTTTTTAGGGTTTACAAAATATCAATTTTTTCAGAAGGGTTGACCCTCAAATCTTTTGGAAATAAAGTTAATGCATTCAATGTGCATCCCCCGTGTCCATCGATGTGAAAGATCACCCTCAGGAGAATTCTTTAGATCCTTCTGCAATCACAACATTTACTTCTGTCCTCCATGTCCACCCTCAAACTTCCATCAGAGCTTCCTTGAATGTCTTGAAGAATTATCAGAAATGTCACTCTACCTTTTCTAGCAGACATCCCAGCTATCCCTAAGACTAGTAGCTTCTTCCCCTATTTCAGATCTTTCTTCAAGTTGATCCCTTTGCTAGAAAGATAGCATCAACTACTCCCTATTGTCAGAACTCCATAGAGACAACATTACTACCTTCGAATAGATTCCTCATCCTTGATCATAGAGAAGATCCATACTACTCACATTCTGTTGATCTTCCTGACAAGGATAGTCACAATAGTCAAACTTCCCATGGTCCATCTTTAGCTCCTTTTGATTGGTTGAATTTGTTCCATGTAGATTCCCAGATGGTCAAAGGTCACTTCATCAGAATCGTATATCAGTGAGATAGTAGGCATGTCTCCTCGATGTGATTATGCCCTTCAGCACATGACGGTTGGCACAATTTCATAGTGAGTTCCCATTGGTCATATTGATATTCCTTTCTATTGGAAAATCCATCACTATTGACAAGACTCTCTTAGTCGGTAGGAGGTCATAGCGAACACTAAGAGTCCTACCGATATCCTTTTCCATGGGCAAGTTGATCGCTATCGGCAAGACTTCCCTCAGTTGGTGAGAGATTATGCCGATAGCAAACTCTCTCGGTGAGACCACCTGCTTTTGGCGAGACATCTCGGCTAGCCCAAAACATTACACTGAGAGTTTCATTTATTGGCCAGAAACCATCAGGTCAGTAGGACCTTTCAATGAACTCAAACATTATACTAAAGGCATCCCTTTGTCAACAAGACCCTTCCCATTCAGCCAAACTTTATGTCAAAGGAAAAATCTCTTGGTGAGACCACCTTTGTTCTTTGAGACTTCATGTTGAGCACAAACTCCATAGCCAGGTGTCTTATCGATTCCAAATATCCATTCGGCGAGACCATATTAGGTCAGCAAGACCTTATGCCGAAGCCTTCTTCTCTCGGTGAGCTCAAACCATTTCGAGGAGACCACCTTCATTCTTTGAGACATCATGTCAAGCTCCTTTCTTTCACCTTGAGCTCACTTCACTTCGGCAAGACCCTATCAGGTTGGCAAGACTTCTCAGCGAGGCCATATGTTTCAGCGAGAGCTCATTCCGGGATGACCACCTCATGTCGAAAAGAACCTCTTAGGTCGGCAAGACATCTCAGTGAGGCCATATGTTTTGGAAAGAGCCTATTTCACTTCGAGGAGACATTGCTTGGTTGGTGAGACATATAAAACTTCATAGCGACTAAGATCTCTTGGCGACCATGAGGATTTCAAACGGGTACAACATACTGCTAGTTGGAAAGACCTTATGCTGGTCTCAGCGACTTTCTCATCAGGAATTTTAGGCCCAAATCTAATTGAGACAGGATTTCTAATAGACTTCCTTGTGAAATAGCATCAGATAAAGACCTTCCTAATGAAATCCAAACACCTGCACGCTGGGCTAAACCCTTATGGGAGCCACATTTAATCCACGTACCGAATTTAAAACATAATTTCCTCTGATTGAGCCCGTAGGTGAAAATTGGGTAACAATGTCAATTCTATTTAGTGGGAGTCTTGTAGAAGTCTGGTATTTTGAATTACAGATTAAGATGGCAAGAATGTCAGAAAATATTGAAATTGAGAAATTCAATGGCAGCAATTTTGTGGTGTGGAAACTTAAAATGGAAGATCTATTGGTTGATCGTGATCTTTGGCTTGTTGTGTATTAAACGAAGCCTACAAGTATGAAGCAAGAGGATTGGGATCTTGTAGATAGAAAATCAAAGGGGTTGATAAGGCTCTATTTAACAGACTCTATTCTTCTGAATGTTCATGAAGAAAAGACTGCATATTCTTTGTCGAAAAGACTGGGAGCTATTTATTAGGGCAAGTCCTTGGTGAATAAGTTTTTCATGAGGAAGAAGTTGTACTCTTCAAAAATGCAAGAAGGAGCGTCTGTTACTAATCATTTGAATGCTTTCAACATGTCGATTGCTCAGTTGTCATCTTTCGGTGTGAAGATTGATGAAGAAGATCGTTGTATGCTATTATTATGTTCTTTGCTAGATTCTTGGGATCACTTGGTAATGGCTATTGGGAGTACAACATCCACTTTTAAGATGGAAGATGTTGTTTCTTTGTTATCAGAAGAGATGAGAAGAAGATCTTCTGAGATGGCAAAGGAGACTCTTGCTATTAGAGGCAGACTAAAAGAAAAAGGCAAGAAGAAGGACAAGAAGTCCAAATCCAAATCAGAGGGGAGATCAAAGTCTCCTAGCAAGAAGTCCAAGGTGAAGTGCTAGAATTTTGGGCAACTTGGTCATGTCTGAAATAATTGTAAAGAGGAGAAAAAGAAGAAGTATTCTTCTGACAATGATTCTTCTCAGAGTGATGCAGATGCTTTCATTGTACCTTTGGCTACATAGGCATCAGATGATGTCTAGCTGTTTGATTTTGGAGCATCTTTCCACATGACATCTCATAGAGATTGGTTCACCAAGTATGAACAATACGATGGTGGAAGATTTTTTTTGGGAAGTTATTGATCTTTGGAAATAGTTGGCCATGGAAGAGTCAAAATTCAATTTCCTAATGGAACAGTGAAGGGAATCACTGATGTTATGTATATACCAAGTCTGGCTTGAATTTACTTTATGTTAGTAAGCTGAATGATATTGGAGTGCAAGTCACATTCTCTGGAAATGGCTACAAAATGAATAGAGGATCAATGGTGCTAGCTAGGGGTTCTTGTATTGGTACCTTGTATAAGCTAGATGCACATGCTGTGCAATGCAATAGTGTCTTTGTAAAGTCACATAAAGCTACTCATGGAGAAAAAGAGGAAAAAGTTCCTGATAGTGCAAACTCTATGGAAGTTAAACTTCTAGTAGAAAAGACTATGCTCTAGCATCATAGACTTGGTCACATTGGTGAAAAAGGTTTAAAAACCTTGAAGAATAAAAACTTGGTTGAAGGGCTTGATGATTGTAACCTTGAATTCAAATTTTGTGAACATTGTATATATGGTAAACAACACCGTGTTTCATTTTACTCTAGTCCTTACAAATCTTTTGGTTTACTTGATTACATTCATTCTGATGTTTTTGGTCCAGTAAATGTTCCTTCTTTGTCTAAATCAAGATATTATGTATCATTCATTGATGATTATTCAAGAAGAGCATTTGTTTATTTTTTGAAAAGTAAAGCAATAGTGTTTAGTAATTTTAAGGAATTTAAAAACCTTGTGGAAAATCAGACTGGAAGGAAAATAAAATGTTTAAGGACTAATAATGGTAGTGAGTTTTGTTTTGATGAGTTCAAAAGGTACTGCAAAGATCATGGGATTAAAAGACATAAAACTACACCCTACACTCCATAGAAAAATGGAGTTGCTAAAAGGTTCAACATGACAGTGATGGAAAGAGCATGAAGTATGCTAAGCAGTGCTGGCTTGGAGGAGAAGTTATGGGATGAGGCAGTTCCAACATGTTATTTAATAAATCATTCTCTGAATTCCACTCTTGTTGAGAAAACACCTTTAGAAGCATGGTCTGGAAAGAAGCCCTCTCTAAGACACATTCATGTCTTTGGCTATGAGGCATATGCATATGTGTTGAATGAAAAAGACCTAAATTGGAAAACACGGTTGTTAAATGTATTTTTATTGGTTATAGTGTTGGCATAAAAGGATACAAGCTTTGGAATCCTGATACGGAGAATGTTCTATACAACAGAAGTGTTATTTTTCATGAGTTGAAGCCTTCTACTTTAGATCTATAGTCAAAGACAAAATCAATAGATAAAAAGGATGTAGTTAAAATTCCTCCGACACTAGATAAAGAGGAATTGAAAATTCAAAATGTACCTAAAACTAAGGAGAGCTCAAGTAGTTCTGAGAGTTCTGAAGATGAAGATCAACCTCAGCCTCAGCATATGAGGAGGTCAACACATGAAGGAAAGCAACCTGATAGGTATGGGTTTTCTTTGTTAGATTCTACTTGTGCCTATGCTTTAATTTCTAGCATTGATGAGCCTAGGACTATGAAAGAGGCTTATAGAATTTCTGATTGAAACTCTTGGTTGGAAGCCATGAATGAAGAAATGACAACATTAGAAAAGAATGATACTTGGATTTTGGTGCCCTTTCTTGAAGGAAAAATAGTTGTTGGCTGCCAATGAGTATTTAAAAAGAAAATAGGTCTAGATGGTAGTGTGAAAAAGTATAAGGTGAGGTTGGTTGCGAAGGGGTATTCCCAGGTAAAGGAAATTGATTATGGAGAAATCTTTTCTCCTGTAGCTAAGCTGATGTCTATTAGATTTATTTTGTCACTTGCAGCAGCGTATGACTTAGAGATTGAACAAATGGATGTGAAGATAGAATTTCTTCATGGTGACCTTGAAGAAGAAATTTATATGTCCTAGCCTGAGCACTTTGTAGAAAAAGGTAAAGATAAACTAGTTTGCAAAATGAAAAAATCTCTATATGGATTAAAACAATCTCGTAGAATGTGGTACTAGAAGTTTGACACTTTTGTTCTATCATTGGGATTTGTAAGGTCGAAATCTGATCATTGTGTACACTACAAAGCTGAAAATGATGGTGTTTTTATTATTGCTCTCTATGTTGATGATATGTTGTTCATAGGCATTAGTAAGTTAATGATTTTTGATCTAAAATCTCAGTTGTCTGCCAAGTTTGAAATGAAAGATCTTGGTGCAACTAGGTATATTCTGGGAATGCAAATAGCTAGGGATAGGAAGAGTAGAAAACATTGGCTAAGTCAGAGTAAGTATATTAATACTGTTCTAGAGAGATTTTTGTATGAATGACTACAAGTAGCTAGTTGTTCCAGTTTTGTAGGGAATGAAGCTATCTGTTGAAGACTATCCAAAATCTCCAACTAAGATAGAGGACATGACTAGAGTGCCTTATGCTAGTGCAGTTTGCAGATTAATGTATGCAATGGTTTGTACAAGGCCATAAATTTCCCAAGCAGTGGGAGTACTTAGTCGGGAAAATCCTGGAAGGAAACATTGGGATGTTGTAAAAAGGGTGTTTAGGTATCTGAAGGGAACTTCAAAATATGCTTGTGTCACCATGGAAATTTGGTTGAATCACATAGGACTCTCAGGATTCAAGGATATGTGGATTTGGATTGAATAGGGGATGTTGACAGTAGAAGATCAACTAGTGGATATATTTTCATGTTGAATGGTGGTGTAGTTAGTTGGATGAATAAGCGGTAGGCTATAGTCGCTTTGTCCACTATAGAGGAAGAATACATAGCATCAACACACTCCTATAAAGAAGCAATCTGGTTAAAACGTTCATGTTCTAACATTGGGTTTGATGCAAGATAGTTACAATATACTATGACAGTCAGAGTCCTATTTTTTTGGCAAAAAATTCTACTTTCCATGCCAGAATGAAACATATTGATGTTTAGTATCATTTTGTACGAGATATGATGGAGGATGGAAAGGTCTCTTTAGAAAAAGTGGATACTTTGGAAAATGTTGCAGATGCATTGACAAAGCCAGTGAGCACAGAGAATTTCAGGTGGTGTTTCAGTTCGATGGGCCTTAGTGCCCATGAATTTCAATAGTTTTGTTGTGCTCTGGAGGTGTCAGTAAGATCTTCGTCAAGTGGGAGATTGTTGGAAAATGTGCCTCAAGCTTATTGACATGAAATTCCTGTAAGGGAAAAGTCGGTGAGACTTTCTAAATATCTTACTAACTAGCAGGTGTGTTCTAAACATTTGAATTGCTTAGATCACCAAGACTTTGTTTATGTCTTGCTAACGGGAGTCACCGGAAAGACATTTCGATTGTTGTGAAAGTTCTTACTCTTTCCACCCGAAGGTGATCCCATAATAGTGGTTTACAATTTTTGGCCAAACTAGACACTTAAATTATTATTTTTAATTAAATCTTCACATTCGGGCACCTATAGTGGCTAAATTGTGAGGAATTTGAAGATGGTGCAAACTAGAGTCTCATCAAATTTTGTCTATAGATTCTAAAAATATTTTTTCAAAATTTTTGGAATCAAATTACACTTTTTTCCATCTCCCTAAAATAGATTTTTTAGAAAATATTTTTAAAAAGTGACATCATTATAATAGCTTTTTTTTTTTCCATGAAGGATAAAATTCTAATTCTTTCAAACTTAGATTTTTATCTCTAATATCTAGTGCTTCCACTTGGTTAGATAATTTTTATTGAATATTTTTTCCTTAATCAAGTTTCAAAGTCAAACCAATTACAATTCAAACACAACGCCACTCAGATAAATTAACTTTTTTTGTGTATGCTAATTTTTTTTTTTGTTGGATCAAGGACTTCAACATCTGGTGCACTCATATTTTTCAATTTTTTTTTTGATAATCTTCTATTTTTCCACATGTGAAGAACAAAGAAATTCGATGAAAACCTATGTAGAACCATAATCTTTGCTAATAGGATTGGTTCCTATTGGATATTGGGGAGGTGATTTGGGAATCCTTAAAATGGAACCTTAAATCAATAGTGATTTCAACTAAAATTCGTTCCTCTTAGGAATTGTAAACCACTATTATGATAGCACCCCGGGGTAGACCTCTTGCTAATAGGTTGGTTCCTATTGGATATTGGGGAGAGGCATGAACCATCAAAGTGATTCATTTTGATAGAATATGTCTCGCCAATGGTTATACACTCAAATTCATCAAGGTGACATGAAGGCTCGATAAGAGTCTAAGCGATGGATATGGTCTCACCGAAAGGTTTGCAGTCGGTATGAACTCTTGCTGAGAGTTTTAGTCTCACCAATAGTTTATTTTGTGAACTGCTGATGGAACTCCACATGATGTCTTCGGTGTAACCTCTTGCCGATGGTATTTCTCTTGCCGATAGACTAGTTAGAGTAATATGAATTGTCATGTATGCTTTCGATGTGATCTTTTGCTAATGACTATTAGTCTCGCCGATAGATGGGCATTCAGTATGATCTCCTATTGATAGCGGTGGTCTCTCTGAATGTTTTGTATTTGGTATGATGTCTTGCTAATAGCGATGGTCTTGGTGATAGAGCTACATGAGTTGAACATTGGTGTGAAGTCTTAGTGACAGTGATGGTTTGGCCAATGGTTCTGTAGTGGATATCGATGTAATTTCTTAGCGATAGAGTGAGTTTGGGTAATAGGTTTGAACTCGATATGACTCTTGCCAATAACGACAGTTGGGCTTTGTGGCATTGGGGAGACACGACCTAGTGTCTCACCAACATGTGATACAGTTTGAACACCTTGACCGAATGACTATCCTATGTGGTTTTTTTTTGAACAATCAGAGAAGCGGAATGTAAACCACTAGCAGTTGGACTATTGCAACTGTTCCTATGAGGGAGATGAACAAACTATGAGGAAAATGACTATGTTGAGCAATGGAAGATGACCATGTACAATTTTATGTGTGATCAGTGTGTATGAATTCAATTCATAGAGTGTTGTAACTCTGATGTTTTATACAAGGTTGATCAAGGAAATGTTGCTGCTGTAAATTGGCATCAGAAAGTTAAGTCTGAATTCTGTATGTAATTTTCTTTACTATAATACAAAGAGGCTTTTCTTGGTGTGGTGGGTTTTTCTCCCATAATGGTTTTCCCACATAAATATGGTGTACAAATGGTGTATGTTCATTTCTCTATTTCTGTTAGTTCTTTCACGAGTATCTTAATTGAACTATAATTGCAAAATTTAAAAGTCACCTCTGCATTCTTCCCTGAGGTTTTGATGTTAGGAGAGTTTGTTTCGCACCTAAGCTTTCCTTACAAAATCACATAATTCAATTTCTCTAGTGCAACCCATTGTTAACAAAGGAAGTGCATTTATCAATGCATTGCAAACACATCCTCCCATAAACAATCAAGATTTGGACACAAATACCATCTTGGGACAAACCATACCCCAAAATATATTACATACATATGACCCTCTCAACTTTCATGATCCAAATGACCCATCATCATCATTTTGCGCAACACCCCAAACCTCTCTCCCCATAACCTCACAAGGAGAGGGTGACATGTTTGGACTAGGGGGAATTTTTGACACTACACCATTTCCTAAAGAGGTTACACCCCTCACATTTCCACCACTTCCACCATTTCCACCATCATCAACACCACTACTTGACTTAAGGCTTTCACCTTTACCAAATATCAATAAAAATCAAACCAACATCCTAAACAACAATAAAAGCATCATGCAAAACTCTCAAAACTTGTCATCAGCATCACAACAACAAATGATAACTACACAAGCAATCACCACATCATCAACCACCCCCCTAACATCTCAATAAATGATCTCTCAAGGACCAACCACATCGATCGCACCATCTACCAACCAAACCCTAATTACCAACATGATGGTACCTCTCACCATGACAATAAGCACCATTCTGAATCCATCATCACCTCCACCACCACCAAGCTCCAATACATCAAGCCAATATAGTATGGCATTGCAAGCTTCTTAGCAAGCTTCTTATCAAAAGGGATTCCTGCAAGTACAAAAACAACAAGCCACACAATTAGCTACTCAACAAGCCGCATAACTAGCTACTTAGCAAGCCACTCAAGTAAGGCAAGCTGCTCAAACTGCCCAAGTTGCACAATAAGGGCAATAGGATGTACAAGCCCAAGCCTTATTGCAGCAACAAAAACAATAAGCAACTCAAGTAGCTCAAGTTGCACAAGCTACACGAGCACAAGCACAAGCTCAAGCTACACAAGCTCAAGCACAAGCACAAGCTCAAGCTCAAGCTCAAGCTCAAGCCCAAGCTTAATCACATGCTCAAGCCAAAGCACAATATCAAGCACAACAAGCACAAGCATAGTATCTTGCACAAAAACACGCAACAAAACAACAAGCATATAAGAAAGTGCTAAAGCAATATCAAGAATAGTAGGAAGCAACCCAATTAGCAACTCAATAACAAGCACTAATAGCACAACATCAATAGGACCAACAATAAGTGTTGTTGGTACAACAACCATTTCAAGCACACTTGGCTCAACATAATATGAAAGAATCATCCATCAACACAACAACCAATCTGCCCATCCCACCCGTAGTTGAACCACCTCAAAACACTTTCATCCCACCCCTTGATCCAAAAAAATGATGCGATAGCACAAATCAAGTTACTCTCGCAACAAGTGCTTGACCTTCAATTAGGACAAACCACGAAAATACCCAGCAACTTGTGTCCTTATCCATTTGAGTGAAGCCTTGTAATGAAACCATTCCCAAAGTGATTTGAGATCCCCAAATTCGATAAGTACCATGGGACAGGAAACCCTAAAGATCACATAAGGGGATTTCATGTTCATTGCATGGAAGTCACGTATGATGATACCTATCTGATGCGGCTATTTCCTAGGAGTTTGGTTGGCCACACCATGGAATGGTTCTCTCACCTACCTATAGGCATCAAAAAATTCCAATAAATCATAGACACATTCATCAAAAAATACACATGCAATATTTCCATGGATGTTAGTCTAGAGGAACTCTCAACTTTGAAACAAGATAAGAATGAATCATTTGCTTCATTCCTACAATGATGGCGATCCAAGGACAATCAAAGCAAATGGGCCATGCCCATGGAACAACAAGTTTGTACTATCATATCCAACCTTGATGGCCTCTTGGAATTCCATCTCAAAGTCCAAGGGATCACCACGTATGACTAATTGATTTCCAAGGCGCTCAACATCTAATGAGCCCTTATGAGACAACCTGGAGGATCAACTTCATATCCTAAACAATAGAACAATCACCCCACCCACCAATTACAATGACAAACCTCGCACATGGGAAAGAAAAAGAAGTATTACCAATGATGGTGTCATCAATGCCAAAGTTGTCATCAGTGCCCCTCAGTAAAACACACCCACACCAAAAAAAAAAATCTAAAACCACCATCAAAAAAACCATCAAGAAAACACAACACAACACCCAAACAATCAAGTGATCAATAACATCAATGATCAAAGGAGACCATCCCAACAAAACAAGAATTTTTTCAAGCGTAAGTACACTTCTCTTAGGGAACCACTTGAAGTCATCATGAAGAAACTAATAAATTAGAAACCTCATCAAGATTATCGCCTATGAGAACTACCAAAAAAAAAATGTTAAACCTCCTTGGTAAAACTCTGCAACTTCCACAAAATCAAAGGACTCACCACTAACAATTGCATGAGGTTAAAGAACATAGTCCAAGACCTCATTGATCAATGAATCATAAATGTGGAACGACCAATAGGAAACAAGAACCTCAAAATATACACGAATTCGATGCCTAACCATAACAATAAAGGGAACAATAACACTGATAAGGGGAAAGGCACCTTCAAAAACATTAATCATGTGTATGAAACCGTCATCGCTTCCCTAGATGAACACTATTCAATAATCACTATCAAAGGTGCTCAGGCTAATTATGGAGTCACCACAAGAGGCCAAAAAGTTACTATCGCAAGATCATCTCAACCAAAAAAAATGTTCATGTCCAATTCAAGATCCACTCCCAATGGTTACAATGTTCTTGATCAGCTAAAAAGAACCCTGACACAAATCTCCATCATGGAGTTATTAAAAATCTCATCTTCCCACAAGAAAATCCTTGAGGAAGCATTGGCTTCATGCACCATCCCCGCAGATCTTGATGTGGAACAATTCCAAGCTATGGTTGGAAAAATCATTACCCCAAATCTCCTTACATTCTCTGACCAATATATTCCCACTCAACCATCTCATAACCATACACTCCATTTAGAGGTCCTAGTGCAAAAAAATAAAGTCAAGCGAGTCTTGGTGGATGGAGGTGTAGCTTGAATATTTGTTCCCTCAATCTCATTAAGAACCTAAAAATCTCAAAGGATTCCATCAAAAAATGCAAAGGTATTACAATCGAGTATGTGCAAGATCATGATGGGCCAAAAAGTGGCAATAGGTAATTGATATGATGGCCCATGTGGCTGATGACTTTTTTTACCCAAAATTGATGAAACGAAAAGGGTTTTTAGAGATCATATGGTGCTAGTGGTTTACAATTCTTTTAGCTAGCCTTAAAAGTTCCATTTTAAGGATTCCAATCACCTTAGATCATTGGATAGAACCTCGCTAGTAATACCTATAAATGAACACCTATCAAAATGCTGATAAAAATCACTTTTGATTTATATCAAATTTCATTTAAAATTCAAATGATTATGGTATTCTATTATCCAATGAGTTTTGGTTTTGTTATGTACATAAAGTCTTTGTTCTTCACATGTGGTAGAAGCTGATTGCATGCACTAAATATTGAAGTCCTTGATCCAACTTTCATATATGCGTTATATAGTCACTTTGAATTTTGTGGAAGCACTAGATATCCAAATCTAAATTTGAAAGAATTAGAATTTTATCCTTCATGCACGTCACAAAAATTATATGCTTTGAATTTTTTTTTAGAATCTATTTGATGAGACTCTATTTGCAGTTTAGATTAAAAAAATTTAGTTAAAAATAATACTTTTGTATATTATGGGATCAGCTTTTATAAATTATGCTTTACCAAGAGTTAAGGTGGTCAGAAAAATATCATAGCTTTCAAATGGTATCACAATTTTGAATTTTTATATGCTTTGCATACTATAGGATTAAAAAAAAAAAAAAAACTTTATGAAGTTTTGACCAAGTTAAGGTGGTCAGACATGTGAGTTTTTATATTTTTTAAACTCTGTAATAAAAAAATTATAATTAATTATTTACTTGGAAAAAAATTACAAAAAAAATTGTATCACATCGGGACATGAGTCCTCTACTTACATCTAAAATATTATTAAAAAAATTATAATTTTATTGTGGTTACAGTGGTCAGATAGATACCTACTTATTTTTTCCCTAAAATTTAAGTACTATTGCATTGAAATTTCAAATTTTCAGGTATGTGTAGGATCATGATGGAAAAAGTGGCGAGATGATGGGTATGTGCAAGGTATGTGACTAGTGACTTTTTTTTACCCAAAATTGATGAAATGAAAAGGGTTTTTAAAGGAGATTCTTAGCTTTCCATCACTATAAATTATTCTTTACTTTGAATTTAATAAATAATTATTATTAATTTTCTATTTGAATTACGACTAAAGTCTTGATTGATAGGCTGATTGAAAAACATCTATAGCTTTCAAACGGTATCAAATTTTTTGAATCTAAAACATACTTCACATTCTGTGCTTCACATACTCTAGGATTAAAAAAATAAAAATTGAATTTCATGAAGTTTTGACCAAGTTAAGGTGGTTAGACATATGCATTTTTATATTTTTTTAAAGTTGTAATAAAAAAATCATAATTAATTATTTACTTGGAAACAAATTACAAATAAATATGCATCACATTGTACATGAGTCCTCTACTTATATCTAAATATTATAAAAAAATCATCATTTTAATGTGGTTAGGGTGGTTAGACAAACACCTACTTTTTATTTTTTCTCCGAAATTTAAGTACTACTGCATTGACATTTCAAGTTTTCACCAAATATATTTTTATTTTTTAAAATAAACCTAGTAGTTTAGAAACTACATTCAATTTTATACATATTCTATTCTTACATATTTTTGAAATAATATAGATAACTTATTCAAATTTTTATGTCAAGTTTCTAACTCTATTTTTTCTGATTTTTTGCCATTTAAGGGCCTATTTTTTCCATGATGATCCTACATACCCTTTCACTAAATAGATTTTTTAAAATAAACCTAGTAGTTTAGAAACTAAATTAAATTTTCTATAGATTCTATTTTTACATATTTTTGAAATAATATAGATAGCTTATTCAAATTTTTATGTCAAGTTTCCTAACTTTGATTTTTCTAAAATTTTTGCCACTTAAGGGACTATTTTTTCCATGATGATCCTACACATACCCAATCAGAGAATATGATGATCAGGAAAGAGTGTCCCAAGGCACAATCATAATCCATATTCAAGTAGGGTGATCTATCATGGAAACCACCTGTCAGGTCCTAGACCTCAACTTGCCTTATAACATTCTCCTAGGACATCCATGGATTCATGCAATGCAAGCAGTAGCATCAACCCTCCATCAATGTGTCAAATTCACATATGAAGGACAAGAAGTCACCATCCATGGAGATCCTAAACCATTCTCCTTGTGCAAAAGCCTTGAGGAAAAATACTACAAAATACCTCAAGACCTAAAAATGACGAAGGCCCATCAACACCATACATTGATCCAGCCACTTTCACTTCCACTTTTGTGATAGAGACAACCACCACTCCCACCATTCCCACCATCTCTAATATCAAATTCATCACCCAGGATAATGGTTGCTTAAACTACATGATTCCAAAAAATTATTTTGTGGGAGGAGAGCTATCACAATCTCCTAGATCATGAGGACATCCACAATCAAAGGAAGCCTCCACATCTCAAACATCTCGTAAAGAGTATCCCAACTTTAGAAGTTGGGGAGATCTTGGCCGAGAAGTCATAGAGGAGGACCCATCTCATCTCCTATACCAAGATAATAGACCAACAACCAATCTATCAATGGATAACCAAGGCAAAGGTTTGCAAATGATGCTTGCAATGGGCTATAACAAAAACCAGAGACTTGGGAAAAATGACAATAGGCTTATAATACCTATCATTCCAGAGAAGTGAATGATAAACATTGGCCTTGGATGTACCCCTCAGCGTATAATCATAAGTGGCCAAATTCCTTCAGTTACAAAGGTTAATAATCCTCCTCTGCAATCCGTAGTCAAACTTTGCTTACCCATTTCTACAGGTTGATTCATAGAAAACTTCACATTTGACATAACTAACATCTGTAGTAGTAGTGATGACTAGGATCCCATTACCAACCTACCCATGATCTTTGAGGATATCACTCTTATCATGATTAGTACCTTATCCTTTGAGTCAGACCATCAAAATTATGAAATCTATCTAGTTTACCCCCAACTCATTTATTATGACCAACAAGGACCACCAATTCTTGACACATTAGAAAAAAATGAGGTGCTCTTAGAATTCATGGGACTATGGGATAATATTCCATGTGGGGATCACAAAGCAGGATTCATCATTGAGCTAGATACACATGCATACTATGGGGAAATGATTGAATCCCTCAGTTGCAAAAGTGATAAATTAAGAATAATATCTAAGTCCTTGAGTGAAAACCATATTGTGGCACTCTCAAACATGAAAAAATTAAAAAGAAAGGACACATCCAGTGGTGAAAACCTCTCTAAGGCACTTGAGGATGGGGGATTCAATCTTCCTTTCAGAGCTCCCCATCAAGAAAAATTAGTGGTCCTAGTAGAAAAGTGCAATCTAGTTAATCTAGGAAAAGAGGAGACCCCACACATCACATTCTATATGGAGTCATTACTGTCAGAAGAACAAGAACTCCTAGCAGCCTTCTTGAGAGAGAGATAGGTAAAATTTGCATGGAGCTATGTTGACATGCTAGGGCTCAATCCATAAATTATAGTTCATCACCTAGCTATATACTCTGAAGCATAGACAAAAGCTCTAGAAAATGCACCCTCAGATTGCCTTGCTAGTCAAAATTGAACTAAAGAAGCTATTGGACACAAGATTCATTCGACCAATTGACTATCCAAAATGGGTGTCAAACCTAGTTCCTGTCTCAAAACTCGATGGGGGCATCAAAATCTACATAGATTTTAGGGACTTAAGCAAATCATGTCCAAAAGATGATTTCTCATTGCCCAACATTGACATGATTGTAGACATGATGGTGGGACACAAAATGCTTTCCTTGATAGACAGTTTCTTAAGATACAACTAGATAATGATTGCTAAAGAAGACCAACACAAAACAGACTTCACTTGTCCATAGGGGACTTCCTACTAGAATATGATGCCATTCGGCTTGAAGAATGTAGGAGAAACATACCAAAGAGCCATGACATTAATCTTCCATGACATGATCCATAAAACTATCGAAGATTATGTGAATGACATACTAGCCAAATATAGAAAGAGGAAGTATCACATAGCAACTTTGATTACTATTTTTGACAAGCTAGAGGAATACAAGGTCTAATTAAATCCAAAGAAGTGTGTCTTCAACATACAATTAGGAAAGTTGCTAGGATACATAGTTTCAATGAGAGGTATTGAGGTAGACCCTACCAACGTAAAAGAAATCCTTGACATGGAGGCACCCAAAACATTGAAACAATTGAGAGGTCTCCAAGGTAGGCTTCAGTCCATCAAAAGGTTCATAGCATAGTTGGAAGATAAACAAAATCCATACTCTCACCTACTTCACAAGGGAGTAGCGTACAAGTGGGATAACAAGTGTGAAGAAGCCTTCAATAAGATCAAAGAATATCTACTTACACCACTAGTCCTCATGCCACCAATCCCAAGAAAGCCATTAATTCTCTATGTGTCAGCAACAACAACAGCCCTTGGAGCTCTTCTAGCTCAACACAACGAAAATGGAATAGAAAGGGCCATCTATTATATCAGCAGAACAATGGTTGGGAATGAGTTAAATTATTAATTCATTGAGAAAGCATGTCTAGCAGTAGTGTTTGATTCACAAAAATTTAGACATTACATGTTGGCACACAAAATAAAACTCATTGCCAAAATCAACCCTCTCAAGTAGTTACTATGAAAAGCAATAATCACTAGAAGAATGACCAAATGCATCGTGATAGCATTAGTGAATGACATTGAATATGTGGAGAGGAAAGTAATTAAAGGCCAAGTCATTGCAGATTAGCTTGCAGAAGCACTAATCTATGCAGAGAATCCTCTCATCTTAGAGCTTCCAGACAAATCCATCTTCAATCTCAACATAGCTGACCACTAGAAAATCTACTTTAATGGCTCATACACATAGCATGGATCAGGAGCCGGTGTCTTCTTTATCACCCCACAAGGGGATTGCATACCAAGGTCCTATAAATTGGTGTTCCCCTCCACTAATAACTTTGTAGAATATTAGGCTTTAACCATATGTCTTAGAATAGTAGTGTAGTGGTACATCATGGCCCTCAGAGTATACAGAGACTCTCAGCTAATAATAAACCAAGTGAGTAGTGAGTACTAGACTAAGGATGATAAGCTCACCCCATACACGAAATTGGTGGAGACTCTCAAGGAATCCTTTATCGAGATCACATTTGAGCATATTCCTAGAGCAAACAATAGAGTAGCAGAAACCATGGAAATGATTGGATCCCTACTAGAAATCCCTCACAATGTCCCAAAATATGGATTCTTGGTAGAGTAGCTTCTCATGCCCGCATTCAAGGTACCAGAATCAGAATTTGTGTGTGAAATCATTGGTCCCAATGATCCCTGATACAATGGAATTTATACCTACCTACAAATAGGTGTCCTACTCGCTAACTTACCCTCAACCTTAAAATGAACCTTTGTCAAAAAGCATCCCAATTTGTCATCCTAGGAGATACCTTGTATTGTAGGAGCATAAAAGCAACCTTATTACACTGTTTAAACACTAAGGAGGCATTGACCACTTTAACTGAGGTGCATAATGACATCTATGGTTCACACTCGAGTGGAATGACCCTAGCTAATAAATTGTTGAGGATGAGGTGTTATTGGCCTACAATGGAAAGGGAGGCACATTACTATGTTAAAAGGTGCCTACAATGTTAGCAATATCGAGACCTCATCCATGCTCCAGCTCAAGAACTTCATCCCATCATCACATCATGGCCCTTTTCACAATGGGGACTCGATCTCATTAGAAAAATCACTCCCACTCCATCTAATGGCCACAAGTTCATCATAATCGCCACTAAGTACTTTACCAAGTGGGTGGAAGCCCTACCCATGACATATATAACTAGGAAATAGATATCAAAGTTCATCTAGAACTATCTCATTTTTTGCTATAGTGTCCCACAAGTCATAATCTCAAATAATGGGACACCATTTAAGAATTAGGATTTCTATGACTTGTGTGAAAAATCCAAAATCCAACATTGCTTCTCCACCCAATACTATCCCCAAGGAAATGGCCAAGTAGAAGCCACAAATAAAACCATTTTAAAGATTCTCAAGAAAATAGTCAATGACACAAGTTGTGACTAGCATCTACAACTCAATCCCGCCCTCTGGGCCTACCAAACTAGCATCTGAACACCCACTGGTGCCAGTCCCTTCTCCCTAGTCTATAGATCATAAGCAGTACTCCCCATTGAGATCAATCTCCCGTGACTAAGAATATCATTGCAAAACCTCATCACAATGAAGAATACCGAGTATCAAGACTGAATGAGCTGGAGCTATTGGATGAGCAGCATATAGATGCTTTAAACCATTGGCAAGCCTATCAGAATAGACTCAAGAGGAGCTACAACAAGAAAATAAAAAGTAGGACTTTCCAAGTTGGAGAACTAGTACTAAAAGAGAATGAAAATAATGTACCAAATCCAAATAGCAAAGGAAAATTTGAACCCAATTGGTTGGGAACATTTGTTATCACAACAAGCTATAATTCAGGGGCATATCAATTATCAACACTTGAAGGGGAACCTCAGTAGGACCCCATGAACAACTCCCATCTCAAAAAGTTTAATGCCTAATCTTTCAAGGTATAGAACCCAAAAAATAAAATCAAAATAAAAAAATGTCCTAGGAAAATGGTTACCATGGAAAAAACCTAGAAAATAGGAGTCTTGGTGACAATAAAAAACAAAAAAAAAAAAAAAAAAAAAGGGATCAAAAACAAGTAAAGAGAAAAAATCATCCTTTGGTGAAAACCACTTCGGTGGCAGTTTGGATAAGTACCTTGGTGAAAACCTGGCAAATAGGAACCTTGTGTAAATAAGCACTTTCCATCCACCAGGATCTTCATGGCTTGTTTTTCATCATCCATCACCCATTCATTTGGTATCTACATCATAGCTTGGCCTGTGTTCATATCATGATCCTGCCTAGTACTACTCGGCCCATTCTCAAGGTCAGTTTGTCTTGCCTTTATCAGAGTAGTCTATTGCATCATGTTGGGCGTATGTTCTCATCATATCATATTCATGTATATTCTTAAGGTCATAAGATATCACAAAATTCAAAAACATCAAAAAATCCAAAAACATCATAAACATCAAAAAATTCAAAAACATTCATAAAACCAAAAAATCCAAAAACATTCAAAAGATATCAAAATCCCAAAACAAGTCAAAATTTCAGTAAAAAATTCAAAAAATAAAGTTGTCTTGTTGAACTACAGGCTTCTGAGCCTTGAACATAGGAAAGGTTGATCTTTGATCATCCCCAGAGACACTTAGGTTAGTTATTTAGAAGTCCATCATAATAAACTGACATTTCATCATGTATATCTTCATGTGTAAATTAGTCAAGTCATCAGTCGAACTACATGGTCTTTGTGTGTATAACGTAGGCAAGACTAATTTGTTGATCATCCCCCGAGGCCCCTTGGATAGGTCTTTAGGTTAGTTTCTTGGTCAAAATCTCATAAGACCCCAAAACATTTGAAAATAAAAAATAAAACATTTATAAAATCTCAAAAAATACCAAACACAACCTCAAAAAATTTCAAAAATCCAAAAACATCCAAATATTTGAAAAAAATCCATTCATCTCATCTTGCTTTTACCCACAATAAACATCACTCATAATAAATGATCATCATCCTCAACCTTTGGTGAAACAATCAGAAACAAGTCTAGCAAGTGAAAAGTGAAAACTCAAAATGCCAAGTCTCAAGTTTAGGTCAGTACGTAAACAAGTTAGTCAACTCTTTATGTCAATAGCCCATCATCAAATCAGACCCATATCAATCATTTGATAACATCATGTCCTAGGATGTATCCTTCCTATAATGGGCATTATTTATCAGAAGGAACACTCTGGATAAATGAAATGGCGTGCTGACATCCACTAACATGTCCTAGGATGTATCCTTCCTATAATGGGCATTATCTTTTGGCTATAGTTTCAGTTCTTATCCTTAAAAGCACATTCCCTTTTGGTTAACAGTATTGAAGAACATCAACTTGTTTTTTTACTTTATCTTTGTCTTTTGACTTATCTCTTTGTACTCATTCCAATAACCTCTCGATGATGTCCAAATAAATGGATTTAGAGAGATAGGAATGAGGCAATGATCATTATCTTTTTTCTATTGTACTTGTTGGACGTTCTTGTAATATAACTTGGTGAATACTTGCTTTGTTAGATATGTATGAAGGGTGTTTTGGGCAGCTTGTTGACTATTGCATTGCTAGGTTATACCTTTCTATGTTTTGGTCCAAGATGTTTGAAACTTCTAAAGTGCATCCTAGCAAGGTTTTTGTATGTCAAGTGTGAACAAGAATACTCCTATCTATTGGTTGAGTCAAGGTCCATCACACTATGTACAATGCCATCCTGGTTCTTTATACCTTGATGCATCATACCTACATGTGTTATCCAACACAAGGTAAGTGGCCCTTTTAAAATCCCAATTGATAAGAAAATCATCCATTTCTCATCATCATCTCTCATAAAGTTGTCTTGTTGGATCCTCTTGTCATCATTTTATTTCTTCTTTTATGTGCTAACATCATACCAGGATAGTTAATCATCACCACCAATGCATCCTCAAACCATCAACATTTTTCACATCATCTCACATGCATGTTCATCATCATAATATATATATGTTAGTCTAAGCATCTCATAAATCATACATTTTCATAAAACATTCATTGCATAATCATATAGGGATCATCACGTCATATCATCATTTAAGTTGTTTAGCATAATATAGATTGCTTATTCTACGCATCTTAAAACCATCTCATTTGCATCATCATCATAGCCATCAATATGTCCATTTTGAACCTCTTTATTGTGAGATCGACCCTCAAATCAAATCTTTTCACTCAATCTCTTGAGGGGGCAATGTACTAGTGTACTTTTTCCACTAGGGAATCCAGAAAATTCTGAATTTTTTTGAATTTCGATCATGGTAAGTTTATTCTTCGAACCAACAGAAAAAGTACATTGCTTCAAAGAGGGGAAAAATGTAGACTCATAAAATTATCATATTGCATTTAATCAAGTCCATTCATTAAATAAATCAAGTCTATTTGATTTATCTCGAAGGTCCTCCATTTAAATTAAATAAACATTATCAGTATTCCCCTTAGCTAAATAAATCAAAATATTTATTTAACTAAATATTTATCATCCTTCATCTCCTTTTTGATTTAGTTTAATCCTCAAGTCTAAATCAAATGGGTCAAATCATCTAATCCTCTTTTAAATTAAATAAATCATGATTAAATCTAATCTAATGCATGTCACA
This sequence comes from Sequoia sempervirens, assembly GCA_007258455.2. Classification (NCBI taxonomy): domain Eukaryota; kingdom Viridiplantae; phylum Streptophyta; class Pinopsida; order Cupressales; family Cupressaceae; genus Sequoia; species Sequoia sempervirens. Next base: position 489,416,685 of record VDFB02000003.1, read on the forward strand.
TTCTTTAGATTTTCCCACTTGCACAAATAAAGGATTTTAATTAATTTATTAAATCCTCATTTTCCCTCAACAAGGAATCTTTGGAGAATATTCCCTCAAGTTTGAATTCAAATCAAGTTGATTTTCCCCTTACAACATGGCATTAACTCCCCTCTTACATGTCCCCCACTTGGCATTTAAGTCCGTTTTTTCTCCCTCCAACAAGCCAAGTTTGAAATTTGAAAAGGCCAACTAATGTCATTTATTGGCACATTGACCAAAAATTTTACATACTCCATCCACTCACATGGTGACAAGTGGCTCCTTTCTATTGGTTGAATCTTTGTCCCACATTTCTCTCTTTTCGGCATTCTTCCAACTTGATATTCTATAAATTGGAGGTCTCATTCCTCATTTTAGCATCGACAATCTCATGCAAAGTTACTCTCTTCACATTGAGAGCTAATTTTTCCCATTATCATTTGCATCATTGATTTGTCAAGCGTTGGGAAAGGGTCACTTTTCACAACAAAGTGACACCAATCCACTATGGAATAGGTATATTTCATGTTTGTATATATGTTTTGATCATCCTTGTCTTTTTTCACATTTTGAAGCATGATATGTTATTTCATAGGAACATTTGTGGATTTGCATAGTTAGAAACTAACCCATTGCTAATGAGTATTGAGGAATACGCTGTGTGCAGATTTAAGATGTTCACACATGTGTACATATATATAGGTTTGTAACACATATTAAAGAGAAGTACCATTTGCACAAACATAGAGGTGAAGGGAAACTTTATTACTTTCCACATTATACATATGAAGGGAAGGGAAATACACATTACTTATTTTGATGATATTGATGAATTGCATTCCAATAAAATTGAGGAGGGGACAACTTATTTAATATCAGGGAGATCGGTGAAGGAAGCAAACAAAAGATTCAATTAATTAAATAGCGATCTCAAATTTTTTTGTGGATGAGAAATGAACAATAAAATGGTGCAAAGATAAGATTTATGTGCCAAAAAAGCCTCTAGTTTTGTGCCAGTTAGTAAGATGAGTAATTATAGTGATAATAGCTTGATTGATATTATTGGCACTATACTCCAGGTTGGGTACATTTCAACTATTCACATGGAAAGTTGGACTAAAACAATCTAGCGAGCTATTAAACTCTATGATATTTGTCCTTTCATTGACGTTAATTTGTGGGGCCCAAGCAAGCAATAAAAATAAGATATCTTGGAGCGGATGTATCTTTCTAGTGATATAGTCATAGTTGTTGTGTGGGCTGGCCATGCAGGGTAGTTTAATATATATGCATTCCAAGTTTTTCTTTGCGCTGATGTGGGGCTTGCTAATTACATTGGTTGGTGGAAGTGGAGTTGGTGTCCTTGACACAAGGAACTTGAATGGTAAGTGTTTGCTCATGTGGGGGGTAAATCCCTTTTGTTGTTGTTCCACAATGCGGCTGAACAAAGTAAATGTGGGCCTCCCCTTGTTTATTGTTTTGGGAAGATAGTTGTTATTTTCTTTGTCCTCAAAAAGGAATTATTAAAATAATAGGGTGTATACTAAGCATAATAACTAACATTTATTTCCACATACAATGTATTGAAAATATTTTTGAAGTTATTTAAGGAAGAAGTTCTACAAAGTATAGTGGCCAATTTTGAATTAACCCTTTTGCATATATTCCATATCTTTGATCTGCTACTTCTAGTTTAATGACCTTCATGAAGAATGTGTAGAAATGCATTGTCTAAAATAATTTTTCTTTAGAGTAGCCGATCAAAAATATGGAATTCATGAAAAAGACTTGACTGACGATCGTACATTATACTCTAAGGAACTCTTTTGCACAATAACCTTAAAGAGTTCTTCAAGGAATTCTACCTGCTAGGTCCTAATTTTTTCAATTGCTCCCTACATTGAAAATCAAACCTTTGGAAAAAAAATTCAAAATAGTAAAGAGAGTGGTGAAGTAGGAAGGCTGACAAAAATTCCAGCCAAAGTACACATAATAAGGGAAAACCACAAAACAGGACGCTGCATAATTTTTTCATCTGATTATATATATATATATATATATATATATATATATATATATATATATATATATATATATATATATATATATATATATATATATATATATATGATACTTATTTAGGCTATGGAAACAATTATATGATGAAGCAATCTCTATAAAATGTGTTTGGCGGCTTTTAAGTGTTATTGTAATAGTTCTTTTATTTGTTCAACTTTATATCTCTAGCTGATATGCTATTTGTTTGAAATTTCTATTTGTTAAGAACAAAGCATTTAATCGTGTAGTATGCATAAGATATTCATAATGCCAAAATGGCTATTTTGACATCAATATATTTTGTTGCATATTTTGGAGCTCATATTCATAATGCTAGAATAGCTATTATGATAATGCATCTGAATCAAAATAATTTCTTGCATATTTTGGAGTACAGATTCCCACTACATGTATAAATACATATACATATATATATATATATTTATATTTATATATATATATATATTTATATTTAGATATATATATTTATATATATATATATATATATATTTATATTTATATATATAGATATGTATACAAAATTCCATAGACTCAATAAAAAAAATAAAGCTACATTCCTTGGCACTAAATATTATACACAAATAGAGAAATTGTAATAGAGCTATTACAAGGCAAGCCCTATTTTGGATTTTCTGACAATGGGGATGTAGCCAATCAGTGGGGGGTTCACTGGGTTTTATTGTGATGATGTGAAATATGGAAAATACTTGGTTTGGAATTGGTGGAGGGATTCTTTAATAATTTTCCTATTTCTCTATAATATTTAGTGGCAAATAATGGAGCTTGAATTTAGAATATATGTATGTATATATGCAACCATTTAGCCAACCTATGGTGTATTGCTTTTGATGAAGCTACAACTAGTTTCTTGCAAATTCTAGCAAAAGACCTCTACATGTTGCAGGATAGCTCTGAGTCTACAACAGATCATGTTGTTGTTATTAAAGGCCTTATTTGTAAACCATACATCTTTATTGAATGTGTTATATCAATATGTTTCATTATATTCTTTCTTCCTGATCTCTTTCAATTTGACCATCATACATTTGATGGTACAAATACACAACATATTATATTCTGCCAACTACATTTCTCCATGCTCATACAACTATATATTTTCAGCTTGCTAAATCAACTATATAAAGTTGGTTCTTCATGATAACACCTACTTTCTTTTGGTTAAGATAATAAGTATATGATGTGATCCTAAATCTTTTTATGTAAAAAATACCTTGTGCATTTTATGCATATACGTGTATATATATGTGTATATATATATATGGACACATGTATATACATATACATATATGTATATACATGTGTATATGTAGAAATACATGTATGCATGTTTTACTAACAGTTATATTAAAATTTCCCTATTTCTCTATAATACTCAATGCTAAAAAATGCAACTCCTCTTATACAATTAATCTATTTGTTAGTAGACTAAAAAGTACATGGGCACCATATTAAAATAAAAAGCATATGAGCTCAATAAATGTGGAAACATAGGAATATATTACATTCGTATTTGCAAAATACGAGTCTTAGATAAGATGTAGGTCTACCTTGCGGGTGCAACTGGGTGCAGTATGAACAGAAGAAAAGAAGGCCTCCTCTCCACCCTATGATATTGGGCCATGAAGCCTTATCACCTATCACAAAATCCCTGGGCTACAACATATATTGTCGACCACAAATATTAAGCATTATGAATTCTAGAAATCTCATAACATTAGCCTGAGAATTTTCTTTAGTTGAAATCACTGTTATACATTTTTTTTAAAATATATATAGTTGTATGATTTATGATAAATGGTTTGACACATAATCATAAAATAAGAGATGGCACCATATTAAAATCATAAACATAGAAGCTGAGTGAATGTGCGGATATATATATGTAAACATAGGAATAAATTATGTTGATATTTACAAAGCATAAGTCTTAGATAAGATGTATGCATACCTTCTAGGTGCAATTGGATGTACTCTAAACAAAAAGAAACAAGGCCTACTCTCCACCCTGCCACATTGGGTCATGTAGCCCTATAGGCTATCACCAAACCTCTAAGAAAGATCATACATTTCCCACCACTATGCTCAATGGTGAAGCACATGCATATATACATATACATATATTATGATGAAGACTAAAATATGTTAACACAAAAGACTGTAAAATCCTTATGTATATAATTTAATATATTCTCATGTTTAAACTATGCTATTCCTTTTTTGACCATTCATAGATAGGGATACTACAAAAAGAATGATTAGGGAGATAGTTGAGAACCATAGGAAAATGTTAGATGTTCAAAAACTGACATTAAATGGAAGATCATAGAATGCCACTCATTGTTTTAGTTATCTTTTTACATCTTTGTCATTACACCCATTAACATAGGAGCAATTATAGATTAACATAGGAGTGATTGCATATATATATGCAGAGGCTTAGTGCGAAAGGATTTAAACATATTGGAGATAAAATTAGTTTGGTGGTTGTTAAGTGTTATTCTTTGTAATATGTCTTTTATATGTTCAATTTATTTGTTTAAAGTTTTTGGCATTTTTTTTTTCAACCCAGCCATGAATAGGATTTGTCATGTAATATCTTTTTTACAATTTCGCTATTTGTCTATTGTTGTTACATTCTGAAATGAGCCACAGGGTCTTTGTTAAATGAACAACCCAATCCTAGCAAATAAATTGTTGTTATACCTTGTTTAGATACTGATATGTGAAGAAGTGATTTAGTGGGCCCGAGCCTCTTCTATTAGGCCCATGCGCCCTACTCTGTAATGGGTTGTTTCACCATTATCGGAGTTGGCTTTCTATCGGACTAAGAGAGCTGGTGACTTAGTATTTCTGTTTCACATGGCTCTAACCTGGGTGTGCACCTCCTCTGCAAAACCTAGCTCTGCATGTCAGTCTTTCATTGGGAAAACTGAAACCGATACCTCTATCATGCTTCAGAGATGCTTCAATAGGACTTTTTAGTTTTGGAGGACATTCGAGACATGCATGAAATTCTATTAGTATGTCAACAAGATTAATAAAAACAATTTTCTTCATGCCTTGAGAAGTCAAAGGGGTCAAAGCATCTAATCATCACCTAAGCTAATCTAATCTTGATTAACCTAATCTAACTACCCATCACATCCTCTAGCTTTTCCCACTTGCACCAATAAATTATCAATTTATTGATTTATTAAAACCAGCATTTTCCATCAACATGACATCTTTGAGGAATATTCCCTCAAGTTTGAATTAAAAAAAAAGTGGACATGTACACCCGACAAAGAATTTATGAGCTCTTACATGGCTCTTACATGTCCTCTTGCACAAGTCAAACTCAAAATTTACTCTCAAATTCAAATTTGAATCTCCCCCTCTTTGGCACATTGGCCAAAATGTGCTCATCCTCCAACCTATCAAAAGTTTACAAGTGGCCTCATCTCATTGGCTAAATATTTGTCCCACATTCATACATTTGGCTATTTATCATCAAAATAATTTATAAATGAAAGCTTCATTCATCAACAAATCCTCCACAGTTTGATCCACAAATCCTATGCAAAGTCACTCTCTTCATTTGAGAACTGATTTTTCCCATTCATCATCTTGATCATCAACATATCATTTTTATATCATGGAGCTTAAGCAAGGGTTGGGAAAGGGATATTTTCCACAATAGCACCAATCCAATATGAGATATTATTTACTTCATGTTTTATTGTATGCTTTCAACTAGTTTATCTAATCTTTTGTTGTTTTGATTGCATCATGAAGCATTGTGCATTTCATTGTGTTTGTACGATTAAACATATTTTCATATCATTATGGCGATTGATTATATCTACATGTAGGCACTCTCATTGATCCTCATATGCTAATGCATTTCAATGCAATGAATATGCAAATTATCTTCTAAATTTTGGTAATGTGTGAAGCCAGTTTCAAAGTCCACGGTCTTTAATTCTAACCACTGCTCGTTCAGAGGGAGTAATTGTAGAATTTTTATGCTGGAGAAAGAGGGCGCTTCAATAGATTTCTTCTTTTATGCTTGAGACAAAAGGAACTTCAATAGATTTCTAAATAGCACTAAGACCCTTGGTTAAGTTTTCTAACTTTATTCAGAACTCTCAACAGCTCATTGATCACATATATTTTATGAAATAGCTTCATATCACTTCACTAATAGTTCATGAGAAAGAGGGTTGGATTTAAGCTAGTACCATGTAATATGGACTGAAACTAGCTAGCACATTAATTTTGATCCACCCAAGGGAGCTGCTATTAAATGTTTTATTAAACGTGGTGATCTTGTTCGATGTCACTGTCTTTCATGTCTTGATCACCTCGAAATGATGAATGTGTGTCACCTTCAAGTTTAAAGTTTAATCGGGATAAGTATGAATTGATCTAAATCTATGATAAATTCATTTGATTAAGCTTCTTAGAGTCACTAAATTATCTATTTTACATCGATGATCAAGGTAAAATTTCTTTCTAACAAGGGCGGTGGTACATATCAAGCAGTTCGTGTTAGCTTTTATTTTGATTTCTATCTTCAATATCTAGATCTTGATGTATTTTTTTCTACTCACTAACATATTCTAATCTCTAAAAAAAATTTGTGACATCTGGTATCTAGCATCTAAAACAGAATTGAACACTTATAAGTGCTATTGTTTGAACTTCGCTGGCAGACACCATGAATTTCGCACGTAACAGCTTGGAGAAAGATCTTTTTGTATCTTCTGACATCCTACCTTGGTTGATTACTTAATGCTATTAATAAAGACACTTGACCTAAATGTAAAAGTAGGTAAATAAGGGAAAATAAATATTTTTTAAAAGGAGATAGATGTATTTGTTTCATGGAAAATAAATTTGGTTTAGCAAGAATTTAAGAGGAAAATTCTCTCTATCATGGCTATTTCTGTTGTTTCTACATTGATCCTTCTTTCCATGCTTATTGTCTATTTGGCTTCCAATTTTTTTAAAAATGTGACTTTTGGTTCTTGATTTTTATTAATGTGTATTGGTTTGATCTCTATTATTCAATAGAAAATTTTGGAAACCATCTTGTATGTTTAACTTTAATTTCATCATATCTTTTCATTGAATCATACATTTGGATCAAAATGAAAATCTTTCAATATTGGCCATCAATTATGTCAGGGATATGAAAGCAACTGCAAATTGAAGAAGTATTCACACTAATTTTGAGTTATTTATATGCTTTTTTAATTTTATGCTATTTTGTGTCTTCAAAATATTTCCTCCAATTGTTGACATATCTTGTGTATATTTTTATCATTTTGCAATACATGCCTAACTCTTATTCATGATGTATGTAGAAAAAGCAAGCAGGGAATTTGTTCACACAAGGGATTTGCAACATTGAACAATAAGAGGTGATCTTAAACGAATCTTGGAGGCAAAGAGGATTGAAGCCTTAAAACTTGAAATCAAAAGTGTTTTTGAATGCTTTAAAGGGCTTCCATTTCATGCTTTAATTTTATGTTTTAAGCCAACTAGATCATTGTTTGTTTTAAAAGTTGGATTAAAATTGAAACTTACAAACTAACTAGATTTTGTTTAAGGATAAAAAAATTGAACAAGAAAACTTCACATTTCATTTTTGGTGCTTAAAATGAAATCATCATTGCTTTGTGGATTTAAAACGAACATGTGTTTTTTATGCTTTGTAATCTTTTATGCTAAATAATCTCATCTAAAAAGGTGTATGCACTTCTCTCGTGCTTCACGGTGACCTTGAGAATCAAAAGTCTTTTTGGTGACATTAAGTTGCTTAAAATATTGCCTCCACACTTCATTTTGGGAACTAAAATTGGAAAAAATCTTGTGCGAGTGTGAGTGAGCTTATTGCATGTGTTCTCCTTTTGTTTCTAAATAAGGGTCGATCGACCTATGAATAAGCTTGCTCACTTTTGTCTATCTTAGAGGGCCTGCATTGGGGAAAAAGTCCTTACCCGAGGGAATGACTCAACTGATAACACTCTAAAACCAAGAGTATTTCCAACTGATATATAAATGTGGGTATTTGAGTAAATGCCAATATCACGTGGTTGATTCTAACGAGATGCATCCAAAAGGGGATTCTCGCCGTATGGGTCAATCTCCATGAACAAATTTTTTGAAATAGAATCCTTGTTTTGTAGTGACCAATTGATCCATTGAGAGATTTTATCAAAGTGGTGCATTGGAACTTAGATTCTAAGAAGTTACTTGCCATGTCCGATCTTGGTTAAAGTATAGAGGTTAAGACTTCATTCTTAACATACCTTTATACTCTCTCCTTGGTTGCATGTAAAATCATCTCTTCTTCTACGAAGGGCATGAGGCAAGCCCACCAAGAAAAATGTACCAATTGAGCTAGGATGTTATATTGCTTGTGAGTCAATTTGAAAACACAGTGCTTTAATCGAAAACATTGGAAAACCAACATTCAACATGAGCATCAAATCTCAAACCCTTTAGGAGAAGCAAATATCCTTGAACAAATTCACATGTTATTGCTTGCCCTTGGGATTCGTATCCTTAGAGGCTTCTAAGCATTTGAATTTCATCCCAATTTTCTCCTACTAAGGTCAACAATAGGTAACTCTTGCCTCAAATTTCCTTGGTTTCTACATTATACACTTTGCAGGATAAGGGGAAAGTTGAAACATTAGACATCTAGATTCAAAAATCTAATCAAGAGTGTGTTTATGGTAAAAATAATCCATTAAGCGAAGATTGAATCAATTGGACCCCACACATGTGCTTGGCATCTTTTGGTCATATGGTTTTCATGCAAACATTAGTCTTTTGATTTTGAATTACTTTTAGAGAAAGGAATGTTCTTCACTCTCTTGGTCTCATAAACAAGTCCTTCCTAGGTTCATTTAGGATCAAATCAAACATTTCACCCATCCCAAACACTTATCAAAATCCCTACCACCAAACAACTTTAGGTCTTTGGAAACATCATTCTAAGATTTGTGTAGATCATCAAAATCAAAATCACCTTGTTTAGTTAGGTGTATGGGAATGCATCATTTCTCATATGTTTGATTGAATTAGAAATCCTTTGAAAAATTTCATCCTAAGATCACATCCAACATCTTAGGGTTTACAAGTTCATTATCCAAATCAAAAACAATCAAAATCAAATCCTAAGTCTAGCATTGATCCAAAGTTCCTAAACATTCAACCCTCATATCATTTACACCTTTCATCCTTCATCTTGTCATTAGTCCTAAGAGCCTTAGAGGTCACAAGGTCAAAACACAAGGAGAACATGGAATACAAACTTGATCCATACATCATGAGTAATCCAAATCAATTGAAATTTCAAAGCCTTACAATGCTGATTGATTATCAAAACTCACACTTATACAATCCATAAAGGGATCATTACCTTCTACAAATGTCAATGGTACAACAAGTGTAAGTATGCCCAAATCAAAGATTCGAACACATTTCCCGATGGTAGATCTAAGTCCAAACCTACAAATCCACCAACCGAACAATCAATGCATAAGCCTTCAAACAAACAATGTCATCCCACCAAATCCATACATGCCAAATGAGAATGTACCAAGTACAAGTTTTCCAAACATGAATCTAGCAAACTTTGGGGTAGATACATTTGTAAATCATATGAATATTCCAAACATCAACAATGGTCAATTTCAACCTATCATGCCAAATCTGAACATCATCCCAAATCAGAACAATGTCCAAAATCAATTTGTCAATGATCCCATTCAAAAACCACAAGTACGCATCCCAAATCTGCTTGAACAAAAACCAAATCAACTATATAGAGGGAATGCAAATCGAAATCAAGATCAAATTTTGCGAGATCAAATTGCTATACTTACCAAAATAGTTGAGTCATTGTGCCAAGAGACATCTCCACCACCATTACCCATATCAACATCATTCCTAGGTTTAGGGCTTCCCCCTTTACCTAGCACCAATCATTCCATCCAAATCAATCCACCTAACACCAATCAATCCATCACATCAAATCTTTTTGATATACCATCGACATCGTACCAATAGAGGGTATCTAATTAAATGACAACATCAATCCCGAGAATTCTAAATATGGTCTCCCAAGGACCTATCACCTTGGTCATTCTGACCATTCCTATCACCTCGATCATTCCAACCACCCCTATCACACCCATCACATCTCAAACCCATGAGATCACTCCAAATGTATCTCAATGACTTATCACTACATCCAACACGATTTTGAATCTGCCACCACTACCACCAAAACCAAACATAGTAAGATAATATAACATTGTGCTAAAAGCTCACCAGGCCTACCAAAAGGCCATCCAATAATATCTAGCCACACAACAAGCAAGACAAGCCTCTCAAGCTGCCCAAGCCTCTCACGCTACCCAACAAGCACAAGCATAAACACAAAAAATGATAACTATTAGGGATAACGATGAACATTCAGCCATTGGTGATAGCATTGACAATCTCTTTACCACAATTGCAGAAAGAAATGATCAAGATCTATACATCAAAGAGCACATTGAAGATGTTTCTATCTCATCCGAAGGTCAAATCAACATAGGTCAAGAGTCACTTTTCAATCATGATCAAAATCCACCAACAATACTCGACAATGATCCAATTCAAGAAATGTCAGCATCATTTGACCCTATGGTTGAGGACATAATAAATCCCTCCACCAAAATTGTTGAAAACAATCATCAAGATCTCTCCATCGATGAGCACCTTGGAGATGTTTCCACCCCATCTGATGATCAACTCGCCATACATCAAGAGACACTTTTTAGTGATCTATTTCAAGGAGTGTTAGGATTATTTGATCCTATTGACATAATGCACGATTTGTTGACCTATGATCATATTGAAAATGTCTCTACATCGGCTTATGAGTTAGAGGACATATCTCAAGAATTCATCCCAAAGCATGATCAACATCTTTCACCAAGGTCTAGCAATGGTCCTTTCAAAGACATGTTGACCCCCTTTGACCTCATTGTTACAGATACTGAAGAAATCCTCAACTCAACACTTGATCCAAATTCACTAAAAAATTGAGAGGATATTGAGCCATTCCCCATACCTAGTGATGACATCAAAGAACCCTTTGTAATCAATCCATCCTTTGAAACTGACCCATGTCAAGAACTTGATCCAAAGCATGTCAAAAGTAAGTCCAAAATTAACCAAGATCAGGAATTTTTATCTTCAAGATACTACAATAATCTAATGGAAATTCTCCTATCTATGCAAGATGATCATATCCATGTAGCACATAATCCTCCATCTACCCATGAGATGTTTTCTTTGGATGGACACACAGATTATCTTCATCTTAAACAGGATTTTGTTACACAAAAAAAGCAAATTACCAATTCCTACAATCAAGTTAAGCTATTAACATCAGGATCAGATATATCCCAAATTCATACTGAAGACATCATGCATGAAGATATCCAACATTATCCACTCAAGGAAACAAGTCAGATAGAATAGGATATTCCATAGTTAGCAGGGCAGCAAATGGAAATAATGTCATCTACAGTGATCATTGATCAGAGAATGCATTCTAAACAAAAGCTCTTAGAACAAGCAGAATTAAAGAAAAAAGGTACTACTTCCATAATGTTGGGGGAAACTATGTCTCAAGAAAATGTCAACATAGGGAGCATGAAGAATCCTTATGATGAAGCTAATGCCAATACTACAACTAGCCACACCATGAATCTTCATCCACCCATCACTCCATCCATGAATTGGGACAAACGTCAAAAGAAAGAATTGAATCAAAGTACGAAGAACATTATCAAAGAAAAAGAAGCTAAGAAGCATAATGGATAAATCAAATACATATGGATACCAAAAAATACAAAGAAATATTATCCCTATCAAACTCCATCAGTCAAAGAAACTATGGGGCAAGACAAAAAAGGGAAAATTATCCATCAAGGATGTCTGCAAAAGAAAAAGCAGGCTTTTCAAGCGACATACAAAGTATATCAAGCAGTTGGTCCTAATTCCATGCACACTTCCGTATCCACCCATCATTGTTCATCTTCCTAAGTTTGGAGAGTCAAAGGTTCCAAACTATCAACCAATCCATCTCTTATCCCTAAACACACTCCATCCATGCCTCCACATGTGATATCCGATTCTCACATTAACCATGTATTGGAAAAAACCCTTCATCATAAGGATTTTGAAGGCACTCTATCACGATGTGCACATAGAGACAAAGTTATCTCCGGTATCGACAAAGCAAATTAGGAATCCCAAAAGTTGCACTCAAGTGCGCATATCTTGGCAAGGCAGCTTCTTCAAGAAGGATATCGATGGCACATTATGACATGGGCATCTACATCAACAACACCTTGTGATTTAGCATGAGCTTAAAATCTTTGAGAAAAACCAAAAAAATAAAAAATATGAAAATCCAAAAAAAAAATAGAAAAAGGATTGAAAACATTAAAAAAAAAAATTCTCCTCTAGTGAAAACTGCATGTGCAGCGCTTTGGGTAGGTACCATGATGAAAACCTAGAAAATAGGAATCATGTGTGTGTTGGGTGACAATTATGTAATCAAATTTTTGATAGATTACACAACTAGGACTTCAGCCACAGCTATGTGAGATGTGAATATCTCCTCTCAGAAAGGGGAGGCACCATTCTTACTGCTAACAAAAGTGATAGTAAAATAAAAAATTAATTACAAAATGTACACAATACTTACGAAGTGGGGGGGTGTGTTACATTCATCCTTCTCTCTTTTTTCAGAGAGGATGTTTACAATGCTTCACTATTGGAAGTTCTTAATTCACAATAACTCTAAACTAACAATGAGCAGTAATTCCAATACCTCTATCTTGTCAAAGCAAAGCGTAGAGGTACCAGAAGTGATTAACAATAAACTAGTAAAATAAAAGGGAAAGCTCATGAAGGCACAAAGTCGTTCCGTAGCTTTTTCAATGGTGGATCTATGAAAAGTGTGTCATTTGTCGCATTAGAAGCAAAAAGTCTTCTTAGATGCAAAAATTCCTCAAACAACATGAACAATTACAAGTGCAAAGTCTTGTAGATCATTCAGCCAAAGCATCTAAAGAGCATGAAAAATTACAAGCACAAATTCTTGTAGATCATTCAACCAAAGATAAACAAAACACAAATGAAAATCTAAATAAAGGATGTAACACAAAGTGTACATGAATTACTTAGAGTCCTTCAGATTCCCTAAGCTAATCACCACCAAATGAGATCAAGTCATAAGATTATCGAATCCAACACAAAGTCTGGTTAGCAATCTTCTTCTTTATTGATCAGATTTCATTCACAAAGTATGAACACAAAGTTTCACAATTCTACTTCAAAAAAGGTCAGCACTTCGTTGCAAAATACTAAAGGATAAACTTTACAATAGAATTCCCTCATATTTATAAAAGAGAGGGAAGAGTAAATCTTGGAAAGTTAGGTGAGTTAATTTGGAAAAATGTCACCTAATTTTGACTAAAGTCAAAATGTAATTTGTTTTCATGAAACTACATCTCAGATATTAGTGTAATTACATTTCAAAAAATGACATTTAAGATATCCAAAACTATTTAAAAGATGCATAGAGGAAAGCATCAAAATGTTCAACATCGTAGATCAAGAATCTTCATGGTTCGTTGCTTTGGGTGCAAAGTCTTTATACTTCTTCTTGGTCTCCTGTATGAATGCATCATCTGGGCCGACTGTGTAATCTACAAGGGTGTGAGCTCCTGTGATCAACCTTCTGGAAAATGAATGGATTTTCTTGCACCCCTGAAGATCCATCTTGAGATTAGCAAGTGTCAGCTATATATCACAAATGATATGTATTGAGGCTTTGGGAAAAATTGTCACCCTCAACTTGTTCCATAACGGCTTCTTTGTAGATCTGAGATAGTTCACTGGATTAGAAGATGTCACCTGTAGGATCACTTGATGAAATCTAGAGAGAAACTACAAGGATGGTGAATCAATAGATGTTAGCAAAAAAAGTAGCATTGGGAAGCATGAAGCAAGAAACGATGTTGAGAAAGTGTGAAACGAGCAACTAGGAATGGAAAAAATGCAGGAGCGAAGAAATGGGGTCAGGAATGGAAACAAAGTGAGTTTGAAGAGACTAAGATAAAAACTGCCAAAAGTGTCAAGGTGCTAAAATTTAGCACCATTGAACAAAAAATGACTAAGTCTAGAAAAAGTGCAAAAGTGCTAAAAATAATGCCATAGTAAAAAATTGGCTAAGTCCGGAAGAAAAGTGCAAAGGTGCTAAAATTCAGCAACATTGCACAAAAAATGACTAAGTCTAGAAAAAGTGCAAAGGTGCTAAAATTCAATACCATTGCACAAAAAATGACTAATTCTGGAAAAAGTGCAAAGGTGCTAAAAATAATGCCATAGTCATAAATTGGCTAAGTCTAGCAACAATGTGTAAGAGCGCACTTTTTTAGCGCTTCTACATATTTTTGGAAAATCACTTTTTATGCAGGGTCGCTGATTTTTTAGCGCCCCTGCAATTTCAACACTTAGCCAAAAATTTGGATGAGTTAGAGCGCACTTTTTTGCCACAACTGCATCTTTCACGATTTAACTAAGTATGATCAATGAGACTTCGTGAAAGAGCTCATTTCAAAGGTCTTCGTGAGGCGAACATAGGGGGATACTCAAACTGACTGTTTGAGGCTTTGGAATACATTTTTAGGTGGCTTGAAAATCACCTCATTTTCCTTGTTTGAACTTCACGAACCTATGAAACAGACAAGTTTCGTTGGGGGGTTATTCGTGAATCAAGCGCTGCTAGATTCCATGATAACAGTGTGAAATCGGGCATCTATGTGCCCCATTTCAGGAGGAAGCATCTAATCCCATCTGTAATAAATCCAATATTTGATCCATCTTATCCATAATAAATCAATGCATCCATGAACCATTTATCCAATCCATTTTCATCCATCTTAATCCATAGTCCAAGTTATCTTGATCTTGATGAAAGTTTGGGGCACACTTTACTCTTGCTTATGGTAAACATCTTGACATGGGTCATTTTCATTGATCCTATGCTACCTAGCACTATTTGAGCCATGAAGCATTATGGAGTGAGCAATCTTTATCTGAATGCCTTATCTTATCGCAAGATAATCCTTGGAATCCTTTGTGTGCTTACCATATCCATCCATCCATACACCTATCCAAGAATCCACCCATCAAATTCCATACAATGCTAGACACTAGGGGCAGATATTTACATCTTGGTTTGGGAATAAATCTTGATCTATATCCTCCAACTTATGTGGTGATCCAAACATTGGAAAACGTAAAATCAAATTGGTCAAAGCATTTGTGATCTAGAATCCAAATCACTAGCCAATGGCATATTTTGACGAGAAGACGTTCCTTATCAAGATTCATCTTTCATCGAACATCAATCCAAACAATCATTATTATTCACATCTAAGTTGCACATCAAATGTCACATTAAATCTTTCAAACAAATTTTGTTCCAAACCAAGCTTCAAAATCCTGATCAATCAAATCCAATCAAAAAATTATCATCTTAGGATATCCTTCCCGATCATTGTGTTTCTTAAACACTATCCTTGCATTGTTGTGCATCCTCAATAATGTTATCATCATCAATCCTTACATTGTTGTGCATCCTCAACAATGTTATTGTCATCAATCCTGATCAATCAAATCCTTGCATTGTTGTGTATCCTCAACAATGTTATCATCATCATCAATCCATCGATTCGATCAATCAAACTTAGCTTGGTTTTTTACAAAAATACTAAACAGAGCACTGATATCATCACACATGTCTATATCCAAATTACCAGAATCGTGCAAAAAATCTAAAAACATCCAAAACATATCAAAATCCAAAAACACTAAAAAAATTAGAAAATTATCAAAAACATGGAAATCCGAACTACGTTGTCTTTGAGCTTAAGCAAGGCTAATCTTTGATCATCCCCCAAGACATAAAAACAGAAAAACACAAAAACATCCAAAACAACAAAAAATCCAAAAAAACCAAAATATCAAAATCCAAAAAACATTTGAAAAACATCAAAATCCAAAAACATTCAAAAAAACATGAAAATCCAAAAACATTCATAAAATCTTAGAAAGCAAAAAAACATTTGAGAAATCAAAAATCAAAACATTTGTAAAATCTCAAAAAATGCCAAAAATAGCCTCAAAACATTCCAAAAATGTCAAAAACATCCAAATATTTGAAAAAATCCATCCGTCTCATCTTGCTTTCACCTGAATAATCAATCATCCATAATAAACAGATCATCACCTTCATCTTTTGGCAACACAAGCAGAAACAATCATAGCAATCATCATAAGCAAGCTTCAATCATAAAATCAAAACAAACAACAAACAATTAAAACAAAATCAAACTCTTGATCATTCGTAAACATGTCGATCAACCTTGTATCAATAGCCTATCAATCAACTTATCAAACCATCATCATCCTATACAATGCATGTCCTAGGATATATCGTTCCGACAATTGGCATCATTTTGGATATCACTTGGATTCTTATCCTATCAAAACACATCCCTCTGGTTGGAGATATGAAGAACATTGACTTGTTTGCATACTTTATCTTTTCTTTTGATTTATCTTATTGTGCTTATTCCAAGGACCTCTTGATGATATCCAAACCAAGGCTTTAGAGAGATAGGGATGGGGTAATGATCATTATCTTTGTCTGTTGTGCTTGTTGGATGTTCTTGTAAAATATCTTGGCGAATACTTGCTTTGTTAGGTACGTCCTAGAAAGGTTTTTGTATGTCAAGTATGAACAAGAATACTCCTATCTATTTGTCAAGTCAAAGTCCATTGCACTAGGTACAATGCCATCCTGGTTCTTTATACCTTGATGCATTGTATCTATGTGTTTTATCAAACATAAGGTAAGTAGCCCTTTTAAAATCCCAATCCTTGATAAGCAAATCATCCATCTATCATCATCTATCATCATCATCATATCTAATAAAGTCTCATCAGATTATGGACTTTTTGGATCCTCGTGTCATCATCTAATGTCATCTTTTCTTGCACTAACATCATAGCATCAATAGTTAATCATCATCACCAGTGCATCCATCCTGCATTCATCAGTATTCTACATATCATCTCACATGCATGTTCATCATCATAATGTAGATTTGTTAGTCTAAGCATCTGCACAAATCATACATTTTCATAATCATAGCATATCACATCATCAATCTCATCCATCTCACATCATATCATCATTTAAGTTGTTTAAAATAATATAGATTTGTTATTCTAAGCATCTTAAAACCATCTCATGTGCATCATCATCCATAACCATCCATTTTGAACCTCTTTATCACGAGATTGACCCTCAAATAGAATCTTTTCGCTCGATCTCTCAAGGGGGAAATGTACCAGTGTACTTTCTACTAGGGCATCCAAAAAATTAAAAAAAAAAAAATTGATTGCGGCAAGTTTATTCTTTGAACTAATGCAACAAATACATTGCTTCAAAGAGGAACAAAATGTAGACACGTGAAATTAACATTATGCACTTAGTTCATATCCATCCGCTTATTCATAAATCAAATTCACATTAATCCACTCATTAGGTAAATCAGTTTCATTTAATCTCTAAGTATTATCCACTTAAATTGAATAAATTACCTTTATTTAATTTAGGCCTAGCATTCCCTCTTTGATTAAATAAATCAAGACTTTTTTTAATTAAATCCCAAAAGTCATATGGGTAAGTGCACAAAGTTGAGTCCACGAAATGTGGAAGTTTTTTCCTTAACCAAAAAATTGAAATCGACTTTGAGGAAACGGGATCTCGATTTTAATAAACAGGATCCCAATTTGTTAAAATCGGGATCCCATTAAGGTTCGGGATCCCAAGCCTAACATGAAATGGAATCCCACTTTTTAAAAATCGGGATCCTGTTTCCCATTGGATCCTGAACCAATGGAAAAGGCACGGGATCTTGAATGTCAAGAAATGGGATCCTGATTACTACGAAACGGGATCCCGATTTCTATAAATCGGGATCCCATTTGGTAGAAATTGGGATCCCATTTTATACTGCTATTTATTTAAAAAAAATAGATTTCACTAGACAGCAGATGGGACCCTGAGTACTGGTGATAGCGACCCCCACAATCAGCTACAGGTACCTGCCTACATGCCATTTTTTGGCATTTTCCTATTTTGAATTGAAATTTTGAAGAAAATAAGTGAATTTAGCATTTTTTTTAAATTTATATCACGTTTTAAGCATTGTTTTAACTGTTATATTAGAAATGAATAATTGTAAAAATAGATGAAAAAATGCAATGAAATGTGAAGGTTTTTTAATAAAAATGAAAAAATGAACCTTGAATTGTGTTTTACAAACAAAATTTAACTTTTAAAACCTAAATTATTCGATTAAACCAAAAAAAATTGCATTTCAAAACCCTAGAAATTGAAATGAAATAAAAACATTGCATTTACAAATCTGAATCAAGCTTTTTGAAACCCTAAATTAAAATCAAATGAAAAAAAATGAATTTGAAAACCCTAGTTTGAATTGAAACGAAAAAATTGTATTAAAAACCCTAAATGTTTAAAATTGAAACCCTAAATTGAAATTGAACAAATCATTTTGATTTTGAAAAGTAGGTAATTTCGAGCTCAAAAAAAATCATTTGCATTGCTTAAATGTTTGAAATTTTATTTGCTTTGTATGGAAAAAATGATATATATTAAACTTTAGTTTCAATGTTAAATTATAACTAGATTAGAAAACAATATGTTAAAGAATAGTTAAAATTCTTAAATTTTATCTTGATGTTTGTTTACAAATTTAGTTAGCAAATTTATAATGGGTCTATTTCATTGGACATACCTAAAAATATGTAGGTTCAATGTTAAGAATGGGTCTATTTGGTAGATTTATGAAAACTACTTTGAATAGATCTAGAATGCCATAAAAGTATAATTATAGCAATTCCAATTGGAAACACTTGGGTACATATATATCATATGAAACTTAAATCTAGGAAGGTGTCTATTATATAGGAGAGTTGATAATACATGGAAAGAGGTTTGTATGGGAATATATGTATTAAGAAAAACATACCACATGACCTCTATAGGATTTTTAAGATGTGATCCTAGATAATAATCCACCCATCCTCAATCATAATGGATTCTTTAGAAATTAAGAGAGATTCAATAACCATAAAATTACCTATATTTTGATACTATATAGATTTATGTGGAAGGATAGAAATGCATCAATAAGGAGACCAAGATGGAACCATTTAACACCTACAAGGTACACCTATTACATGGGAAAGGGAAGGAAGTACATGATGATAGGTTGGAGGAACTACATGCTATTATTACAATTTAGAGATCTACGAGGATGATTCATATAAAAGAAATATAATTAAATATTTATATTATTTAATATATTATATTTAATATAATATATTAAATAATATAAATATTTAATATCATAAAATATAATATAAGATTACAATTAAGGATAGGTAATGTTACAATTTACTTGGGGTTTTAATGAGGATTAGGCTTAAGATTCAATTAGGTTTGTAGTAAATAGTTAGGTTACAATTAGGAATATATAATAAATATTAATATAATTATAATACAAATATAAATTAATTTAAATATAATATAATTTAATATAATATAATATAGGAATACATTTAAGATTAGGTAAAGGTTATAATTTAATTAAGTTTCAATTAGGTTTACAATTCAATTAGGATATGGTTAGGGGTGGGGATCATTTAGAATTCTATTATGGTTAGAGTATGGGTTACATTTAAGATTATTGTTATTTTTGTGATATGTATAGATTGATTCATTTTTAAAATGATACTTTTTTTTATTAGAGCGGTAAACACTTTTGACCCAGAGCTAGATGGAACCAATGAGGCTATAATATGACTAAATTTGGACCTCACTAGACATCTAGATCCCCTTAAGCCATTCTATCACCTTAAATCATAAATCAATTTCTTAAGGGGTCCCAGTATGAAAAACTTCTTAATGGGATCAAAGAAGTTCTTAAAATTTGGTGAAGTTGCCCAAGGC
Organism: Sequoia sempervirens; assembly: GCA_007258455.2. Classification (NCBI taxonomy): domain Eukaryota; kingdom Viridiplantae; phylum Streptophyta; class Pinopsida; order Cupressales; family Cupressaceae; genus Sequoia; species Sequoia sempervirens. The sequence continues at coordinate 489,436,978 of VDFB02000003.1, forward strand.
AACCAAATTTAACAATAATAAGATCATGCAAGATTATAATATGAATGAGATTTCATGATCTAGGTTGGTCAGTTGAAACAAGAGAAGATCTCAATCAACTATTCCACAAGAAAATGTTATTCAATAACTTGCAAGTTCATTAAATATTCCAAGGGGCACCAAAACTTTACCCTAAGTTTTGTAAACCCTAAACCCTAAACTCTAAAATCTAAATCCTAAACACTAAACCATTCATTTTTTCCTACCCAACACTTTAAAGTGAAATTTGGTTGTCTTAGGAAAATCCACCATATTTTATTCCCTTATGCCATGTAATTTTTTCCTAGGATTTTACTACATGTACATCCCCTTAAGTTATCCTATTACCCTAAACCCTGAACTCTAAAGTCTAAACCCTAAACCCTAAATCCATCACTTTTTCTTTAAAGGCTCTTAATGAAATTTGGTTGCCTTGGGAAACTTCACCAAATTTTATTCACTTGAGCCATGTCATTTTCTCCTAGGACCTCACTAGACGTAAATCCCCTTAAGCCATCCTGTCACCCTAAATTGTAATTTGATTTCTTAAGGGGATCAAAGAAGTTCTTAAAATTTGGTGATCAAAGTTGCCATCATGATCTAGGTTGGTCAGTTGAAAGAAGATTAGATCTCAATCAACTATTCCGCAAGAAAAATTTCTTCACTAACTTGCAAGTTCATTAAATATTGCAAATTCTAAACCCTAAACCCTGAACTCTAAATTCTAAACCCTAAACACTAAACCATTCATTTTGTCCTACCCAACACCTTAAAGTGAAATTTGGTTGTCTTAGGAAAATCCACCATATTTCATTCCCTTATTCAATGTAATTTTATCCTTGGATCTTACTACATGTACATCCCCTCAAGTTATCCTATTACCCTAAACCCTGAACTCTAAAGTCTAAACCCTAAACCCTAAAGCCATGATTTTTTTTTAAGGCTCTATTAGCTCTCAAAAATGTAGGCGGAATGCCTCAAGAGGATGCTAGTCTCCTAATACGCTTTAGGGTAATAGACAAGGTCAAGAGAATTCAACCTTCTACTCTTTAGGTGCTGCTAAACCTAGGTGGGTGTACCTTTCTGAATGAAGCATAGTTGACTTATGAATATCCTTCTGAAATGCTTTGTCCACAATGGAAAATGGAAGTGAACAAATGAAATTAAACCTGATAGCAATAACAATCTTTTGATCTAAATCCTAAAATGCTTAATTAACAGATATAAAGAAACTGAATGAATCAAATGATGAAATGCAGAGACCACTGCCTTATTGGGTATGTGGAGTCCAATGAAATAGAAATGGGCAACTTATTTTGGTAGAAACTCAAATTGTTGGCATATGTTCTATTTATACTTGTATAAACATGAAAGATTGTAACTACTAAGCTCTACTTTAATAATCCAAATGAATCTCCCTAATTACTGTGATCAACCAAAAGGATTTAATCTCTTCTTGAGAGAACCAGTTAATTAACCACACAGATACAACAAATGTGCACTGATAAACTGAAAATAAACTTGTTATATCAATTTAAACAACTAGAAAGAATCAACTTGGAGACAGCTTAGCAATGTTTTTCAAAAAACTAATAGACAATTGACACCAAAAATAACCTGCCACATCAATTGACTTTTATTGAAATTGCCATTTGAAAACATGCAACATAGCCTCTGTTCTGAGAAATTTATTCTTCTGTATCCATCTCTACCTACTGTATCTAATCTAAAAATCTCCCCCTCTCCTACAATCGGGAGTGCATATTTATACACCAGCATCAGGAATCATATCAGTTCAAAATTCATGTCGGCCCACCGTGGGAATCAGGCTTAAATCATGTCGGCCTGCAACAGCTTTCAAACATATACATGTCAGCCATAGTATTTGAATTTCTATTATTCATCAGTGAAATAATCGGCAAGACAATCTAGCAGGTATGCCGAAGGTAATTGTATCGTCAATTGTTAGTCATCTCATGTTCCTTTGTTCTTTATGTTTTGTTGTGACCATCTGTTCGCTATACCAAAGTCAAGAAGTATCCTTTTGTCCCCTTTGTGTTTCACTATAGTTCTATGATATCAAGGAGACCTATTGCAGAACACCCCAAGTGTTATCGATATGTACTTCTTTACATGCTTTCACTAAGACACAAAGATATCTCTCACCGATTTGTTCTTTTATTTTGTTCAGAGTCACCATAACATTCTGAAGTTGGAGAGACCTCACGTAGTGCATATTATGTCTTACTGAAAACCCATTTATCTCTTGCATGTCACTGTGACCTTATGATGTCAGTGAGAGGTCACACAAATCACTTCATGTTTCACCGAGAGCCATCCCACCATCTTGTGTCACCGAGACAAATCAACCTTCTCACCGAAATGTAACCTTCTATCACATGTGGGTCATCGGGACTTATTGTTATCAGGGAGACCCTATGTAGAATACCATTTGTTTTACCAAAAACCCCGAGTTCACTTAGATCACCAAGAGAATGCAATTCTCACACCAATAGAGACCCCTTTTTTTTTCCATCGGCAAGACCGAAGGTCACTCGCTGATACCTCTTATCGAGAACCTTAACTCATATCGATATAACATCCCCTTATGTTGTTGGTCGGTGTGACAATGTGGATTCGTTATGACCTTACCCCGAAGATGATTTCCTTTGCCGATATGCTCATTCTGATGTCGATCGGGGAGACATAATGAAATCGATAAACCTCATCCTGATGGTATAACTCTTGCTAATGTGATTCCACCACTGTTGCCGAAACAATTCAAATGTCCTCCTGAAATCTGTCTACATGCAAACCTCGATCGTTGTGACAGCAGAAACATCTTGCCGATAGGCAACACAGACGTTTACCAATGTAAAACGCACAATGGATCGGGGAGACCCTGGTATCGTCATACCGATATGCCTACAGCAAACATATGTTAGCAGAAATGCATTCTGGGTCGGGGAGACCCTGGTGTCCTCATGCCGATATGAATCTTGATGTGAAATATGCAAGACTCGATGGATCCTATGGGGGTAAATGGGAAAAATGAAGCAAAATGTAATGAAGAGAGAAAAAAATGCACTCAAGGTAGGACCAATCTAGAAATTTATCAGTGTGAACAGCATGTAAAAACATCATATTTTTACAGTCCCAACAGTGGCTCCATCTGGGGATGAATGATAGTGAGATCATTGCAAGGATCCAGAATCTTTGGGTGAGCAAACTAGACACAAAATGATGAGTAATGAACATAAATTAAGTGAATGGCAATGGAAATTAATGGAAATTGAATGCAAAATGGAGATGAACAGAATCCTAAACTACTGTGCATGGATTTTAAAGAGGACCATTAAGAGTTGTCCATGCACTGGAAACCCTAAATCCTCTGTATTTCAACTTCACCTATTCTGAGCTGTTACGATCTGAAACTCAAACCATACTTTCCTCTATCAAATACTTGGTTTTGTCTTGAGTTCATCAGATTCTTTCTGAAGATATTCATGCAATTTGTTCTATCACCATTTCTTAGAGAATCATCATGCTTAGCTTGGCCTAAATTTCCTGCAGTATTCAGCAGTTTATATTCTCCATCATCAAACAAAACTTTATTATCCTCAACATACAAAATGCATGCATATTCAATACAAAATTCCTCATTATCCTTCTTACTGTTATGCATTATGAAACATTCTCCTAGTTGTACTAAAATTTTACCATCAGAGTGCTTCTCTTGAGAATCAAAAGGTTCTGTCATATCAACACTGTCTAGAACAAACAAACCTGAAATATTTTGCACCTCCCTCAAATCATCATTTGGAGACAATACTAGATCATGACTCGTATCTTCAATATCATGCATATATGAACCAATCAAAGTTGAACCTCTATCATCCTTGGTATGCAAACAAATGTCTTCTCCACATGAGTTAGAAATTTTAAAATCACATACCTCATCTCGAACAAACCTTTGATCAACTTCGAAGGCTTCACCATCAACTAGAGAAATGCACTAAGAGTCATAAGAATCTTTACACAAAGATCTTTCACTATCAAAACAAATGTAAGCTAGACCAAAAACTTTAGGATCACCTTCATGTGTATATCTCCAATATTCAAGTGTTAGCAAATCTGAAATTTTCTCACTGCTAAGCAAGCAAGTCTCAACACTTTCATTATTACAGTTATACTCATCATTTTTGTCATCATCAAAAAGAGGTCCAAAATCATCAGAAAATAGAAAATCAGCAACATTACCAGCACAGTCATTTGACACATCCCTTTGTTTATCTAAAAATAAATTTTGCTTAACATCAAGTGGATCTGAAAATACCTGAAATTCATTCTTGGGCATACCTTTGCAAAGCATCATCTGATCCTCTTTTAACTCTTCATCATACAATGGGTTTGAAAAATTTTGGAAACCATTTTCAAATGTACGAACCTCTTCTTCATCGAATCTGTCTTCATAGTTTTCAACTATAGCTAGAGGTATTATACGTTCACTATCAAATGAATCAACATTTCCCATTGCCTCTTCATCCTTATCTTCATAAGAGGTAGAAGAATCGCTTGATTGCAGATCAAAATCCTCAGGTGCATCTTCACAATCTGAATACTCACTAGATTCCTCACAATATGCACTGCTATCCCTATCACAATTTATTACGCAAGAGAGATATTTTGTACCTTCATCTTCATTATGCAGGCTATCATATGAGTCATTCTGACTTGCACATGCCTCATCTTCTATTTGCTACATTTTTTGATCAACTTCCCTATACTCCTCAGTAATATAACCATTGGATTCAACATTGATAGTTTTCTCATACCTCTTCTCCTCCATGGCATCAATGAATTTATTCACTAGATCAAAGGTACACTACTTATTTGTCCAATAAACTGATTCAAGTTCCCATGCTCTTACAAATTACTCAACAAACATGGCCCTTGTTGGCCTATAATGAGAAGGTACTTGTATACAAATATTTGTCATTCTGTTGTATAGAGGAATTACATCTTCTCCTTCGTATTTCCTTATGTCAAGAAATGCATCCAAGGGGGAAATTTTGCATCCTAATTCTGTGATAAAGTCCTGGCTTCGAGCATATACATTCTCATCCTTTTCTTCTTCAAATTGTTGATTATGGCACACATATTGCTGCATGTTCTGATCAATATCTCTGTCTTTACCAATGACGTCATGATTAACTTCATATCTTTTCCTATCTACAATATCAGCCCATTCAACTAGTTGATCTAAATAAATTGGTATGTATGATTCAGGCCAATATACTCGGTTTGGCTCATACAGTTTCATGAACTACAGAATGATCTTAGACCTACTAGGTGGGAATCTAATAGGTATTTTCCTACAAATATCCATCATTCTATGGAGCAAAGAGCACCCGGATTCTCCACTATATCTTCTTATGCCAAGAAAGGTATCCAAAAGATTTTTGAAATATTCATCATCTTTAGATTGCTGGTTTTGATACATACCTTGCTGCAGAGTCTGACTGAAATCTCTAAGTGGGCTAGAGTTATGCTACATTTGACATTGATCACATTGACATTCTTGATAACTTTCCAATCTTTGTCTAGGTGGGACTGGATAAACACTTACTTGCTCTAATGGCTATGGAGAATAGGTGCTCAGTTGTGCATGATATGCGCTACCTCCATTGTGAGAATTTCCAATTGTATAATCAGGAACTTGAGGAATCCAATGCCTACTTGCATTTGTGTACTCATTCGTTCCATACACAAATTCCATTCTTCATCAAGTTTTTTCATAGTCACCACCTACTTTTCCAAAGGTAGGAAAATGATTATTTTTGATCTTTTCCCCAATGGAATCACTCTTTCTGAATCTTCTCAAATTATAAATATTTTCTTCACTGACTCTATATGATGGTCTTCAAATAATTTTTTTGATGTAATCCCCAACAGAGTCGCCAATTTTTTAGCTCTCAAAAATGTAGGCAGAATGCCTCAAGAGGCTGCTAGTCTCCTGATATGCTTTAGGGTAATAGACAAGGTCAAGAGAAATCAACCTTCTACTCTTTAGGTGCTGCTAAACCTACATGGGTGTACCTTTCTGAATGAAGCAGACTTGACTTATGAATATCCTTCTAAAATGCTTTGTCCACAATGGGAGATGGAAGTGAACAAATGAAATCAAACCTAATAGCAATAGCAATATTCTGATCTAAATCCTAAAATGCTTAATTAATAGATATAAAGAAACTAAATGAATCAAATGATGAAATGTAGAGACCAGTGCCTTATTGGGTATGCAGAGTCCAATGGAACATAAATAGGCAACTTATTCTGGTAGAAACTCAAATTGCTGGCATATGTTCTGTTTATACTTGTATAAACATGCAAGATTGTAACTACTAAGCTTTACTTTAATAATCCAGATGAATCTCCACGATTACTATGATCAACCAAAAGAATTTAATCTCTTCTTGAGAGAACTAGTTAATTAACCACATAGATACAACAAATGTGCACTGATAAACTGAAAATAAACTTGTTATATCAATTTAAACAACCAGAAAGAATCAACTTGGAGGTAGCTTAGCAATGATTTTCAATAAACTCAACAAACAATTGACACCAAAAATAACCTGCCACATCAATTGACTTTCATTGAAATCGCCATTTGAAAACATGCAACATAGCGTCTGTTATGAGAAATTTATTCTATTGTATCCATCTCTACCTACTATATCTAATCTAAAAATCTCCCCCTCTCCTACAATCGGGAGTGCATATTTATACACCAGCATCAGGAATCATATCGCTTCAAAATTCATGTCGGCCCACCGTGGGAATTAGGCTTAAATCATGTTAGCCTGCAATGGCTTTCAAACATATACATGTCAGGCACAGTACTTGAATTTATGCTTTTCATCAATGAAATAGTTGGCAAGACAATCCAGCAGGTATGCCGAAGGAAATTCTATCGTCAATTATTAGTCGTCCCGTGTTCCTCTATTCTTTATGTTTTTCCCTGACCATCTGTTTGCTATACTGAAGTGAAGAAGTATCCTTTTGTCCCCTTTGTGTTTTGCTATAGCTCTGTGATATTAGGGAGACCTCTCGCAAAACACCCCAACTGTTACCGATATGTACTTCTTTACGTGCTTTCACTGAGACACAAAGATATCTCTCACCGATGTGTTCTTTTGTTTCGTTCAGAGTCATCATAACATTCTGAAGTTGGAGAGACCTCACATAGTGCATATTATGTCTTACCAAATACCCTTTTATATCTTGCATGTCACTGTGACCTTATGATGTCAGTGAGAAGTCACACAAATCACTTCATCTTTCACCGAGAGCCATCCCACCATCCTATGTCACCGAGATAAATCAACCCTCTGCATTCTTCCCTATGGTTTTGACGTTAGGAAAGTATTTTCATACCCCTGTTTTCCTTACAAGTGGTATCAGAGCCTGGCCAGTTGTGTTGTCCTTGTGAGTGGGTTGGGTCTTCTGTGTCAATTCTTTTCGAGTGGTAGTTTGGTAGAGGTCTGATAATTTAATTATAGATTAAAATGGCAAGCACATCTGGAAAGATGGATATAGAGAAATTCAATGGTAGCAATTTTGAGTTGTGGAAACTCAAAATGGAAGATTTGTTAGTGGACTGGGATCTTTGGACTACTGTGACTGAAACGAAACCTTAGGCCATGAATCAAGAAGATTGGGACTTGGCAGATAGAAAATCAAAAGGGCTGATAAGGCTCTGTTTAGCAGACTCTGTTCTTCTAAACATTCATGAAGAAAATACTACATCTTCCTTGTAAAATTTTGGCATCCATTTATCAGGGAAAGTCTTGGTAAATAAATTGTTCTTGACGAAGAAGTTGTACTCTTTGAGAATACAGGAGGGAGGATCTGTTGTTGATCATTTGAACATGTTCAACATGCTGATTGCTCAATTAGCATTTGCTGGTGTGAAAATTGAAGATGATCGCTGCATGTTGTTGTTATGTTCTTTGCCTGATTCTTGGGATCATCTAGTGAAGGCTATTGGGAGTACAACATCCAAATTCAAGATGGAAGATGTTGTTGTGTCTCTGTTATTAGAAGAAATGAGAAGAAACTATTCTGAGATGGCAAAGGAGGCTCTAGTTGTCAGAGGTAGATCAAAGGAGAATGGCAAGAAGAAGGACAAGAAATCCAGATCGAAATTAGAAGGGAGATCAAAGTCTCATGGCAAGAAGTCCAAGGTGAAGTGCTGGAATTGTGGGCAACCTGGTCATGTCTGAAAGGATTACAAGGAGGAGAAAAAGAAGAAGAAGAACTCTTCTGGCAATGACTCTTCTCAGAGTGATGCAGATGCCTTCATTGCAGCTTTGGCTACATGGGCATCAGATGATGTCTGGCTGATTGATTTTGGAGCATCTTTCCACATGAAATCTCATAGAGACTCGTACACAAAGTATGAAAACTATGATGGTGGAAAGGTTTATTTATCAAGTGATTCATCTTTGGAAATTGTTGGCCATGGAAGAGTTAGAATTCAATTCCCTGATGGAAGAGTGAAGGGAATCAATGATGTGATGCATATACTAGGTCTGGCTCGAAACCTACTTTCTATAAGTAAGCTGAATGATATTGGAGTGTAGGTCATGTTCTCTAGAAATGGATGCAAGATGACAAGAGGCTCTATGGTGTTGTCTAGGGGTGCTCGAATTGGTACCTTGTACAAGCTGGATGCACTGGTTGTCCAATGCAACAGGGTCTCTGCAAAGTCACTTAAGGCTATTCATGGATAAAAGAAGGAAAAAATTCCTGATGGTGTAAACTCCATAGAGGTTAAACTTCCAGTAGAGAAGACTATGCTCTGGAATCATAGGCTAGGCCAAATTGGTGATAAAGGTTTAAAAACCTTGAAAAATAAAAACCTGGTAGAAGGGCTTGAAGATTGTAACCTTGAGTTTGAATTTTGTGAACATTACGTATATATGGAAAGCAGCACCGTGTTTCATTTTATTCCAATTGTCACAAATATTCTTGTTTGCTTGATTATATTCATTATGATATGTTTGGTCCAGTAAATATTCCTTATTTGTCTAAATCAAGATACTATGTGTCGTTTATTGATGATTATTCAAGAAAAGAATTTGTATATTTTCTAAAAACTAAATCAAAAGTGTTCAATCGGTTTAAGGAATTTAAAAAGCTTGTTGAAAATCAAACTAGTAGAAAAATAAAATGTGTAAGGACTGACAATGGCAGTGAGTTTTGTTTAGATGAATTCAAAAGGTATTGTAAAGATCATGGGATTAAAAGACATAAGACTACACCTTACACTCCACAACAAAATGGAGTTGCTGAAAGGTTCAACAAGATAGTAATGGAAAGATCACGAAGTATGCTGAGTAGTGCTGGCTTGAAGGAGAAGTTCTCGGCTGAAGCAGTCTCTACAGCATGCTACTTGGTACATCATTCTCCTAACTCTACCATTGTTGAGAAGACACCTTTGGAATCATGGTCTGGAAAAAAGCCCTCTCTGAGACATATTCGTGTCTTTGGCTATGAGGCATATGCATATATGCCATTTCAAAAAAAATCCAAGTTGGAAAACAAAGTTGTAAATTGTATTTTTATTGGCTATAGTGTTGGCATAAAAGGATACAAGTTTTCGAACCTTGAGACTGAGAAGGTTTTGTACAGCATAAGCATTATCTTTCGTGAGCTGAAGCCTTCTACATTAGATCTATAGTCAGAGAAGAAATTAGAAAATGAAAAGGATGTAGCAGAAATTCCTCTGACACCAGATAAAGAGGAATTGAAAAATCAAAATGTACCTAATACTGAGGAAAGCTCAAGTAGCTCTGAAAGTTCTGAAGAAGATGAAGAACCACCTCAGCCTGTGAGGAGGTCAACTCGAGAAAGAAAGCAACCTAATAGGTATGGGTTTTCTTTGATTGAGTCTACTTGTGCCTATGCTTTAATTTCTAGCACTGATGAACCTAGGACTGTGAAAGAGGCATTTAAAATGTCTGATTCAAAGTCTTGGTTAGAAGCCATGAATGAAGAAATAGCATCATTAGAAAATGGAGTTTGGTGCCATTACCTAAAGGCAGAAGAGTTGTGGGCTGTAAATGGGTATTTAAAAAAAAATTGGTCTAGATGGCAGTGTAGAAAAATATAAAGTGAGGCTGGTTGCGAAAGGTTATTCCCAAGTAGAGGGAATTGATTATGGAGAAATATTTTCTCCTATAGCTAAGCTGACATCTATTAGATTTATTTTGTCACTTACAGTAGCGTATGAGTTAGAGATTGAATAGATGGATGTGAAGACAACGTTTCTTCATGGTGATCTTGAAGAAGAAATTTATATGTCCCAGCCGGAGCACTTTGTGGAAAAAGGTAAAGAAAGACTGGTTTGCAAGTTTAAGAAATCTCTGTATGGGTTAAAACAATCTCCTAGAATGTGGTACCAAAATTTTGACACATTTGTTTTATCATTAGGATTTGTAAGATCAAAATCTAATCATTGTGTTTGTTACAAAGCTGAAAGTGATCAAGTTCTTATTATTGCTCTCTATGTTGATGATATGTTGTTCATAGGCAATAGTAAGTTAATGATTTCTGATATTAACTCTCAGTTGTCTGCAAGTTCGAAATGAAAGATCTTGGTGCAGCAAGGTATATTCTAGGAATGGAAATAACCAGGGACAGGAAGGATAGAAACCTTTGGCTCAGTCAGAGTAGGGTGATCCCACAATAGTGGTTTACAATTTTTGGCCAAACTAATACTGAAATAATTTTTTTAACTAAATATTCACTTTCAGGCACCTATAGCGGCTAAACCGCGAGGAATTTGAAGATGATGCAAACTAGAGTTTCGTGAAATTTTGTCTATAGATTCTAAATATATTTTTTTCAAAATTTTTGGAGTTATATTGCACTTCTTTGTCCATCTCCCTTGAAAACTAGTTTTTTTCAGAAAACAACATTTAAAAAAAGTGACGATCACCATATAATGCATAATTTTTTTTCCATGAAGGATAAAATTCTAACTCTTTCAAATATAGATTTTTAAATCTGATATCTAGTGCTTCCACTTGGTTAGATAGTTTTTTATTGAATATTTTTTCTTTAATCAAGTTTCGAAGTCAAACCAATTACAATTCAGACATAGCACGGTATAACGCGTAACTTTTTTGTATGTATCGAAATTCAATTTTTTTTTTGGATCAAGGACTTCAATATCTGGTGCACTTATATTTTTCAATTTTTGTTTTTGATAAGCTGCTATTTTTCCGCATGTGCAGAACAAAGAGCTTGATTTTTAGTGAAAAACCTACATTCACAAGAAATAAAAATAAATATAATAATCAAATTTAATTTAATTAAAATTATACTTTTTTGGAAGCTTATAATAACAACTACATAATTAAAAAAAAAAAAAATTCAAATGAATTCATTTGATCCCCCAAAAGGTAAATCAAAAGTGGTTTTTTATCATCATTTTGATATGTGTAAAGGAAACTCTGTTATAGGTATGGTTTAAAACTAGTAGGTTCTATCCAAGGGGGCTTGGTCTAAGGTGGTTTTATCAAACCCTATTCAATTGGAATCCTTTAAATGGAACTTTTCAAGGCTTAAATCATTATATTTTCTAAAAATATGTGATTTTAGCAAAAATCAGGATCTCCCAAAAAGTGTAAACCACTAGTGTGGCAGCACCTAGTAAGTACATCATGACTGTTCTAGAGAGATTTTGTATGACTGAGTGCAAGCAGCTAGTTGTTCTAGTTTTGCAGGGAATGAGGCTATTTGTTGAAGACTGTCCAAAATCTCCTACTGAGATGGAGGACATGACCAGTGTACCTTATGCTAGTGCGGTTGGTAGCCTTATGTATGCAATGGTCTGTACAAGGCCAGACATTGCCCAAGCAGTGGAGTTCTTAGTCAGTTTATGGCTAATCTGGGAAGGACACATTGGGATGCTATGAAGAGAGTGTTTAGATATCTAAAGGGCACTTTAGATTATGCTCTGTGTTACCATGGGAACTTGGTTGAATCACAGAGGACTCTCAGTATTCGAGGTTATGTGGACTCTGATTGGGTAGGGATCATTGACAACAGAAGATCCACCAGTGGATATGTTTTCATGATGAATGGTGGTGTAGTGAGTTGGATGAGCAAGCGGAAGGTTATAGTCGCTTTGTCCATTACAGAGGTAGAATACATGGCAGCTACACATTCCTGTAAAGAAGCAATCTGGATAAAATGTTTGTATTCTAACATTGGTTTTGATGCAAGAAAAATTACTATTTATTATGACAGTTAGAGTGCTATATGTTTGGCAAAGAATCCTACTTTACATGCTAGGACGAAACATATAGATGTATAGTAACACTTTGTACGAGATATGGTGGAGGATGGAAAGGTCTATTTGGAGAGAGTGGATACTCTGGAAAATGTTGCAGATGCATTGACGAAGCTTGTAAGCACAGACAAATATAGGTGGTCTGCCAGTTCGATGGGCCTCTTGGCCCATGAATTTTAGTAGTTTAATTATGCTCTAGAGGTGTCAATAAGATATTCATCAAGTCAAAGCTTGTTGGAATATGTGCCTCAATTATTACTAACATATATCTCCTGCAGGGAAAAGTTGCTATGACATTATTCATATATGGCCGACTAGCTGTTCTGAAAATTTTGAAATGTTTATGTCTCTGAGACAGAGCTGATGTCTTAGCGAATGAAGTCTATCGCTGTGACCTAGGTGTATTCGCTATAACCTTTTCTTGAGTTGAGACCTTTGGCCGACAGTATGCTCTTATCGGGTGTCGGGGTAATCACAAGGGCTTTGGTAAGATGTCCCGACGAGTATGAAATGTCTTGCCAACAAAGGTTGCTATCGGGTGTCAAAGCAGATGATGGAGTAGCTCAAGGGTTTCGATATGAAGTCCCAGTGACAATGGAAGGTCTCACCAATGGGGATACACTTAGGGTCTTCACGAAAAACCCCGAGTTCACTTAGATCACCAAGAGAATGCAATTCTCACACCAATAGAGACCCCTTTTTTTTTCCATCGGCAAGACTGAAGGTCACTCGCTGATACCTCTTATCGAGAACCTTAACTCATATCGATATAACATCACCTTATTTTGTTGGTCGGTGTGACAATGTGGATTCGTTATGACCTTACCCCGAAGATGATTTCCTTTGCCGATATGCCCATTCTGATGTCGATCGGGGAGACATAATGAAATCGATAAACCTCATCCTGATGGTATAACTCTTGCCAATGTGATTCCCCCACTGTTGCTGAAACAATTCAAATGTCCTCCTGAAATCTGTCTACATGCAAACCTCGATCGCTGTGACAGCAGAAACATCTTGCCGATAGGCAACACAGACGTTTACTAATGTAAAACGCACAATGGATCGGGGAGACCCTGGTATCATCATGCCGATATGCCTACAGCAAACATATGTTAGCAGAAATGCATTGTGGGTCGAGGAGACCCTGGTGTCCTCATGCCGATATGAATCTTGATGTGAAATATGCAAGACTCGATGGATCCTATGGGGGTAAATGGGAAAAATGAAGCAAAATGTAATGAAGAGAGAAAAAAATGCACTCAAGGTAGGACCAATCTAGAAATTTATCAGTGTGAACAGCATGTAAAAACATCATATTTTTACAGTCCCAATAGTGGCTCCATCTGGGGATGAATGATAGTGAGATCATTGCAAGGATCCAGAATCTTTGGGTGAGCAAACTAGACACAAAATGATGAGTAATGAACATAAATTAAGTGAATGGCAATGGAAATTAATGGAAAGTGAATGCAAAATGGAGATGAACAGAATCCTAAACTACTGTGCATGGATTTTAAAGAGGACCATTAAGAGTTGTCCATGCACTGGAAACCCTAAATCCTCTGTATTTCAACTTCACCTGTTCTGAGTTGTTACGATCTGAAACTCAAACCATACTTTCCTCTATCAAATACTTGGTTTTGTCTTGAGTTCATCAGATTCTTTCTGAAGATATTCATGCAATTTGTTCTATCACCATTTCTTAGAGAATCATCATGCTTAGCTTGGCCTAAATTTCCTGCAGTATTCAACAGTTTATATTCTCCATCATCAAACAAAACTCTATTATCCTCAACATACAAAATGCATGCATATTCAATACAAAATTCCTCATTATCCTTCTTACTGTTATGCATTATGAAACATTCTCCCAGTTGTACTAAAATTTTACCATCAGAGTGCTTCTCTTGAGAATCAAAAGGTTCTGTCATATCAACATTGTCTAGAACAAACAAACCTGAAATATTTTGCACCTCCCTCAAATCATCATTTGGAGACAATACTAGATCATGAATCGTATCTTCAATATCATGCATATATGAACCAATCGAAGTTGAACCTCTATCATCCTTGGTATGCAAACAAATGTCTTCTGCACATGAGTTAGAAATTTTAAAATCACATACCTCATCTCGAACAAACCTTTGATCAACTTTGAAGGCTTCACCATCAACTAGAGAAATGCACTAAGAGTCATAAGAATCTTTACACAAAGATCTTTCACTATCAAAACAAATGTAAGCTAGACCAAAAACTTTAGGATCACCTTCATGTGTATATCTCCAATATTCAAGTGTTAGCAAATCTGAAATTTTCTCACTGCTAAGCAAGCAAGTCTCAACACTTTCATTATTACAGTTATACTCATCATTTTTGTCATCATCAAAAAGAGGTCCAAAATCATCAGAAAATAGAAAATCAGCAACATTACCAGCACAGTCATTTGACACATCCCTTTGTTTATCTAAAAATAAATTTTGCTTAACATCAAGTGGATCTGAAAATACCTGAAATTCATTCTTGGGCATACCTTTGCAAAGCATCATCTGATCCTCTTTTAACTCTTCATCATACAATGGGTTTGAAAAATTTTGGAAACCATTTTCAAATGTACAAACCTCTTCTTCATCGAACCTGTCTTCATAGTTTTCAACTATAGCTAGAGGTATTATACGTTCACTATCAAATGAATCAACATTTCCCATTGCCTCTTCATCCTTATCTTCATAAGAGGTAGAAGAATCCCTTGATTGCAGATCAAAATCCTCAGGTGCATCTTCACAATCTGAATACTCACTGGATTCCTCACAATATGCACTGCTATCCCTATCATAATCTGTTATGCAAGAGAGATATTTTGTACCTTCATCTTCATTATGCAGGCTATCATATGAGTCATTCTGACTTGCACATGTCTCATCTTCTATTTGCTACATTTTTTGATCAACTTCCCTATACTCAGTAATATAACCATTGGATTCAACATTGATAGTTTTCTCATACCTTTTCTCCTCCATGGCATCACTGAATTTATTCACTAGATCAAAGGTACACTGCTTATTTGTCCAATAAACTGATTCAAGTTCCCATGCTCTTACAAATTACTCAACAAACATGGCCCTTGTTGGCCTATAATGAGAAGGTACTTGTATACAAATATTTGTCATTCTGTTGTATAGAGGAATTACATCTTCTCCTTCATATTTCCTTATGTCAAGAAATGCATCCAAGGGGGAAATTTTGCATCCTAATTCTGTGATAAAGTCCTGGCTTCGAGCATATACATTCTCATCCTTTTCTTCTTCAAATTGTTGATTATGGCACACATATTGCTGCATTTTCTGATCAATATCTCTGTCTTCACCAATGATGTCATGATTAACTTCATATCTTTTCCTATCTACAATATCAGCCCATTCAACTAGTTGATCTAAATAAATTGGTATGTATGATTCAGGCCAATATACTCGGTTTGGCTCATACACTTTCATGAAGTACAAAATGATCTTAGACCTACTAGGTGGGAATCTAATAGGTATTTTCCTGCAAATATCCATCATTCTATGGAGCAAAGAGCACCCAGATTCTCCACTATATCTTCTTATGCCAAGAAAGGTATCCAAAAGATTTTTGAAATATTCATCATCTTTAGATTGTTGGTTTTGATACATACCTTGCTGCAGAGTCTGACTGAAATCTCTAAGTGGGCTAGAGTTATGCTGCATTTGACATTGATCACATTGACATTGGACTTGACACTGATCACATTGACATTCTTGATAACTTTCCAATCTTTGTCTAGGTGGGACTGGATAAACACTTACTTGCTCTAATTGCTATGGAGAATAGGTGCTTAGTTGTGCATGATATGAACTACCTCCATTGTGAGAATTTCCAATTGTATGATCAGGCACTTGAGGAATCCAATGCCTACTTGCATTTGTGTACTCATTTGTTCCATACACAAATTCCATTCTTCATCAAGTTTTTTCATAGTCACCACATACTTTTCCAAAAGTAGGAAAATGATTATTTTTGATCTTTTCCCCAATGGAATCACTCTTTCTGAATCTTCTCAAATTATAAATCTTTTCTTCACTAACTCTATATGATGGTCTTCAAATAATTTTTTTGATGTAATCCCCAACAGAGTCACCAATTTGTTAGCTCTCAAAAATGTAGGGAGAATGCCTCAAGAGGCTGCTAGTCTCCTGATATGATTTAGGGTAATAGACAAGGTCAAGAGAAATCAACCTTCTACTCTTTAGGTGCTGCTAAACCTACATGGGTGTACCTTTCTGAATGAAGCAGACTTGACTTATGAATATCCTTCTAAAATGCTTTGTCCACAATGGGAGATGGAAGTGAACAAATGAAATCAAACCTAATAGCAATAGCAATATTCTGATCTAAATCCTAAAATGCTTAATTAATAGATATAAAGAAACTAAATGAATCAAATGATGAAATGTAGAGACCAGTGCCTTATTGGGTATGCGGAGTCCAAAGGAACATAAATAGGCACCTTATTCTGGTAGAAACTCAAATTGCTGGCATATGTTCTGTTTATACTTGTATAAACATGCAAGATTGTAACTACTAAGCTTTACTTTAATAATCCAAATGAATCTCCCCGATTACTGTGATCAACCAAAAGGATTTAATCTCTTCTTGAGAGAACCAGTTAATTAACCACATAGATACAACAAATGTGCACTGATAAACTGAAAATAAACTTGTTATATCAATTTAAACAACCAGAAAGAATCAACTTGGAGGCAGCTTAGCAATGCTTTTCAATAAACTCAACAAACAATTGACACCAAAAATAACCTGCCACATCAATTGACTTTCATTGAAATCGCCATTTGAAAACATGCAACATAGCCTCTGTTATGAGAAATTTATTCTACTGTATCCATCTCTACCTACTATATCTAATCTAAAAATCTCCCCCTCTCCTACAATCGGGAGTGCATATTTATACACCAGCATCAGGAATCATATCGCTTCAAAATTCATGTCGGCCCACCGTGGGAATTAGGCTTAAATCATGTTAGCCTGCAACGGCTTTCAAACATATACATGTCAGGCACAATACTTGAATTTGTGCTTTTCATCAATGAAATAGTTGGCAAGACAATCTAGCAAGTATGCCGAAGGAAATTGTATCGTCAATTATTAGTCGTCCCGTGTTCCTCTATTCTTTATGTTTTTCCCTGACCATCTGTTTGCTATACTGAAGTGAAGAAGTATCCTTTTGTCCCCTTTGTGTTTTGCTATAGCTCTGTGATATTAGGGAGACCTCTCGCAAAACACCCCAAGTGTTACCGATATGTACTTCTTTACGTGCTTTCACTGAGACACAAAGATATCTCTCACCGATGTGTTCTTTTGTTTCGTTCAGAGTCATCATAACATTCTGAAGTTGGAGAGACCTCACATAGTGCATATTATGTCTTACCAAATACCCTTTTATATCTTGCATGTCACTGTGACCTTATGATGTCAGTGAGAAGTCACACAAATCACTTCATCTTTCACCGAGAGCCATCCCACCATCCTATGTCACCGAGATAAATCAACCCTCTCACCGAAATGTAACCTTCTATCACATGTGGGTCACCGTGACTTATTGTTATCGGGGAAACCCTATGTAGATTACCTTTTGTTTTACCGAAAACCTTGAGTTAACTTAGATCGCCAAGAGAATGCAATTCTCACACCGATAGAGACCCCTTTTGTTTTCCATGGGTGAGACTGAAGGTCACTCGCCGAGACCTTTTATTGAGAACCTTAACTCATATCGATATAACATCCCCTTTTGTTGTTGGTTGGTGTGACAATGTGGATTCGTTATGACCTTAGCCTAAAGATGATTTCCTTTGCTGATATGCCCATTCTAATGTCAGTCGGGGAGACATAATGAAATCGATAAGACCTCATCCCGACGGTATAACTCCTACCAATGTGATTCCTTCACTGTTGCCGAAACAACACAAATGTCCTACTAAAAGTCATCTGCATGCAAACCTTGATCGCTGTGATAGCAAAAAAATCTTGCCGATAGGCAACACAGACGTTTACCAGTGTAAAACGCACAATGGATCGGGGAGACTTTAGTATCGTCATGCCGATATGCCTGCAGCAAACATATGTTAGCAGAAATGCATTGTGGGTCAGGGAGACCCTGGTCTCCTTATGCCAATATGAATCTTGATGTGAAATATGCAAGACTCGATGGATTCTATGGGGTTAAATGGGAAAAATGCAAGAAAAATGTCATGAAGTGAGGAAAAAATGCACTCAAGGTAGGAGCAATCTGGAAATTTATGAGTGTGAACAACATGTAAAAACATTAGATTTTTTACAGTCCCAACAGGCTCTTAATGAAATTTGGTTTCCTTGGGCAACTTCACCAAATTTTATTCACTTGACCCATGTCATTTTCTCCTAGGACCTCACTAGACGTAAGTCCCCTTAAGCCATCCTGTCACCCTAAATCATAATTCGATTTCTTAAGAGGATCAAAGAAGTTCTTAAAATTTGGTGATCAAAGTTGGCATCATGATCTAGGTTGGTCAGTTGAAACAAGAGTAGATCTTAATCAACTATTCCACAAGAAAATGTTCTTCACTAAATTGCAAGTTCATTAAATATTCCAAATTCTAAACCCTAAACACTAAACCATTAATTTTGTCCTACCCAGGATCTTAAAGTGAAATTTGGTTGTCTTAGGAAAATCCACCAAATTTCATTCCCTTATGCCATGTAATTTTCTCCTAGGATCTTACTACATATATCCCCATAAGTTATCCTATTACCCTAAACCCTAAAGCCATCATTTTTTCTTAGGCTCTTAATGAAATTTGGTTGCCTTAGGCAACTCCACCAAATTTCATTCCCTTATGCCATGTAATTTTTTCCTAGGATCTTACTACATGTAGATCCCCTTAAGCTAACCTATTACCCTAAACCCTAAACCCTAAACTCTAAAGTCTAAAACCTAAACCCTGAATCCATCATTTTTTCTTTAAAGGGTCTTAATGACATTTGGTTGCCTTGGGAAACTTCACCAAATTTTAATCGCTTGAGCCTTGCCATTTTCTCCTAGGACCTCACTAAACGTAAATCCTCTTAAGCCATCCTGTCACCCTAAATCGTAATTCAATTTCTTAAGGGGTTCCAATATGACATTTCTTAAGGGGATCAAAGAACTTAAAATTTGGTGATCAAAGTTGCCCAAGGCCCAACAAAATTTAACAATAATAAGATCCTACAAAATTATACTATTGGAATATGTCAAAGCGGATGACGGAGTAGCTCAAGGGTTTCGGTATGAAGTCCCAGCAACAATGGAAGGTCTCATTGACGGGGATACACTTGGGGTCTTCACGGTGACTCAAAGACTTCAGTATGAAGTCTTGGCGACCAATGGAGAGTCTCACCGATAGTAGTATGGATTTAGAGTAACATATGAGCGCTCAATGAAAGGTCTTTGCAAAGGTCAAATGTGTTGCTGACTTGGTAAGACATGAGTGCTTAGTGTGTGGTCTTAGCGAAAGACATAAATCTTGTTGACTTGGTAAGACTTGGATGTGCACAGAGTGAAGTCTTGGTGAAAGATGAATGTCTTGCTGACTGTCTAGTGCTTTGGTGAAACTTGAGGAGACTCAATGAGAACTCTTGGTGAATGGAAAAGTCTTGTCGATGGCAAAGTTGAAGTTGATGTGACTCATGAGCAGCGGTATGAGTCTTGCCGATGAGGAAATCTTTGCCGATAGGAATGAGATGGTTATTAGTGGATTTGGTATGACTCATGGCATTCATTATAACAACTTTCCCATTGTTTGGACCTATGACAATATCGATAGTGAAGACTTTGTGGCATCAGGGAGACACTGTTAGTGTCTCACTGATATGCCAACAAAGTTTGAACACCTTTGGCCAAATTGACCATCCTATGTGGAGCCTCGTGGACCAATCACAGGAAGTGATTTTCAAATGGATGGCAGTTAGATTTCTGCAATAGTTGAGACACTGGAGTTGAACTGCATGCAGGGAAAAATCAATGCTCAAGAGGAAACTTTCTATGATGGGGCAATGGCAGATAAGGATGAACAGAAAGTAAAAATTAGAATGTGATAAGATTTAAAGGATCGATTCTGAATTAAAAATATAGTGAGATGAGGTATTCAGATTCTTGAGAGCATTTTCTATAACTGGATGAATAGTGAATGAAGATACTGTGAACTCATAGCATAGAGTTGTATCTCTTTTGTATGTAATTGTTTGTTACTGTAATCCAAAGAGATTCAGCTTGGTGTGGTGGATTTTTTCCCAAAAGGGTTTTTTCCCACATAAATCTGTTGTTCATTGTCTTTATGTATTTGTTCTATTTCTGTAAATATTTCGTGTGTATCTTAATTGGATTGTAATTAGAAAATTAAAAGTACTATCTGCATTGTCGCACCAGCGCCGCCGATCACGTTAAAAAGTTTACCAGGCACACCTGCAGTTTATAGGGGGTCGTGCTACCCGATTCCTGCAGTCTAAAAAAAAGAAAGTACTATCTGCATTCTTCCCTATGGTTTTGACGTTAGGAAAGTATTTTCATACCCCTGTTTTCCTTACAAGTGGTATCAGAGCCTGGCCAGTTGTGTTGTCCTTGTGAGTGGGTTGGGTCTTCTGTGTCAATTCTTTTCCAGTGGGAGTTTGGTAGAGGTCTGATAATTTAATTATAGATTAAAATGGCAAGCACATCTGGAAAGATGGATATAGAGAAATTCAATGGTAGCAATTTTGAGTTGTGGAAACTCAAAATGGAAGATCTGTTAGTGGACTGGGATCTTTGGACTACTGTGACTGAAACGAAACCTTAGGCCATGAAGCAAGAAGATTGGGACTTGGCAGATAGAAAATCAAAAGGGCTGATAAGGCTCTGTTTAGCAGACTCTGTTCTTCTAAACATTCATGAAGAAAATACTACATCTTCCTTGTAAAATTTTGGCATCCATTTATCAGGGCAAGTCTTGGTAAATAAATTGTTCTTGACGAAGAAGTTGTACTCTTTGAGAATGCAGGAGGGAGGATCTGTTGTTGATCATTTGAACATGTTCAACATGCTGATTGCTCAATTAGCATTTGCTGGTGTGAAAATTGAAGATGATCGCTGCATGTTGTTGTTATGTTCTTTGCCTGATTCTTGGGATCATCTAGTGAAGGCTATTGGGAGTACAACATCCAAATTCAAGATGGAAGATGTTGTTGTTTCTTTGTTATTAGAAGAAATGAGAAGAAAATATTCTGAGATGGCAAAGGAGGCTCTAGTTGTCAGAGGTAGATCAAAGGAGAATGGCAAGAAGAAGGACAGGAAATCTAGATCAAAATTAGAAGGGAGATCAAAGTCTCATGGCAAGAAGTCCAAGGTGAAGTGCTGGAATTGTGGGCAACCTGGTCATGTCTGAAAGGATTGCAAGGAGGAGAAAAAGAAGAAGAAGAACTCTTCTGGCAATGACTCTTCTCAGAGTGATGCAGATGCCTTCATTGCAGCTTTGGCTACATGGGCATCAGATGATGTCTGGCTGATTGATTTTGGAGCATCTTTCCACATGAAATCTCATAGAGACTCGTACACAAAGTATGAAAACTATGATGGTGGAAAGGTTTATTTATCAAGTGATTCATCTTTGGAAATTGTTGGCCGTGGAAGAGTTAGAATTCAATTCCTTGATGGAAGAGTGAAGGGAATCAATGATGTGATGCATATACTAGGTCTGGCTCGAAACCTACTTTCTGTAAGTAAGCTGAATGATATTGGAGTGTAGGTCACGTTCTCTAGAAATGGATGCAAGATGACTAGAGGCTCTATGGTGTTGTCTAGGGGTGCTCGAATTGGTACCTTGTACAAGCTGGATGCACTGGTTGTCCAATGCAACAAGGTCTCTACAAAGTCACTTAAGGCTATTCATGGATAAAAGAAGGAAAACATTCCTGATGGTGTAAACTCCATAGAGGTTAAACTTCCAGTAGAGAAGACTATGCTATGGCATCATAGGCTAGGCCAAATTGGTGATAAAGGTTTAAAAACCTTGAAAAATAAAAACCTGGTAGAAGGGCTTGAAGATTGTAACCTTGAGTTTGAATTTTGTGAACATTGTGTATATATGGAAAGCAGCACCGTGTTTCATTTTATTCCAATTCTCACAAATATTCTGGTTTGCTTGAAGGAGAAGTTCTCGGCTGAAGCAGTCTCTACAGCATGTTACTTGGTACATCATTCTCCTAACTCTACCCTTGTTGAGAAGACACCTTTGGAAGCATGGTCTAGAAAAAAGCCCTCTCTGAGACATATTCGTGTCTTTGGCTATGAGGCATATGCATATGTGCCATTTCAAAAAAAATCCAAGTTGGAAAACAAAGTTGTAAATTGTATTTTTATTGGCTATAGTGTTGGCATAAAAGGATACAAGCTTTCGAACCTTGATACTGAGAAGGTTTTGTACAACATAAGCATTATCTTTCATGAGCTGAAGCCTTCTACATTGAATCTACAGTCAGAGAAGAAATTAGAAAATGAAAAGGATGTAGCAGAAATTCCTCTGACACCAGATAAAGAGGAATTGAAAAATCAAAATGTACCTAATACTGAGGAAAGCTCAAGTAGCTCTGAAAGTTCTGAAGAAGATGAAGAACCACCTCAGCCTGTGAGGAGGTCAACTCGAGAAAGAAAGCAACCTAATAGGTATGGGTTTTCTTTGATTGAGTCTACTTGTGCCTATGCTTTAATTTCTAGCACTGATGAACCTAGGACTGTGAAAGAGGCATTTAAAATGTCAGATTCAAACTCTTGGTTAGAAGCCATGAATGAAGAAATAGCATCATTAGAAAATGGAGTTTGGTGCCATTACCTAAAGGTAGAAGAGTTGTGGGCTATAAATGGGTATTTAAAAAAAAATTGGTCTAGATGGCAGTGTAGAAAAATATAATGTGAGGTTGGTTGCGAAAGGTTATTCCCAAGTAGAGGGAATTGATTATGGAGAAATCTTTTCTCCTATAGCTAAGCTGACATCTATTAGATTTATTTTGTCACTTACAGTAGCGTATGAGTTAGAGATTGAATAGATGGATGTGAAGACAACGTTTCTTCATGGTGATCTTGAAGAAGAAATTTATATGTCCCAGCCGGAGCACTTTGTGGAAAAAGGTAAAGAAAGACTGGTTTGAAAGTTGAAGAAATCTCTGTATGGGTTAAAACAATCTCCTAGAATGTGGTACCAAAATTTTGACACATTTGTTTTATCATTAGGATTTGTAAGATCAAAATCTAATCATTGTGTTTATTACAAAGCTGAAAGTGATCAAGTTCTTATTATTGCTCTCTATGTTGATGATACGTTGTTCATAGGCAATAGTAAGTTAATGATTTCTGATCTTAACTCTCAGTTGTCTGCAAAGTTCGAAATGAAAGATCTTGGTGCAGCAAGGTATATTCTAGGAATGGAAATAACCAGGGACAAGAAGGATAGAAACCTTTGGCTCAGTCAGAGTAGGGTGATCCCACAATAGTGGTTTACAATTTTTGGCCAAACTGAACACTGAAATAATTTTTTTAACTAAATATTCACTTTTAGGCACCTATAGCGGCTAAACCGTGAGGAATTTGAAGATGATGCAAACTAGAGTTTCGTGAAATTTTGTCTATAGATTCTAAATATATTTTTTTCAAAATTTTTGGAGTTATATTGCACTTCTTTGTCCATCTCCCTTGAAAAATAGTTTTTTTCATAAAACAACATTTTAAAAAAGTGACGATCACCATATAATGCATAATTTTTTTTCCATGAAGGATAAAATTCTAACTCTTTCAAATATAGATTTTTAAATCTAATATCTAGTGCTTCCACTTGGTTAGATAGTTTTTTATTGAATATTTTTTCTTTAATCAAGTTTCGAAGTCAAACCAATTACAATTCAGACATAGCACGACCGTATAA
Organism: Sequoia sempervirens; assembly: GCA_007258455.2. NCBI lineage: Eukaryota > Viridiplantae > Streptophyta > Pinopsida > Cupressales > Cupressaceae > Sequoia > Sequoia sempervirens. The sequence continues at coordinate 489,461,362 of VDFB02000003.1, forward strand.
CGCGTAACTTTTTTTGTATGTATCGAAATTCAATTTATTTATTTTTGGATCAAGGAATTTAATATCTGGTGCACTTATTTTTTTCAATTTTTGTTTTTGATAAGCTGCTATTTTTCCGCATGTGCAGAACAAATAGCTTGATTTTTAGTGAAAAACATACATTCACAAGAAATGAAAATAAACATAATAATCAAATTTAATTTAATTAAAATTATACTTTTTTGGAAGCTTATAATAACGAATACATAATTACAAAAAATAAATTTCAAATGAATTCATTTGATCCCCCAAAAGGTAAATCAAACGTGGTTTTTTATCATCATTTTGATATGTGTAAAGGAAACTCTATTATAGGTATGGTTTAAAACTAGCAGGGTTCTATCCAAGGGGGCTTGATCTAAGGTGGTTTTATCAAACCCTATTCAATTGGAATCCTTTAAATGGAACTTTTCAAGGCTTAAATCATTATATTTTCTAAAAATATGTGATTTTAGCATAAATCAGGATCTCCCAAAAAGTGTAAACCACTAGTGTGGCAGCACCCAGTAAGTACATCATGACTGTTCTAGAGAGATTTTGTATGACTGAGTGCAAGTAGCTAGTTGTTCTAGTTTTGTAGGGAATGAAGCTATTTGTTGAAGACTGTCCAAAATCTCCTATTGAGATGGAGGACATGACCAGTGTACCTTATGCTAGTGCGGTTGGTAGCCTTATGTATGCAATGGTCTGTACAAGGCCAGACATTGCCCAAGCAGTGGGAGTTCTTAGTCAGTTTATGGCTAATCTGGGAAGGACACATTGGGATGCTGTGAAGAGAGTGTTTAGATATCTAAAGGGCACTTTAGATTATGCTCTGTGTTACCATGGGAACTTGGTTGAATCACAAAGGACTCTCAGTATTCGAGGTTATGTGGACTCTAATTGGGTAGGGATCATTGACAACAGAAGATCCACCAGTGGATATGTTTTCATGATGAATGGTGTAGTGAGTTGGATGAGCAAGCGGCAGGTTATAGTCGCTTTGTCCATTACAGAGGTAGAATACATGGCAGCTACACATTCCTATAAAGAAGCAATCTAGATAAAACGTTTGTATTCTAACATTGGTTTTGATGCAAGAAAAATTACTATTTATTATGACAGTTAGAGTGCTATATGTTTGGCAAAGAATCCTACTTTACATGCTAGGACGAAACATATAGATGTATAGTATCACTTTGTATGAGATATGGTGGAGGATGGAAAGGTCTATTTGGAGAAAGTGGATACTCTGGAAAATGTTGCAGATGCATTGATGAAGCTTGTAAGCACAGACAAATATAGGTGGTGTGCCAGTTCGATGGGCCTCTTGGCCCATGAATTTTAGTCGTTTAATTATGCTCTAGAGGTGTCAGTAAGATATTCATCAAGTCAAAGCTTGTTGGAATATGTGCCTCAATTATTACTAACATGTATCTCCTGCAGGGAAAAGTTGCTATGACATTATTCATATATGGCCGACTAGCTGTTCTAGAAATTTTGAAATGTTCATGTCTCCGAGACAGAGCTGATGTCTTAGCGAATGAAGTCTATCACTATGACCTAGATGTATTCGCTATAACCTTTTCTCGAGTTGAGACCTCTGGCCGATAGTATGCTCTTATCGGGTGTCGGGGTAATCACAAGGGCTTTGGTAAGATGTCCCAGCGAGTATGAAATGTCTTGCCAACAAAGGTTGCTATCGGGTGTCAAAGCAGATGATGGAGTAGCTCAAGGGTTTCGATATGAAGTCCTAGTGACAATGGAATGTCTCACCAATGGGGATACACTTGGGGTCTTCACGGTGACTCCAAGACTTCGGTATGAAGTTTTAGTGACCAATGGAGAGTCTCACCGATAACATATGGTCTTCACAGTGACTCAAAGAATTTGATATGAAGTCTTGGCGATCAATGGAGAGTCTCACCAATAGTATTATGGCTTCGGAGTAACATATGACCACTCGGTGAAAGGTCTTGGCAAAGGTCAAATGTCTTGCCGACTCGGTAAGACATGAGTGCTCGGTGTGTGGTCTCAGTGAATGACATAAGTCTTGCCGACTCGGTAAGACCTAGATGTGCTCAGAGTGAAGTCTTGGTGAAAGATGAATGTCTTGCCAATTGTCAGGTGCTTCGGTGAAACTTGAGGAGACTCGATGAGAACTCTTGGTGAATGGTAAAGTCTTGCTGATGACAAATTTGAAATCGATGTGACTCATGAGCAGTGGTATGAGTCTTGCCGATGAGGAAATCTCTTACCGATAGGAATGAGATGGTTATCGGAAGATTCGGTATGACTCATGGCGTTTGTTATAATGACTTGCCGACTGTTGGCCCGACCTATGACGATATCGATATTGAAGACTTTGTGGCATCGGGGAGACACTGTTAGTGTCTCACCAATATACCAACAAATTTTGAATGCCTTTGACTAGATTGACCATCCTATGTGGAGCCTCATGGACCAATCAGAGGAAACGATTTTCAAATGGATGGCAGTTATATTTCTGCAACAGTTGTGACACTAGACCTGAACTGCATGCAGGGAAAATCAATGCTCAAGAGGAAACTTTATATGATGGGGCAATGGTGAATAAGGATGAACAAAAGGTAAATATTAGAATGTGATAAGATTTAAAGGATCGATTCTGATTTGGAAATATAGTGAGATGAGGTATTCGGATTCTTTAGAGCATTTTCTGTAACTGGATGAATAGTGAATGAAGCTACTGTTAACTGATACCAAAGAGTTGTATCTCTGATTTGTATGTAATTGTTTGTTACTATAATACAAAGAGATTTAGCTTGGTGTGGTGGGTTTTTTCCCGAAAGGGTTTTCCCATGTAAATCTATTGTTCATTGTCTTTATGTATTTGTTTTGTTTCTGTAAATCTTTCATGTGCATCTTAATCGAATTTTAATTAGAAAATTAAAAGTACTGTCTGCATTCTTCCCTATGGTTTTGACGTTAGGAAAGTGTTCTGTACCTCTCCTTTCCTTTACATATACAATATCAATAGTTAATTGTATTTTCATTCAAGTAACATATGCCTTAGACATATAAATGAGGCTTACATATAATTTTATCATATGTATTCAATTATTTAAGGCCATTTATATTGAATGGTTTAAAGGTATTTCCTAAACATGTATCTTCAATCTTGAAATTACAAATCTAATGCAGGTTCACTCATATCTTAAAGATCACATGGATCCATTCAATAATATTCACAATCCACCTCCACCTCCACCCACTCCACCTCATAACCCCCCACCTCCACCACCTGAAATCCATGAACATGCTCATTTGCAAGCACAAATCAATGCTTATGCTAGAACCATCCAAGATCAAATCAACATTATTCAAAATGAAGAATGTGTCGCACCTCCTGTGAGGATGATTGCATCTAGGATGCAAACCCTTATTGGTGTTGTTAGGGCTATGGATGGGATCTAAGATGAGCATCGACAATGGCTAGAGGAGAGGAGAACTCCTGATTTTGAAAAGGAAAACACAAAGAAATGAAGATCTATGCAGTCAAGATCCATAATAGTTTATAAATTAAAACAATGATCTTAAATAGTTATGAATTTATAAATTTGGTGAACGATGGATATTTTGTGTGATGAATTTATAAATTTGGTTCCAAATAGATATTTTTAGTGACATGAATTTATGATTTTGGTTCTAGATGGATATTTTTAGTGACATGGATTTATGAATTTGGTGGAATTTATGAACTTATAATGAATAGTATATAATAGTATATATTTTGTGACTATCTACTAGATCATGATTTCTTCTACTGAAAAATTGTAATATATGTGTGTGTGTGTGTGTTAGACATAAAATGAGTTTTTGTGAATGTTTCAAGTTTATTGTTTAGTATGTATGTGCATGTATTAAAAATTTGCATATATAGTTCTTAAATTTTGAAATTTGTATGTATGTACATAGTTTAGTTTAATAATTTGTATGCATGCAAATTATGCATCATATTTTTTATTTGAAATGTACATGTACATACATTTAATTTTGAATTTTGCATGGACATGCTCTTGAGTTGAAAAATCAATGTATATATATGTGCATTTTAATTAAATATATGATCTTAATATATATGTTGCTCATCCTATTTCAATTAAATATATGGTCTTAATATATGTATGCACATGGACTATTTTGTATGATTTAATGCAGGTGCACATTTATATCGAACATATCATGGATGATTTTAACATTGATGATATCATCAATCCACCACCTCAGCCACAGCCACATCTGCCTCCCCCCCATCCACCTCCACCTCCACCTCCCCCTCCCCCTCCACCTCCACCTCCACTTAATATGCCACATCCAACATCTATCACATCTGATGAGGCTCACTTGAGAGCACGAATAAATGATCAAGTTGCATCCTTACAAAATCAAATCAATGCTATGCAGAGTCAAGCATTGATTCCTCCATACATGTGAGACGTCTTACATCTGCAATGCAAAACATTGTTGATTCCATCAGGATGATTGATTCTTATCTTGATAGGCATCAACGAGACAAAGAACAAATGAGACAATTTTATTCTGATGGTCTCTCTTATAAACAAATATTAGACCTTAAAATAATGAAAGCCCATCTAGCCCCCTACTTTCTTGACCCCGTTACTCGACAACCCATTCCTCCCAACAAATCTAGAATATCCATGAGGTGGTGCATACATCCGTAGATGAGTGCACATTTTTGGGATCTATGGTATATGGTTTTTGATAGTCCCCCACATGCTAATTGGGACTGCCCATTGTATTTTTTGACAAAACTGTATGTAGAGTTTGTTTTGGGGAAAAAGCCCAATTATTTTGATTTTAGATCATTTTAGGGTGTTGGTGGTGGCATGCCACAATAGAGATTAGGGGCAAGGGTTGATCCCCGACGCCCCGTGCATGTGCAACCCCTTGTTGTTGCTCCTGGTCCTCCCATTCCTGCACCTGTACATCATCAAGCTCTAGTCTCAACATTAGGTTCCCTTAGTACACTCATAGGATACCTTGATCAGCATGCTTCTATGATAGCAAGTGGGGAGCATAGAGACGATGATGATGATGGAGGAGTTTTTTATGGAGCTGGTCTGAGTACTGCTCTAGGAGTGTCGAGGCTCATCCCCCATATATGTACTAGTTTTCATCAAGTATGCTATGGACCTGATCATGCCACACCTAGTTTAGGTGGATGGG
>VDFB02000003.1:489466708-489588540 GCA_007258455.2 Sequoia sempervirens
ATACAATTAGGAAAGTTGCTAGGATACATAGTTTCAATGAGAGGTATTGAGGTAGACCCTACCAACGTAAAAGAAATCCTTGACATGGAGGCACCCAAAACATTGAAACAATTGAGAGGTCTCCAAGGTAGGCTTCAGTCCATCAAAAGGTTCATAGCATAGTTGGAAGATAAACAAAATCCATACTCTCACCTACTTCACAAGGGAGTAGCGTACAAGTGGGATAACAAGTGTGAAGAAGCCTTCAATAAGATCAAAGAATATCTACTTACACCACTAGTCCTCATGCCACCAATCCCAAGAAAGCCATTAATTCTCTATGTGTCAGCAACAACAACAGCCCTTGGAGCTCTTCTAGCTCAACACAACGAAAATGGAATAGAAAGGGCCATCTATTATATCAGCAGAACAATGGTTGGGAATGAGTTAAATTATTAATTCATTGAGAAAGCATGTCTAGCAGTAGTGTTTGATTCACAAAAATTTAGACATTACATGTTGGCACACAAAATAAAACTCATTGCCAAAATCAACCCTCTCAAGTAGTTACTATGAAAAGCAATAATCACTAGAAGAATGACCAAATGCATCGTGATAGCATTAGTGAATGACATTGAATATGTGGAGAGGAAAGTAATTAAAGGCCAAGTCATTGCAGATTAGCTTGCAGAAGCACTAATCTATGCAGAGAATCCTCTCATCTTAGAGCTTCCAGACAAATCCATCTTCAATCTCAACATAGCTGACCACTAGAAAATCTACTTTAATGGCTCATACACATAGCATGGATCAGGAGCCGGTGTCTTCTTTATCACCCCACAAGGGGATTGCATACCAAGGTCCTATAAATTGGTGTTCCCCTCCACTAATAACTTTGTAGAATATTAGGCTTTAACCATATGTCTTAGAATAGTAGTGTAGTGGTACATCATGGCCCTCAGAGTATACAGAGACTCTCAGCTAATAATAAACCAAGTGAGTAGTGAGTACTAGACTAAGGATGATAAGCTCACCCCATACACGAAATTGGTGGAGACTCTCAAGGAATCCTTTATCGAGATCACATTTGAGCATATTCCTAGAGCAAACAATAGAGTAGCAGAAACCATGGAAATGATTGGATCCCTACTAGAAATCCCTCACAATGTCCCAAAATATGGATTCTTGGTAGAGTAGCTTCTCATGCCCGCATTCAAGGTACCAGAATCAGAATTTGTGTGTGAAATCATTGGTCCCAATGATCCCTGATACAATGGAATTTATACCTACCTACAAATAGGTGTCCTACTCGCTAACTTACCCTCAACCTTAAAATGAACCTTTGTCAAAAAGCATCCCAATTTGTCATCCTAGGAGATACCTTGTATTGTAGGAGCATAAAAGCAACCTTATTACACTGTTTAAACACTAAGGAGGCATTGACCACTTTAACTGAGGTGCATAATGACATCTATGGTTCACACTCGAGTGGAATGACCCTAGCTAATAAATTGTTGAGGATGAGGTGTTATTGGCCTACAATGGAAAGGGAGGCACATTACTATGTTAAAAGGTGCCTACAATGTTAGCAATATCGAGACCTCATCCATGCTCCAGCTCAAGAACTTCATCCCATCATCACATCATGGCCCTTTTCACAATGGGGACTCGATCTCATTAGAAAAATCACTCCCACTCCATCTAATGGCCACAAGTTCATCATAATCGCCACTAAGTACTTTACCAAGTGGGTGGAAGCCCTACCCATGACATATATAACTAGGAAATAGATATCAAAGTTCATCTAGAACTATCTCATTTTTTGCTATAGTGTCCCACAAGTCATAATCTCAAATAATGGGACACCATTTAAGAATTAGGATTTCTATGACTTGTGTGAAAAATCCAAAATCCAACATTGCTTCTCCACCCAATACTATCCCCAAGGAAATGGCCAAGTAGAAGCCACAAATAAAACCATTTTAAAGATTCTCAAGAAAATAGTCAATGACACAAGTTGTGACTAGCATCTACAACTCAATCCCGCCCTCTGGGCCTACCAAACTAGCATCTGAACACCCACTGGTGCCAGTCCCTTCTCCCTAGTCTATAGATCATAAGCAGTACTCCCCATTGAGATCAATCTCCCGTGACTAAGAATATCATTGCAAAACCTCATCACAATGAAGAATACCGAGTATCAAGACTGAATGAGCTGGAGCTATTGGATGAGCAGCATATAGATGCTTTAAACCATTGGCAAGCCTATCAGAATAGACTCAAGAGGAGCTACAACAAGAAAATAAAAAGTAGGACTTTCCAAGTTGGAGAACTAGTACTAAAAGAGAATGAAAATAATGTACCAAATCCAAATAGCAAAGGAAAATTTGAACCCAATTGGTTGGGAACATTTGTTATCACAACAAGCTATAATTCAGGGGCATATCAATTATCAACACTTGAAGGGGAACCTCAGTAGGACCCCATGAACAACTCCCATCTCAAAAAGTTTAATGCCTAATCTTTCAAGGTATAGAACCCAAAAAATAAAATCAAAATAAAAAAATGTCCTAGGAAAATGGTTACCATGGAAAAAACCTAGAAAATAGGAGTCTTGGTGACAATAAAAATCTAAAAAAAAAAAAAAGGGATCAAAAACAAGTAAAGAAAAATCATCCTTTGAACGAAAACCACTTACGATTGGCGGTTTGGATAAATTACCTTGGTGAAAACGCAGCAAATAGAGACCTTATTAATAAATAAAGCACTCCATCCACGGGATCTTCATGGCTTGTTTTCATCGTATCACCCATTCATTTGATATCCACATGTCATAGCAGCTGTATTCATATCATGATCTGCCTAATGCTACCGGCCATTCTCAAAGGTCAGGTTGTCTTGCCTTTATCAGCGGGGAAGTAGTCCTATTTATCATGTTGGTATGTTCTCATCATATCATATTCAATAACATTCTTAAAATTCATAGATATCACCAAAATTCAAAAACATCAAAAATCCAAAAACATACTTAGAACATCAAAAAAATTCGAAAACGTTAGCAAAACAAAAAATCCAAAAACATTCAAAGATATCAAATCCAAAACAAGTCAAAATTTAAGGTAAAAATTCAAAAAATAAAGTTGTCCTTGTTGAATTCGAACTTCGAGCCTTGAGAACGCACTAAAATCTTTGGTCATCCCCAGAACACTTAGGTTGGTGTTTAAAGTCCATCATAATAAGCGACATTTCATCATGTATATCTTCATGTGTAAATTAGTCAAGTCATCAGTCGAACTACATGGTCTTTGTGTGTATAACGTAGGCAAGACTAATTTGTTGATCATCCCCCGAGGCCCCTTGGATAGGTCTTTAGGTTAGTTTCTTGGTCAAAATCTCATAAGACCCCAAAACATTTGAAAATAAAAAATAAAACATTTATAAAATCTCAAAAAATACCAAACACAACCTCAAAAAATTTCAAAAATCCAAAAACATCCAAATATTTGAAAAAAATCCATTCATCTCATCTTGCTTTTACCCACAATAAACATCACTCATAATAAATGATCATCATCCTCAACCTTTGGTGAAACAATCAGAAACAAGTCTAGCAAGTGAAAAGTGAAAACTCAAAATGCCAAGTCTCAAGTTTAGGTCAGTACGTAAACAAGTTAGTCAACTCTTTATGTCAATAGCCCATCATCAAATCAGACCCATATCAATCATTTGATAACATCATGTCCTAGGATGTATCCTTCCTATAATGGGCATTATTTATCAGAAGGAACACTCTGGATAAATGAAATGGCGTGCTGACATCCACTAACATGTCCTAGGATGTATCCTTCCTATAATGGGCATTATCTTTTGGCTATAGTTTCAGTTCTTATCCTTAAAAGCACATTCCCTTTTGGTTAACAGTATTGAAGAACATCAACTTGTTTTTTTACTTTATCTTTGTCTTTTGACTTATCTCTTTGTACTCATTCCAATAACCTCTCGATGATGTCCAAATAAATGGATTTAGAGAGATAGGAATGAGGCAATGATCATTATCTTTTTTCTATTGTACTTGTTGGACGTTCTTGTAATATAACTTGGTGAATACTTGCTTTGTTAGATATGTATGAAGGGTGTTTTGGGCAGCTTGTTGACTATTGCATTGCTAGGTTATACCTTTCTATGTTTTGGTCCAAGATGTTTGAAACTTCTAAAGTGCATCCTAGCAAGGTTTTTGTATGTCAAGTGTGAACAAGAATACTCCTATCTATTGGTTGAGTCAAGGTCCATCACACTATGTACAATGCCATCCTGGTTCTTTATACCTTGATGCATCATACCTACATGTGTTATCCAACACAAGGTAAGTGGCCCTTTTAAAATCCCAATTGATAAGAAAATCATCCATTTCTCATCATCATCTCTCATAAAGTTGTCTTGTTGGATCCTCTTGTCATCATTTTATTTCTTCTTTTATGTGCTAACATCATACCAGGATAGTTAATCATCACCACCAATGCATCCTCAAACCATCAACATTTTTCACATCATCTCACATGCATGTTCATCATCATAATATATATATGTTAGTCTAAGCATCTCATAAATCATACATTTTCATAAAACATTCATTGCATAATCATATAGGGATCATCACGTCATATCATCATTTAAGTTGTTTAGCATAATATAGATTGCTTATTCTACGCATCTTAAAACCATCTCATTTGCATCATCATCATAGCCATCAATATGTCCATTTTGAACCTCTTTATTGTGAGATCGACCCTCAAATCAAATCTTTTCACTCAATCTCTTGAGGGGGCAATGTACTAGTGTACTTTTTCCACTAGGGAATCCAGAAAATTCTGAATTTTTTTGAATTTCGATCATGGTAAGTTTATTCTTCGAACCAACAGAAAAAGTACATTGCTTCAAAGAGGGGAAAAATGTAGACTCATAAAATTATCATATTGCATTTAATCAAGTCCATTCATTAAATAAATCAAGTCTATTTGATTTATCTCGAAGGTCCTCCATTTAAATTAAATAAACATTATCAGTATTCCCCTTAGCTAAATAAATCAAAATATTTATTTAACTAAATATTTATCATCCTTCATCTCCTTTTTGATTTAGTTTAATCCTCAAGTCTAAATCAAATGGGTCAAATCATCTAATCCTCTTTTAAATTAAATAAATCATGATTAAATCTAATCTAATGCATGTCACATTCTTTAGATTTTCCCACTTGCACAAATAAAGGATTTTAATTAATTTATTAAATCCTCATTTTCCCTCAACAAGGAATCTTTGGAGAATATTCCCTCAAGTTTGAATTCAAATCAAGTTGATTTTCCCCTTACAACATGGCATTAACTCCCCTCTTACATGTCCCCCACTTGGCATTTAAGTCCGTTTTTTCTCCCTCCAACAAGCCAAGTTTGAAATTTGAAAAGGCCAACTAATGTCATTTATTGGCACATTGACCAAAAATTTTACATACTCCATCCACTCACATGGTGACAAGTGGCTCCTTTCTATTGGTTGAATCTTTGTCCCACATTTCTCTCTTTTCGGCATTCTTCCAACTTGATATTCTATAAATTGGAGGTCTCATTCCTCATTTTAGCATCGACAATCTCATGCAAAGTTACTCTCTTCACATTGAGAGCTAATTTTTCCCATTATCATTTGCATCATTGATTTGTCAAGCGTTGGGAAAGGGTCACTTTTCACAACAAAGTGACACCAATCCACTATGGAATAGGTATATTTCATGTTTGTATATATGTTTTGATCATCCTTGTCTTTTTTCACATTTTGAAGCATGATATGTTATTTCATAGGAACATTTGTGGATTTGCATAGTTAGAAACTAACCCATTGCTAATGAGTATTGAGGAATACGCTGTGTGCAGATTTAAGATGTTCACACATGTGTACATATATATAGGTTTGTAACACATATTAAAGAGAAGTACCATTTGCACAAACATAGAGGTGAAGGGAAACTTTATTACTTTCCACATTATACATATGAAGGGAAGGGAAATACACATTACTTATTTTGATGATATTGATGAATTGCATTCCAATAAAATTGAGGAGGGGACAACTTATTTAATATCAGGGAGATCGGTGAAGGAAGCAAACAAAAGATTCAATTAATTAAATAGCGATCTCAAATTTTTTTGTGGATGAGAAATGAACAATAAAATGGTGCAAAGATAAGATTTATGTGCCAAAAAAGCCTCTAGTTTTGTGCCAGTTAGTAAGATGAGTAATTATAGTGATAATAGCTTGATTGATATTATTGGCACTATACTCCAGGTTGGGTACATTTCAACTATTCACATGGAAAGTTGGACTAAAACAATCTAGCGAGCTATTAAACTCTATGATATTTGTCCTTTCATTGACGTTAATTTGTGGGGCCCAAGCAAGCAATAAAAATAAGATATCTTGGAGCGGATGTATCTTTCTAGTGATATAGTCATAGTTGTTGTGTGGGCTGGCCATGCAGGGTAGTTTAATATATATGCATTCCAAGTTTTTCTTTGCGCTGATGTGGGGCTTGCTAATTACATTGGTTGGTGGAAGTGGAGTTGGTGTCCTTGACACAAGGAACTTGAATGGTAAGTGTTTGCTCATGTGGGGGGTAAATCCCTTTTGTTGTTGTTCCACAATGCGGCTGAACAAAGTAAATGTGGGCCTCCCCTTGTTTATTGTTTTGGGAAGATAGTTGTTATTTTCTTTGTCCTCAAAAAGGAATTATTAAAATAATAGGGTGTATACTAAGCATAATAACTAACATTTATTTCCACATACAATGTATTGAAAATATTTTTGAAGTTATTTAAGGAAGAAGTTCTACAAAGTATAGTGGCCAATTTTGAATTAACCCTTTTGCATATATTCCATATCTTTGATCTGCTACTTCTAGTTTAATGACCTTCATGAAGAATGTGTAGAAATGCATTGTCTAAAATAATTTTTCTTTAGAGTAGCCGATCAAAAATATGGAATTCATGAAAAAGACTTGACTGACGATCGTACATTATACTCTAAGGAACTCTTTTGCACAATAACCTTAAAGAGTTCTTCAAGGAATTCTACCTGCTAGGTCCTAATTTTTTCAATTGCTCCCTACATTGAAAATCAAACCTTTGGAAAAAAAATTCAAAATAGTAAAGAGAGTGGTGAAGTAGGAAGGCTGACAAAAATTCCAGCCAAAGTACACATAATAAGGGAAAACCACAAAACAGGACGCTGCATAATTTTTTCATCTGATTATATATATATATATATATATATATATATATATATATATATATATATATATATATATATATATATATATATATATATATATATATATATGATACTTATTTAGGCTATGGAAACAATTATATGATGAAGCAATCTCTATAAAATGTGTTTGGCGGCTTTTAAGTGTTATTGTAATAGTTCTTTTATTTGTTCAACTTTATATCTCTAGCTGATATGCTATTTGTTTGAAATTTCTATTTGTTAAGAACAAAGCATTTAATCGTGTAGTATGCATAAGATATTCATAATGCCAAAATGGCTATTTTGACATCAATATATTTTGTTGCATATTTTGGAGCTCATATTCATAATGCTAGAATAGCTATTATGATAATGCATCTGAATCAAAATAATTTCTTGCATATTTTGGAGTACAGATTCCCACTACATGTATAAATACATATACATATATATATATATATTTATATTTATATATATATATATATTTATATTTAGATATATATATTTATATATATATATATATATATATTTATATTTATATATATAGATATGTATACAAAATTCCATAGACTCAATAAAAAAAATAAAGCTACATTCCTTGGCACTAAATATTATACACAAATAGAGAAATTGTAATAGAGCTATTACAAGGCAAGCCCTATTTTGGATTTTCTGACAATGGGGATGTAGCCAATCAGTGGGGGGTTCACTGGGTTTTATTGTGATGATGTGAAATATGGAAAATACTTGGTTTGGAATTGGTGGAGGGATTCTTTAATAATTTTCCTATTTCTCTATAATATTTAGTGGCAAATAATGGAGCTTGAATTTAGAATATATGTATGTATATATGCAACCATTTAGCCAACCTATGGTGTATTGCTTTTGATGAAGCTACAACTAGTTTCTTGCAAATTCTAGCAAAAGACCTCTACATGTTGCAGGATAGCTCTGAGTCTACAACAGATCATGTTGTTGTTATTAAAGGCCTTATTTGTAAACCATACATCTTTATTGAATGTGTTATATCAATATGTTTCATTATATTCTTTCTTCCTGATCTCTTTCAATTTGACCATCATACATTTGATGGTACAAATACACAACATATTATATTCTGCCAACTACATTTCTCCATGCTCATACAACTATATATTTTCAGCTTGCTAAATCAACTATATAAAGTTGGTTCTTCATGATAACACCTACTTTCTTTTGGTTAAGATAATAAGTATATGATGTGATCCTAAATCTTTTTATGTAAAAAATACCTTGTGCATTTTATGCATATACGTGTATATATATGTGTATATATATATATGGACACATGTATATACATATACATATATGTATATACATGTGTATATGTAGAAATACATGTATGCATGTTTTACTAACAGTTATATTAAAATTTCCCTATTTCTCTATAATACTCAATGCTAAAAAATGCAACTCCTCTTATACAATTAATCTATTTGTTAGTAGACTAAAAAGTACATGGGCACCATATTAAAATAAAAAGCATATGAGCTCAATAAATGTGGAAACATAGGAATATATTACATTCGTATTTGCAAAATACGAGTCTTAGATAAGATGTAGGTCTACCTTGCGGGTGCAACTGGGTGCAGTATGAACAGAAGAAAAGAAGGCCTCCTCTCCACCCTATGATATTGGGCCATGAAGCCTTATCACCTATCACAAAATCCCTGGGCTACAACATATATTGTCGACCACAAATATTAAGCATTATGAATTCTAGAAATCTCATAACATTAGCCTGAGAATTTTCTTTAGTTGAAATCACTGTTATACATTTTTTTTAAAATATATATAGTTGTATGATTTATGATAAATGGTTTGACACATAATCATAAAATAAGAGATGGCACCATATTAAAATCATAAACATAGAAGCTGAGTGAATGTGCGGATATATATATGTAAACATAGGAATAAATTATGTTGATATTTACAAAGCATAAGTCTTAGATAAGATGTATGCATACCTTCTAGGTGCAATTGGATGTACTCTAAACAAAAAGAAACAAGGCCTACTCTCCACCCTGCCACATTGGGTCATGTAGCCCTATAGGCTATCACCAAACCTCTAAGAAAGATCATACATTTCCCACCACTATGCTCAATGGTGAAGCACATGCATATATACATATACATATATTATGATGAAGACTAAAATATGTTAACACAAAAGACTGTAAAATCCTTATGTATATAATTTAATATATTCTCATGTTTAAACTATGCTATTCCTTTTTTGACCATTCATAGATAGGGATACTACAAAAAGAATGATTAGGGAGATAGTTGAGAACCATAGGAAAATGTTAGATGTTCAAAAACTGACATTAAATGGAAGATCATAGAATGCCACTCATTGTTTTAGTTATCTTTTTACATCTTTGTCATTACACCCATTAACATAGGAGCAATTATAGATTAACATAGGAGTGATTGCATATATATATGCAGAGGCTTAGTGCGAAAGGATTTAAACATATTGGAGATAAAATTAGTTTGGTGGTTGTTAAGTGTTATTCTTTGTAATATGTCTTTTATATGTTCAATTTATTTGTTTAAAGTTTTTGGCATTTTTTTTTTCAACCCAGCCATGAATAGGATTTGTCATGTAATATCTTTTTTACAATTTCGCTATTTGTCTATTGTTGTTACATTCTGAAATGAGCCACAGGGTCTTTGTTAAATGAACAACCCAATCCTAGCAAATAAATTGTTGTTATACCTTGTTTAGATACTGATAGAGTTTTAGTTTGGAGGACATTCGAACATACCTAAAATTCTATTAGTATGTCAACAAGGTGTAAAAATAATTTCTTCATTTGCACAAGGTTGTTCATTTGGGACAGATGGAAATATTTTTTGTGCTATAAAAAGAGGATTGAAAAATTAAATAAAATTTGAATTTTTAGTAATTAATTTCTTAAATAATAATAATTTGTTCAAAATTTCAGACACAAAATAATGTTACCTCTATCTTAGTTTTACATGCACTAGACCTAGATGCACATCTACATTTGAAGACTATGTCTCTAGGAATGTCCAACATTCAAGGTAGGCTCTTCTATTTCTTGTTTATTTTTAAACTTCCTCTTTCTCTTTCGTATGTGCCTAATATAATGTGTCAAATTTAATGTTTTTCTTCTTTTCCAAGGCCTTAATCATATTCAACTTAGTTGTGATTATGTCTAATTTTCAAACTATTGGGATCCCTAGGTATTTGTTTTAGCAACTAGAAGAGCAAATGTTGTGGACAATCTCACCCTATCCTTCTAAATAGGCCTCTAAATTTGGTCTATATCTGCCCCAAAAAAATAAAATAGCCCTGCAAATATCAACTCTAGTGAAGGGTATGTCCAGGATCATGACGGGCCAAAAATTGGCAATATGATGGGTATGTGGCTGGTGAATTTTTTCTTACCCAAAATTGATGAAATGAAAAGGGATTTTAAGGGATATTCTTAGCTTTCCACCAATATAATTATGCTTTACTTTGAATTTAATAAGTAATTATTATTCATTTTCTATTCAAATTATGACTAAAGTCCTGATTGATAGGTTAATTGAAAAACATCTATGATTTTCAAATGGTATCACATTTTTTGAATCTAAAACATGCATCACATTCTAGGCTTCGCATACTATAGGATTAAAAAAAGAAAAAATGAATTTTATGAGTTCTGACCAAGTTAAGGTGGTTAGACACACTAGTTTTTTATGTTTTTTAAAAGTTTTAATAAAAAAATCATAATTAATTATTTACTTGGAAAAAAATTACAAAAAAAATATGCATCACATTGGGACATGAGTCCTCTACTTATATCTAAAATATTATAAAAAAATATTATGATTTTATTCTAGTTAGGGTGGTCAGAAGACACCTACTTCTTATTTTTTCCCTAAAATTTAAGTACTACTACATTGAAATTTCAAATTTTCACCAAATAGATTTTTTTTTTTTTAAAAAAAAACCTAGTAGTTTAGAAACTACATTTAATTTGCTACAGATTCTATTCTTACATATTTTGAAATAATATAGATAACTTATTCAAATTTTTACATCAAGTTGCCTAACTCTGATTTTTCTGAATTTTTTGCCACTTAAGGCCCTATTTTTTCCATGATGATCCAACACATACCCACAAGAAAGGGTGTGTAACACATATTAGAGAGATGCTACATTATCTACCATTGAGTACTATAAACAAAGAGGAAAATTGTGAAAGAACTATTAGTTAAATATACATACATATATATATATCTACATATACACATATATGCATATGTATATATATATTACATATGTATCTATGTATGTATATAAACACACACAAACATATATATATATCCATACATAGTCAATATTAAATACAAATAAGGAAATTGGAAAAAGAACCCTTAGGGAAACACTTAAGAACCATATGAAAATGAGAGAACTCGAGACACAAAAAAGGGGTTTAGGCCAAGAGAAGATCGTAAGATGCATAATCAAGAGCATGAGTTTCACCATTTCATAGGATACAAAATACTCACAAAAGGCTATATTATTGGTCACATCTTAATCATGATATTCTTGTTTTCTACTCCCCATAACAAACTATTCATTATCATAGTTTGCCTCTTCTATTCTCCACATCATAAAGTTGTATCTAATGCGGGTTTGAGAACACTTGCCATTTTCCTCTAATTCTTGGCTCTTTTCCTAATAGGTATTTAACCATTTTTTTTTTTGTGGAAACATAGGCCTTAGTAATTATCTAGGCTATAAAATTTCTCTTTATCTTTCATATGTTCCTAATATAATGTGTCAAATATATTGTTTTCCTTATTTTCCAAGGCCTTAATCATATCCAATTTAGTTGTGATTATATCTGATTGTTAAACTATTGGGACCCCTAGGTATTTGTTCCACAGAGAAACTGAATTGCAAGTGTTTGGTCACACAAGGGTTAAGGCATTGTGATCTTGTTGTAAGATGTGGGTGGGAAAACTAAATGTGGGTGGCCAATGTAAATGGAATATTGAATGTCATAGTGTCAGAAATTATACTATGATTAAGTTGCATTCTTGAAACAACCATTATGGTCTTGGTTTCATAGCATTTTTTAGAGGCTATTTGCTTAAATTTTACAACAGGGCTTTCATCACCCCAACCATGAATAGGATTTTTTTGTCTAACAACTCTCTTACAATTTATTTTTTTCTCTATAATGTTTAGCGCCAAGCAATTCAACTCGAATTTTTTATTAGTCTATATATATACAGACTAATCAAAAATTTGAGTTGAATTGCTTAGCGCTAAACATTATAGAGAAAAAAGGAAATTGTAAAAGAGTTGTTACACGAAAAATACTATTCATGGTGGGGCTGATGAAATCCCTGATGTAGACTTCAAACAAATATCCTCTACAAAATGCTATGAAACCAAGACCATAATGGTTGTTTCAAGAATGCAACTTAATCATAGTATACTTTGCATATATATGTGTGTGTGTGTGTGTGTATGTGTGTGAACATATATATGGGTATGTGTAGGATCATCATGGAAAAAATAGGCCCTGAAGTGGCAAAAAATTTAGAAAAATTAGAGTTAGACAACTTGACATAAAAATTTGAATAAGTTATCTACATTATAAGTTATCTATGTAAAAATTTGAATAATTTGTCTCTCTAATCATCCAAAATGATTTTCTCCTCAAAAACCCAACTCAAATAACAAAATTTTACAATTTGATATGACAGACCTGCAACTGAAAGTGCTCAAACCAGCAACTAGAAAACTCACTAAAATTGTCATAACTTCATCAAAACTACTCCAAATGGCATGAGACCAAGTGCAATGAGCTCTTAGGAAGATGGTGACCAAGTTAGGACCAATAAATAGTTGTAACAACTACTTAATGAATTTTTGAAACATTTACTAGGCAAGAAGTGTTATAGCGCACGAGGGGCAACTTCTTCAAGATAAAATCCAATATTTGACAATAAAATTTGAAACTCATTAGAAAGGGGCACCTTGGAAATATAAGAGTATCTATGATACATAAAAATTTGTAAGTGTAGATTACACTTATTCATCAATTATGACACCTACGGTGACACTCATAAGACATCCTTAAATAGAGATAACGTTAAACATTTAAGTTGGTGACCAGATTATGACAACCGTGTAAGGAATATATTATTTTAACTTAATCATATATATGGGTATGTGCAGGATCATCATGGAAAAAATAGGCCCTTACGTGGTGAAAATTTCAGAAAAATCTGAGTTAACCAACTTAACATAAAAAATTCAATAAGTTATCTACATTATTTCAAAAATATGTAAGATTATAATTTGTATAAAATTGAATGCATTTTCTAAACTACCAGGTTTATTTTAAAAAAAAATCTATTTGGTGAAAATTTGAAATTTCAATGCAGTAGTACTTAAATTTCAGGGAAAAAATAAGTAGGTCTTTGTCTAACCACCCTAACCACAATAGAATGATAAAAAAAATTATAAGATTTTATATATAAGTAGAATCATGTCCTGATGTGATGCATATATTTTTGTAATTTTTTTTCCAAGTAAGTAATTAATTATGAATTTTTTATTACAACTTTTTTAAATATAAAAAATTCATATGTTTAGCCACCTTATCTTGGTCAAGACTTCATGAAATTCAATTTTATTTTTTTCAATCCTATAGTGTGTGAAGTATAGAATGTGATGCATGTTTCGGATTTAAAAAATGTGATACCATTTGAAAGCTATAGATGTTTTTCAATCTTCCTATCAATTAGGACTTTAGTCGTAATTCAAATAGAAAATGAATAATAATTATTTATTAAATTCAAAGTAAATCATAATTTATATTGGTGGAAAGCTAAGAATCTCCTTCAAAAACCCTTTTCGTTTCATCAATTTTTGGTAAAAAGAAATTCTCTAGCCACATACCCTACACATACCCATAATATGACCACTTTTTGGCCCATTATGATCTTGTACATACCCATATATATATATATATATGTATGTATGTATGTATGTATGTATGTATGTATGTATGTATATGTATATGTATGTATATGTATACATAAACTTTGTATCATTTACTTTTTTGCAGTCATCTCTATGCATCTTTCACATTATACCCATTACCATAGGAGCAATTGTAACTAAATCTTCTTTCTTTCATCTAAAAATAGAGATATATATATACACATGCACATATAAATATACATACATACACATATACATACACTTGGTATCTTTTGTTTATTTTTTCTAGTCATTTTTATGCATCTTTCACATTATACCCATCACCATAGGAGCAATTGCAGTTAAATATTCTTTCTTTCATCTAAAAACACAACAATGTGAAACATATTACCAAGGTGCACATTGCCACAAAAAAAATTAGTGAGGTCCATGTCGACCTTCAGCATGGATGTGGCCTTATGATTTTCTGTGGATGGATAAATTACAGTTAAATATTTTTTGTTTTGTCAAAAAATATGGTTAGGGTTTGTAATTTTTTCATTACTAGGTAGTTTATTGTTTGTAGTTATCTCTTTGCATCTGGGTATGTGTAGGATCATGATGGGCCAAAAAGTGTCGATATGTAAGTGATGTGATGGCCCATGTGGCTAACGACTTTTTTTTACCCAAAATTGATGAAACGAAAAGGGTTTTTAAAGGAGATTCTCAGCTTTCCATTAATATAAATTATGTTTTACTTTCAATTTAATAAATAATTATTATTCATTTTCTATTTGAATTACGACTAAAGTCCTAATTGACAGGATGATTAAGAAACATCTATAGCTTTCAAACAGTATCACATTTTTTAGATTCAAAAGATGTGTCACATTCTATGCTTTGCATACTATAGTATTAAAAAAAAATATATCATGAAGTTTTGACCAAGTTAAGGTGGTCAGACATACAAGTTTTTATATTTTTAAAAATTTGTAAAAAAAATTCATAATTAATTATTTACTTGGAAAAAAAATTACAAAAAATATGCATCACATTGAGACATGAGTCCTCTACTTATATCTAAAATATTATTAAAAATATTATAATTTTATTGGGTGGTTAGAAAGACACCTACTTATTTTTCCACGAAATTTAAGTACTATCATTGAAATTTCAAATTTAAAACAAAAAAACCTAGTAGTTTAGAAACTACATTCAATTTTCTAGAAATTCTATTCTTACATAATTTTTAAATGATATAGATAATTTATTCAAATTTTTACGTCAATTTTCCTTACTTTGATTTTTCTAAATTTTTTGCCACTTAAGGGCCTATTTTTTCCATGATGATCCTACACATACCCATCTTTTTCCTTATACCCATTACCATAGGAGCAATTGTAGTTAAATCTTATTTGTTCCATCAAAAAGTATGGTTAGGGTTGGTAACTTTATTTCCCAAATATATGTATGTATGTATGTATGTATATATATATACAAATATATATGTACATGTATATACAAATATATACATATACATATACATACACTTTCCATCATTTGTTTTTTTTTTTTGGCAGCCATCTGTATGCATCTTTCAGATTATACACATTACCATAGGTGCAATTGTAGTTAAATCTTCTTTCTTGCATCTAAAATACATATATATATATATATATATATATATATATATATATATATATATATATATATATATATATATATATATATATATATATATATATATATATATATATATATATATATATATATATATAATCACACACACATACACATATACATATACATACATATACATATACGTATTCATATACATATACATACACTTTCCATCCTTTGTTTATTTTTTATAGTCATCTATATGCATCTTTCACATTATTCCCATCATCATAGGAGCAATTGTTGTTAAATCTTCTTTCTTTTATCTAAAAATACAACAATGTGAAACATAATCACCAAGGTCCATTTTACCACAAAAAAGCCTAGTGAGGTCTCCATCGACCTTTTACATGGATGTGTGGCCTTATGGTTTTGTGTGGATGGAGAAATTGTAGGTAAATCTTTTTGTTTTGTCAAAAAATATGGTTAGGGTTTGTAAGTTTTTTGTTCCTATTTTATTGTGTGTAGTTATCTTTGTCCATCTTTGGCCTTATACCCATTACCATAGGAGCAATTGTAGTTAAATCTTGTTTGTTCTGTCAAAAAATATGGTTAGGCTTGATAATTTTATTGCCCAATTGTAGAATTAAGATACAAGTGATTGTATATATATCAAGATGTAGAGGGTTTATTATTTGTTTCAATTTTTTCACAAGATCTTTGTTAGCTGAGCCATGAATAGTATTATTTGTCTAACTACAATAATGAACAATTTATAATGGAAAAGATACAAACATAAAACAAGGTACAATAAGCACAAATTGAAAGACATGAACAATAAATTAACGCTTATGCAAAACACCCACGTAAAATGGTTAACAAGTTCTAGAGCACAATAACCACAAACAAAAAATGAAACCCAAAACAATTATTAACCCTAACCACATTTCCTAACCAAAGAAAGAAGACTTAACTATAATAAATCCATCCATAACAAAGAAATAATCCCTTTGAAGTCTCCAAAATGGGTATAATAGGAAAGATAAAAATTACTAACCCTAACCTTATTTTTCAAAAGGAAAAAGATTTACTGCAATAAAACCATACATACATACCCATAATCTCTGTCAAGCCTCCAAAATGGGTAGAACGACAATGATACAAACAAATAACAATGAATAATAAGTAGAGACTAAAACAGATGAACAATAAATTAATCATTTACACAAAATACACATGTAAAATGAGTTACTAATTCCACTGTGCAATAGTCTTAAAACCCTCCAAAATGCTATAAAACAGAGCCAAATGTGATGATTTTTACAATAGTCTACTACCAAAGCAACACCACAATGTAGCTTAATCATTATACTTTCTCACATATTGCACACCACAACAGTGTTAAAACCCTCCAACCTGCTATTAAAAGGAACAATAAGCACAAAGCGAAAGACATGAATAATAAATAATCTGCTATCAAATGAACACCACAATGACTCCTTCGGCAATGCAACTTAATCAGTATACTTTCTCACACATTATGTAGCACATCGGTGTTAAAACCATTCAACCTGCTATCAAAAGCAACAATAAATAGAGAATGAAAGACATGAATAATAAATTACTCATCTTTGCAAAATACCCATCGAAAATGACTTACAGATTTTGCAACACAACAGTTATACAAATCTCCAATCTACTAAAAACTAGAGCTAAAGGTGACAATTTTAACAATATTCTAGTATCAAACCAACACCACAATTTTAAATACAGCTTAATCAAAGTACAATTTCCCACATGAAAACATTGAATATAGCATTTACTTCAATCGCTGCCACCATACACAAACAATAGGATTTGTTAACCTTCGCACGAGCAAACATTAATGATTTAGCTTTTGTGTATCGAGGACACCAAGTTGACCACTGATGAGCCCAAAACATGCTCATGATTTGGATATCTTGGTGTACTTTTACTACCCTCATTTTTGTTGTTGATGGTTGTTTAACTCTTTAAGAAACCTTTACAGGAGGATATACTGTAGCAATACACTTTCATGTTCCTGCAGCCTATCATGTTGTCATGTCTATATTTATTACCCCATTTGACTCCCTAAATGACTAGTATAATGCATGTAGTTTTTCAATGATGAAATAGATTTAAATATGTGATTAATAAATGGATATTGTGTATGTGCCATGTGCATTTTCTTTCACATCTGTTACCTTGTGTTTCATAGGTTGTTGAAGAAAGTATGATCGAGTCAAGCGCAATCGATCTCGGCCTTGCAGTAAAGTTTATTTCCTACACGACTTTGAGGAAGCTCTGGAAAAGACTCTTTGACCAAAACTATTGGGAAGGATTTTAAATGTCAGTCAATCTGGAAAGAGTGGAGTGCTAGATTCTCTCCGGATCGGGTTGAATAGATAAACTCATTTATGAAGTTTGTTTCTCGATTTTGGGATACATTTTACATCCACATCTTTCTCTATTAGGGATATTTAGTTAGTTGTTTTCCTGATTTAAATAAGTGCTCCTCTTCTGCGAGTGGGAAAGCATAGTAAGATAGGAAGGATATCATGTAAGAGTTAGTATGATAATAAAAAGCGGAATCTATATGACAAGAGATAGAGTTTGTTGTTAGTTTTCATATGAACTAAACAATGTATACCATTCTGAGTTTATGAATAAAGTTTGAAGTTTTGAGTTCAGTACTTGCATAATCAGTTGATGCTTGCTAAGGGGGCCCACTTAGTAAGTATTTGTTGTTAGTTAGTTAACTGTTTATTTTCTATTGATCATCAGTTAGATTTCATCTTTGAAGTTTCTATGCAAACTCAGTCTTATATTGTTCCTACAGTATTGGGAATCCATCCCTGTGTCTGTTCCTGTAGCATAAGGCCAGTTCATAGTTTGTTTTTTAGTCATAGCTATTATGATTTTTGCTTTGGTTAAATTATGGTTGAATTTAGAGAACTTTGCATTACCTTCCTATAGCATAGGTAGAATCTCTTTTCAAGTATTTATTTCCTTAGGTTGTGACTAAAACTGGTTCTTGGTGCACATATAGTCTTGCTCCATTCAAAGTATACGTTCCCTGGTTTAACAAGTAAATGAATGACCATGAAGAGATATTAGTCGCCTGCTAGAATGTCCAATTCCTAGGATAGGTTTTGTTGTGATTTTGATATCCTTTCATTGGTGTGACCATTTTTTGTGCCATTGTCGGGGATGGTGTCAAGCTAAGAACCTGTCAGAAGTCATTTTTAGCATTAGTTTAGTTTGTTAATCAATAATTTTCAAAATCCTTCAAATCACCATTCATTCTATTGCATGCATAGAAGAAGAGATACACTAAGAAAGTTCCTTCCTGAAAACCTATTTGTTGAATTGCCATTTGGCCCAACTAATGAAGAACCTGAGGAAAATCCATTTGCTCTTATACTCCAGCAAGAAAATATGGCACATAATCCATGTAATGCACCTCCTGCTTTTGAGTTTCCCATTGTTGCCCAGCAAGATACTGATAACCTTAAAAATATTCCTTCTTCATTACTTCCCAAGTTCTATGGCCTAGTTATGGAGGACCCATAAACTTTCTTGTTTGAGTTTGATATCCTCTGTCATAGTTATGACTACACTTCAGATGCTCACAAACTCAAATTGTTTCCTGCTACCTTGAAAGAGGGAGCTCTCAGATGGTACATGAGTTTGGGAAGGGGTGTTTTTGATAGTTGGGCAGTCATGCAAACAAAATTTCTTGAGAAATACAAGGAATATTGTAAAAGTGGTAGTAAAGGTGATGATATATTCAGAATTCAATAGGAGGATGAAAGTCTGGAGGATTATATCTCAAGATTCTTGTTTTCCCTGAAAAATAATTCAAACCATACTCTCAACAAATAATCTCATAAACTAATTTTTCTAAGGGGAATCAATGATACCTGTAAGACACCCTGGACCTGAAGGGAGGAGGTGATAAAACCCAAACATCTTGGGATGATATCAAGAAAATATATCTTAATTACTCCCAAGAAAATGTGAAGAAGGGTAGAGGTCATCAAGCTACAATGGGCAAGTCTTCTTCCAGTGAATTTTCCCAGATAGAGATCACAAATTTGTTGTCTGATTTCAAGCAGGACATCATAATCAACATGGCTACATAGTTTGATACCATGCAAGCTCGCAAGAAACATGTAGAGGATGAGGCAATCCTAGCTGAGTTCTGTCCACATTGTAGACAAAAGAAACATGAATGTAGATGCAAGATGATGGCCAATATGGAGGCTAAATAGTTACCTACTAATTTTAAGATGATAAAAGGTGATGATGACCAAGTCTTCTTTGTTGCACAAAGGAGGCCATGGGCTCCAAGACAAGGTATGCCTCAAAATCCTTTGACTTTTGGTAATCTTTACTCTAATTATAATAACCAATGGCAACCTACATATGGCCCATCTCCACTTTGGAATCCTCCTCAACCATACTAGCCTAACTATCAGAACCCTCAATAGCAACCCCCTCAAGGAGGTTGGCAGTAGCCACAAGCACAATGGACTCCACCTCTAGGTAACTGGCAACATAACCCTCAATGGAGAGGCTCTCAGCAATGGTAGAACCAACCCCCTAGATTCCTGCAGTCTCAGCAGCCACAACCTTCGGCCCTTATGCCTCCTCGCAGTACCTACAACAAATAATGGCCCTCCAAAACAAATGCCTATGCCTACTCAATTGTTGCAAAATCCTAATAATAAGTAGCAGCAACAACAGAAACCTATGTATTCTGCAGAAGCCAATCAGTATCCACCTTATGCCCTGAATATCAGTAATATCCATCTCAAGTCTGGAACCACTCTCCCTGCTCCACAACCACCTGTAATTACAGAGATTCCAGACTCTACCATTGAACAACCTACTAATCATGCAGAAGATATACTTGTACCAGCTACTGCCTCTAAGGAACCTATTCTGCAGCCTCAGGCTACACCACTTTTTCCTCAGAGATCGCAAATGACTACACCTAAAACCATTGAAGAGCCTACCTTTGATATTTTAGAGTAGTTAAAAAATGTACAAGTTCAAATTCCTCTTTTTCAAGCTATTAAAGATGTTACAGTCTATGGAAAAGTCATTAAAAAGGTCTATCTAAAGAAACAAGGAAGAAAGAAAAAAGACCCCCAAACTATCCATGTTCTAGGACAGTTAGCTGATATTATGTTGGGGAAGGTTGTCATTCCAAAATATACTGATCCTGGAAGTCCTGTAGTAAAAATAAATATCAATGGTCAAGTAGTAAGAAATGTTTTGGTTGACCTTGATGCAGCCATTAATGTGATGACTAAGCACACTATGGAGTGTTTGAGTATCCCAAACATTTAGTCTACACCGACTGTCCTGTAGCTTGCTGATATTTCCATGGTTACACTTGATGGAGTGATTGAAGATGTCATTGTCACCCTCGACTCTTGGGAATACCCTACTGATTTCACCATATTGTCCACTAAGGCAACCTTAGGAGGATATCCTATTATCCTAGGCAGATCCTGGTTAACTACAGCTGATGCCCTTATAGGATGTCATTTATGAGACATGACAATTTCTAATGGTCAGTTAAGGAAGAAATTAGCTTTATACCCACCTACACAACCTCTGCCAGATTTTTCTCAATCAATTTGGCTAGATCTAGGAGAGGAAACTGAAGAAGTCAATTCATTAGCTCAATTAATGATGCTACAAACTGATCCATTTTTCTAGCTTTAGAGTGAAGATAATTTGCTTCTACACATTTCGTAGTTTAGTTCTAGTTTGAATAGCCCATCTATTTTGGACAGCTATTCTTAGCAATGTTTCCTGCAGTAACTGAATCCTAAAATCCATCATGATTTGCTATTATGTGATATATAGGCACCACCTTTAGAAGTAACCTCAATAAGTGATCTCACCAAATAGATAGAAATATCTTCAGGCTGTTGTCTGCATATTAATAATAAGTTGCCTCTGTCTCAACAAACTGCCCTAGCCTCAATGTTGTAAGCCCACCATAGAGCCTTTGCATGGGACTATGGAGATATGAAGGGTTTAGACCCAAAACTCTATACACATCACATATATATTAACAGTGACTTCAGACCTATCAGGAAGCCTCAAAGAAGGATTAATCTAGCATTAAGAGAAATTGTTAAAGAAGAATTGTAGAAAATATTAATAGTTGGCTTTATCTACCCAATCTCTAATAGTCAGTGGGTTTCCCCATTGGTCATCGTTCCTAAGAAAGGAGGAAAATGGAGGGTATGTGTAGATTACGGAGAGCTCAACTTGGCAACAAAGAAAGATTACTTTCCTTTTTCATTCATTGATCAAGTTCTAGATAATTTAGCTAGAAAAAAGTACTCATTCTTGGATGACTTCAGTGGGTACAATCAAATCAAGATTTCTCCTGAGGATCAAGAAAAGACTACTTTTACATGCCCTTGGGGAACCTTTGCCTATTCAGTTTTTCCTTTTGGTCTCTGTAATGCTCATGCAACTTTCCAAAGGGCAATCATAAGTATCTTCATAGACATCTCATATGATTGCATGAAAATATACATGGATGACTTTACTGTTTATGGTACGATATTTGAAGAAGCTCAAGCCAACTTGGAGAAAGTACTACAAAGATGTGAAGATCACAACCTATCACCGAATAGTCAAAAGTGCTTCATGATGATGCAGGAGGGAATAATACTCAGTCACTATATTTCTACTGCAAGAATTCAGGTTGATCCTGCTAAGATTGAGGTCATCTCTAAGTTACCCTCTCCTGCTAAGAAGCAGGAGGTACGAAGCTTTTTATGTTATGCTGGATACTATAGAAAATTCATTCAGGACTTCAGTCAAATAGAAGGCCCCTTATACAGTCTGTTGAAGAAAGATGCAGATTTTTCTTGGACAGAGGAATGTGAAAAAATATATCTTGACTTGAAAGTCACCCTTACACAGGAACCTATTATGAAAGGACTTGATTAGTCACTTCCATTTCATATTCATATTGATGCATCAAATTATGCAATTGGAGCAGTGTTAGGGTACAAGGATGGTTCAACAGAACATGCACTCTACTACATAAGAAAAAATCTATAAGAGGTTGAATTAAACTACACTGTTACAGAAAAAGAAATGTTGGCAATCATCTACGCCCTCAATAAATTCAGACATTATATCACCGATTATCAGATATTTGTTCATATTGATCATGCAACAATCTGGTATCTCATGAACAAAGCCTCAATATTTGGGAGACTGGCAAGATGGTTATTGCTGATGCAGGAATTTGACATTACAATTGTGGACAAGCTAGGTAAAGCCAACGTAGTTTTTGATTTCTTTTCTAGAATTCAAAGGCAAGATGACTCTGCACTTATTGAAGATTCCTTTCCTAATGATCACCTGTTTGCAATCAAGGTTATTCACCCATGTTATGTTGATATAGCAAATTATCTGGCAACATGAAGAACTCCTCCTCAATTCTCCCCTAAGGAAAAGAGATTATTGGTAGAGAAAAGCTTTAACTTTTCTTGGATTGCAGATTGCATGTTTTATACAGGGCCAGATCACGTTATAAGGAGATGTGTACAAGAGGAGGACATACAGCATGCAAGCCATGATGAGCCATGTGGTAGACTTTTTGCTGCCAAAAGGACAGTAATGAAAATTTTAAATACTGGTTACTATTGGCCAACCTTGCCTAGAGATGCAGCCAAATATACCAAGAGATGTGACAGATGCCAACGGATGGAAAGACCAACTTGCTCTGATATGATGCCTCTATTTCCACAAGTTGTAGTTACACCATTCGACAAATGAGGACTGGATTTCATGGGACCAATTGATCCACATTCCAATGGTAAGTCCTACATCCTTGTATGTACAGATTATGTCACAAAATGGGTAGAGGCTAAACCTATGAAACATGCTAGGGATAATAAAGTGGTTGAATTCCTCTATGAGGAAATATTTACTAGGTTTGGTGTCCCCAATGAGATAGTGATAGATCAAGGAGCGCAATTTAATTCTACACTTATCACAACTTTAGTCAATGAATACAATATACGGCACAGGAAATCAACTCCTTATCACCCCCAAGCCAATGGCCAGGTTGAGGTCACCAATAGGGACATAGAGGCCATTTTGACTAAAACTGTTGATTTACATAGGAAGGACTGGGCCACAAGGATACTAGAAGCTATATGGGCCTACCGTACTACCTAGAAGACTGCTACGTGATATACATCTTTTGAAATGGTGTATGGTAAAATAGCTGTGATGCCAGTAGAATTTGAACACAAGTCTCTAAGAATAGCATTAGAGATGGACATGGATTTAACAAATGCACAAAATGATAGAATCATGCAGCTCAATGCTCTGGATGAGCTCAGAAAAAGTGCCCTGCAACACACTAAGATAATACAGAATCGGAGAATAAGGTGGCATGATAAATACATCAAGGAAAAGAAATTCAAAGTAAGAGATTGGAATCTGCTTTATGACTCATGATATAAGGATAGTCCAAGAAAATTATAGACCAGATGGTTGGGCCCGTATGAAATTGAGAATGTATTTGATAATGGTTCAGTTCAACTTGTTACAATTGATCTTGTTAGATTCAAGCTATTAGATAATGGACACCACCTATGGTTGTACCATAAACCAGTCTCAAAAGAAGAATTCATATAGTAGTTTGTTCAGGATCCTGCCTTTAATCTTCATGTAGCCAAAGACTTTAGCCTTTCTCCTGCAGCTTCACTATAATTTTGTAATTCATGCTCATAATAAAGGTTTCCTTTTTAAGGAAACCCATTTTTCTTCATTTCCACTTGTCACCACATCTCACTTCTTTATCTTTCATTCCATCCATCCATTCATCTCGTTTGTCCATGTCACCCATCCACTTCATTCATCCGCACCACCCTTAATTATGATCTCATTCCCAACTGTCACCTCATGCCGAAGCCGTCATCTTTTTCAACACGTACAAGCATTTATTGAAAGGTATGCCATATATTTTGTTATTGCATCTTTGATTTATTTCATTTTATTCATTTACTACTATGACTGTATCAGTCATTATTACCTGATCTTTTCCTATTCTTTAGTACATGTGAGGACACATGTCATACTCTAAGTAGGGGCCGGGATAATCCATTTTTTAAACCTGTCTTTTTGCCGCTGCCACAATTGCTCAAATAATCTTTCTTTATTATTTTTTGGTACTTTCCAAATATGATCACATGTTTTTTTCATTGCATGTTTTTCATTGTAAATTACAATTAAAACTACTTGTTCAAGAAGTTCATTTTTTAAAAGAAGAGAAAAGTGACGGCAGGACAGAAAAGAACCAGAACAAAAAAGGGAAATTTTTGGATTTTTAGAAAAGAGTTGAGTTCAGCTAAGGAAAAACTGTGAACATGGGTGGTCAACTAGTAATACATGAGCTTGTAGCTCATGAGTTATTAATGCAAAATCCTCAACCAGTCTAAGCATTCAGCCTTTATGGATGGTTAAATTACTTTTTGAGTTTAGATGCTTTCAATGAGGAGGCTATAGGAAAATTTTTAATCACCCTTTCTGAAGGGGAGGCTATAGTATGGGGTCTAACAGTTGCTATAACTAAAGAAAGAATTGTAGATCTACCCGGGCTTCTAGCCATTGGAGAGAATTTTTCTTCGGATACTGTCTCCACAAGGGAAAAATTTACAATACCCACTGACGAACCCTTGGAAGTCTCAAAGCAGGGATGCAAGCGAGTGTCATTGCCTCCTCCATATCTAGAATACGCTACTTTCATAATTAGGAATTTAACATGTGAAGGCCATTTTTCTTACCTACATTCTTACCATTTCAAATTGCTGAGTCACATGAGGCATGGGTTAGCTGTTAATGTTCCAAACTTTTTGTTAAAATTTCTAGAATAATGTGACCACAGAACCCAATAGGGGAATGATAACTCTATTGCCCACCATGGCCTTATAAAACTATTGATTGCACACTCTTTGAGAGATGTATCACCTCTTTCCTGGGAATAATTTATTGTCCAAAAGAGCCTACAACTTCTAGAACCCCTAGGGCACTTACCCCACAACCTCAAAAAAAGAAAGAAGAAATAGCGTCTACTAGTAGAAAAATAGGGCAAGGGTCATCTGCTCCTGTAGCACCTAGTCTTGTAGCTCTCACACTAAAGCCCTCTGCCTAGGTACAAACTAGGTCTACCAATAGGAGAGAGAAGTGAAAAACAAAGGCAAGAGAGTCATCTAGGGTGGAACAAACCCCAGATTCTGACACTCGTTCTCAAAAAAGACAATGCTCTTCTCTTGCAGCATCTTCCCATGTAATAATTTCTCCTACAACAACACCTGTTCCCATCACCAGTTCACCATCATCCTCTGATAAGGTAGAACCCTCTAGGCAGTTCAGAAAGAGGAAGGCTACGAGAGAACCTTCTACAGCCGCACCATTGCCAAGAAGAGTTTCCACAAGGAAACAATGTAAAGCCTCCCCTGCTTCACCTCAACCTAAGGTTATTATAATTTTAGAAGAATCTGTAGAGTCTGAATATGATGTTTCTCAGAATGTGTCTGAGAGTGCTGCACAAAGTTCATTTGTTATTCCTGAAGAAGAACAAATTGAGACAAGGAAAATTGAGCATAATGAAAGGGGGTACCAAGTCTTGATGACTTGGCTACTATTGCTATGTAGATTTCAGAGGAAGCACAATATTGTCCACAGCAACAATAGGAATTCATCCTGCAGCAAGAGGAGGAATAGACTGAACAATTGGAAGTGGCCAATGAAGCTACATTTCCCCCTGCAACTTGTCAAGCCATTGTTGTCTACAAAAAGACATTGTTGACTGAGTTTTTAGAATGTGTCAAAGCTACATGGAGACCGGATACATTGCAAACCCTGATTTTTCACCACCTAGCCCAGACTGAAATGCAACAAAGTCTTTGGGAGGAAGAAAAGAAGAAACTGAAAAAGGAAATTGAAAGGCAGAAACAGG
This sequence comes from Sequoia sempervirens, assembly GCA_007258455.2. Taxonomy (NCBI): domain Eukaryota; kingdom Viridiplantae; phylum Streptophyta; class Pinopsida; order Cupressales; family Cupressaceae; genus Sequoia; species Sequoia sempervirens. Next base: position 489,493,645 of record VDFB02000003.1, read on the forward strand.
AAATTCAGGAGTTAAAGGAGAAAATGGATGAAATGCTGAAGGTAACTGGTCAGATTATGGAATGCAGACCACCACTGAGAGTTTATGCTTTGTGCCTCAAGGAACAATTCTTGTGGTTCTAGCTAATGAGAATTTCTAGAAATCTAGATCCTATTATTCACACCGCTAAAGAATTCTACGATGCATACTAGGCAGCTCCTAATTGGCTAAGGAATTCTTTGTGTGAATTTTATTTACATGGTTTTATTATTCCATTTGAAATGGAGTGGAACCCCCTTCTGTATATTGGTGATATCCATTTGAGATCACTTATGTCTTGGGTGGCAAACGAAGCAAATTATGGTAGGCAATGGGAAGCATATGAAGAAGCCAAAAGGAATGAGCCTATTCAATTGTGCCCTGAGAGTTCAGACCCCAAAGCAATGTTGAAAACCTGGCTTACTCTAGCATATGGCTTTAATAATAATACAGCCAAGATGAAAATATTTGATCTCAGAAAATAGGTATATGATGAGTTTTAGGAACAACCATACTCGTTTTGGAAGTTGTCATACTCCAAGATTGAGAAGAGGTGGGAGAGATTAACTATTGGGTTAAGAAGGTCTAAGCCTCAAAGTCCCCTGAATTTTACAGTAGCTCTCAAATGATCAAGTAGATACATGCAATTGGGCCTTCAAAAGAGGTTTGAATTGTGGTTGCCATTGACATTTAGACCTCCTGTGCTAATGTGGCCCCTTTATCCTTACCAAGCTACAAATATTAATGAAGATACAGAAGATCGTAGGTATGAAAGGTGGTAGAGTTTCAGAGGTTTTTATTACAAATTTGGAACTCCATTTCAGAGTCATGCCATAACCACTGATTTCAGAAAGATAATCAAAAAGTTTAATGCTGGAGGACCAGTATTGGGTTAAGTAGGGGGCAAATGATGAGCCCAAAATATGCTCATGATTTGGATATCTTGGTGTACCTTTACTACCCTCATTTTTGTTGTTCATGGTTGTTTAACTCTTTAAGAAAACTTTTACTAGGGGATATCTTGTAGCAATACACTTTCATGTTCCTGTAGCCTATCATGTTGTCATCTCTATATTTATTACCCTGTTTGACTCGCTAAATGACTAGTATAACACATGTAGTTTTTGAATGATGAAATAGATTTAAATATGTGATTAATAAATGGATATTGTGTATGCGCCATGTGCCTTTTCTTTCACATTTGTTACCTTGTGTTTTGCAGGTTGTTGAAGAAAGTATGATCGAGTCAAGCGTAGCCAATCTTGGCCTTGTAGTAAAGTTCATTTCCTGCATGACTTTGAGGAAGCTCTAGGGAAGACTCTTTGACCGAAACTATTGGGAAGGATTTTAAATGTCAGTCAATCTAGAAGGAGTGGAGTGTTAGATTCTCTCTGGATCGGGTTAAACAGATAAACTAATTTATGAAGTTTGTTCCTCAATTTAGGGATACATTTTACATCCATGTCTTTCTCTATTAGGGATAGTTAGTTAGTTGTTTTCCTGATTTAAATAAGTGCTCCTCTTGCGCAAGTGAGCAAGCATAGTAAGATAGGAAGGATATCATGTAAGAGTTAGTATGATAATAAAAAGTAGAATCTGTATGACAAGAGATAGAGTTTGTTGTTGGTTTTCATATGAACAAAAAAATGTATACCATTCTGAGTTTATGAGTAAAGTTTGATGAACTTCTGAGTTCAGTACTTGCGTAATCAGTTGATGCTTGCTAAAGGGGCCCACTTAGTAAGTATATGTAGTTAGTTAGTTAATTGTTTATTTTCTGTTGATAATCAGTTAGATTTCATCTTTGAAGTTTCTATGCAAACTCGGTCTTATATTGTTCCTATAGCATCGAGAATCCATCCCTGGGTCTGTTCCTATAGCATAAGGCCAGTTCATAGTTTGTTTTTCAATCGTAGTTGTTATGATTTATGCTTTGGTTAAATTATGGTTGAATTAAGAGAAATTTTCATTACCTTCCTGTAGCATAGGTAGAATCTCTTTTCAAGTATTTATTTCCATAGGTTGTGACTAAAACGGGTTCTTGGTGCATATATAGTGCTGCTCCATTCAAAGTATACGTTCCCTGGTTTGACAAGTAAATGAACAACCATGAAGAGATATTAGTCACCTGCTAGAATGTCCAATTCCTAGGATAGGTTTTTCTGTGATTTTCATATCCTTTTGTGGGCATGACCAACCACCACCAACCCATGTAATTTCCAAGGTCAATGTCACCAGCAAAAAACCTGGTGACCTCCCCATTGGTCAAGACACCCTCTATGCTGACAAATCCAATTCACAACTGGGATGATGAAATTCCTAGTGGAAACTTAAAAAATGAAAGCCTATCAGCTAACTATTAGCTAAATATTAATGTAGACATACATGGTCAATATTACACAATTAGTAGGACTTGAATAAAAAGATAAATTATCATATACTTAGGACTCTAATTATGGCACAACAAAATGACATGGTTATCGAAATAATATAAGAAATCCAACTATTATGAGTTTATATGAATATCAACACATGAGAAATATATAATAAAAAATCATATAGGTTTGCATGAGAAATATAGCTATATAGAATATAAGTCATCACATTTATCTATTATATGCCCAACTTTAAATAAAGTACTCTCCTATTTAATAGTTGGCAACGGATTAAACAAATGTAAATTTAAAAATCACAAATTAATAATGTGAGAAATAGATTAAATTAGTCCACAATGAATGAATGGAGATTTTTTTCTTAAAAATGAATCCTAACTAAGTTATCGGTCGTGAAGCCCATTAAATCATATTTTGTATGGGAAATTGAACACATTAACCCAACATATACACTTTTTTATAATTGCAGAGGTCCTGAAGCCCATTAAATTATATTTTGCATGGGAAATTAAACACATTAACCCAACATATACATTTTTTTATAATTGCGCTAATTTTCTTAAATTATCTTTAAATACATTGGTGTTTACATTAAATTTGTAATAAATTAGTGATAATTATGAAAATTATGTCATAGAACATGGGAAGAAATAGATGTAAAATGGAAATTAATGGAACCATGATTTAAAAAATTAAAATTTAAATGATAGGTTTTTGGAGAAAAATTAAAATAGACTTAAACATATTATGAATATTGAGCCCAAAGTAGATTAAATAATGCAACTATCAAATTATGAACTAAAAAATTTAAATTCCTATTCCAAGGCCAATGAATGATACTTACATAGAAACTATATCAAATTATGTTCTACAAAATTTAAAGATCTAGTCTAAGGTCAATGTATGATACCTACATAGAAAATATATCATATTTTGACAAAAATATGGGTTGCCAATCACATATTTTTTATTTTATTTTTAAGAATCCAAAAAGAAAGATTTATTATTGGTGACAAATCACCACTGAAAAATTCTTTATAAAGGTTTTAGAAGTGTAGTTATTTTCAATGAAGAGCAGAATTCACTAGGATCATTCCTTTTTTTAGGACGTATGAAAGTGTTGGGATGGCTTGTAGGTTGGTTTATAGTGGCTTTGCATAGACATAAATGACTATGATTTCATAAGTATTGTAAACTAAGACTCATTTTTGTTTGTTGCATTAGTTTTTGTATTGATTTTTTGTAGCCCCTCGATGTTAGATATTACAATCTATATTTTTTTCATTGTGAGTGAACATTGTTGAATAAAACTTACAAAATATGTCTTCTAAAAAAAATCATTTATCATTTTCAAGGAAATCCCAATATGTGAATTATGTTTATGCTTATGTTTGTTAAACATCCATATAAATGTTATAATGATGTTAAAGATCTATTAAGGATTAAGTAAGACATGTGACATGAATACTTCCATCAATATAAAATAGAACACAATTAATTTATTTTGGAATATCTTCATTATAAAAAGTGACTAGTAGTATCATAGAAGAAGATGCATAATCAACATTACCTAAAAAATAATGATCATCATCATTACCATCAACATAAATTTTTTTAAATATATTAGTTTCTACATTTTTGGATTGATTTAAAAAGAGTTTTTAAATATGTTTAAATGACTACTAGTAGGTGTAACTAATGGTTTAGCATTGTCATTTACTCCTTCAAATTTGACTATGTTGATTTTAATTTAATCTTAAATTTAGTGTTTATGGCATATGTATTTTAATTAAGAAAAATCCATTAATATGATTGTAACTACAATATACATTGCTTGAGTAGTATCTATAAGGTAAATGGGAGGAAAATTGATAAGATTTACAATCTGATTTTTTTTGTTAATGTGTTAAGTTTCAACATAGGGATAATTAGTTTTTCCCATATGGTATTTTTTCACCCGTTTGTTTTTTCATGCCTTTAAAAAGGCTTGTGAACTATGTAATTTATTATCTCATCCCAATATTTTTTTCTCTAGTGAAATAGCCTTCTGTTAGTTCTGTCATTTTATGTGAAGATATATTTGCAAGTTGTGATCCTGGGCCTAGTGGTTGACACCAACATGGTATCAAAGCCTTCAACCTAAACCTTTCTTTTGCCATTGATAGTTGTTTTTTTTTTTTATTCAAGGGGTAAACGCTTTTGAAGCAGAGCTATGAACTAGAATAAAACCACTCAACAATACCACCCCAACGGGGTTTGAACCTTCATGGTGAGAACAACAATGCCACCTTAAACCATCACACCATGCCAATATCAACTCTCCATTGATAGTTTTCATCAGAAGAGTTTCAGATCATTTATTTCTTGGAGTTTTTTTTTAGAGTACAAGAATCGAGTAGCACGACCCCCTATAAACTGCAGTGCGCTTGGTAAAATTTTCAACATGACCGGTAGCACTAGCGCGACATGCCCTCTAGTACCATGGGGGTGGGGGAGACTAGACCTCATGACCAACCTCCTGCAACAGGAAAGATTTAGCCAACCAAGCTAGGACCCCAACCCCATTTGTTGGAGATTATTCAACATTTGAAATTTGTTAAATTTCAAAATTTCCTTATTTCAAATTATTCTTGTTTTTCATGTTGCTATTGAATGCAATTTAATATCATTTGTGCTATTCTTCCTATGTAGCATTTTAATTTCTAAGGCTTCCTAACCACAAGAAAATGATCATATTTTTTTATAATATTTTAGATATAAGTAGAGGAATCATGTCCTAATGTGATGCATATTTTGTAATTTTTTTTCCAAGTAAACAATTAATTAAGAATTTGTATTACAACTTTAAAAATGTACTCAGAGGTTCCGAATTACCTTAACTTGGTCAAAACTTTGTGAAATTCAATTTTTTGTTTTTTTAATCCTATAGTATGAAAAGCATAGAATGTGACACATATTTTAGATTCAAAAAATGTGATACCATTTGAAAGCTATAGATGTTTTTCAATCAGTCTATCAATCGTGACTTTAGTTGTAATTTGAATAGAAAATGAATAAAATTACTTATTAAATTAAAAGTAAAGCATAATTTATATTGGTGGAAAGCTGAGAATATCCTTTAAGAACCCTTTTCATTTCATCAATTTTGGGTAAAAAAAAAGTCCTCAGCCACATACCCATCATATTGCCACTTTTTGGCCTATCATGATCTTGCACATACCCATGTACTCCCTTTTTTGCTTTCAATGCAACATCAATACCTTCTCCAACATGTACTATTGGTCCCCATTTCTCCTTGCCACCAATTCTTCTTGTTCTCTAGCCCTTTAATTCTCTACAATTTTTTTTTGGTAGATTATACTATTATCAGTGGATTCAAAAAAAATTCTGATAGATTATTGATTTGATAGGATGTTATCTTTTGATTGAAAAATCTATGAAAAGCATCAAAGCCACTGTGTTTCTTGTCAAAGGCCATAGAAAATGAGGCTTTGTGTAGACCAATTAAAATCTGTGGAGATGATGAAAGATTTTGATAGGTGGGTGTGATCTACAATTTTTTCCATCTACAACCACTCTAGAAGCTAGGGTCATGACCAATGTAGAAGAGGGATGATATCATTTCATTGGAAACCTATACTTTGTGATATGATTGTGGCCATTGTAATCTGCAATACTTATCTCTATGATTTATCCCTCTATCTCTATGATTTATCCTTTATCTAGGTCGTGACATTCATTTGTTGGTTGATTCATTTTGGAGAACCCATGGAGACCTCTATACCTATTTTGCTTATGCAACTTCTAAGGTGTGGTAGTTGTTTGAAGGCTTGATTTGAATAAAATTAAGGTAAAAATTTATGCTTTATAAAGTCTTCCACTAAATATTTATTTAAGGTTTCAGACTATTGAATAGAAAGTGGGCTCAAATCTTTGGAGTTATTTTTGAACATATAAATGACAAGGACCTTTTGGATTCACTTGTTCATTTTGAGAGACCTTATGCTCTTTGGAATTAAATTCAAGAATTATATGGAGATCTTGATACTCCACCATCTCTCGATGATCCTCTTTCCAATAATAGTGTGTCTCTTTGTTCTTCAAAGAAGATAAACCATGCTTGTGATCCTTTGGAGGTTTTTGAGACTTCAAATGAGGTTGTAGTTGCTTCAAGGTTCCTAATTATTTGTTAGAGAAAGTTGATCCACCCTCATTAGGTACTTCCATCATTACTAAGCAATAGGATTCTCATTATATTCCTAATTGGGATTCTTATATGGTAGAAATTGGTTCATTGTTCATGGAATCTCACATTTTAGACTTTGAAGAAACATTTGAAGTATTATTTTTTCCATTTCATGATAGTTGTGGTATAATTTTTGTCACTCCATCTTTTCCTTTGGAGAATGTTCAAAATTAGTTTCCAGTGGTACCTTGTTTGTCACCTTCTATTGTGATTGGGAATGTTCCTGATTGGTTTGTGACATCATCTTCCAAGGTCTTGGCAACACATGAGAATATTTTAGAGACATTTTCATCCTACATTTATATTTCACTTGCTAATTCCTATCTAGAATGGGAAGCATACCTACATTTGTACTTGGTTTTGTTTCTTCCAAAAGGGAGAAATTTTTTTTTCAACATTGGATTATATTTTTTCTTCAAGCATTTACCATTTTTGCAAGTGAGTACACATTGTGGGGGGGCTACATGGTGCATGAGCACCTTGTTGTATTCAAGCTTCCATGAGTCCAAATTGTATAAATTCATTAAATTATGTTTTTTAATGTTGTAATAAGGTTGGAAGAGACATTTTATATATGTTGTAAGTCATTTGGAGTCACTGATGAAGGTTTGGTGTCATTTAGTTGAAAAATGAAAACATTGTCAAAAGTTGTCAAATGTTGTCATAACAACTCTTCTTGTTAAATGACAACTTTTTAGAAGTTGTTAAAAGTTGTTAAATGGTAATTGTAGGTTGTTTGGGGGAATAAATTTATTTTACAAGCATAAAAGTGGGCCTCCAAGTCGAATTGGGGGTTGGAATGTAGATTGAACAAGAATTTATGAATGAAGAGATGAATTTTTCTGCAAATTTCTAATGTTCTACCCTATTCTTTTACATGGTACAGATTTTTATGAAGGTTTACAGATCTGAAATTATTTTTTATTGATAGAGGAATGGAATATATTTCATTTTCAATTGTTTTTGTGTTTTTTCATTGAGTTTGGAGAATGTTATGATCATTTTACCATTGGCAGCCCTATGGGATTATTTTCTCTGAAAGTTGCAGGATGTTACAGAGAGTGGTATGGATTGTACAAAACAAATAAAGACCTCATACCTATTGGAAATGTTAGATATGTGAATATAGTTTCATTTTCACTTTTTTTGATCAATTTCCATGGAGTTTTGTGTGATTTATGACGTTTTTGGTTAAGACTACTCAATTCAGGAACTAGGGTTACCAACAAATAAGAAAAATTCATATCTTTTTATTCCACATTCAAAAAGTGATACAAATTGGTGAGAAGTTATATTTTTACATGTTCTAAAGACCCTTTAAAATAAAAAGGTTCATTTATTCATTTACATGATTTATGGTAGATTGTGTGTTTCATTTTGGTGGAGAGTGGTAAAAGAAACATGGTTTTCTTGATGTTTGAACAAAGGTATGCATAGTTTGTTTATGGTTGCCCTTAAATCATTGTTGTCTAATTTTTGGATGGCTGTAATGATTTTTTGGGATGAATCTAAGAATGTTGAAGTTATTTCCCAAGTATGATAGAGATTGGAGTCCATTTGTATAAGTTTGAACCCATGTTGCTCAAGGTTAATGGATTGAGATTGCCTCAAGAATGAAGAATTTTAGTTGTGTATTTGATTATTGCCAAGAATATAGAAATTTGATGGTATGAACTCTCTTTCTCTGCATCACTACATAGTTTCTCTCTTTCTCTCTTATGGGGAGTTCATTGATTGTATATAAATGATGTATGTATTCCTTAGGGGTGTTATTGATTCCTCCATCCATGCATCATTTTTGTTTCCTTTTCCCTCTTTTGGAGAGGGGTTTTTTTTAGACAAGGTTTTTCTCTTTTTCTCCATTTGTGAGAGATTCCTTTTTGCATTCTAAATGGGTACCTAACATGGTTCTGTAGCCAGGACCCATATTCCATCTCCATTTTGCATAATAATCTCCCTAAGTTTGCACTTAAGGGGGGTATTAGTGTGTTAAAATTTAACATAGGGATAGTTAGTTTTTCTTGTATGGTAATTTTTCACCTATCTATTTTTTCATGCCTTTAGAAAGACTTGTACACTACGTAATTTATTATCTCATCTCAATATTTGTTTCTCTGGTGAAATAGCCTTGTGTTGTGTTCGTTAATTTTTACGAACCAAACTTAATCTTACCATTTACCTATGAATTTTCTAGAACTCAATTATTAGTATTAAAGGTAAGGATTGACCAACACATGGGAGATTTGATATGTATCCTTTTCTCCCTTGCACTTTGGGCTTTGTGAAACTCGGGAGGGTAATCCCCAAAATGTTTTTATAGATACCAGTGTGTATAGGCATTAAACACATAGTAAACAAATTATTCTCCTTAAATGTTTAATGGAAACAATAACCTAAAGGTTTGGCTGACCTTCATGGTAGTGCCTAACTCAAACAAGAGAAAATATAATTCAATAAATTTCACACACACCCACAATAAGATTGATAAGTAAGTTGATTTTAATTTTGTGACCAACTATTGAATTGGTCTCCATAATTGCAGTATAATTACTTTACTAAATCTAGTGCCATATTCTAGGAACATAGTCAAACCTAATACCCACATGATTAGATAACAATTTTTGTACATGATAGCACCCAAAGCCTTGAAAATACTACATTGTAGTATTCACACTTAAAATCTCCACCATTTACTTCTTACTAGCATCCTCATACATTCATGACTTATTTAAAACCTACTATTATATTCAAGCATTTACATCCATTCATTGAATTAATGAGCAAGAATAGAGTAGTACATCTATTGGAAAAAAACAAAGATAAATAAGATAACCATTGATTATATTATTCATAGTTTGTATAACCTATACATAGGAGAGAAAACTATAGAAACTTTATACTTTTCTACTGTATGTATTAGCACTGTCATTAGAAAAGAACCATATACATATCAATTGAATTCATCCCTAAAACATATTACTAGAGAGTTTAGTATCCTTTTATATCTCTTTCTATGACCCATTCAAAGGAAAACTACTCGCTGACCTCTTCTGTAATCAGCCTTGAAATACCTTTTATAAGACAAGGGAGCAACAAGCATCGGGCTGAATTTCACCTAAATTTCACTCACATTTCAAAAAAAAAATCACCTAACTATGAATTATTCCTCGAGCGGTTACAAGAAATCATTTGTAGGACAGGGGAAAGAAAAGATAAAATTTCCTTAAAAACCATTAGTCATAGAAGACTCACCATCCATCCAAAAGGTGTCATTGTAACAACATAAAAAATGTGCAAGTTCACATTGAACCAAGAAGTGTCACCATCAACAAAAAGGAATAAATTAAAAGAAACCCACATCACAATCACCTAGCCAAAGGGAACGAGTCAGCACAAAGGACCAAAAAATAAGCAGCAACTCAAAAAGGAAACGGGGTGCTACTTTTCTTTTTTAGTGGCAAAGTATGCTCGCTTGGTGTCCTTATTGAATGTGGAGTACCCATCAACACCTCATCCTTAGAATTAATCAAATCAATCATAGCAATGAGATACTAGCAATAACCTGAATCAGTTTCAAATCCACTATCAGAAGAATCATCTAAGACTTCAATGGGAGAATGATGATGTCCCATATGAGCCTACTGATACTTATTCCTTCTTGCAGCTTCCCTCCGGCCTATCAATTTTCTTCTCCTTACCATTGACCAATTCATCTGAGACAATTTTGCTTCTTAGATGGTAAGTGCACTATAGAACACCTTGTGTAGACTTCGTCTCAACTATAGTTTTCTTCTTCAGAGTCATAGGGACTTTATGCATGGGTATGTGCAGGATCATCATTGAAAAAATAGGCCCTTAAGTGGCAAAAAATTTAGAAAAATCAAAGTTAGGAAACTTGATGTAAAAATTTGAATAAGTTATCTATATTATTTCAAAAATATGTAAAAATAGAATCTGTAGAAAATTGAATGTAGTTTCTAAACTACTAGGTTTATTATTTTTAAAAATCTATTTAGTGAAAATTTGAAATTTCAATGCAGTAGTACTTAAATTTTAGGGAAAAAATAAGAAGTATGTGTTTGTTTGACCACCCTAACCACAATAAAATGATAATATTTTTTTATAAGATTTTAGATATAAGTAGAGGACTCATGTCTTGATGTGATACATATTTTTTTGTGATTTTTTTCCAAGTAAATAATTAATTATGATTTTTTTCTTATAACTTTTAAAAAATATAAAAAATTGTATGTCTTACCACCTTAACTTGGTCAAAACTTCATGACATTCTTTTTTTTTATTTAATTGTACAGTATGCAAAGCATAGAATGTGATGCATGTTTTAGATTCAAAAAATATGATACTATTTGAAAGCTATAAATGGTTTTCAATCAACCTATCAATCAGGACTTTAGTCATAATTCAAATAGAAAATTAATAATTATCATTTATTAAATTCAAAGTAAAGCATAATTTATATTGGTGGAAAGTTGAGGATATCCTTTAAAAACCCATTTTGTTTCATCAATTTTGGGTAAAAAAAGTTGTCAGCTACATGGGCCATCATATCACTTACATATTGCCACTTTTTGTTCCATCATGATCTTGCACATACCCGTACATATCCTATTCATTCTAGGGATGATCACCCTGAGACTTAAGGAGATTGAGTCTCTTGGAATTTTGGACTAGGATGAAAGATACACTTACCTTACCATTCTTGATAGAGTAACTTTCAAGATTTCCTTGGGACAGACACACCACCCTCATGTTAAAATACCTAGTTCAAATTATGCAATTACTAAAACTTGGGTATGTGCAGGATCATGATGGGCCAAAAAGTGGTGATATGATGGGTATGTGTAGGGTATGTGGCTGATGACTTTTTTTGCCAAAAATTGATGAAGCAAAAAGGATTTTTAAAGGAGATTCTGAGCTTTCCACCAATATAAATTATGCTTTACTTTGAATTTAATAAATTATTATTATTCATTTTCTAACTAAATTATGACTAAAGCCCTGATTGATAGGCCTATTGAAAAACATTTGTAGATTTCAAACGGTATCACATTTTTTGAATCTGAAACATGCATCACATTCTATGATTCACATACTACAGTATTAAAAAAATGAATTTCATGAAATTTTGACCAAGTTAAGGTGGTTAGACATACAAATTTTTATATTTTTTAAAATTTGTAATAAAAAATTCATAATTAATTATTTACTTGGAAAAAAATTATGAAAAAATATGCATCACATTGGGACATGAGTCCTCTACTTATATCTAAAATATTATAACTTTTTTTTTATCATTTTATTGTGGTTAGGGTGGTCAGATGAACACCTACTTCTTCTTTTTTCCCTGAAATTTAAGTGCTACTGCATTGAAATTTCAATTTCCACCAAATAGATTTTTTTTTAAAATAAACCTAGTATTTTAGAAATTACATTCAATTTGCTACAAATTATATTGTTACATATTTTTGAAATACTATAGATAACTTATTCAAACTTTTATAGCAAGTTGCCTAACTCTAATTTTTTTGAATTTTTTTGCCACATAAGGGCCTATTGTTTTCCATGATGATCCTACACATACACACACTTCACACACTCGTTCGTAGACTCTCAATTCTCACAAACAAAAAATGGTGAGAATAAATAGTAGGAAACCTTCATTAAATAGAGCAATTGGAGAATGTCTGCAATTAATGTTCCTAGAAAGCTTGTGTGAGAGAGCTAGAGATCAACTAGTTTGATTTTGAACCTCAACCATCAATCATACTTTGAGAAAAATCAATGGATAATCAATCAGAATGATAAATTATGTAAAATTTAATTGTATGTGCCTTCTCCCTAATCAGAATACTCAAGTGGATAGGCACTTAATTAGGCTACACAATAATCACACACTTAGCATTTAACAAAACCTATCATGTCACATTTACCCGCTCACTTGTGGGATTTAATTTACTTGCAATTCATCACAATAAGATATCCAAGAAAGATCATGATTTATCCTTATAATATCAGCCCGTACTTTACCTTACTTTAATTTCACCTTCCCATGTGTACCAACACCTGACAGATTTGATGGTCGCAATCAAAATTATTTCTCAAATCTAAAATGTGTGCCAAAGAATTGGTTCTAATTTGGTTATCTTTTTATCTTAGAATAGTATCGACCAATATTTGATAAATACTCTATCTCCACTAAAGTCCATCACATCCCTCATAATAATCCATGTAGTAGTCGCCCCCCCACCTGCAGAGAAACATGATATACAAGGGGGCCACTCACAGGATGGTGGGGAGTGGTCAAGAATGACCCAATTCTCCTATCAGCAACTGTTGATATATTCTCCTATGAAGCATTCACCATCTTAAAAGCCTCGTGGGTCCCCCCATGGAGCAACAAGTTTTTTCTTTCTTGCTAACCCATGACATTTTATAAATAATAGATAAAATCTAGTTGGGGTGGCGGGGAGCAATGGAGATTTCCCATTTCACCCAACAACCACCATAGATTTACCTTTGATACCACTCACTAACCACAAATAGACATTGGTCCCCCCTCATAAAGGGTACACATGTCTAGCACCCACTAGCCCATTTGATTACTTCATCTCAATGCTCAAAATGAAGGATTGTGCGAGGAATGGTCTTGATGAAAACATGTGTTGAGGTGCCATTAATTGATCCTTCCCAATGCTATATCCATAGACCCATTGGAAGAAATGGCCCAACCATCTGACAAGACACATAGAAACTATCTTCCAGCCCACTCAAGTATTTTAATGAAGAATAAAATAGAGTAGGTGCATGGGGAAAGGTCAATATTTTGATGTGATGATCAAATGACCAATAAATATCCAAAATCTATAGATGCCACAAATGTTAATTTAGAAAGAGGACCTTTACTAGGCTGACGGAAACTTAAACCTTAAGAAAAAATACCCAAAACTTAAGTTATTAAGGTATGAAATTCAGGCCCAACCATGAGAAAAAATTTAGTGTTGAAAAGGAATTTGGTGATTAGCAAACTTAAACCTAAGGGGCTAGTGAAAATAACGATTTGAATTACATAAGTGTTGACTTTAACGATTGGAAACTGAGAATAACAGGTCAATACATAAATACAATTCCCAAGGGTTTTTACACTTAAAGGTTAATTTGGAAGGGTATTGACAACACAAACCATAAAATAGTGATGAGGAACATAACTCTAAGCCTAAAATAGGGGCCTGAGCCAAATACCATAAGTTAAAAGTATGGGACCAAAGAGTTTTTTTTAGGGGTTCCATCACATTGCTTCTCTTGTCTTTTGTGAAGATCTATTTGCAGGTTGTGATCCTGGGCTCTGTGGTTGACACCAACATTTTTGAAGCATATTTTCCATATAATATACTTTATTAGATTGCATACTCTTAGATGGCTTAAAGGTGATGTAGGAGAATCCTAGGAAAATGAGTAATAGACATCAACCAAAAAGGAGGTTTAGTTTTGTTTATGAATTTTTAAATTTTGGTGTGATGGGATTTCATATTTTTGGCTTTTGAATTTCATTTCCATGAGCATTTGAATGTCAAGGAATTTGGAGAATTTGAGTTTTTATTTTGATATATAATAATGCTTCCCAGATAAGTGAAAATGGGTAAAAATGGTGTTTTAAATGAAAAATTCTTGAAAAAGTAGAGATGGGGATTGAGTTGGGCATGGAAATTAGTTTTCTTGCATGTTTTTAAAATTGCTAAAAAATAAGGAAGTGGAGGTGGGTGCCCAAGATGATAAGGATTGATTTTTTTTTAAAAAATCAAAGTGGGAAAAGTAGAATGCATTCCACTTTCATAGTCGATCAAAGCTTAATGATACTTGGCTTAGTTTAGCATTTTATTTCATTGTTTATTGCTGCATTTTTACCTCCAAGAGGTGGTAGTCCAAGGATGAAATGCACATGAAATGCAAAGTAATTAAGGGGAATGAAATGGCATTTCATTTCAATGCATGTGTAAGGCATACATAAGGTTTATTTTTCACTTTGGGTGTTAGTTTTTCCAAGGGATTTGGTGGAGAGACTCAAGAAGGGTGTGGCTTTTCTCTAGGAAGAGTTTCCTAAAAAAAAATTGTAGCACAACAACACAACAAGCAATTAGCATTGACTTTGGTGCCATATTTTAGTGTATTTTGAGCCATGAATTGAACAATTTGGTTGGTGCTAAACTCGACACAAATAGGCATGGTCAACTCAACGCCGAGTTTTTTGTCGATTTTTCCACCAAATTTAAAGATAGATTTAACACCGAATTTAGCACTAAAAAATTAGAGCTCCTCCGAAAGTGCCTAAAATAGCACCAAGAAGTAACATCAAATTTTTTTCCAAAATTGGTGCCCAATTTGGGTTTCAATTTTGCTTCCGTGTCTACTCCCATTTTTGCTTCTAGTTTTGCTTCCAATTTGATGTCCAATTTTGCTTCCAGTTTTGCCTCTAGGTTTGCTTCTGATTTTGTTTCCAATTTTTCTTATGATTTTTGTTAGAATCCAAGATCACTTGCATGCAAGATGGATACCTGTCACATGCAAAAGATATGAAGAACCAAAAAATAATGTTCTGTAAACCTCTCAGTGTAAAATGCATTAAGAGACTCAATTATTACAAAGTGATCAATCCTTATGAAGGAGATCAAGAAACCATAAAAAGGAAACCCTAAATGAAACCCTAGTGTGCACACTTAATAATTAATAATTAATTAATTATTAATGTGCCTAAGTTTAGCTTAAGTAATAAAGAGGAATAAGTGACTTAATTAATTAATCAATGTGATGTAATTAATTAACCATAATAACTTATTACTCTAACACCCCCCTTAAGATTAACTTAGGAAGAAGCTAAAACACTAGAATAAGATGCAGAAAAACAAATATGGGTCCCGACAACTAGGCCTGATCAGGTACCCATTTACAAATGCAATATGAGGTAGAGAAGGAAAAACCTAGTGGGAAAAAACCCCCCTACAATGTGATAACATGCTACAAAGAAGCACTAGAAGAACTCTATAGAGTAACACTGGAACCACAATCTAACAAGCAAGGAAAGATATCTCTGTCTACAACTGAAACCAAAAATGGAATCAAAATAATGTGACAGCAGACCCGATGCCACAGAATACTCAAAAACTCCAAACGGGAACAACCCTAGAATCTATGAAGCAGCAAGCAATTATTGAATGATGGAAGATGCACTCTCCAAACTGCCAAAACATCCAAGTAATCGCCAAACAACCCATCAAGCCAAATATGGACTAACTGATAAACCTAGTATAGATACAAAAAAATTACATAGATAGCAACATAGAGCTCCTTAATACCTTTCCAATGCCACAAACGAGGGAAAAATTGGACATCGTGGCAAAAAGTTATGAGCTCGGAAGCATACAAAGTACATCTAACATCAAACATAAATAAATGCAGTAAAATAGTAAAATACTAAAAAATAAACTGCACCAAATGAAAGTGCTTGGAACCAACTTTTCGGTGATATCTTGTTTTCCTGATTTTGATACCGTATGCCCAAGTTATGGCCAAAAGAAAAAAATTGCTCTTTTAGAAAAAACTAGGGTTAGGAGGGGCATAGAGGCCATACGCCCGATGATGTCATGCTGACATCAATGAGTCACGGGAAAAAAATTGACGGCCATCTGGCCATCGGCTCACAAAAACACCCCCCACAAAAAAAATTTGGCCATCGGAATATGCTCTTCGGGAATCAAAATATTCCCAAAACGACACCGAGAATCTGCAAAATCCCAGAATATTCTAGAATCGCCAGCAGAATCCCCAGAGAATATTCTCTAGCCAGCGGTTGAAAGCATGGCCCCTGGTCCTCCATATGACTAGGGGTTCTGGCAGAGAAGCCTGCGGGGGCTGAGCCGACCCGACAGAGGAAGCAGGCAGTTGCCGCCCGATGGTCGTCAAGTGGTGCGGCGATGGCCACCTGCCTTCTGTACGGGTGGCACACAAAAAGTTTGAAAAATTCAATTTTTTAAATTTTTTTTTGAAATTTTTCAAAAAAAAAGCCTCGATCTACGTGCTGGGGAGGTCGTACGGCCCCTCAAACAAAAAATTTTTGCCTCCCAGATCAACTACAAAATGGAGGATTTGACAAGGGTTTCTAGGGGTTTGGGACGCTACGAACACGATGGCGACGTCCATTTGAGCCCATTGTGTCTCAAAAAAATGGCTACCCCTAGATCTTGCAAAAAAGATGCCTGTGGAAACCCTTGCACTTGAAACTCACTAAAAGGTCATATCTTTAGATCATGAACAGGCAGCTGTAGGTCTGGAGCTCTGATACCATGTTAGAATCCAAGATCACCTGCATGCAAGATGGATACCTGTCACATGCAAAAGATATGAAGAACCAAAAAACAATGTTCTATAAACCTCTTAGTGTAAAATGCATTAAGAGAATCAATTATTACAAAGTGATCAATCCTTATGAAGGAGATCAAGAAACCCTAAAAGGGAAACCCTAAATGAAACCCTAGTGTGCACACTTAATAATTAATAATTAATTAATTAAGATGTAGGAGTTTAAAAAAGAATGAGAGGAATAAATTTTTAATTAATTCAAGTATGATGTGTCTACATTGAGCATAATAACAATCTTCAATTGAATTTTCTTCCAGTTTTGCTTCCAGTTTTGCTTGCAATTTTACTTTTGGTTTTGCTTCTTTTTCCTTCCGGTTTTGCTTCCAAGTTTTCTTTTGGTTTTGCTTTTTTTTTTGTTCCAAGTTTGCTTTCGGTTTTGCTTCCAACTTTGCTTTTGGTTCTACTTTTATTTTTGCTTCCATTTTTGCTTCAATGTTTGCTTCCAGGTTTGCTCCCAATTTTTCTTCCAATTTTTCTTCTTTGTTTTCTTTTTGTATTTTTTCCAATTTTGCTTCCAAGATTCTTTTGGTTTTCTTCTAGTTTGGCTTCTATTGTTGCTTCCTTTTTAAAAATGCTTCTTGTTTTGCTTCAATTTATTAATTTAGTATGTTTTATTTCAATTTAATTATTTAAATATATCTTTCCTCTTAAATAACTCATATTATTATAGAGTAATTAATTTAATTATTTAAATCATATGATTAAATAACAATATAATTATATTAACATGATCACCATCTATAATTAAAACAAGTGAGTCAAATATCTATAATTGAATTGAATTTGACAACATCCATCCTCAACAGTAAATTAAAATCATCGTACTTAATAAATATCCATCCAAAAAGCATCAACTACTTTTAATATATATAAATTGACAATTCAATATTGATAAGATCATTATCATATATAACTAAAACAAGTGAAAGTCAAATATGCCAGTACACCAAAAACATGTCAAAATGATACATGTCGAACAGTCGGCATAAGTGAAAATGATACATGTACAAATGATATAAATAAAATTGATAAATTATGTAACTCAAATTCATACAAGTCAAGATGATACATGTCCAAATGATATAGTGAAAATGATACATATCAATATGATACAACTCAACATATAGTATTGTAGGCCGTGAAAATGATACATATGCTAGTAGCCATGAAAAGAGTCATCATAACGATATATCAGCAATGATCCTTGATGTAGTCTATATGATTATGAATGACACTGGTTCCTATCACCAACTGTCTCATCATCATCATCACCATCATGATCATCATCGTCATCATCATCATCGTTGTTGTCATCATCATCATTGTAATTGGCCTCTGTGTCTTCCATATTTGTGTCATCATCATCCTCTGCAATGTGATTTGTATCGGTAGAACCAATATTTTATGGATCTATATCATGTTGAGGATCATCTTGATCTTCTGGAAGACCCATGTTCTACAAAAAAAATGTTTAAAATGAAAATTTATTATTTATTTCATGCAATAATTTATTTTTCTATTATATAGCTAGTACTACAACATATGAGATGAAACCATAATCATATTACATCATATCAAAGTGCACATACCATAGTAAAATTTCAAAAAAAGTTACAACTAATACTGGTGAGTTGGGAGAAATTTCAGCTTTCAAAAACAAAGCCAATTAGGCTAGAAAACTTGTGGATTAGGCCAACATTTCGTGGAAGAGAAAGAAAGATGACTTTAAATCTAGAGGCCTGCCATAATGGATTTTGGTAATATTCAACCATGAGAGCAAAAGAGAGAGCATATATCATGTATCAAAACATTTAGCATGCATTATTCTAGCCAGCGGAGAAGAAGATGATTACTTTGCTTCATTTTCATTTGCATAACCATATCATAGTATGGAAACCAAGAAGACCAAGGATGTCTAGTTTTATGTAGAAGTAATGGATGTGGTCCAAAATTAAGGAGGGGCAAGAAGGAACATGTATGATCCTGATGAAATTGAGGAAGAACAACAAGAGAGCCTGGACAGGAAAAATAAAATCAATACAAAGTTTCATGGATTCGTTAAGCGAGTAAGAGAGTTTTGGGAGTAGCCTCATCTAAAATATTTTGAACTAGAGTTTGATATACCAATTAGAGAGCTTTGTTTTCATGGAGTTCCTTTCAAAGCCTCTACTTTTATTTTTCCTATGGTAAACTATTTGGTAGAGTTGGTGGAATTACCTTTAGATTAGTAATCCCTATTAGTGAGACTGAGATTGTTAACCTTAAGAGATTAGGACTTGGGAAAAAAGGATTTGATATGGCTATTTTTTTCAAAGAATTCAAGTAGGATGTACTCTACATTGACTCCATTCCTCAATCTTCAATTGATGGGATCAAGGAATGGCTAAACTCCATGGATATAAAGTATTACGATATGTGCAGGATCGTCATGGAAAAAATAGGCCCTTAAGTGGCAAAAAATTCAGAAAAATTAGAGTTAGGCAACATGACATCAAAATTTGAATAAGTTATCTATATTATTTCAAAAATATGTAAGAATAAAATTTGTAGAAAATTGAATTTAGTTTCTAAACAACTAGGTGTATTTTTTTAGAAACAAAATCTATTTGGTGAAAATTTGAAATTTCAATGTAGTAGTACTTAAATTTCAGGGAAAAAATAAGTAGGTGTCTATCTGACCACCCTAACCACAATAAAATGATAATATTATTTTATAAGATTTTAGATATAAGTATAGGAATCATGTCTTGATGTGATGCATATTTTTTTGTAATGTTTTTTCCAAGTAAATAATTAATTATGATTTCTTATTACAACTTTTAAAAAATATAAAAAACTTGTATGTCTAACCACCTTAACTTGGTCAAAACTTCATGAAATTCAATTTTATATTTTTTGATCCTATAGTATATGAAGCATAGACTGTGACAAATGTTTTTGATTCGAAAACTATGATATTGTTTGAAAGCTATTGATGATTTTCAACCAGCCTATCAATCAGGAATTTAGTAGTAATTCTAGTAGAAAATGAATAATAATTATTAAATATTAAATTTAAATTAAGTCATAATTTATATTTGTGGAAAGCTAAGAACCTCCTTTAAAAACCCTTTTCATTTCATTAATTTTGGGTAAAAAAAAAGTCATCAGCCACATACCCTGCAAATACCCATCATATCGCCACTTTTTGGCCCATCATGATCCTGCACATACCCATTATGAAAGAAAAATGAACTTGAACTAGTGGCCAATTTTGAAGAGTATTACTGATGATCCAAATAAATTTATTGAAGATGATGGTTGGGAATTTTTTGAATATGGAAGCTAGTGATTTTGATTCTAATAATTCAAAAGAGACAAATCAAGGATATGAATCCTTTGATGTAGAAGAGGAATAAAAATTAGATTTCATGTAGCTACCATCAAGAGTGTTACAAGCCAACAAGATGGAGGGAATTCTTATATAAGGATAATTTTCAATGTTGCAAGTACCGGTTTTAATGCCAACTACAATGGCAACATTGAAATTCCCTAGTTGTATTTATATTAAGGAAATTTCCTTTAGATGCAAGGATTCAAAGCACATAAACCATGTGGTACAAAAGATTAAATCCCAAAGATGATCTATAGCAATGAAATATTCTAAAAAGGAAGAGAGAGCTACACTGGTGACTCAGGAGAAACTTTAGTATTCAAAAATAAAGCCAATTAGGCTAGTAGACGTGTGGATCATGCCAACATTTGGTGGAAGAGGACAAAAGATGACTGGAACTCCTGGAGGCCCACCATAAAGGATTTTGGTATTCAACCATGAGAGAATAAGAGAGAGCTGATATCATGTATTAAAAACTTAAGCATGCATACTTCCAGCTAGTGGAGAAGGAGATGATTACTTTGCTTCATTTTCATTTGCATAACCATATAATGTCATGGGAACCAAGAAGACAAAGGATGTCCAGTTTAATGCCAAGGTAATGGATGTGGTCCAAAATTTAGGAGGGGAGATAATGATGTCTTCCAAGAGGCATAAATTCAGATGAATTAAGTTCACCTACAGCTCTACCAAAGTTTACTTCCAATTTTTATCACTTTTTTTCTTGACTGTCAGAATTTATTTACAAATTTGAAATTTCTTTCTGGTCATTTTGATGAGGATATATTCAACCAATGTGTAAGAACCTTTTGTTTATATCAAAACCATAGTAATGAGACTTAGAATCACCTCAGACTCAGTTATGGTGACTCAACTTAGGGACTCGGGGACTTGGTGCTTGGACTCAGTGCAGACTTAGCAAAATGAAAAAAACACTAGAGATTTAAAGATTTTTAAGGATTTAAAACTTGTTTCATGCACCCTTTATTAAGTAGAGCTTAAATACACAATAATATCATTAAATGGAAGAAAATTTGATCACATACACAAGTATACATTGATCACTTAAGTATAAATGCAAATTTTAGCTGAAGGAAATACACATACACAAGTATACTATATTATTCCCTTAATAAATTTTTACCTGGTTGCAATGGAATTTGATTATTCTTAGTCTTATGCTCCAAATTGATTAAAGAAATGTGGAAGTTTTAAGCTCCAAATTGTCAATACTTAGTATATCTATAACTATAAATTGTCTCTATCACATTCACAATAGAAAGGAACTTTTTGGAAGTAGTATGCTCTAAATTTCCAATGCTTAGTGAATCTAGATCCATAGTTAGTAATGTCCAAAAAAAACTTGTCCCAGTAGCCATAGGGAAATGAGAAAATTTAATGGATAATAATCAATGGGCTATGTAGGAGGCTATCATATTGTTAGTTGTTACCTAAGCCTTCCCCCATGCACTCTTGAACTTGGGGGGGGGGGAGTCTAAAATAGCTTACATTTCTTCTTACCATTGAACTTAATGCAAAAAATATTTCACATCTTAAACGACCAAATGGTAATGTGCTGAGATTTCCTTTCGTAATTGGAAAAGAGGAAGCCATCATCCTTCTAAGTTGGATTCAACATTTACTACACACATCTAGTAGATCTCTTCCTACAAAATTCAAGACAAGTATCATGAAAACAAAATGGTTGAAAACCTCTAGAGGATATCAATCTCACAACATGTGTTTGTTATTAGATTATGAGTGTTCATAGGCTAGTTTGTAGTCAACTAATCTTTCTTTCATTGGGTGAAGAACTTATGAAATCAATATTAGTTGACGGTAGACCATCCTGTGACAACTCATAATCTAACAAGAAACAAATGTGAGATTGATATCCTCTAGAGGTTTTCAGCCACTTTGTTTCCATGATACTTGTCTTGAATTTTGTAGGAAAATACCTACTAGATGTGTGTAGTAAATGTTGAATCCAACTTAGAAGGAAGATGGCTTCCTCTTGCCTAATTATGAAAGGAAATCTGAGCACATGACCATTTGGTGGTTTAAAATGTGGAATATTTTTTTGCACTAATTTCAATGGTAAGAAGCAATGTAAGCTCTTTTAGACTCCCCCCTGCCAGATCAAGAGTGCATGGGGGAAGGCTAAGGTAATAAGCTAATAGTATGACAAACTCCTACATAGCCCATTGATTATTACCCATTAAATTTTCCCATTTCCCTATGGTTGCTAGGACAAGTTTTGTTTGCACATTACTAACTATGGATCTAGATTCACCAAGTATTGGCAATTTAGAGCATACTACTTCCAACAATTTCCTTTCCATTTTGACACACTATTAATGTGATAGAGATAATTTATAGATATAAATATTAAACAATGTCACAGCCTTTAATAAGCCAATAAAAAGTAAAAAAAATAGCATTTAATGTTTAAACTTTATAATTAAATTATTAAAGTAAAAAACTGGGTTAGCTTTTAGTTAGCTTTTTTGGATAGCTCTATAGGGTGTTGAGGACATTCCATTTATCTTTTGAATGTTAAGAAGTCAAAGTTTCAAGGATTTTTCAAGTAAGAGAGCTATAGGAGAAACCTCATCTAAAATATTTTGAACTAGAGTTTGATATACCATTTAGAGAGCTTGGTTTTCATGGAGTTCCTTTCAAAGCCCCTACTTTTATTGTTCCTATGGTAAACTATTTGGTAGAGTTGGTGGAATTACCTTTCTTGGTAATTGCTATTAGTGAGATTGAGAATTGTTAACCTTGAGAGAGAAAGACTTGGGAAAAAGGAATTTGATATGGCTATTGTTTTCAAATACTTCAAGTGAGATGTACTCTACATGTATGCCATTCCTCAATCTTCACTTGATGGCATCAAGGAATGGTTGAACTCCATGAATATAAAGTATTATGAAAGCATTTGAATGAACTTGAACTGGTGGAAAATTTTAAAGAGTATTACTAATGATCTAGATAAATTTATTGAAGATGGTGGTTTGGAATTTTTGAATATGGAAGCTAGTGATTCTAATTATAATAATTTAGAAGAGTCAAATCAAGGATACAAATCCTCTGATGTAGAAGAGGAATTAGAATTATATGAGGAAGGTTTAGAAGATGAATCTCTTGTGGGGTCAGAGGAGGATGAAGAAGAAGAAGAAGATTCTAAACAAGAGGAAGGTAAAACATGGGATAAATTAGAATCCAAAGCCAGAAAGGTAGATAAGGAAAAAGGAGATGAGTCTGATAGTGAAGAGGAAAAGTGGAAATGAAAGGTAAAAGCTAAGTGAAGTCTCAAGCACCTAATATTAGATATTCAAGGGGAATTCCTTCCAAGAGGCATAAATTCAGATGAATTGAGTTCATCTACATCATTCTACTATTTATTCATGCACATAAATGGTCATCTTGTAATCATAAGATTTGAGCTCTATTTACTCATCATATGAATCAATAAACAACTCAACACAAGAGATGAAAATTGACATATTAACACAACAATATTGAACTAAGTTATTGAAACTCAACTATTGATACCTCATTCTCCAACCAGATTACAAAATTGTTCCACTTTTTTTTTTGTAACATATTCTCTTCAAATTTCTTTGGATGGTGGCCATATTTCTCCTCATGTCAAAACATTGCACATGGACTAGTTAAACTAATTATTATGCAATCATTTACTTTTTCCATGGAAATTAAAAAATATATCATTTAACATATTAAATATACTTATAAATTATTGAAGGATTTTTTTTTTAAATTTTTGAAGAATTAGCTCTTTTTTCCAGTGTTGGATGTATGTTTAGCATTAATGTTGATGATAAAAAATTTTCTATGTAATGAAGTTTTTTCTTGCATTTTCTTCAATGTTCCTTGGTTTGCGGGAGTAAGGAGAGTGTTAGGATGGCAGTGTGAAGTAGTCTAGTGGCTAATGTACCAGAGAAGAAATGGAGGCCAACTTCACTCTAAAAGTGAGGAGGAAATTGGATCCTTTTGATGGAAAAGTGATAGTGAAGAGACTGCATGGCTTGTTCCTATACAAGGATGTGAAGGTGGCGCAATCTATGCAAATCATTCTAGATAATGGCTTCAAAGATGTGAAGCACAGATATGAAAATAATATGGATATATACCCTTTGATCATGGCATGGGGACTAGACTTAGGAGAGTTGGTGGAGGTTGTAAGGAAAGTGATGAAGGCATTGGTGCATAGGGATTTCTTAGTAAACATGGAGAGTATCCTGGAAAGGGCTATACCAAGACAAAGATTTTTGAGCAAAGGCGTGGAATGTTTGGACCGAGAAGTAGCAGAGATAAATTTCCCTTTCATTAGGTGGCTAGAAGGAAGAACCAAATCCATGTGGAGAGAGGGTGGAACGAGGGTGGCAAGCTTTGAAATTGTGCATCGAATTAATGGAGACTGAGGAGATAATAGCCAGACTCAAATCCATTGCTAGAGAGGAATTGTGTTAGGATTTTTCAAAGCCATTGCAACACTTTTGGAACTTCCACATGAACTAGTTTAATGTTTTTAATCTAGATGTTGATGTATAAGATTAAAGGGTTAAGCCCTATTTTTGGTTTTGATACTATAAATAACTGGTGTTTGGGTAGTAGTTAGTTGGATAGTTTTTAGGTAGTTGTGGTAGGGATTTTTGATCCATAGACTTTTATTTTGTTTTAACAGGAATGATGTGATGGTGCTGAATTTTTATTTAGAGTTTTGTATATTTTTATTTATCTTAAATAAAATAAAAATATTATCACCAATTGAAGAAAAAAATTAAATATCATTTAATAAACTTGATATAATCTTATGAGAAAATTCAAATACCTGTGTACTCTCCTCACTAGACTTCCTTTGTGCATCTTGGCTTCATGCCCTATTGTAGCGCCCTACTCTCTTTAGTTGCTGGTAGCTCCCTACTCTCTTTCTTCAGTTACTAGTTGTGACATTTTTCTATTTTTTGTAGTCTGATTTCTTCCTTCACGTGATAAATTTTTTAATTTTTAATTTTTATTTCTTCCTTCATGCAAAATTTTTCACTTTTTTGTCATATGATTTCCTAAGGTGGCTAATGTAATCAGTTTGAGGTTCCTAAGATGGCGCCAAGTGTGCCTAATTGAGCACCTATCGTTGTTGTATAGTGACTATTTTCATTGTTGTAAAGGTACATTTTTCCTAGCCTAGCCTTGTGACTCAAAGTTTTCAGCCTCAATTTGATTACACTGACCAAACAATGCAAATATTTCTCGACATCACTAGCTAGCTACACTTTTATAAAATCATAAAACATTCTTTATTTTGATAATTCATGTGAATCAATTATATTATTTTGCAATGAACAAAAATCAACATGAATTATAAAATGTGGATAAGGATACAATGTTGTTTCACCATTTAGTCACAAAAATATGACAAACATAGTTATATGAAATGGATGTAAAGTGTGTGTAGATGTATATGAATGCTTACAAATGCAAGTAAATGAATGTAAACTAATTGTTATCAAATTTTCACTATAGCTCAATTTGATGGAAGAGTTTTGTTCAAAGTTTTATTTTAAGGTGAACATTCAAAATTAACCTCTACAGATGTTTAATCATTGCAAGTGTTTAAAATATTTTGGAGTTCCCAGATGTAATGTGTTTAAGTTGTCTGATTCAATTACAACATTAAAAAGTTGCATAAAAGAAAAGAGATGCTTTCATTTTGTATTCAATTTGTTTGATTCAATTACAACATTAAATATTTGCATAAAAGAAAAGAGATGCTTTCATTTTGTATTTAGTTGCAGTGTTCAAACATTGTTTTACATGAAAGGTAAAGATACAGAATTGAATAAGTGATTTAAAAATGCTAAAATTATATTCATTGGGTAATGGAAAATCCAAATGTTGCCCTGCCCAAACTAGCCTTCAACTCCTACCTTTCTTTTTTGACCATCGCTGTCTCATGGATTCTTCATTAGCTCAATGTGGTAGAGCAATTTTTACCACGGTCCTGTAAGGTGCTTCATCCTTCTTGGTAGTAGTGTGGTGAAAGCTTCTCTAGTGGCACGTGATTCTTCCTTCTATTCCTCGTGGTTTTACAGTGACTCCCACAAGTCTTCTACCATTAGCGTGTGGTAGTGCAGTGACCACCACTACCCTATGGTTGCTTCATCAACTTGGTGCAGTAGAGTAGTTTTTACCACAGTCCCACAAGTTGCTTCTTCCTTCTTGATGGTAGTGCGGTGAAAGCTTTTGTGGTAGGATTTTATTCACAAAGGATGCCATGGAGAGAGGACATGGACATCATAGAAGTACTAAATTGTTGAGAGTAAAGTGGGTGGAAATAGATGTGACAATGGGTATGTGCAGGATCATCATGGAAAAATTAGGCCCTTAAGTGGCAAAAAAATTTAGAAAAATCAAAGTTAAGCGCCTTGACATAAAAAATTGAATAAGTTATCTATATTATTTAAAAAATATCTAATAATAGAATATGTACCAAATTGAATGTAGTTTCTAAACTACTAGGTTTTTTTTAAAAAAAATCTATTTGGTGAAAATTTGAAATTTCAATGTAGTAGTACTTAAATTTTAGGAGAAAAATAAGTAGGTGTCTGTCTAACCATCCTAACCACAATAAAATGATAATACTTTTTAATAATATTTTAGATATAAGTAGAGGACTCATGTCCCAATGTGATACATAATTTTTTATAGTTTTTTTCCAAGTAAATAATTAATTATGAATTTTTTATTACAACCTTTAAAAAATATAAAAACTTGTATGTCTGACCACCTTAACTTGGTCAAAACTTCATGAAATTCAATTTTTTTCTTTAATCATATAGTATGTGAAGCATAGAATGTGACACATGTTTCAGATTCAAAAAATGTGATACCATTTGAAAGCTATAGATGTTTTTCAATCAACCTATCAATCATGACTTTAGTCGTAATTCAAATAGAAAATGATTAATAATTATTTATTAAATTCAAAGTAAAGTATAATTTTTATTGGTGGAAATTTGAGAATCTCCTTTAAAACCCTTTTTGTTTCATCGATTTTGGGATAAAAAAAATTCGTCACCACATACCCTACACGTACCCATCATATCACCACTTTTTGCCCATCGTGATCTTGCACATACCCCAACATTGATTAAGCACTAAATTTATTTTGATATTTTTTTGTGTGAAAAAAAATTACTAATAACCTTTTCATAAATGTTATGTGAGTAATATTTTTGGATAAACTGTGTACAATTTTTACATAACTATCATGGATTGTGAAAATCGAATGTTATTAATTTTCATAAATGTGTTTGATAGCATATCATGCCATTGGAAATTAGGGTGGATTCCTATCTTACAATTAACTTAAGGAATGCCATAAGTTGATTGTTAGCATTTACAAGGTATGTGGTTAAATGAAACATTCATCTGTGAGAGACATAGAGATACTATATTGCATTTTAATTTATGACTAAAGGTTCATACTAATTTACTATTATTATATTAGGTGGGTGACCTCCAAGGAGATCCATGAATATAGAATGCCTAAAATTTGAAATGCTTCAGTAATATTATTTTGTACGTGGACAATTGAAAACCTATTTTATTCTCCTAGCAAGATTTTTTATTTTTGATTATAATTCTAGACCAAACAACATTTGCAAGAATGGCCTTTTACACCAATATTAATTTGTATGAAGTTCATGAACCTATTGTCAAGCAGTAAATTGCTTTCATAGACAAGAAATGTAAAGGCTTAATTTAAGAAAAGATAAGTAGTCTCTTTCTAAGGGTAATCCACATGCAAAAAGTAAAAAAAAACATAAAAAAACAATTGTATAGTAGAAAATTGGATTCAATCATTTTTTGATAAGGAAAAGTAGGTTTTGAAGGGGCCCTGAAACCCTTTACAATGATGCCAAGCTACAAGATAAATTAAACCACTAAGCCCAGCAACCCAAAAAACCAAAAAGGTAACATAAGATGTAACATTACAACCTGTCAGCAAACCCAAAAGCAAAAAACATCAGCAAACCTGTTGAACCAAAAGAGGAAGCACCAGCTACAAGAAATTATATAAAACATTAGATGAGACCATGTTCTCCTTGATGACCTCCTCATGGATATTGATAATATCCTTTAGCTCCTCAACAACAACAAAAACCCTCTTTTCATCTTGCTCCTCATCCTAAGGCATGGACCAGCCTGGATGTCCTTCTCCAGCATAGGAGTAGAAGCTTCCACTTTCTCCATTAGGTAAGAGCCATGAATCTCTTCAATAATTTCCTCCATATTACCCAAGTCAAGTGGTTTTCCAATCCAATTCAGTGCTTTCTCATTCATAATAGAAAGACCCATAGCAATGGTCTTCAAAGAGTTATTGCTAAAATTGACCACCATTTTCAAATCCTCTGACATCTTTCCCATTTTATTCTCCAGACTTTCCACTCTATCCTCTAACATTTTACTAATAATAACTTCCAAAGAGGAAATTCTTTCCTCATCAAAAACCCTCAAATGGTCAGCATTGGCCAGTAGCTTATCAAGCTTAATATGCATTGATTTCACTTTTCCTTTTATTTCACACTCCTTTTGGTTACCTCTTAGCATAGCAACACAAACATCCTACCAATTTTTCATTTGAAGATTGAGCTCCTTAACCTTAAAAAATAACCACTTCACTAGGGAAAAAAGGTTTCTCATCCCATCTTCGGTCATTCTACAAAACATATTCATGTCAATTTCATCCCAACTAACTGGAGGCTGACCCTTCTACTCCAAGTCAATAGGGGCATGAGAACAATCCCTATTTTTTCCATCCTCTTCTTTGGCTGCAGAATCTGTGACATCCAAAACGTCCACCTTTATCCTCTCCTTATCTGGTAGACTCTCCAAATCAACTAATTCCTCTAGATGTTCTTCTTCACTTCCTTCTCCATAGCAAAAAAATACTAAGAACAATTATTCCCCTACATATCCATTGGGGACCAGTCTCATTAGGCTTCACCTCCATCTTAGATTTTCCCTTATTAGTAGGGCTACTCAACTAACCACCCAAACTAATCAGCACCTTAAGCCCTTGCACTGGGGAGCTCTCTAGAAGACCATCCTTATGAGGAATAGGGTTCCCCAATGAAGCATTCTGAACATAATCAAAATTTGAAGGATCAACATCACCCATAGGATGACAACCCTTCAAGCCATCATCACCCATAGGATGAAAACCCTTCAGACCCTCTTTTCTTGAACATAATGTGAGATTCACATTCAAACTAGGGGTAGCCACCTCAATTTTCATTTTTGGATGAAGCTTTAAGTTTCTTCATACCTTTGGTTTTCCCCTTCAAAGATTTTCTAACATAATTAGCCATAGTGTCCCAGAATTCCACATCAGTCTCATAACTCCCTTATCCCATTATTTTGATTCCTCATCCTTTTCCTTAGAGCCTTCTTCATCAATAGACATATCCTCATATTTTGACTCTTCCTCATCTGAACTACCAACCCATTCACCAACAGAGTCCCATGTTTCATACCTATCATTTTTAACTTCCTTCTTACTAGGAATTTTAGAGGAGACCAAGATCAACTTTAGCTTGATATGAGAAAAAATAAAACATAAAGCCCTTGATAAAGAAATGCCTTCTTAGGGTTATTTTTGTGGTCTTCAATACTCTTCTCCATAGAATGTAACAGGTAAAAAGGAAATGAGAATGAAACATTATGCGTAAAATGATTTAAGAGAATAAAATGGTGAGTGTAAACCACAAAGAATCTAGCTTCAAGGGTGAAGTAATGCATAATGGCTAACACAAAGGCCCCTCCAAAGTGGCTTTAGAAACTTCCTAGCATAACCTCCACTTCCAATTTTCTTAACCTTCTTCCTCTCGTCATGTTTAAAGAAATTTACAAAAAGCCTTCTTAATTGCTCCCCTATCTCTAAAAAACTTTCTATTAGTAACTGAAACACCAGCTACCTTTGTAATAAAATATTCTTCAATTCAAAACTCAATGCCCTGGTAATGTAGAGGCCTCCCATCCCATGCTTTCACAAATAAATCTATTACATTAGGGTCTAGTTCTTGAATTCTCTACATAAATCGAGTAATCCCCCCAATTCCAAGTGCTCCCACATAGTACCATTTTTCTAAAACTCTTTAGAGGAACTCGGCTCAATTCTACAACAATCACCACCCATAGTGACAGAAAACAAATCAAAACCCAAGAACACTTGGAAGAAATGAAAAAGTAAAATGAACCAGGTGCTACTCAAAACAATACAACAAACACCCACAATACGTGTGGGCTTATCATTCCAAGTAACCCTATTAAAACTATCAGTCCATCCTTCTATAGAAACCAAGGAAAGAGTAATGAAACTAAAAGAGAAAAAGGTTGACGTGCAAAAACCAACATAAAAACATAATGAAAAACCTTTCCTCAACAACATCTCACTTAGAAACAAGCCAGCTGGTCATCATTAGAAATAACTTCAGATTAAGAGGTAGCAATTCAAAATAATCCCACTCTGATCTCTCAGCCACTCCCACATTGGAAACCCCATCAACCATCATGTTCGATTCATGAAAAACATGTGTGATTTTGATCTCCTCAAAAGAGCTAATAATAAATATTGAGTCATTAATAAAATTGGAAATTGATGATGAAGGAGGACATTTCATCATGAGATGATTGATCACATTAAGCGAGTCCCCCTCTAGCCATAGTTTAGAAACACCTTGTTTCTTAGCCAAAACTAATCCATGATAAGTTGTTGCATCCTCCACATAAAAAAACAATTGTATAGTAGAAAATTAGATTCAATTAGTTATGTCTTATTTCACTTGCACACTTATCTAAAAGATATAGGGTATTCGCCATACATTTCCCTTGAAAAATAAAATATGTGATCTTTCATTTATTTTTATTGTATATCTCAAAACTGAAATTGTTGTTACATAATAATGCACTGAGAAAATATATATACAAAAAAATGAAAAGAAAATGTTTTAGATTTAGCATGCAACCTATTGTGTTGTGTTGAAAAGAATCAAGATTAACTGGGACAAGAAATAAAAATTAAATTTTGATGATTGTACTTAAAAGTGAACATGATATGAAAAGTGTGGACAATGATGGTGCTGAAATTGAAAACCCTAATTTTGATGACATTATTGTTTTATGTCATTAGAGACAAAGAGCACATACAATTTTATATACATAGATAATGAAGATTCAAAACTAGTAAACTAAAAATGTAAACATTGTAAGATTTTTTCGTTAAACAATAATTCACATACTTACAAAAAAGGGTGAATCATTTTTTATTCAAACTCTTTTTTCTTTAATAGACATAACAATAAAAGAATATTTACAACTACAAGAATATATACACTATTTCATAGAAAATAAGGAATGTTTCATAGAATATATCTTTAGAATGTAGGAACTTCCTCTGTCAGATATTTGAAAATTCCTACACACAAGTTATGCTTCAGAGCGAAAACACCTAGAAGTGTTTCACACCAGCTCAAGGTACAATCGTAAATTAATGCATGTTGATTAATTTAGATGGAGATTGGAGAAAATGTAGAGCCCGAGTGTTCAACTAGAAAAAGAAGAGGATATGTACGTGGATGTGGACCTAAAACTATTGAAGAAACAATTCTAACAAGCAATTGTACAAAGAAAAGAAAATTTATGATTTTATCTTTAGAATGTACAAACTTTCTCTATCGAATACTAAAGATGTCAAGTTGGATCAAAAACTAGATAAGCAGATTTATGATTTTATCTTTAGAATGTAGGAATTTATTTTGTGGGATATTTGGAAATTCCTACAATCAGGTTCTGCTTCTAAGAAAAAACACCCAAAAGTGTTTCAAACAACCTTAAGGTACAATCAAACATGGTTATAACACTAATAACAATCCAATTTTTTCCTGAATCGTCTATACCATAATGTTGCATCATAATATATTCTTCCTGCACATAAAAATGCCACATATTAACCCCTTCTGAATAAAACTCAAAATACCATGAAACAATGAGTCCCCTATATTGGTAAGTAGGTAGTCTACAGGGCATAGTTTGATTTTATAGAAGGATTCTCATGAAAGGAATCTTCAAGTGACAGTGAGTGAGTTGATTGATATTGTAGCTAATGGTGCAATATGTATTCTTAAAGGGAGTTATCAATGTAGTAAATGTGCAAGAAAATCAAATTGTACACAATGAAAAATTCACAATGTTATCTTGCATAATGCCTTAAGTTTGAAGAAAAAAATCTCATTTAATCTTCATGAAAGTAGTGACCTTAATGGTCAATCACTGGAAACCATGATTTTAAAATATGCTATTGTGCTTATGGAGGGAACATTTTAAGCAAGGCGGTGAGTGGTGGTTTGGAACAATGACAAGTATGAAGGAGTTGCTTTATATGCATACAATGTAGTCTAGCTTAAGACAATGTTCTTAAAAGAGATAGAAGGTGGATTATGGAACTCAAGGGTTACCATGATAAATATTAAAGCAAATAATGAGATCTATTTTAAAGCCACTATCATGAAGATATTAAAGATGTCAAATACAAAACCCTAGTAGCTGGAGTAATGAACACAGTGCAAAAGAGGACAATGTGCTAGGGAAGATTTAGGAGATCTCTCCATTATCTAAACACAGTAAAATATATCGTTTATTTATTTTTTAAAATTGAAAGAAATTATTCTAAACCCTATATAGGACACATTGATACTTCAAAGTCATCTAATTTATATTTTTAAATTAAAAGAAGTCATTCTAAATCCTATATAGGATACATTGATAATTCAAAAGCATCTAGAGGAATTTGAGATTATGCAAACATATGTCAATTAAATACCTTAATTACAAATAGTAGCATGAACATTGTAACCCTTGTTGATTAGAGCAGGAATGAGATAAGTAGCAATGAATTTGATGTCTCCTACCACGCACATATCCTTACCATTCTCTATCATTGTTTATTAAAATGCTTCTCCATTTTGGTGGGATATGCCAGAAAATAAGGTTTCAACAAAGGTTTTATTGTATCTTTTATTAAAATGACAACCCTGTTCTAGCGGACTATTCCTGAAAATTAGATTTCAAAAAAAAATTTAGAGTATGTTTATTAGAGTTTTAGATTATTTTGGTGGGCTATATTCAAATGGATTGTGACTGACATGATTTTCTGCATTTAGTGCTATAAATTGTAATGATGGCATGTTACCATACTACTATTGTCTATTATTATACCCACTCTAGTATGGCAGTGTTTTTCCCTTCCCTTCTACTATTTACCACACTACCACCTTGCTAAAGGATTCTTTCTATGGATTTGTGGTGTATACCACTCTACCGCATATGTTGCTCACCCTCTCAATGGTATAGCAGTGTATTCTTTTGATCATTAATTGAAGAGTGTCAATGGGACAATCTTATTTGTCTTACCGGTATCTCAATGTCTCATCGACATTAGATCTTATGTTCCTCTGATATTAGTTTTCAGTGTCGATGAGACAAGTTAATATCTCTTGCCGATATCCCACTGTCTCATTGATATTTTCCTTTAGTGGTATTTCTTTATATATTGGTGTAAATATTCCATGTTGGCAAGACTCATGATTATCATTGTGGTATGGTAGTGTTTTTCTCTTCCCTTCTACTATTTACCACACTATCGCCTTGCTCAAGGCTTCTTTTGTAGGGTTGCAGTGTATATCGCTCTACCACACATGTTTCTAAGCTTCTGATAGTATAGCAGTGCATGCTTTTGATCGTTACTTGAGGAGTGTCGATGAGACAATTTTATTTGTCTTATAAATATATCAATGTCTCATCAACATTACCTCGTTATATCCAAGAGTTGTGTTTCCCTGAGCACTTGTAGATATACCTTATTGATGTGACATAAGTGATTCTCTCCTCGATATTTCCATATCTTGTTGAAATTTCACCATTTTACATCATCGATGAGACATATAAATAAGCCTTTTCGACATAGGGGTGTCTAAACTGGTGCTAAACCTGAAGCTAAAGAAGGAGCTAAAAGTGGTGCTAATATTGAAGCAAAACTTAGAGCCAAATGTTGTGATAATGGTGGTGCCACACTCGAAGCCAATATTGGCACTAATGTTAATGTGAAGTACTACAAAAATTAGTACCCACTTGTCCTAATCAGTGCAAAATAAATGCCAAAAATAGTGCCATCCCAATAAATAGTGCTGATATTTTAAAAAAATGGAAAAAAATACATTAAAATAGTGGGTGGAAGCAAAAAACAGAGCAAACAATAGATAAAATCGTAGGGATTTATTGTAGTGTAGGTTGAAGGCATGAAAGTTGATAGAACCCCTAAAATTTTTTGTCTTCCATCTCCAAAATCTTGGTTAAATTTTGTAACTATGGGTTTTGTCTCCTATCACTATATAAAGGTTTTAGTTCACTCAAGTCTCATTTGAAAAATATTTTGAATATGTATCCTCCCCAAGGTTTTAATTCAAAATTTTCCCCTTGCTATTGGTTCTCAAGCTTTTTAGTCACAACTGTTGACCCCTTGATGCTCATGTTATGGTTTCCTCAACATTTTCTTTTGTTAGAACCAATGTTGTCAACCTGTGAAAAAACAAGTGACTTGTTTCCCTCCTTCCAACATTATTTATAAGTTGTGGTTACTCAAGATTAAGTCAGTTAGGGTTTTCTTGGTTCAACTTTTTTAAGGTTTGGCATTCATAAGGAAGAATTTATTAATTATGCATTGTATAATTCATGTCAAACCCTTACAAAAGCCATAGGCCTTGTTCAAACAAACTAGAAACCTTGTAATGCCTCTTGTGTTATGGCTCCTAAAGTAAAAGTGTATTTGTCGAGAGTGGAGGCTTCTACTCCCAAATGAACTTTGAATAAATACCTCATGGATCAGTTACCACCTATAGACACTAAAAATTGACCTAGGCCTGCAAGCTCTATATTTACCACTTTCATCCTAGCATAATTAAAATATTTAATTATGTCATTTGGTCCATTTTCAACTATTAATTAAATAATTTTTAATTATTTAATTAATTCATGTCTCTTTATTCTTCCTAATTATTTAAATAAATAGATTTTATTTATTTATTTAAATGTGTCATTAATTGTCTAAAGGCTCTCTATAATTAAATAAATTTCTTAATTATTTATATCCATTAATTCTTCTTGATTATTTAAATAAATAAATCTTATTTATTTATTTCAATACATCAGTAATTCTTAAAAATCTTCTAATAATTAAATAAATTCTTCAATTTATTTAATTATTGCCACCTTGTCACATCTACCATTTTAAATAAAATTATTTATTTAAAATGTTCCCACTTCTAATTTCCCTCTTCTTAGTAAATAATTGGCATTTATTATTTGTTGTCACATGATTTCCCTCTTTTGAATTAAATTAAATTTTAATTCAAAATAATCTTTTTCCTCGAAAAATCAAGTAATTGCTATATTTATTTGATTTTCCAAACACCTCTTTTTCTATGTCGGTCTTATCTCTTGTCACATGCATTGTCAACCCTTGATTTGATTTTCTAAAAATAAATCTTTTCCACTCATTTCAAGCTTTCCCTAATGTTTCCCTAACCCTAATTGTGGGTTGTCAAATTGAATCTTGTCCATTGATTCTAGGGCACTTGTCAAATTTTAATCTTGTCCATTTGTACAAAATTGCATTTTTTATAAAATGGCAATTTTGCTTTCATTTTTTCACCTCATGCAAGTATATTGTTATCTTGTGCACTTGCTATTTTTCATTTTAGGCTACTTTTTTGCATACTTCATAGTTTTTTAGCACATTGTGAGTTTATTTAGATATATCCTTCAAAACTTTCTTTGGTCTAGGCATAGTCATACATTTTCTCATTCAAAATATGGGGGAAAACTATCATTTATAACAAGCTAGAAGGTATAATGGAGGTGCATCATGGAGATTGAAGGAATTTGGTAAGATCTTTCCTTTTATTTTCATGTCTATTTATCCTTTGTTCTTCATTATTGCTTTGGGTTTATGTTTTTTCACTAACCTACTAACAACCTCAAATTTACCCTGAGTTACATTAGTGAACCTGACACTTGTTTCTTTTGTAGTTTTCATATGGATTTATTTTGGATTTTTTGAAGGTACAGGTACAAAATGATGCATCTAATGCCTTCGGCATCAAAAATGTCATGTCGCGACACATTTGCATGGCCAATCCACATTTGACACTTATAGAGATGAATTTGTTGATCCTAAGACGCATTTGACTGTTAGTATGATACATTTACAGGTTGAGATGCATTTGGCTGGTAGACTCTGATAGACAAACCTAAACCACATTTGACTAATGAAATGATGTATTTTCTCTATTGAGATGTATTCGCCTAGTAAATTTTTCTATTTGGGTTTCTCCAGATTTTTGTTTTTTTTTTTTTAAATTGCAATCTGTCATTTACTTTGCATTATGTTAGTCTAGGGTTTTTTCATTGCTAATGAGATATTGCAGCATGTGGCATTAAGGATTTCATGGGTTCAAGACATAATTTTTGAAACTACTAACTTATGGTTTTGTAGGTTTGATAGTCCAAGATTCTAATTTCAAACATTGTGCTTGTGATTTTTAGATTAGAAAACACTTAAATTGGTGCACTAAAATGAACATGTGTTTGAAAGTGTTTGATTGTGCTTGAAGGTGGTAGGTGATTATGCTCTCACCTTGTGCAAACTAGGTGATCAAAAAACTAAACCCACCTTATTTGTGTGTAACCCTTATCATTCAATAATCGAAGTATCCTCTCCCCTTGCACACTTGTGCAATTTTGGGTGTAAGAGAAATGATTATTTACTCTAAAACTTGGGCCTTCCTTGGTAGGAAAAAATACTCACCCCAAGGTGACTCAGACTAACAATGGAGCTGTATGGCCGAGCTACCCCTGACAAGTATACAAATGTGAATCCTAACAGAAAGCCTAGGATTATGAGTGCTAATGTGTCATACGAACAAAGTAGTACTCCCCAAAACCTTGTTGAGCATAACCTCTTTAGGCTAGAGTGTCACCTAATCGGTGATTAATCTTTTCACCATGTATGGTCACTTGAATGGGGGTCCCACACTAAATACTTTTGTGTAGTAGCAAAAAACCCTCTATTTGCTTGTCCAACAATGGTCATTGTGAACACATCCACATCTTCACAATCTTTATTAGAGGTGATCATTGTACCATGGGAGTTTAATGGGGGTTGGAAGCTTGGTTGGCCTAAGAAGTAAGGGCACTATAAGAGGCAGCCCGTGTAGCCTAGCTTCTAGATTCACAGGCTAAGGATATGTGGCTAGGGAAACCCACATGGAATCTAGCAAATATTGTCTTGGCATAACCATAGGATTGTGCTTGTGGGTGAATCCACAATAGTGGTTTACAATTGAAGTGAGGAAGGAAAACTCACAGAAAATTAATGCATGGAATAAAAATTGATTTTAGGGGTTCGTACGAGCCTATTGGTTCGACCGAACCCATTAGGGGTTTGCTTGAACCTAGGTAGGTTCGGTCAAGCCCTCCTAATACTTTCCTACCAAAAAATCCATCAAAATACCTTATAGAAGGGTGGTTCAAATGAACCGTACTTTAAGTGAACCCCTAGGGGTTTGTTTAAACCCCCTTTATTCCTCATACCCTCCCTAAGACACAAAAAACCTAAATTTTGTCACTTTGGAGCTCGGGTTGAGGATGAAAATGGAGGAATCTTCACAAACCCAACTTGAATCCGGTAGTCCTTAAAACGAGCTATCCAATTAATATAATTTCAATATGTTTTGGTTTTATTATGTATTTGTTTTTATAGTTTTATTAAATATAGGTTTTTCATTGAAAATTAAGGTCTTTGTTTTGTACATGTGGAAAAATAGTAGATTATTAAAAAAATTTGAAAAATATGAGTGCACCAGATATTGAAGTCTTTGATCCAAAAATAAATAAAATTGAATTTTGATAGACACAAAAAAATTTATACGTTATACGGTCATGCAACGTCTAAATTGTAATTGGTTTGACTTCAAAACTTGATTAAAGAAAAAATATTTAATAAAAATTTGTCTAACTAAGTGGAAGCACTAGATATCAGAGTTACAAATCTAAATTCGAAAGAATTAGAATTTCATCCTTCATGGAAATAAAGTTATGTGTTATACGGTGTGTGTCACTTTTTCAAAAAAATGTTTTTTAAAAAAAATAGTTTTCATGGGAGATGGAATAAGAAGTGCAATCTCATTCAAAAAAAATTGAAAAAAATATTTTTAGAGTCTACAGAAAAAATGTGACGAGACTCTAGTTTTCATCATCTTAAAATTCTTCATGGTTTAGCCGCTATAGGTGCTTGAATGTGAATATTTAGTTTAAAAAAATATTTGCAGTGTCCAGTTTGGCCAAAAATTGTAAACCACTATTGTGGGATCACCAAGTCTTCTATGTGATTGATTACACACTCAAAATATCATGCTTGCTAAGTGTTTTCTAGATACTAAAACAAAAAAAAAACAACACTCACAAATTTAGAAACCGAGAGTCACCATCAAGCAATTTGAATTTTTGACCAAAACATCTGAGAAACTATACTTTTTTCATTTTGCACCACATCTAGTAAAACCCATTCATTGTTCTATACTACATTTGATAGTCTATGCAATGCATTTGCTCTGATAAACTACATTCGCTGCTCTGAACACTGCATCTGCCTATCTTACACCACATTTTCTCTTCAGAAAGCCACATTCACAGTAATAAACCACATTTGTTATCTATAAAGCTACATTTGCTAAAATTGCAATGCATTCACCATATTGAAATGCATTTTCTACCTAAAACGATGCATTTTCCCTGTAGAAATCAAAACCCTTTCACATATCATAATTCAAGTCCAATCAATTTTAGCCCATTGTTAAACATCTTTTCCAGAAGTCTCTATCATAAACTATAACTGAAATTTCTCAAAACATTCATCATTTGCATACCCTAGCTTGCATTTTCACCATAGGCTTAATTTTCCAAATTTTAGTTGCATACCTTAAGCTTCATAATCATCATCTTTAGCATAAAATTATCCTTAGGTTTTCATCTTTACATAATTTGGATTAGGCTAACCTCATCATACTTTGCAATATTGAATTTCCTTTAAGAGTAGGCTATCTTGGGACTTAGTCATCATTCCTTTCTTTTTAGTCATTGTCCTTTTTGTGAGTATTTCCAGCTCAACAATCTAGTTAGGAAAACTCACTAGTCATTTTGACCTTGTCATTTAGTCACTTTAAACAAGTCCTTTGATATCCAAAATTGAGACATAGATCAAGCTTAGAGTGGTTAGGAAAACCTTTCTCCAAGATTCATTCACGTTAGCCCATACTTTGCATCCTTTTTTCCTAAAAATCCAAGCAACAAAAAAAATTATCCACTGTAGTCTTTATTTTTCACCTAGACTTTGCATTGGTCACCCTTTAGTCAACATTATCATCCTAAGTCTTCATTTTGCACATAGTCAATCTTATCTTCTTGCATTTATCATTTGCTTAGTCAACATTGTCATCCTAGTCATCACTGTCACCTTTTACTTTTCACATCCTTCCTTGGAAACCTTGAAATCTTGCATTTTATCATTTCCTTATGTAAACATCATCATCATTTTTCATTATCCTCCTTTATCATAAAAATACAAAAACATAGAATAGTCCCATACTTAGTTGTCATTATCACCTTGCATTTTCATCCTTATCAAAAAAGACAAAAACATAAAATAGCATCATCCTTGCATTTAGTTGACATTATTATCCTCCTCGTGTGAGAAATTCTCTTTTATGGTGGAAACTAGACTTCAAAGAAAAAAAGACAAATGGAAAACTTTGGAGAAGACTTCAACAACAACACCAACACCAACACCAATGACATGAACCAAAGTTGGACTTTTGATGATCCATTTAACAACGTGAAAATGCAATATTCCATGAGCATTCCAACATCCTCTTGAAACCCACTTGAACAATTCTTACAAAGAGACCAAAATGGACAAGTATACTTTCAGAACCTAGAGGCTACAACCCAAGATCTAGAGGTAGCTTGTTTCATAGAGGACTTAGTTGACATATACCTTGCTATGCTTTTAGACCAAGGGGAAAGACTACCAAAAGGATTTTACATCAATACCATAAGACCACCTTCCCCCAACAACGTGACACAAAACAATTAGTCCCACTCAACATCTCAACAAGACAGAAACAATGCCTCCAACAATAACATTTTTGTCACCACACAAATTGCTACCAATACCATTAATGTTACATCTAGTAGCACTATAAGTCAAAACAGCTCCAACACAAACAATGCAACATCTATTGGAGGAACACCCACTATGTTACAAGCAATATCACAGTCCATGCCCACTATGTCCATGTCATCTTCACAAACAATTGGGGCTACCTTTGGGACTACATCAATGGGGGCAAGTTCCTCAAATCCTATGTTTGGAACATCATATATGAAAATGGGGGCATCCTCATCAAATCCTTATGGTGGAACCTCATTTAACCCCTATGGAGGAAACCAATGATGTATTTATATTAGAGGCCCCTAGGGTATGTGCAAAATCATGATGGGCCAAAAAGCGGCAATATGATGGGTATGTGGCTGACGACTATTTTTTTACCCAAAATTAATGAAATGAAAAGGGTTTTTAAAGTAGATTCTCATCTCTCCACTGATATAAATTATTCTTTACTTTGAATTTAATAAGTAATTATTATTCATTTTCTATTCAAATTATGACTAAAGTCCTGATTGATAGGTTGATTGAAAAACTTCTATAGCTTTCAAAAAATATCACATTTTTTTAATCTAAAACATGTGTCACATTTTATGTTTCGCATATTATAGGATTAAAAAAAAAATTGAATTTCATGAAGTTTTGACCAAGTTAAGGTGGTCAGACATACAAGTTTTTATATTTTTAAAAAATTTGTAATGAAAAAAATTATAATTAATTATGTACTTGGAAAAAATTACAAAAAATATGCATCACATCGGTATTAGTCCTCTACTTATATCTAAAATATTATTAAAAAATATTATCATTTTATTGTGGTTAGGGTGGTCGACAAACACCTACTTCTTATTTTTTTCCTAAAATTTGAGTACCACTTCATTGAAATTTCAAATTTTCACCAAATAGTTTTTTTTTTAAACATAAATAGTATTTTAGAAACTAAATTCAATTTTCTACCGATTCTATTCTTACATATTTTTGAAATAATATAGATAACTTATTCAAATTTTTACGTCAAGTTACCTAACTTTGATTTTTTTGAATTTTTTGCCACTTAAGGACTTTTTTTTTCCATGATGATCTTGCACATACCCCCCAACCAAACATTAACACATCATCATAAATAAACATCAATTCCTTCCAAGGACAAAATACTAATATCCCACATGGACAATTTCAAGGAAAAAGTTCTAATATCCAACATGGAGAATTCCAAGGACAAAATACCAACATCCCCCATGGACAATTTCAAGGAAAATATACCAACATGCCACATGGACAATTCCCACAATATGGACAAGGAAACCAAATGACACAACACACGAATACCTTTGGGCACCAAATGAGTCAAGGACAACAAATCCCTCAAATATCAACAAATATGGTTCGGTCGCATATCCCCACGTATTCATCACAAATTCACATGCAACAACAAATTCCTAATCAAAATTGGCAATACCAACAATTTCCCATTCAAGACATATCATACATATCACAACAATACATGTCACAACGAAACTCAAAGTTTCTTTCACAATCAATGGGGACCCATGGGATACCAATCAATCCCATGTGCAATGCGACAAATAATCCCATAATTGATGTCTTGACAGCCATAGTGGCAAATCTCAAGAAAAAGATAGGAAACATGCAATCATTAATAAAAAGAAACCAATGTCATATGACCTATATCCATATCATTATGACAACTTTATACATACCACCATTTTCTCCTAGGTATGTGGCACCAAATTTCACCAAATATAAGGGAAAAATAAATCCACTTGAGCATATCAGAGAATTCACTACAAGTTGTGTGGATATTGCCTATGAACACACATATTTAATGAGACTATTCCCTAAGACTATTGTAGGCCCTACATTAGAATGGTTTTACTCTCTGCAAAAGGGAATAAAGTCATGGAATGAACTCACAAAAAAATTCATACAAAATTATACCTATAACATTGACAGAGAAACCTCCATCACCAATCTATGCACACTCATGCAAGAAGATGCAGGTGAGACCTTCATACCATTCTTCAAAAGACAGAGAGGCATAGCAAGTTTCTACTGCATAGACGTGCCCAAAAAAGAGAAAGTTGACATGTTGATACAAACAATCTTAGGCCCACTAGAGCATGGCTTGTAAGTCCATTGTTTTACAACTTTCGTTGACCTAGTCAAACAAGGTGTCCAAGTCAAGAAGGCCATCATTGCTAAAGAAAGACTTAAA
Source organism: Sequoia sempervirens (assembly GCA_007258455.2). Lineage (NCBI taxonomy): Eukaryota > Viridiplantae > Streptophyta > Pinopsida > Cupressales > Cupressaceae > Sequoia > Sequoia sempervirens. The sequence continues at coordinate 489,536,707 of VDFB02000003.1, forward strand.
TATGACCCTAAAAACACAAATGCAAGCTCCCCTACTGATAGAAAAAAATATTGGGTTAAGAACAAACATGTCACTGATGATGGCCTAGTCGACGCTAAGGTTATCAAGGTAATGGGTCTTGTACTTTCCCTTAAAGGGGCCCAACCACAAAATACACACATGATAACACATAATCATTCTGACAATGTTTTACAAACACATAAAACAACCAAGGAAATGAGAATAACCAAAATCAAAGGCAGCCCTGACAACCCAGATAGTTCCCCAGGAGTTGCACATACACCCCCTTGGGTGAGCACATTGAAGAGGTCCTCAAAAAATTGCTTCACAATGGTGTCATTACACTTGAGGACCCTAAACCATATGACCCAAGGTATTTTAAACCATCTTGGTGGGACGAAAATGCATTTTGTGATTATCATCAAATAAAAGGACATTAGGCCTTTTCCTATTGAGGGTATGTGCAAGATCATCATGGAAAAAAACAGGCCCTCAAGTAGAAAAAAAACCAAAAAAATAATAGAACTTAGGAAACTTAATGTAAAATTTTGCATAAGTTATCTATATTATTTCAAAAATATGTGAGAATAGAATCTAGATAAAATTGAAAGTAGTTTCTAAACTACTAATTTTTATTTTTTTAAAATCTATTTGGTGAAAATTCAAAATTTCAATGCAGTAGTACTTAAATTTCAGGGAAAAAATAGGAAGTAGGTGTCTGTCTGACCACCCTAACCACAATAAAATGATAATATTTTTTTATAATCTTTTAGATATAAGTAGAGGACTCATGTCCAGATGTGATGCATGTTTTTTCATAATTTTTTTCCAAGTAAATAATTAATTATTATGAAATTTTTATTACAAATTTTAAAAACATAAAACTCAGATGTAAACCACCTTAATTTGGTCAAAACTTCAAGAAATTCAATTTTTATTTTTTTAATCCTATAATATGCGAAGCATAGAATGTGACACATGTCTCAATTTCAAAAAATGTGATACCATTTGAAATTTATACATGTTTTTCAATTAGCCTATCAATCAAGACTTTAGTTGTAATTCAAATAGAAAATGAATAATAATAATTTTTTAAACTCAAATTAAAGCATAATTTATATTGGTGGAAATATGAGAATCTCCTATAAAAATCCTTTTCATTTCATCAATTTTGGGTAAAAAAAAAGTCGTCAGCCACATACCCTACACATACCCATCATATTGCCACTTTTTGGCCCATCATGATCCTGCACATACCCTCGATAATTGAAAAATGTTTTACAAGACCTCATCTAGAATCACACTATAAAGGTCAGTGGACCACAATTTTCTTGTAATTTGGACCATACCATATAGAAGAACCAATTGCAGGACCATGGTTCTAGTAATCCTTCCATGTCAGAAGCCAATAACAATAATTGAGCCAACCATGCTCACATTGCATATGATTATTCTAGTGGACCTATCATAAATCACATTAGAACAACCAATGAACATGTCAGCATAGTTACTGTCATAAAGGTACCTTAATGCAACGTCACTAACTATGGGGGAAAGGTCACCATAGCAAGCCCTCCTCCTCCAAGACAATCAAAGATAACAACAACTAGCCCATCCACTCAATAGTCACTAACCCATCAACCAACCAAGAAGACCCAGTTGAAAGGACATTTTAACCTCATGGACCAGCTCAAAAAGACACTTGTACAAATCTTTATAGTTGAGTTGTTACGCATCTCCCCAACTCATAAGGCTATCTTAGATGAAACATTGCAAGAGTTGTTTGTTCCCCAAGACATTAATGTCAATCAATTTGAAGCCATGGTGGGATTTCTTACCACTCCCCACCATATAAAATTTTTAGATCATGAATACTCATCGTCCAAATCCAATCACAATGATGCCCTTCACATTGAAGTCTTTATCCATAAGCATAAGGTCAGATGAATCTTAGTAGATGGTGGAGCAGGACTGAATATATGCTCCTTAAAAATGGTTAAGGCACTAGGCTTTTCTAATGCTTGTGTAGATGCCATGAAAAGCATTGTTATCAAGGCATATGACGATGAAGAATTCTCCTCTCGAGCCATAATTACACTTCCAATTCAAATTGGACCAGTCATTGTGGAAACCACTTGTCAAGTCCTAGATATAGATCTCCCATACATCATTTTACTCAATCGACCTTGGATCCATGCTCTAAAAGTTGATCCTTCCACATATCACCAATGTCTGAAGTTTCCCTTTGAAGGTACCAAGATTACCATTTATGGAGACCCCAACCCATTCCAATATTGTACCAACATGTGAGGTCTCTCAGAACACCAAGAACTTGTCAACCGTGAAGCTTTGACATCTTCATCTTCTAAATTCATTGACTTGTCCACACTTACAAATCCTTCCACATCCGCATCCAATGTCTCAGCATCCACTTCTACTTCTTCATCAACCACGACCACTTCCATGACATCTACTACATCCACCACCACCACCACTAATCTAAGTGTCCAGATCCAAGACCAAGGGTGTGGAAAGTACAAGTTGAATATGACCTATTGCATAATGAAAATGCCCAAGTCTCCCCATGTCTATGGAAAACCTTGCTTTAGGATAGAGTCAAAAGAATTTTTTAGAGTCCCTCCAAGTACAATATTCATAAAATGGGGTTAAATGATTCAAGAGGACACTGATGATGTACGATCCTAGATTTATAAAGAACCAGAAGATCTAACTCCCTTGCCAGTAACAATATATGGTAAATGATATGACATGATAAAGGAAAAAGGCTATGATGGAATTAGTGGCCATGGAAAGGATAAAACTAGAATACGAGAGCCAATATCAGCTTTTGAAAGACCAAAACATCTTTGATTAGGGTTAGCATGATGAGAATCTAGTGATCCAAGTGCTAATGTGCTTCCTTGTGAGCTAGTGCATGCTTCAGACTCTGTCAAGACAACTAAAGAAACCTCCTCTGAAAATGACTCCCACAAATGGGAATTTTTCTCCAAATAATCCTTAAGTGACTGTTGTCTTGATGACTTATTTCTCAAACCTAGTGAGCCTACATTTGAGGAATGCTTCTGGAAAATATTTAAACTTTACCCAAGACCAATTGATTCCAAGGCCTGATCATTTTCTATTCCCATCTGCCATAACTTTGACATACCTTCCATGTCACCCCAACCTAAGGACCATCATTCAAATTCATTCCTTACTTTGCTAATGAATATGAATCAAGTGAAGGAGAATACTGGATAGACTCTGACATAGATCTAGACGATGATAAATTTATCTTTAACGTCTTTGAATTTTCTTGCATGTTGTCTACATCCTCACCTTCATTTTCTAACACTAATGATGGAATCTTCCTAGTCTACCTAGAATTAATTGATTGGGATCAACAAGGCCTGCCAGTAATGGACACCTTTTAGAATAATGAGGTTATCGTAGAATTCATGGGCCGACGTGAATGGATACTGAGTGGGGATCACAAGGCCAGCTTCTCTATTGACATAGATTTTGTTGCTTACCTTGGGGAGACTATTCCAACCTCTAGTTGCAAAATGAAAAAGAAAAGTATAACAAAAAATGACACGTCTTTAGGTGAAAACTAAAAGAAACATTCTGACAACAAAATAGTAAAAATAAAGCACATATATGAGGGTGAAAACCTCACTAAGGATGGTTCTCTTTGTTGCATCATTGACAGAGGAAGAAAAACTAGAATTTCAATAGTTTTTCTTAGAACGAAAGATAAAATTCACATGGTCTTGTGCTAACATGTCAGGATTGGATCTAGAGTTAGTATTTCACCACTTTACATTATTTCCAGATGCTAAACTAGTTAAGTAAAAATGAAGGAAAATGCACCCACAAGTTGCCTTACTGGTCAAAGTGACACAAGAAATTATTGGATGTGGGTTTTGTTATATCAATTAACTATACTTAATGGATATCCAACCTCATACTTGTCACCAAGCCTAATGGACAAATTCACATCTACACAGATTTCTGGGATCTCAATACATGTGCCCCAAAGATGACTTCCCACTACCAAACATTGACATTATTGTGGACCTCACAACTGGGTATGAGATGTTGTCTCTTATGGATGGTTTCTCCAATTATAATCAAATTCATATTTCTGTTGAAGACCAGCACAAAACTTCATTTACATGTCTTTGGGGTACATATTGCTAGACTGTCATTCCAATTGGCCTCAAAAATATAGGTTTCAAATACAAAGAGCCATGACAACAATATTTCATGATATGATGCAAAAATTGATGGAGGATTATGTGGATGACCTTTTGGTGAAGTCATTGACAAGAAAAGGCCATCTCAGAGTACTAGACAAAGTTTTCAAAAGACTAGAAAAATATAAGGTATGCTTGAATCCAAAGAAATGTGTCTTTGGTGTAACATTAGGAAAAATTTTGGGGTACATAGTTTCCCATAGAGGCATTGAGGTAGACCCCTCCAAAGTGAGAGATATATTAGACACACCTCCCCCCAAAGGAATCAGTGACTTGAGGACATTATAGGGCAGGCTCTAATCCATCATACGTTTCATTTCTCAGCTTGCAAACAAATGTCAACCATTCTAGTATCTCCTGTGCAAGAGTCTCCTTTTGTATGGACAGATAAAGATCAAAAAACATTTGAATAGATTAAAAAATACTTATTGTCACCTTCAAAACTCAAGCCTCCTATCTAGGAAAATCCATTAATTCTATACATCTTGGCAACCATGTCAGCACTGGGGGCATTACTGGCACAAAATGACTATGAAGAAAAAGAAAGAGCCATATACTATATCAGTCAAACGCTGGTTGGATACAAGCTAATTTATACACCCATTGAACGTGCATTTTTGGCAGTTGTCTTCACTTCCCAAAAATTAAGGCATTATATGTTAAACCACAAGACACATTTGGTAGCAAATATTGATCCTTTAAAGTACCTTCTAATTCATGTAGCGTTGACATGAGGATTAGCAAAATAGGTTATGGTCCTTAGTGAATATGACATTAAATATGTGGAATAGAAAGCCATAAAAGAACGAGTGATAGAGGATCAATATTTGGAAGATGCAACCATACCAAGTAATTATCCTTTGATAAAATATTTTCTAGATGAGTCCATATTCCATACAAAACCAAAAAGGTGTTGGAAATTATACTTGGGTCTCATACAAATCATGGCTCAGGAGTAGGAATACTGTTCATCACCCCACATGGAGACTCCATCCCAAAGTCATTCCACATCGCATTCTCTTACAAAAATAACATAGCAGAATACGAGGCACTCATTACAGGACTCTAAATGGCCATAAAGTGGAAAATCAGAAATTGTCAAGTCTTCAATGATTCTCAATTGGTTATAAATTATTTCAATGATGATTACGACACCAAGGATGAAAATATAATGCTTTATAAATGGATGCTTGATAGTTTTCTCACATAACTTCACGTGTTTCCCTTTGAACAGATCCCAAGGACACAAAACAAGGCTGCAAATGCCATGGAAACAATCAGGTCTTTTCTTGACATACCTAGCAATATGCCTCAATTTGAGTTCTTGATAAAGCAATTACTAATCCTTGCATATGATGTTCTAGAGTCAGAAATGGTGTGTGAACTTGTTGGTCCCACTTCCTCATGATATTAGGAAATTTACACCTACCTTAACTCTTAGATCCTTCCACCAAACCTGTCCAATAACCAAAGAAAGTCCTTTATCTTCAAGGCTTCATGGTATACCATTATCAATTGCACCCTTTACGGTCATAGCTTTGACAATACCCTTCATCACTATCTCGACACTGATGAAGAAAAATGACCTTACGAGAAGTACATGAGGGTATATGCAAATCCCATTTGAATGGTCTAACCTTAGCCAAGAAGATAATAAGGCTTGGGTATTATTGGCCAAAAATAGAAAAGGATGCCCTTGAGTTTGTGAGAACATGTCACAAGTGTCAAATTCATAGTGACTTAATTCATGCTCTAACACAAGAATTGAGACTAATCACTTCTCCTTGGCCCTTCGTACAATGGGGACTCAACTTCATGGGAAAGATTCATCCTACATCCTCTAATGGCCACAAATTCATCATTATAGTCACTAAGTATTTTACTAAGTGGATCAAAGCCATTCCTCTCAACTACATTACAGACAAACAAATTTCCAAATTTATCCTCAATTATATCATTTACCGGTATGGTATCCCACAATCCATCATTACAAATAATGGTAGTCCCTTCAAGAATCAAGATGTCTGTGAACTCTGTCAGCGCTTCCATATCCAACATCACTTCCATGCCTTACTACCCACAAGCGAATGGTCAAGTTGAGGTATCCAATAAAATGATTATCAAACTTCTTAAAAGGACCATCAATGATGCTGGCCATGACTAGAACATACAACTTAATTTTTTTTTGTGGGCTTACTACACTAGAATTCGCACTCCCACTAAAGCCACTCTGTTCACCCTTGTCTTTGGAGTCAAATCCATTTTTCCCATTGAGGTCAAAATTCCATCTTTATGAGTCTCTATGAAGGGTCTGATCAACAAAGAAGAATACAAACAGTCACGATTACATGAATTGGAAATTCTAGATGAACATAGACATAATTCCTTGAACCACTTGCAGGCATATCAAAATATTCTTTGCAAAAGCTACAACAAGAAAATCATGACTCAAAAATTTGACATTGGTGACCAGGTTCTCATGCAGAATCCCAAGAATCAATCATATAGAGAAAAACCTAGCAATTTTAAGCCTAATTGGCTGGGTCCTTACATCATCATAGTGTCATTTGGTTCTAGGACCTATCATTTGGCTACTCTAGACAGTAAACAATTAATAGAGCCAATCAAAAATCTTCATCTACATAAGTTATATGCATAGCATTAAAGAAGTCTAGTCAACAGCCATTAAATTTTTTTAAAAAAATGATAAATACAAAAAAATCGTCACCTTGATAAAAACTTGGCAAAAAGGTGTCTTGGTGACACTAAATAAATAATGAAATGATAAAAGTAAAGAGAAATAATTCATCTAATAGTGAAACCTTTGTAAACAAGCACTTTGGATAAGTACCATGGTGAAAACCTGGCAAACAAACGACATGTGTAGTCAGTCATTGTTGTGCAATCTACTATCACTCTATCTACCTTAGTCCCTAATAAACATCCATGTTTCCAACATTCATTATAACACTTCACCCCGACATCATGACATTCTATCTATGGCTGATGATGGTTGACATCAGGTCTCGCATACTGTCCATTATCCATACTGGTCATGTCCTTTTCATCCCATTTCACTTGGCTCATTCTCAATTTGACTAGGGGAAACAAAATTTTGTGAGACTGTAGTGGGTATTGTACATGATCCTAATAATAAAAAAAGTCTAGAAAAAATCCTAAAAATCATAAAAAATCTTGAAAAAATCCTAAAAAATAATGAAAAGTCCTAAAAAAAGACCTAAAAATAAAAAAACATCCTAATGAGAACAAAAAAAAATCAAATAACATAAAAATTCCGAAAACAAAGTCATGTCAAGTCCTTGTCATTGTTGAACTACATTGTCTTTACATACTTGCTACATAGGTAAGGCTCATCTTCGAGCCCCCAGGACATTTAGGTCATTCCTCTTAGGTTTTTCAAAATAAAATCATGATTTAATATTTGGTAAATAAGACAAAGTCATTGGTTGTGTCAAACTATAAGGTCTCTCAGTGCATGACGCAAGAAAGGCCATTTGTCAATGAGCCCCTAAGGCCACACTTTGTCAGTCCATTAGGATTCATTTGCATGAAATTCTCACACATGTCATGAAATATTTGAATTCATCAGTCTTTTTTTCAATTTTCAAATGGACAATCTTCTCAAAGCAAACTTCAAAAATTCTTCAATCAAACACAAAAATTATCTTGACATGTCAACCATTTACGTATAGTCAAGTCAATCAAACTCATTCAAATTCTGTCAAATTAGTAAAACTTTGACAAATTTTCCAAACTCAATTAGTCTCTGTCAAACCAATCAAGTCATCAAATATTGGTTCTCCTTTAGATGTGTCTTTTTTAAGAGCAACCCCTTTCACTTATTCGTGTCCTAGAATGTGTCCTTAGGCATTGTCACAGTCATTTGGCTTTTTGAGGATTCTCATGACATTTGATATCTAATCCTCTTGACATCAACAACATTTAGGATGCCTCCTTCCTGAATATTGTAGTCTTGAAATCGACCTTATTCAGGAAGTGTCCTTCCTGAATGTGGCATCTTGACATCGACATCATTCAGGATGTGTCCTTCTTGAACTTGAAATTAATTTGGCATCTCGACCTCGTCAACATTGGAATCTTGACATTAAAACACTTGGCATTCAAAAATGCTTGACAAACTTGACATCTCAACATCCAAACACTTGGTATTTAATTTTTCATCATGCTACTAGTTTCTTGAGGATGTGTTGACAACAGGATTTAGAGAATAAGTGACATATTATTATGATTATTTTGTCTTATCTTTTCTTGGAAATCATGTTGATAGTTCCTTGAGGATGTCCTGACAATGGGATTTAGAGGAGCAATTATTTTTCATGAATTTTCTCGCTTGTCTTTATTGTTTGTGGTTGATTCTGACAAAAATATTGGAGAAATTACACTCTTAGTATGAGTCATGATCATCCTTTTCTATGACTTCTTGTTTTAGGTGATGATACGACATTGCACACCTTGATCTATGTGATATTGTGGTGTTTGTTGGCCATCAAAATAATCCTCCCAATGATGGTTAAGAGTAATAATTATTAGTCCTATGGCAATGTGTTGAAGGATTTGTCACACTAACATTCATCTCCTTCTCTATTGTCATCTTTCTTTCTTATGTCTCTTGATAATATCCTATGACATAAAAAAATATATTTGCATACATAATCATATAGGCATTGCATTAGATCCATTACACATTTGCATTAGGTTACATTTAAGTCATGACATTCATTTTCATTCATTAGCATATAATCACATCCATACATTCACATATCATTTAAAGGCTTTTAGACATATCATTGCATAATGCATCACATATCATATTATCCATACACAATATTGTCATCCATTAATGCATCCATAATCATAGGCATGGAACATAAAAGCATAGCATCATCATCATCATGTCAGTATCATCCATACCATTATCATGAAATATAATCATAAACAACTCATGGCATCTCATCTTACATAACAATCATAAATGCATGCATGGCATAGGTGGGTCATCCCACAATAATGGGTTACACTTTTTGGCCAAACTTGACATTGAAATCAACATTTTTAGAGAAAACTTCACTTTCTGACACTTATAGTAGGTAAACTATTAGGAATTTGAAAATGATGTAAACTAGTGATTTGTGAGATTTTTTCTATAGATTTTAAATGTATTTTTTTTGAAAAAAATTGAAATTAAATTGTAATTTTTTTGTGTCTCCCTTGATAACTAGTTTTTAATAGTAAACAACATTTTTAAAAAGTGGTGTGTACTTCGGCAAGCATAACTTTTTTTCTACAAAGGATAAAACTATAATTCTTTTGAATTTAGGTTGGTAACACAAGTATCTAGGGCTTTCATTTTGTTTCATAGCATTTTGTTCAATAATTTTCTTTTAATTAAGTTTTGAAGTCAAAGCATTTATAATTTAGACATAGGTGCACTTCGACACGCATAACTTTTTTGGTATGTATTGAAATTCAATTTTTCTTTTTTTGTTAGAATGAGGACATCAATACCTAGTGGATATATATTTTTCAATTTTTTTTTCCTCAAATTTACTATTTTTCCACAATGATTTTTCATCGAACTTGACATTCGGTGAAAAACCTATGTACAATAAAACTAAAAAATAAAATATAAAATAAAAACAAAATATATTAAATTTATAGTTGCTGGAAAGCACATTTTGATCACTACAATCATCCAATTTGGTTTATCAAGTTGACTCCATTTGCACCTCCTTCCCAAGCTTCGATAGTCAAAAAAATGCATAAATTTTGAAATGGTGGAGGGGAAGGTAAAAAAAGGGGGTTCATTAGAACCCCCCTTCTAATGAAGGGGGTTCATTCGAACCCCCCTTATATGGTGCAAAAGGGGGTTCATTAGAAGGGAGGGGGTTCATTAGAAGGGGGGAGGGTTCATTAGAAGGGGGGTTCATTAGAAGGGGGGTGGTTCATTCGAACCCCCTTCATTAGAAGGGGTAAACCATTTCAATTTTTTTGATGAGCATTTCTAATTATTCTTCGTTCAAAAATTGTAACCCACTATTGTGGGTTTACCCGCATATAAACAACATCATCATAGGAATCATAAAATGCATAAATCATATCACATGTCATCATCATACATCATACAACATAGTCAACACATAAGGCATCATCACATAGCATAAATAATATAGGCCACATCAAAATTGCATCACAATATATATAATCTCAAAAATATGATGTCACAAGATAGAGTCATGATGTATCCCAAAAATAGATCTCGCAGGCTTCATAGTCAATATGTCAAGTGTCATAACATAAAAAGTATGAAATATCAAATAAACATGTCTCTAGGAGGTACTCTCTTCATCCCCTCATGGAGAAGAATGCAGTGATTAAGGACATATGCTTGGTATGTAGTAATTGGTGGAACCATGGTGGCCTGTGTCAATGATGTCAAAGGAAATGACCCTAATGGCATCATCTCTACTATCACATGCATCTAAGAAGACATTGTGGCATGACTCTGTGAAGTTGAAAAATCTAGAGGCTAACTCTATATAGATCTATGGCCTGACCATGATCAATCATGTGATCACGCTGACTAGTCGCTAGATGAGTTCCTATGGTGATACCTATGGATTGATGTGTGCCCTGAGGAGGTAGAACCACCCACACTACTTTGGCTATGGTTTTTATGGATACAACTACTCCCTAATCCTATCCTTTTTCTATTGTAGGATCTCGATAATCGAGGATCTCTCTAATCTTCAAGCACTTTCCTCTCGTACAACATCCTATACTCACCCCTGTTGGTTCTCAGTTGTGTTCTAATTGGTTTGTCCTTGATGAAAAAATTCACCTTTGGGTATCTATCAGCATGACATTCATGTGGTCTTGGCGAAAGTGGAAAGGTCTATCGGCATGAGTATTTTTCACTGATGAGAGGTCTTTCCGAATGAGTTAGGTCTCACCGACTAATACATAAGGAGGTTCATCGGCGTAAGTGATCCTTCTTTGGCATTATGTCTTGGTGAGTTTGACTTGTTACATTGACTGACTGACACACATTAAAGATTCACTTCGGCTAGACATATTGCTTTCGGTGTGAATTCATAGTGATTGTACATTGTCACACTGACCAGTGGTAGGAAGATACATCGGTAAGAGTTAGGGTCATCGAAGTGAGGTCTTGGCGAGTGACCTTTGGTCTCGCCGACATTACACATGGAGTTTCATAGGCAGCTTTCGGTAGGACTTCTCTTTTGTTCTGGGGACAGAAAAGGATCATATTGGCATAAGTTATACTGTCAGAATGATGTCTTAGCGAACTAATCATGTCTCCCCAACCGGAAAAAAAGGCTGCTCATTGGCGAGAGGTTGGTATTGTCTCAGCGAATTAGAATGGATAAAGTCTTTCGCTGAAACATAATGAAATCTACATAAGGTCTCCCTAATAACATTTTGTCATGGTGACCCACATGAGAATGAAGGTTACATTTTGGTGAGAGAAGTGTTGTGTCTTACTGACCACTGATAATGAAATACATTTCGGTAAGACTCATGAGTTTCGATGCAGAGTCTCAGCGAACCCATCAAGTCTTGGCGACAAAGTCTAATGAATGACTTTTGGTGAGAGGTTGATAATGTCTCGGTGACCAAGTATGAATCGTCAAGTGTTTCAGTATGACTCAATGAATTCATTGGGATGTCTCCTCGATTATGGATTATCTCAGCGACACTGGATGAAAGGATGACTTTCGGTAAAAAAAAGTATCATCTACGAAGTGTCTCCCTGATAGCAGAATGTCACAATGAAAAATAAAGGATAAAAGGGCTTTCAGTGAAACTTAATGTGATCTATGAGAGGTCTTCCCGACATCACTAGGTCATAGCGAAAAATGAAGAACATTACATGGCTCTTGGCGTAACATAGGATATTCGTTATGACTATGACTTCTCCCTGACTCTGATGGGTCATGGCGAAAGAGATAACTAAGGGGAATGATTGGCAATTTAATTTCCTTTCGTAGGACTATCTGGATGTCTTAGTGAATGGTTAACGAAGACTCAAACACTGTGGCTGTCATGGAAATTTCTAAATATAGTTGCAAGCCAACATCTGATTGCATCAAATCTCAAAATGGTTACATGGTAGAATATTCTTTGAGTTTCTTTTTGGGCAGTCGTGGTTTTGAAATAATGGATTATCTATAGCCCTCTGGATAGGCATTACTCTTGTTTTTTACCATCATCTACAAACTATCATTATTCAACTTCATATTCTAAAATTAGCAAGAGAGTTTCAGAATCTTGTGAAAAACTCTATTTGAAGATTTATTCATAATAGACATACTTGAAATGTATATCTAAACCAGTGTTAAAAATAGTGTAAGTGTCTGGTTGTAACTCTAGAATATTGTTCTTTGGCTATATCAAATAGAGAGTTATGAGCTTAACTGAAAACAGAGAGATCCTTTAAGACATGATTATTGTTTAGAAATATAATTTGAGGGGTTGGTGCTCCATGAGATAGTTATCTCTAAACAAGGGGTTGGTGCTCCTTGAAATTGGTATTTCAAAATGAGGGGTTGGTGCTCCTTGATTGGGTGCTCAAAAATTAGCCTATAAGGCATTGTGATTAGTTGATTAAAAATATTAAGCGTGCAAGGCATTTCGGGATTGGTTTTTATACCCTAGGAGGGTTTTCCACTCGATAAAATCTTTTCTCTCTTTGTTCTTCTATGTGCTCACTTCTTTTCTGTGTTGTTGTTGTTTTAGTTCTTTGTTGGGATTATTACTGTTCTCAATTTGTTTATGAATGATTACATTCAACTCATGAATGCATTAATCTAAGTAATATTGAGATCAATCTGAAAATATGTTTTTTGAATTTGTGAAAATTGGTCAATTGTTAAGACACTGATTCACCCCCCTCGTTATTTTAACTCCAACAATTGGTATCAGAGCGTAGGGTCCTCTAATAGGTTTTAATCACCTTGGATTGATCTTGGTCTTGGGGTTTTTTTTTAATGGCATATTCTCAAGATGGTGCCTCTATAACTAGAGCTCCATTATTTGATGGAATAGATTATGTGTTCTGGAAAATCAAAATGGAAGCTTTTCTTGTTTCTTTTGATGTTGATGTTTGGAGCATTGTCATAAATGGTTACAATGTACTAGCCTCTATTCCCACTGATGTTGCAGAAAAAAAAAGGTATGAAAGAAATGTCAGAGCTAAGCATGCCATCTTGTCTGGGTTAACTAAAGATGTGTTCATTAAATTCTTGCATTGCATATCTTCTCATGAAATTTGGGAAAAACTTGAAACTATATATCAAGGGAATGAGAAAGTCAAACTATCAAAAATCATTACACTCAAATATCAGTTTGAGGAGTTGAAAATGAAGGATGATGAAAAAGTGGCTGAATATTTTCTAAGAGTTGATGAAGTTGTCAATGCAATGAAAGGTCTAGGTCAAGAGGTTAATGAATTTGATGTGGTCACAAAGGTTGTTAGAACCTTACCATCCAAATTTGAATCTAAGGTTTCAGCCCTAGAAGAAAAGAAACACTTTGATAAACTTACCTTAGACAGTCTGCAAAGAATACTTACTGCCTATGAAATGAGAACTAGCAAAAAAAATTCAACAGGAAAAGAAACTGCCTTTAACACTAAAAAAAAAGAAAAAGTCGAAGTCAGTGAATCAGAGTTGTTTGATTCTAATGAATCCCATTTTGTTAGAAGATTTAAAAAGGGATTAGGAAAATATAAGACAAAACTTCCCTTTAAATGTTTTAACTATGGAAAAATAGGTCACTTTGCTGCAAAGTGTCCCTATGATGATCAAATCTATGACAATGAGACAACTAAAAAATAGCCTAAGAAGAAGGCCTTTAAACCTAAACAATATTTCAACTTCATGAAGAAGAAGAGTTTGTTTAGTAAAGATGAAACTGATTTTGAGTCTGAAGATTCATCAGCAGAAGAAGATGAAACCTTGTTCATGGCTGAGATTACTTAGCAAGAATATTCAAACACCATTGACATTGAAGAAGGTGAGGTAGATCTTGAAAGTGAGCTAAAATGTGCTTTAAAAGAGGTTAGAAAACTCAAAAAACAAGTTCTTGCTCAAGAACATAAACCAGATCAAGAAATGGTCTCTCTGAAAACTTAGCTTGAAGAAGCTAAAAGAGTTGAAGACTATCTTCGAGAGACTGTAAGCTGCAAAGATAAAGAAATTCAAAAACAGGAACAAGAAGTATTCTTAGGAAGGAAATTGAAAAATATGAAAGCACTCTAAAAGTAAATGAGATGCTTAGCATGTAGAAGATGTACAAAGATAAAACTGGTGTTGGTTTTGAAAAGGGTGAATGCTCAATTGACCATGCAAAACAAAACCCCTCTTCTGAAGTCAAAGGTTCAGGTTCAAATCACTTAGAATTTGGTAAGGATCATGTTTAGTCTTTAAGAGGTAATAGATCTTCATACAAAGTCAATCATTTCTTCTATGGTTATTGTTTTTTTTGCAAAAAAATTGGCCATAAGGTGAGCACTTGTAGGCTTATGAATCCTAGAATACCCAGGTTTGGCCTTAGGAAACACTATGGTTTTGTAAGACAGATCAGATGTTTTAAATGCAATACTTTGGGACATTTTGTCAAACAGTGCATAACTGATCTACAATCTAAATAGCAGAAAATTAAAAAGTTTTGGAAACCTAAGACTATCAACAACATTGAGCAAACTATGTTGGTTCAAATAGCTTTTCATTCCAATAAAAAGGACTTATCAGTCCTAGACAGTGGATGTTCTAACCATATGACTAGCGACAAGGATAATTTTATAAATCTTGAAGATTATGTAGGTGGATATGTTAAGTTTGGTGATAACTCTGGTATTCAAATTAAAGGTAGAGGTTCACTTCTTCTGAATGAAGACACTCCTATCTATAATGTGTACTATGTGGAAGGTCTCAAGCATAATATTCTAAGTGTTAGTCAAATCTGTGATAGTGGTTATCATGTTCTTTTCACTTTGTAGGGATGTGAGATTAAGAACAAGCTTGGAAAGGCCATTGCAGCTAGAAGGAGGAAAAAGGAAATGTGTACAATATTCTCGACACATCAAGCAATGACAATAATCAAGGTATGTGTTTAATGGGCCAAATTGAAGAGAGTTGGTTATGGCATAAAAGATTAGGACACATAAACTTTGAAAATCTAGTTAGAATCAGTAAGAATCAGAATGTTAGAGGTTTACCAATCCTTAACAAGCCAAAAAATTATGTGTGCAAAGAATGTCTAAGTGGTAAACAAACAAAAGTCAGTTTCAAAACAAAAGAACATTCTTCTTCAAAACCTTTACAGCTTGTGCATACTGATTTATGTGGACCAACCAGAACAAGGTCTATTAATGGTGAAAAGTACTTTATGTTGTTTGTGGATGATTATACTAGAATGGTTTGGGTCACATTTCTTAAGCACAAATCAGAAGCATTTGAAAGGTTTAAAATCTTTCATAAATTGGTTGAGAAGGAATCTAATTTGAAACTTAAATGTCTGCGATCTGACAAAGGAGGTGAGTTCACTTCTCAAGATTTTATTGATTACTGTGAACAGCACGGCATTAAAAGACAGTATGCTGCAACAAAAACACCTCAACAAAATGGGGTAGTTGAACGTAAGAATAGAACTGTAAAAGAAATGGCTAGAACCATGCTAGATGAAGCTAAGTTGTCTGATATGTATTGGAAAGAAGTTGTTCATACAGTTGTATACATTTTGAATAGAGTGCAGCTTAGGGTGAAATCTAAACACACTCCTTATGAACTTTGGTATGGAAAAACTGCTTCTGTCAAACACTTTAAAATTTTTGGAAGTAAGTGTTTTATCAAGAAAGATGATGATAACCTTGGGAGCTTTCAATCAAAGAGTGATGAGGGTATCTTTTTGGGATACTCAACTCACAACAAAGCTTATAAATTCCTTAACAAAAGGCTTAATAAGATTGTTGAAGTTGTTAATGTAAAATTTGATGAAAGACCACATTTGTATGCTGAATCTTTGTAGGATAATGAGGAAGAAGAACTTGAACTAGAAATAATTTCAGAAGGAGCTGAAACAGCAAAGCCTAATACTGATTCAGCAAGCCCTAAAAATGAAACAGCAAGTCCTGAAAAGGTTGCATCAAAAGCTCTAGCTAAATATCACCCCAAAGATCAGATTATTGGGGATAAAAATGCAGGAGTTCAAACTAGAAGAAAGGCTATAGAATCTGATGAAAAGGCACAAATTGCTTTTTGTTTAGTTACTCAGTTTGAGCCTAAAAATTTTAATGAAGCTCTCACAGATTCATGTTGGGTTAATTCTATGCAGGAAGAAATAGATCAGATTGAGAAAAATCAGACTTGGGAGTTAGTCCCAAGACCAGATGACAAGAATGTCATTGGAGGCAAATGGATATATAGAAACAAGCTTGATGAAAATGGCAATGTTGTTCGCAACAAAGCAAGATTTATCTGCAAAGGCTATGCTCAATAAGAAGGTATTGATTTTGGTGAAACCTTTGCACTTGTTGCTAGATTAGAATCTATCAGAATATTCTTGGCTTATTCTATTTATAAAGACTTTATTGTTTATCAAATGGATGTCAAAACTACCCTTTTAAATGGCTACTTAGATGAAGAGGTCTATGTTGAACAACCTGAAGGATTTATTTGCAAAGATAAGCATAACCATGTTTACAAGTTGAAAAAGGCCCTCTATGGCTTAAAACAAGCACCTAGAGCTTGGTACTCTAGGCTGGACAGTCATTTTCTTTCAAATGGTTTTTTTAGAGGAAGTGTAGACAACAATCTCTATGTTAAAACTAAAGGTTCTGATATTCTGGTTGTTGAAATTTACATTGATGACACTATCTTTGGCTACAACAATGTTACTTTGAGTAAAAAATTCTCTCAGCTAATGTAATCTAAATTTGAAATATCATTATTAGGAGAATTAAATTTCTTCTTGGGTCTTCAAATCTCTCAACGTGAAATGGAATATTTCTTTCTCAAACCAAGTATGCTAGAGAGATGCTTAAGAAATCTCAGATAGATGAATGCCATCCAGTTAGCACGCCAATGGTTACTAGATGCAAACTTACTAAGGTTGATGATTCTCCTGATACAAATCAAACTGACTATAGATCAATGATTGGCAATCTGTTATATTTAACTGCTTCTAGTCCTGACATCATGCATGCAGTTTGCACTATTGCACAATTTCAGGAATCACCTAAAGAATCCCATGTCATTGCTGTTAAAAGGATTTTTAAATATATTCAGGGCACTCTTGATTATGGTCTTTGGTATCCTAGAAGCGATGATTTCCCTTTGATTTCTTATACTGATGCTGACTGGGCTGGTTGTTTGGATGATAGGAAAAGCACTAGTGGTGCTGCATTCTTTCTTGGTGATCGTTTAGTGGCATGGCATAGCAAGAAACAAGAATCTGTTTCTCTTTCTACTACTGAAGCAAAATACATTGCTGCCACTTCATGATGTACTCAAGTTCTTTGGATGAGTCAAACTCTATCTGATATGGGTATTGATGTTCCTAAACCTATTTCAATTATCTATGATAACACAAGTGCGATAAATATCTCCAAAAATCTTGTTATGCACTCTCGCATTAAACATATTGCTATCAAGTTTCATTTTTTGTGAGAAAAGGTACTGGCTAATGAAGTATGTTTACATTTTGTTGGATCACAAGATCAGGTGGCTAATATTTTTACTAAACCCTTAGCAAAAGAGTTATTTGAAAGGCTGAGACTTTGATTGGGAGTTATCTCTCAATCATTACTTCTCTAATTCACCAAGCTTCTACTTAGGGGGAGTATGTTATATATTTTGATTCACTTACAACTCTCCTACAATCTTGGTTGCTACACTGTTACTATTTTTGCAAATGTTTCTCATGATATTTTGGTTGGCTTCTTAGTTGTGATTCATGGCAATGCATATTTTTTTCTTGTATTCTTTGTCATTGAGGAAAAAAGGGGGAGAGTCATTTGTGTTTTGCCATCAAGGACAAAGGGAGAGTTTTTTGGTTCTCAGTTGTGTTTTGATTGGTTTGTCCTTGATGACAAAATTCACCTTTGGGTATCTATCGGCATGACATTCACGTGGTCTTGGAGATAGTGGGAAGGTCTATCGGCATGAGTATTTTTCACCACTGAGAGGTTTTTCTAAATGATTCGGGTCTCACCGACTAATACATAAGGAGGTTTATTGGCATAAGTGATCCTTCTTCGGCATTGTGTCTTGGCAAGTTTGACTTGTTACATTGACCGACTGGCACATTAAAGATTCACTTCAGCCAAACATATTGCTTTCAGTGTGAAGTCACAGTGATTGTACATTGTCACACCAATCAGTGGTGGGAAGATACATCGATAAGAGTTAGGGTTATTGAAGTGAGGTCTTGGCGAGTGACCTTTAGTCTCGCTGACATTACACATGGAGTTTCACAGGAAGCTTTTGGCAGGACTTCTCTTTTTTTTCGACGACATAAAAGGATCATATTGGAATAAGTTATACCATCAGAATGATGTCTTAGCAAACTCATCATGTCTCCCTGACCAGAAACAAAGAGTGCTCATCAGCGAGGGGTTGGTATTGTCTCAGCGACTCAGAATGAATAAAGTCTTTTGGTGAAACATAATAAAATCTACAGAAGGTCTCCCCGATAACATTTTGTCATGGCGACCCACATGAGAATGAAGGTTACTTTTTGGTGAGAGAACTGTTGTGTCTTACTGACCTCTGATAATGAAATACATTTCGGTAAGACTCATGAGTTTCAATGTAGAGTCTCGGCGAACCCATCAAGTCTTGGCAACAAAGTCTAATGAATGGCTTTCGGTGAGAGGTTGATAATGTCTCAGAGACCAAGTATGAATCATCAAGTGTTTCAGTATGACTCAATGAATTTGTTGGGATGTCTCCTTGATTATGGATTGTCTCAGTGACACCGGATGAAAGGATGACTTTCGGTAAAAAAATAGTATCATCTACAAAATGTCTCCTCAACAATAGAATTTCACAACACATAAAGGGTAAAAGGGCTTTTGGTGAAACTTAATGTGATCTATCAGAGGTCTTCGCAACATCACTAGGTCATAGTGAAAAATGAAGAATGTTACATGGCTCTCGGCATAACATAAGATATTTGTTATGACTTCTCCCTAACTCTGATGGGTCATGGCGAAAGCGATAACTAAGGGGAATGACTGGCGATTTAATTGCCTTCGGTAGGACTATCTAGATGTCTTAGCGAATGGTTAATGAAGACTCAAACACTGTGGCCATCATGGAAATTTCTAAATATAGTTGTAGGTCGACATCATTGATTGCATCGAATCTTAGAACGATTACATGGAAAAATATTCTTTGAGTTCTTTTTTTGGGTAGTTGTGGTTTTGAAATAATGGATTATCTGCAGCCCTCTTGATAGGCATTACTCTTGTTTTTTACCATCATCTACAGACTATCATTATTCAACTTCATATTCTAAAATTAGCAAGAGAGTTTCAAAATCTTGTGAAAAAATCTTTTTGAAGATTTCTTCGTAACAAACATACTTGAAATGTATATATAAACTAGTGTTGAAAATAGTGTAAGTGTCCGGTTGTAACTCTGGAATATTGTTCTTTGCCTATATAATATAGAGAGTTATGAGCTTAACTGAAAAAAAGAGATCCTCTAAGACATAATTATTTTCAGAAATATAATTTGAGGGGTTGGTGCTCCTTGAGATAGTTATCTCTAAACGAGGGGTTGGTGCTCCTTGAAATTGGTATTTCAAAATGAGGGGTTGGTGCTCCTTGAGTGGGTGCTCAAAAATCAGCCTATAAGGCATTGTGATTAGTTGATTAAAAAGATTAAGCCTGCAAGGCATTGCGGGAGTCGTTTTTATACCCTAGGAGGGTTTTCCACTCGGCAAAATCTTGTGTCTCTTTGTTCTTCTGTGTGCTCATTGCTTTTTTGTATTGTTGTTTTAGTTCTCTTTTGGGATTATTATTGTTCTCAATTTTGTTTATGAATGATTACATTCAACTCATGAATGCATTAATCTGAGTAATATTGAGATCAAATCTGAGCTATGTTTTTTGAATTTGTGAAAATTGGTCAAATCTGTTAAGACACTGATTCACCCCCCTCTCAGTGTCATTTTAACTCCAACAACCCCTGCTAGCACTCACCCTCGCCAAATCCCATGCAATGTCTCCAACCAGCCCTAAACATAGTTGAGCAAACTAAATGCATCATGGGTAGTGCTCTACTAGGTACTCCCACCGCACCTCATATGTAGTCACACCAAGGCCCACAACATCATCTACCTCATATACCTCCATCATGGCTAAACATGAGTGAAAACTAAGTCTAAAGCTAAGTCAATTTTGGTCAACCTTAGTCAAAGGAAAATGCATCATGTTGACTTCATTTGCATTGTGGTCAGGTGTTTACATCATTTTGTACATTAGTTGCATCACATTTTGGCACTTGCATCATTTTTTATCACAAATGTGTCATCCTTAAAAAAATTGTGGCATCTTTTTCAAATGCATCATTTCACAAGTCAAATACACCTCAAGATGGAAAATGCATTTCAATTTTTGGTGATTGCTTTGCACCCTAATGTCAACCTAACTGACCGTTTTCACTTGTGTTGCGATGCATCAAATGTGTCAGATGTGATGGAAAATGTGGCTTACACGAACACATATGCATCACATCTCACTCATTCCTAACCCTAAAAACCATAAAAATACATGAAAATTGATAAAATTACAAAGTGGGTTTGAGGTACTTTCCATCGAGTCTGTGTCGTCTAGCCATCTGAAGGTCTTGACAATGTATCCACGGTGCTCTATGATTGGAATCACCATCTTTCTGTCTAGTCTCCTCACTTTGAGCTCTCCAAATTTACTATTGCCAATGTGAAAATGAATTGACTTTTATCCCATTTTCAACCTATGTATAGGGTCAAAGTGAGATTTTTCAAAAAAATTATTAGTAGAGGCTCTTTTGACCACCTTTAAGTACCCTTTTGGGTGCCTTAAACTTGTCCAAATTTGAAATTGTTTGCACTGTTTATTTTCTAGTCATCAAATTATCTTTTCGGGACACTTTCCAAATTTTTCTATTGAATTAGGCCAAAATTTGAAAATTTTCCCAAGGGGGCATAGATACTTTGTACCTTCACTGGGGCATGAATTTGATTTATTTTCTTTGTCATAATGCGATAGGCTGCATTATTTCAAAGAGGGGAAAAATGTAGACACTAAAAATTGACCTAGCCCTGCAAGCTCTATTTTTACCACTTTCATCCTAGCATAATTAAAATATTTAATTGTGTCATTTGGTTCATTTTCAACTATTAATTAAATAATTTTTTAATTATTTAATTAATGCATGTCACTTTATTCTTCTTGATTATTTAAATAAATAGATTTTATTTATTTATTTAAATGCTTTGTTAATTGTCTAATGTCTCTCTATAATTAAATAAATTTCTTAATTATTTTTGTCCATTAATTATTTTTTATTATTTAAATAAATAAATATTATTTATTTATTTAAATATGTCATTAATTCTTAAAAGTCTTCTTATAATTAAATAAATTTTTTAATTTATTATATTATTGCCACCTTGTCACTTCTACCATTTTAAATAAAATTATTTATTTAAAATGTTCCCACTTCTAATTTCCCTCTTCTTAGTAAATAATTGGCATTTATTATTTATTGTCACATGATTTCCCTCATTTGAATTAAATTAATTTTTAATTCAAAATAATCTTTTTCTTCGAAAAATCAAGTAATTGCTATATTTATTTGATTTTTGAGTCACCTATTTTTCAGTGTCAATCTTGTTTCTTGTCACATTCATTGTCAACCCTTGATTTGATTTTCTAAAAATAAATCTTGTCCACTCATTTCAAGATTTCCCTAATGTTTCCCTCACCCTAATTATGGGTTGTCAAATTGAATCGTGTCCATTGATTCTAGGGAATTTGTCAACTTTTAATCTTGGCCATTCATACAAAATTGCATTTTTTATAAAATGGAAATTTTTCTTTCATTTTTTCACCTCATTCAAGTATATTGTTATCGTGTGCACTTGCTATTTGTCATTTTAGGCTACTTTTCTACATACTTTATACTTGTTTAGCACATTGTGAGGACATTTAGATAAATCCTTCAACACTTGCTTTGGTCTAGGCATAGTCATACATTTTCTCATTCAAAATTTGATGGAAAACTATCATTTACAGCAAGCTAGAAGGTATAATGGAGGTGAATCATGGAGATTGAAGGAATTTGGTAAGATATTTCCATTTTTTTTCATTTCTATTTCTCCTTTGTTCTTCATTATTGCTTTGGGTTTATGTTTATGCACTAACCTACTAACAACCTTAAATTTACCTTGAGCTACACCACCCTAAAGCAGTGAAAAACCTAAAGGCTAATTGATTCCTAAAGGTCAGCAAGTAGTAGAGGGTCTGTTTGATTGAAACTGCTTTATCAAGGATACCAAATTTCCTTATATTGGATGGGAACAGTTTTATAGCTGGTTCAAGAATAGAAATATGGGTATCTCAGTTGGTAACCCTTGGAACTGTGACTTGGGAAAGTTGATTGCACCAAATATCTATATGGATGTTGACTTCCTTAAGGAAATAGTTGCTAATTATGACCCTGTCACAAGGACTATAAGAACTTATGATGGAAAGGAAATGCTAAGAATCACTGAGGAAATGGGTCTTGCTTTAAAGCTCAATAGATGGAGTGATGAAATGCATAAGATAAATGAAGATGCTCTTAAGTAGGAGAATGATAAAACAAAGATTACATTCATGTCCACATCATGTTGATATTTCTAGAAAAAATTATAGGTTGAAATAATATAATAAAACCACATGATAAAGAACCTTTCCCTATTAACTATTTTGTTTCTTACTTCAAAAAGACCTATTCCATTTTCTGAATAATTGGTTATGATCTTTCCTTTGAAATGTCAATTGCATGGATGTATATGGTTGCCCATATCTAACACCCACAATATTGTGCAGTATTTGATTGTGAAGGGTTTCTTTCAAAAAGAATGCATGAAGGACTGATAAAGTTGAAGAAGGGTGAATTGGGAGTGAGATTCAACTAGTATTCTTTGGTGATGCACATGTTTCTACTCAAAGGTGAAATTTACTTTGGACATAATATTGTCTTGGAAAGGAAAAAGGGTAACTTGGATCTTCTGATGCAATACTAGACTACAGTATTAGACAAAGATGATAAGACATATGATTATGTGACATTTCAAAATAAAAGTTCTTCTAAACTAAAGAGAATCTTGATTGTGAATTTACCCAGAATTCCCATAGCTCTGCAAGATTTCTTAAGACCCAAGGAGAGAAGGTTTGACGTAAAAGTTGATCATAATCAGGAAGATGTTATTCAACACCCTTATTACACTATCCTAAGAGTATATGGTTCTATAGTAGCACCTCACTTTCTGCCAAAGTTTGTGCCTAGGAGAATTGGCTTCCATGAGGTAATATGACAATTGGGAAGTGTAGAAAATGGACACTTATTGAATCAAGGAAAAGGAAATTTATTTCCTTCATACACTTATTTTTCTAATTTTGTAATGACTAAAGGAGGCTAGAATAACATCCTTGATGTAATCAAAACCTACCACATGGGGAGGTCAGTTGAGAGGTTCAAATATAAGCCTCAAGGTTTTATGGCTTGGCTGAAAGAAAGAAACAAGACCTCCAAATTTATTCATATTTACTAGTATCAAGAAGATGTAATAAGAAATGTGTTGGACACTTTGGAGTAGGAAAAGATACTAGCAATGTGGATACTAGCAATGTGGATTGCATTCAATAAAATGCAAAGAAAAATATAGAAAGAAGAACCTAACCTCAACATTCTCCCAAAGGGTAAAGATATAATTCAAAAGGTGGAGCAATTATCAAGGAATTTTGATTCAATAGTGGGTCACATTGAAACTAAAGGGGTAGTAAGTAAAGATAAAGGGAAATACCCAATTGTAGAAGAATACATAGGAGGAGAAATCCCTACTATGGGAGAAGAATCTACATCACAAGCCCCTGAAGAACCAAGAATAAAATTCTTTGTAAGGAGAAAGAGTAAGGAACATAAAATTGATGAAGCTCATGCTCCCTCTCAGAAAGAGGAGTACAAGCCTCCTCCTATAACACAAGTACCTCCTCCATCTCCACCAAGGTTGACGTAGCCTAAAATTTTGGACATTGATTCTCCACCACCTAGTGAATTACCACCAAGGGAGCCACCATTGAAAAGGTAGAAGGCTGAAACCACTAGTCCTATGGACTATGATGATGAAGGATCTGATGATGATATTTAGACATCAAAGCTGAAAATGCAAGAAGGAAGGTCCACTACACTAGTAGTAAGGGAAACACATCAATTGGGTACAATATTGAGTAAAGTTGATCTCATTGGACTCAATGGAAGATATGATATGTGGGTTGAATCATGTACAAAGTTCTTAGATGATGAATCATTTATTAAGACTCACCGTTTTATGGAATTTTCATATATGGCTAAAAGAGATGAGTATGTAAAAAACCTTGCTATAGAAAGAAGCCTTCATCCAAAATTTCCAAATGCTATCATCCAAAAAAAAGTGTTAAATGAAATGAGAGGTAGATTCCAAAAAATTATTGCAAAGGAGGGTCAAGAATTGGTATGGACTAGTTGCATTTTGTTGCTACTAGAATGGTATTTATTTTCTACCATAGCTTTCAACATAATAAATAAATGTGGAAGACCTCTCTATGATATAGAAGAAGAAGTTGCACTTGCACTAGAGGGGTTTGCTTTTAGTGATGAATGGGAAGCCTTAGTTATATGGTCTTTGGCCCCAAGCACAAGAAATCTTGATATTGTTGAGCCTAGACCTAACTATAGTGGATGCCTAATAATGAAAAGAGTGTCAGAAACATTAGCCTTAGAAGCTACAAATATGTCATTTCATGTTGCACAATTTACAAGAGCCACTATAGAATCTATGATTACATAAAAGGATGAGCTCAAGACAGAGTGCAATAATTTTCTAGTTAGATATGGAGACCTTGAGCCATATAATATGAAGTTGCAGACAAAGGTAGCATTATTGGAGGATATGTTACAAAGATTGCAATCTGGAAAGCCTAACCATAATTATGTTGACTCCCCCACCACTTCACAAGAAGTTGTACCCCCAGAGTTTACTACTGAAATAAGTTCTTCATGGGAAATTCTGCTATATTACATGGGATGCATGCCCATTTTAATAGTAGAACCTAGTACATCAGAAGGAACACAGGCTAAAGAGGATATCAATAGGGAAGAGTTGCTTAGGCAGATAAATGAGTACAAAGAAAAATGTGATAATCATGACGAGGATACTTTCGAGAGCAAATGAATATTGTCACAACAGTATTGGAACATTGGAAAAGAAGAGTGAATAATAGGTTGAATAGTATTCACTATAGCTATTCATCCATGGTGGATGCTATCAATAATTTTGACAATGATAAAGAAAGAGCTATTCCACTCATGGAAATTTGGATCCCTAGGAAGAAGGATTTGGTATTGATTTAAATTGGAGTTATGAAAGATTCCAATCTACTTGAAAATTTTAAACCTACCATGGTTCTTGTTGGTAAGATTGAAGGATATAAGGGAAATATTGAACCATTGGAGAAAAAAATAAAGGAGCTAGTAAAATCCTTCTATGAATCACATCATTGACTTCTTACATCCATTCTAAAGGATGATGGTAGCATAAAAACTCCGCAAGAGTGGAAAAATGAAACAAATAAGGTTATTTCAAATCAGGCTATGTCAATTAGTCAAAAAATTGATATGGAGAAATTGAAGATAAATATGGATATGTTAGCTCATGTTGAGACTGTCCTACTAGAATTTGATAAGGAAGCTAACTAGATTGTCACCAAGTATGCACCTTATAGAGAAAAGCCTGATGAAGTCATGAATTTTGATTGGCCCACTGAAGATGAATTCTTAGCATGGGAAGGTATATACTTCGAAGGAGTGGGGTTCTAATATAAAGTGGCAAGATTGTGATTTGAAAATTTGAAGTCTGTAACCATGATGAATAATGGATAGATGGGAAATGCAATACATAGCCTAGATTTAGTACAGATTAGGCTTTTAATAAAGTATGGAAAGTATAGTGTATCTTCTTCAAGTTGAATTGATGACAAGGCTGTAGATGTGGACATTTCTTTTGTATTTTATTTTTTGTTTCTTTCATGCTTTCCTTCTTTCACTTTGTGTGCATGGGAACAAATTTTGAGATAACTATTTGGTTGTACCCATTTTGAAAATTGTACCAAATCTCGAACAACAAATGAAGACTAATTTCATTTTCCCACATGTTTCCCACCTCTTGGGAATGCATTGTAACTAAATGGGAGAATCTTTGTTATAGCAGTCCAATAGGGTTTTTACATGTGTAATTTCTGGCCTAAGGATTTTTTTTCTCTTTCATTTCTATAAGAAGGAATTCAAGGCTAGAAAGTAGGGGTTCATTGTTTTGCAATCAACACTATGACTTGTAAAGGGAATATCAAGCATGTTTTAAGAGTTTTGTCTTAAGTTTAGAGTTTATGGTCATGTATGTAATTCTTATAACAATATACCAAAATACAATACAAAGTAATACCAATTTCATGGCTATTGTCTCTCCTTGTACTTGTTCTATGAGTTATGAATGAAGGTAATCCAAGATTCCTTTCGTTTGTATCTATTGCTTCTCAATGGATGTTCAATGTTATTCTTGCTTATTAGTTCAATGAATCAATGTAAATGCTTGGAGGAAATTGTCAACTCATAAAAATTAGGTGCTAGGATTTTTGTAAGCAGTAATAACCATGAATGTAATAGGGGAATGTTGTAATGCAATATTTCTAAAAAAATTGTGTTGCTATTATTGATTTTGTATCTAGTTATATAGGTTGAGATTGACTCCATGCTCAGGATGAAGGCACTAGTTCATGCAAATTTTTCATGATACAGTTTCTAGGTTCATTCATCAACTAATCACTATTAATTTACAAACATTCAAATGGATACCACTGTAGTTGTTTTGTGTTGAAGTTTTTCGTTCTCAGGCTCCAAGTATAGGACATTGATAAATGAGATTCCAAATTATTTGATGTACAATGTTGTTGAGTGATTTTATGAGAAGTATCTATTATTGACAACATAATTAAGTATAATTGTGTGAATTCTTGAGTGTACATTGTGGGATCACACTCCCAGGTTCCATAGAGCCCAAAGTGTAGGAGTAGAAGTCCTACAACTTCCACTCATTCATTGGCCAATCCCTTTGGAGTACTAAGTATTGGAAATGGAAAATTCAATGGGTATTTCATGAGATCACTTTGGTTCGCTAAAAATAACCAACAGATTGGTGACTCTACTAGTTACTGCTAAGACAAAAGTCTTTAGTTTAAATCTGGTATAGTCAGACTCAAGTGTGTGTTATTCACATCATACTCAATCTTATGCATCAATTCTTGTTTCATTTTGTCACCTTTTTTGGGGTTATGTTTAAAATATTTTTTGAAGTTACAAGTGTAGACACCAAAAAATGCCCTCTTACGACACCTTGTCACAACATCGCATCATTTAGAAATCTTGTAGTATGCTTTTCCCTAGGTACCCATGTCATCATCTAATTAGTTAAATAAATCTTATTTATTTGACTAATTTCATTTATTCCCTTCCTATGCATAATCCATCCATTCCTCTAATGTTAATTAAATAATTTATATTATTTAATTAATTAAATCATAATACATCCATTCCCCTAATGCTAATTGAATAATTTATATTATTTAATTAATTAAATCATTTCCATCCATTCCTCTAATGTTAATTAAATACTTTATATTATTTAATTAATTAAATCATTTATATTCATTCTTCTAATGTTAATTAAATAATTTATATTATTTAATTGATTAAATCATAAATTCAACATTAATCAAATAAATCAAATATTTATTTAATTAATAAAATCTAAAAAGGATATTCTTGCTTTCTTTCCAAAATCTGAACTCATGTGTATCTAATTAATTTATTTAATTAGATAATTCATCAATTATCCTTCTCATCTTTTTCAGGACTTATTTCCTTGAAGCAATAAATCAAAATCTTTCTATCTTTTTAAAATCTTATCTCATCTCATCGTAGTTCCTATTTTGTCAAAAATAAAATCCTTATCAAATCTTATCTCTGTCGACATCAAAACTCTATAAATTTAACTTTTCACAAGCCATTTGGATCGAATTCTTCAATCATCCTTATGCTTTCAAAATCATTCTTCTATCTTCCATCCATCTCCATCTATCATCTTCATTAGGTCGCTATGCTATAGAATTGAGAAACCAACATTCCCTCAACAATCAAACTTCAAAATCTCACATTCTTATGCATGTGGAGAAGAGCCATGGAGGTCATTCATTTATCTAGTTTGAAAATTGGTTTGCATATCTTTTGTTTATTTGCATTTTCATTCTAGTTTGTGCTTCATGCTACTTGATATGATTTAATTAGTTTATTATTTTCAACATTAAGCTTGGATTTTTCCCTATCTACTTTTTGGCGCCCACCATGGGGCCTTGCCCCATTTTTAAATTCTATTTGTAGGTTTTTTGAGAGGATTTTGTGTTTTGGAATTTGGATTTTAGACAAAATTTTCCATTTTAGCGCATACATGGATTTATATAGCGCATCTGAGGTTTTTTGTGCCGCATCCAAGATTTCTTTCAACGCTTTTGTAGGTATTTCAGCCCATCTAGAAACTATTTCGACACATTTAAGGGACAAAATGATGCATATAAGGAACAAAATGGTGTGTATACTCAGTCCATTTCATTTAAAATTTTGTAAAAAAAAAAATTATTTTATTTTTTAGCGCATTTAGGAGTTCTTTTAGGGCATTTAATGTTTTCTACAGTGCATCTAGGACTTTTTTTAGTGCATCTAGCAATGTTTTAGTGCATCGGGCACTATTTAGCACATACGAGGCCATTGTTTTAGCACATACGGCCTCTGTTTTAGCCCTTTTATAGTAAATCTTAAAATGCCCATATCTTGGTCATATTTTGGTCTTTTTCAAAGCTTTTTTTTGAAATGGGGTAGAATTTCATAAGCTATCTAATGGTGTAGGTGTTTATCAACTTTGATAGAGTTAAAGTTTTCAAATTCTCACATATTCTTCAGTGCATATAACTTTTGTTCTAGCACATTTGTAATTTGTTTTTTTTGTCTTGGTAAGTTGTTGGTGAATCATACAGAGCTAGAAAAGCATTGGGATCAATCCCAACAACAATTTGGAAAGCAAAAATAACCAAGCACACTTGTTTAATCCTTCATCTCATTAATCTTGTTTGTCACACATTTCAATTTGGGGCATAAAATCAAATCTTGTTTGATCACATCATTGAAATTGACTTAAAACAAATCTTGTCTTCAATCACACTTCAAAAATTGGGTCTAAAATTAATCATTGTCTTCCATCACATCTTGATTTGGGATCTAAAAAGAATGAGTGCTTCCATTTCTTTCTTGCACACATTTCCTTTCTAAGGGTCAATTAATATCTGTGAGTGTGAATCAAGTGCATGTTTGGTCACAAACACCTCACTTGGTTTTTTTTTGTCAAACACTTCATAGGAGGCCTACTAGGGGATTTCATCACCCTTGGGGACAACCTCAATCAAAGTGTAAATTGAAAGACACGCTTGTTTGGGAGTTAAAATCTTGTCACTCTTGACTAAGCCCCAAATAACTTTATACCTTTGGGAAGTGAAGGTGAAGGGTGGGTTACCCCTTTCTCCTGGCTGTGTGGCAGGATTTTTCTTTCAAATCATTCCTTAGTCAACCTTGTGTAGACTATCTTGATACCTAATTGGCCATACCCCACTTGACTAGTCATAGGGCTTGTTGATGTGTCTTCCATGTGTGCTTGTTTAATAATCATCATTATATTCTTCAAATTTCAAAATTCAAACTTTCTTATGTGTCTTGTGTGAGTGATTTATGTGTTTACATGTGTGATCATTCATTCAAACATTTCCAAATCAAGCTAAACACCAAACACATAAAGACAAGTCACTCTACACCTTCTTCTAACACATTCATTTCCAATCACTTTCATCCTAATCACCCTTCTTAGCCACATCCTATGCATTTCATACTAATCAATCAAAGTCATCCAAGATAATAATTCCACATCATCACCATCACCTAGAACCTATTCTTAGTCACCACTTGTCAAAATGGTCCTAATCATAAACAATCCTAATCCAAATCATAAGCCCAAGATCATAATTCAAGGAGGCCCTCTCCCTAGTCCAAATCATGAAAGAAAACCAAAACCTAAAATCATACTTCGAGGGACTCCTCCTACCACCTCTAATGAAGACATGAACTATGTGGCATACTTTGAGGAACAAATTGATATGCAAGAGCTTACACACATGTGTGACATCAGGCCAACATTAGAAGACCTAGCACCCCAACTTCAAAACCTCCTCTGAACACTTCACCGAACACACCAACCCCTAGACCACCAAACCATACAAAGCCTTCAAACCCTCTTCCAAGATTTTCAACAAATTAAATCACCTCAAATCCAACATCTCCTAGCTCAAGCCAATCAATTCATGGCCACTTGTCAAAACCAACAACCACAACGTCATGCCCTATCCATTTATTATCAACCAATGCCATCTCAACCTAATGTGTGATCCCCTTATATCTCATACCAATCTAATTCATCCACTTCTTTGCATGTCAATTCCACATCAACCTATCAAGCCACATCACAACAAGAACATAGGAGCCCAAGTCCACTTTGGCAACAAAATCAAGAACCTATGAGTCTTAATACCACCTTTGACAAGGGAACCACCAATCTATCACATTCACCCTATAATTTTATCATACCATCATACAATCAAAATCAAAACCCTAATCCAACACCTTCCACCCCTACACCTCCAAAGGATGTGACCCAAGGCTACAAGAAAGGAATCAACTATCACCATGTCATTCAACACATATACTTAAACATACAAAAGATTTCTCAAACATCAAGCCAAGTCCTTCAAGCCAACCATGTCATCCAAAACCCCTTGAGCCAATTCCAGAGTCTCCCCTCATAAGTCCAAGTCACCCTTTGTCATGCTCCTATATTGTTGAACATCAAGAACATGTCAAGTCTCTCCATGAGAAATCCCCTTCCCCCTCCATTCAAATAAGTCATGAGGTATTTCAAGAGCACAATCCTAAACGTGTTGAAACATTACCCCCTCATCCACATCAAGATCAACACCCTCCCAATGATTCCATTCATAACATACCTAATACTATTCATGATCAATCTTCCATCTTTGATCAAGCTACCCTCTATGATATTACCTATGACCAAGAAGATCATGATGATCCTCTTAGCCAACTGTATGCATTCCATGGTCAAGAGCTTTCCACCTCACCCATCCATGATACACAAACATCCACTTCCTGCAATGAGATAAGTTCCTTCCAAGCACATACAGAAGATCAAAAAAATACCTTGGATCTAAGTGAACACAATTCTAATCAAGATCCTAATGATCCTACATCACCCACTATCGACCCCATTACAAGTCTTCCATCATATCCTATTGGTTTTTCCACCCTCATTCATGAATTTTCTTCCTTATGACAACAACCATTATCTTCCCTTGCTTCATTTTCTCCATCTAATAAGGAACTTGTGTCTAGTGTTCTACCTACACCTAGTCCCATTGTCCATTGTACACTCAAAAACATGAACCACCAAGGTAAAGGTATAAACCTTCATGAACAAGGTATTTTGGATCCCATCCATGTCAAAGTTCCTCCATGCTCTTATGGCCTTGGACTTACACCCCAAGGATAACAACTTAAAGATGTTGGTATTTCCTCCATGCCTCCTAAGTCCACTTTCCATCATAAAAGCCTATTGTATCCCTAAAACATATGTTTCCATCCCCCCTCCATCATCCTACAAATGTCAAAAGCATTTGACCATACACCTTCCACCATCCACTTTTCCACCATTACTTCCAACTCCTAATATCCATCTACCCGTAAATCCTCTAAACATCCTAATCATGACCTATCAATGCACAGATTGTCTAAACATAAAGCTTCCATTCATTCCACCAAACCCAAGGGATTCCAAAATAAGAATTTGGATGCCTTTATGCATAAAGTCAAAAATTCTAAAGGTCCTAATTCTTTAGCATACAATTGCAAAAATTCAAAGCCAAACAAGCTATATAATTCCATTCCTCCAAAAGAAAAGTCTAAAAACAAAATGGTTTGGGTACCTAAGCAAAAATAAAGCAAGTCAAATGAGGTATCAACATCAAAAAAATCCCAACCGTCCCCTTCCATCCAAAATGCACATTCCATTCAAAAATCTCAAATTCCAAAAATCCACAAGCAAAATAAAAGTCATAAAAATACTAAGTCTATGTGGGTACCATAAAAACTACATCCTCCACCTCCTAAGAAAACATCTCCATTGCTTCGTACACCCCATCCACTTCAAAAAGCTTCAATGTTTATCACAATGTTTGCAACCATTGGTCATGGTTCCCTTCCATTTCATAACAATTCCACATACCTCCATCCCCTCACCCTTCACTCGTTATCCTACATATCTCCCCCACCACCTTCCTATGGTCCATGCTTTTGGCTAACCCTCCCCATTCATCTTTTGCATAAGTCCTATATCTTCCCTACATAATCTACACCATAATCTACCTACTCCATCTTCCTTTCATGTCATCCCTTACCAACATCTATGAGCATAATGGCATTTGACATGGTTCATGCAATGACATCCATCCCTAGTGGGACTATCACCTTTCATGCAACTAGACACTTAAGTCCCTCTTATCCATATTCCCCTTCTCCTATCCAAAAATTCCAAAGGAAAATTCAAAAAAAAAAAAGAGAGAGAAATCCCTTCATCCAATGGTGAAAACTTGGTAAACATGTGCCCTGGATAAGTACCATGATGAAAACCTGGAAAATAGGCATCATGTGTAAGTTGATCTTCTATGACACTTATACTTGGGGGCACAATGTCTTATCTATCCAACCTATCATTTTCATATCATATAATTTCCATCCTACCTACCATCTTTAGCCATCATACATACCTATCATATTGAGTCCATTCATCCACCTTTCTCCTTTTGATCTTGATGAAGATATAGGGGAGAAATTTTGAAACATGTTTTGGGTATCTCTTGACATACCTCATCCTATCTAAACCAATCATATCATTATCCTATTGTCAAAAAAATTTTCTAGAAAAATCCTAAGTATTGTACCTAGAATGGGGCATGTTATTCCTATGTGACATACTCTTTGGAAATTATATCCTTTCTCTCTTATGATGCATACATCCATTCCATTCACTATGACCTATGCTTTCCATACATCCATTGATCATGAGCCTTTTATCCCTTATCCCATCAGCCACCCTTTCATCCATCAATCCCATCTATCTCCTTGCACCTAGACTTGGTTTTCCCCTTATCATTGGTATCTAGCACAAAGGCTACTCAAAATTTTCATCCTTTGACACCTCAAAAAATTTCAAAAATCCAAAAAAATCAAAACATTTCCAAAATAAAAATAAAAACAAATAGCCAACAAAAATTCAAGCAATAAGATCAATCCATATAATTACTTCTTCCAATTTCATCGATTCAATCCCTTGCCTCAATCCAATCATCTTCATCAAAACCATTTCATCGAATCAGCTCAATCGAATCAATCCAAGCAATAATCCAAATCCAAGTCAATCCTTAATCCATACCAATCAAGTCAATCAATCTTGTCAAATTATCCAATCACATCCTTTGGTCTTGATCCTTATCTTGTTGTAAACCCAATCAATCAATCAATTATCATCATCTTTGTGTTGATCAAGGGATATGTCATTCCCCGCAATGACAACACTATTTGCATATCTTTGTTTTATTTGCATTTTCATTCTAGTTTGTGCTTCATGGTGCTTGATAGGATTTAATTAGTTTATTAGTTTCAACATTAAGCTTGGATTTTTCCCTATCTACAACAAGTACAAAGTCAAAGTGTAATCACTTTCTATTTCCTAGCATTCTAGGTCACAACTCTGAATTAGCTAATACCAGTGTAAAGATAAATTCTCAAAAGGAATGTAAGAAGAAGGATTTTGACACATCTAAAATCATGAAGAAGATCATAAGTTATGCACAGAAGCATCCTGAACAAAAGGAAAAATAGGAACTTTCTAAATAAAAGCAACCTACCTAGGTAAAGAAAAGCTTTGAATCGAGTAAGTCTATTGGTTCTCCTACTGATTCATCTCCTATATTTAATATTGAAGTAATTAGTTCCAATACCCATGAAAAGGCACATCAAGTTGAAGGGTTTAGCATAGATGAAGGAAGTTTTACTATTGAGCAACTGTTGGATAATGAGCTTAATATTTCAAGAGAGGAGGATAGGTGGGAATTTTTGGGTAAGAATAAGAAGTTTTTTGAGTTTTCAACCCCTAGAGTTGGGTCCATTGTTAATGGGAAGAATTTTAAGCCAAGCGGTGAATCTCCAGATGTACAAGTGCACCTTTCTCTTGAGGAAGATCCTATTGACTAACCCTACTATACTCTTGCCCCAACCGATCCTAGAGATGTTCTAGAAAATGAGGAAGACATAGATAAAGACATGCAAGCTATAGAAGAGGAAGAAATAAGGCTTAAAGAAGAAGAATAGAATAGAATGAGGGTGTTAAAGGAGAGGTAAAATATGATTAGAGCTAAGCAGCTTTAGAGAGATACTTGAAAAAACTTTAGGAGTAGATGAGAGAAGGTACTACTAGGCATAAGACCTTTGAGTAAAATATTTTTAAATATTCCTCTACAATGACCAATGACATCCCAAAAGTAATATTCCCGATGGGAACCTTTTCTACTAATACCTATAACACATCTATCTCAACTACTAGAGCCTTAGAACCTCATACTACTGCTAAGAAGACATCAATTGTAGATCATGGGAAGAAACCAAGTGATCAGCCCAAGAAAACTATCTTCAATACCAGTACTACTACTAATACCTCATCTATTGAAACCCCCACATACAAAGCAAAAATTAATCCAACTTCGTCTACTGCACCTCCAAATGCTAAGATATTGAGATTACAATTGTAGAATGAAAAGCTGCAAGAGGATTTGAAGAAAGCTAAAATAGAAGCTTCTAATGCAGAGATGGCTAGGAAGGTTGGGTATGTGCATGATCATGATGGGAAAAAAAAGTGGCAATATGATGGGTATGTGGGTATGTGCAGGATGATGATGGACCAAAAAGTGGCAATATGATGGGTATGTGTAGGGTATGTGGCTGACAACTTTTTAATTTACCCAAAATCGATGAAACAAAAATGGTTTTTAAAGGAGATTCTAAAATTTCCACCAATATAAATTATTCTTTACTCTGAATTTAATAAATAATTATTATTCATTTGCTATTTGAATTATGACTAAAGTCTTGATTGATAGGTTGATTGAAAAATATCTATAACTTTCAAATGGTATCACATTTTTTTAATCAGAAACATGCATCACATTCTATGCTTCACATACTATAGGATTAAAAACAAAATGAATTTCATTTCAAGTTTTGACCAAGTTAAGGTGGTCATACATACAATTTTTATATTTTTTAAAATTTGTAATAAAAAATTCATAATTAATTATTTACTTGGAAAAAAATGACAAAAAAATATGCATCACATCGAGACATGAGTCCTCTACTTATATGTAAAATATTATAAAAAAATATTATCATTTTATTGTGGTTAGGGTGGTCAGAAAGACAAATACTTCTTATTTTTTTCCTTAAATTTAAGTACTACTACATTGGAATTTCAAATTTTACCAAATAGATTTTCTTTTTAAAACAAACCTAGTAGTTTAGAAACTACATTCAATTTTCTATAGATTCTATTCTTACATATTTTGAAATAATATAGACAACTTATTCAATTTTTACAGTCAAGTTTCCTAACTCTAATTTTTCTAATTTTTTTGCCACTTAAGGGCCTATTTTTTCCATGATGATCCTACACATACCCATGTGTAGGGTATGTAGCTGACAATTTTTTTACCCAAAGTTGATGAAATGAAAAGGGTTTTAAAAGAGATTCTCAGCTTTCACCAATATAAATTATGCTTTACTTTGAATTTAATAAATTATTATTATTCATTTTCTATTTGAATTGTGACTAAAGTCTTGATTGATAGGCTAATTGAAAAACATCTATAGCTTTCAAAAATTATCAAATTTTTCAAATCCAAAATATGTGTCACATTCTATTCTTCACATACTATAGGATTAAAAAAATGAATTTCATGATGTTTTGCCGAAGTTAAGGTGGTCGACATTGAGTTTTATAGTTTTTAAAAGTTGTAATAAAAATTCATAATTAATTATTTACATGGAAAAAAATTATAAAAAATATGCATCACATTGGGACATGAGTCCTCTACTTAAATCTAAAATATTATAAAAGAATATTATCATTTTATTGTGGTTAGTGGTCAAAAACACCTTATTTTTTTTCTTGAAATTTAAGTACCTGCATTGAAATTTCAAATTTTTATCAAATACATTTAAAAAAAAACCTAGTAGTTTAGAAACAACATTCAATTTTCCATGAATTATATTCTTACATATTTTTCAAATAATATAGATAACTTATTCAAATTTTTACGTGAAGTTTCCTAACTTTGATTCTTCTGAATTTTTCGCCACTTAAGGGCCTATTTTTTCCATGATGATCCTACACATACCCGCTTGCTTTTCTTAAAATGTTTGAACCCACTCCAGAGTCTTCAAGCTCTAGAAATACTAATAGTGAGTCACAAAAGAAGAGGTCTGAGGGACATACTTCTAGTGGAAGTAGTGGTGTAGGTGGAGGAAAAAATAAGAATAATAATTCTTATTTTGAAGATGATGAAGGAAGCAGAAAAAGGAGGTGGTGATGGTGAATGTGGAAAGGGTAAGAATAGCAACCAATCTGACAACAAAAGAGATGATGAGAAAAGAGATGTTCATAGGGATCGACATACTAGGAGACCACTCCAAGTAGATAGATACCAACAATTGTGTTTCACCGAAATACCTGGCTACCCAAACCCATTCCCTTAATATTTCAGACCTACTCTAGTTAGATTCTCTGGTAATAATGCCTTGTGTTGTGAAGACCATCTTAAATCATTAGCTAATGTTATGGATGATTTTGAGGTAGAAGCAGAGGATTTCATGATGAATTTGTTTATATACTCTCTCACTGAAGATGGTTGAGAGTAGTATAGAAATTTTCTTGTCGAGAGCATTGGATCTTAAGAGGAATTCAAGAGGGTATTTAGAGAGAAATATGGTGAAAAGATTGATTCAAGTTTTATTAAATCAATTTAATAATATTGATAAGGGTTCTAATGAATCTATGGTTGATTTCAATACAAGATTCCAAAAGGCTAGGAAGAGGTTGCCTCCTCATTTACAGTTGAATGACCATGTATGCTTGGTAAATTGTTGTAATGCTTTTTTTAGAAAAATGAGTTACTGCCTAATAGATAAAAATCCTCAAACATTGAGGGAATCATTCAAGATGGTAGAGCATATTGAGAATATTAACAAAGCAATTGGTAAATTTGGTAGAAGAGATGATACAAAACTCTTTAGAAGTTCAAAAAGAGAAGATAAGAGTTTAGGTTCTAAAGGGGGAACTCTTGAGGATAAGTTTGATAATTTTATGAAAACTATAAATGATAAAATATGAAACATGAAAAGGTTTAGCCAAAAAATTATCAAAGGAATGAAAGACCTCGTTGATTGCAAGACCACCCATATAATACCCATTGGTATAATGGGAAGCCGATTCTCAATAATTAAACAAATACCCAGAATAAAGTCCCTCTGGATCCTCTACAAAAAAGTTAAAGAAATTTTATTAAAGATACCCCTTGGTGCATGGTTTTCCAAATACCACATTGTCCTCAGTAATGTGCAGTTGCACAGATGGTTGAAGTAGACGAAGATATTCCTGAAGACTATGATCAAAAAAATGAGGAGGATGTTGATGTACTTATGGTTATGGGTGATTTTGATGTTGTCGATGGTGAATTCTTTTTTGATATGGACTCCTATGAAGTGTATGTAGATAAATAAAGGAAAATTGCTAGTACATATCATCAGCAAATTCTCTCCGATGAGGATGTTGCTAGTGATGTTGAGGTGTACAATTTGGAAGCAATAGAAGATGGTATGTCACTAAGAAGGCCCTCAAAAAAGGAGATTGCAAAATATATTGTAGCCTTGGCTGCCCAAGCTAGAAGTACCTATCATTTGAGGAACATAATAGTTGGTGGTGAGAAAGTTGGTCTTACTAGTATTTTCATTAAGGAGCAGAATGCCAAGATCAAAGACCCCAAGCTTGATGGAAAAATGGAAGCAGTCAAAGCTAAAGAAGGCAGGGGAGATAAAATTTTGGCTATGAGAGTAGAAAAGTCAAAAGATACTCAAGAATTCAAATCACCTACAACGAAGATAAAGATACAGAAGCAAAATCCTGAAGTCACAAGGAAGGATACTAAGTATAGGGTTGAGGCAACAAAAATCAACAAAAGGAGATAAAAAATGAACAAGGTATGCTCCCAATTGAATTACCCAAATATGCTCCTATTGATATGTTTCAATTACTTAGCTAAGTAAAACTATCTATTATTTTTCTTGGAATGATTTGAATAGATGAAGATAAGAAAAAGGTAGTAGCCTTTATCAATGGTGATGGTATGGCCTATAATTACTTAGTGGTGCTCACTCCACCCAAACTAAGTGAAAAAGATAAAATAGAGAAGGAAGTTGAGGAAGTCATTATTGAGATTCCCTATATCTTCCTAGGAAATTCTATAACTACTTATCCTCAGAACATAGATCTATTTTCCCTCACCTTGGTGGTTGGGGGAAATTTTATAAAAAAATGTATTATTGACTCTAAAGCATCCAAAAACATCATGCTAGCTAAAATCATGGATGCACTGGGATTGGAAGTCAATAGCAGTCATGGAAAGTGTTATTTCATGGATGCAAAAGAGGTCCCTATCATCAATGTGACAAATGAACTTCCCTACAAATTAGTAGCTTACTTTGATAAAGATTTCAAAGTTAGTGTGGTAGTAGTGGATATCCCACCTAATTATGGAATGTTGCTATCTTAGAAATGGAGTGCATCTATGGGAGGAATTATGCAATGTGACATGTTTTACGCCACACTTCCCATTGATCTTAAGGATGTTCAAGTGATGAGAAAACCAAGGTTATCACATATGTTGGAGCATTCTCCTGAAGATGACACAATTATTTTCATAGACACTGATATCAATGATTTCAAGATGGAAGAAGCACTACGAGAAGTTGATAGGTGTCCTACACCTATAGAAGATGAGGTTTTAAGATCATCTAAGAAAAATGGACTTTGGAAAATTTATTTTGATGGTGCAAGTTCAACAGAAGGGTCTAGTGTAGGGATATTATTGGTATCACCTAGTGGTAGTACTTATAATTTCTCTTTCACACAATCTTTTGTTTGTATGAATAATGTGGAGGAGTTTAAAGCTTTATTATTGGGGTTGAGATTCGCTGAGAAGCATGGCATAGAAATTTAATGGTAATTTATGATTTTGAGCTTGTGATATCGCAAGTAAGAGCCAAATATGCATGCAAAAATAACAAAATGAAGCAATACATAAATGTTTTTTGGGATTCCATTGAGCATTTTGATACTTCTAGAATTGTTTGGATGGAAAGATGATAGAATAAAGTAGTTGATTTACTTGCTAGCATTGCATTGAGACCAAATGATATAACTTTTATATGAATCTCTAAGGTTGAGATATAGACAAGGCCTTCCATTCCTGAAAGTGTGTACAACTCGTAAATTTTCAATGATGACGAGGATATTCTCAAATTTTTTAACTATGCTGATGAATATAAAGGTTAGGAGATTGACTTTGGTGGATTTATGGAAAATTTCAATGGAAACAACACCACATTTGGGAAAGAGGTCATCTAGTTAAAGAAAAATAAAATCCCCAAAGGCGTTGTAGCTCTTGAAAGATTCTTTGATAGTCAAGACAAAAGCAAGACCAAGAAAAATATTGCTCACCCTAAATACCTAGAGGAAGTAAATTTGGGGACTAAAATTTCCCCGAAGAAAGTTTATGTAGGAAAGAAGATGAAGCAAAAGTTAAAGGCAATGTTAATTTCCTTTCTTAGAAAATATAGACATGTTTTTGCTTGGTCAAACGATGACCTAAAGGCCTACATAGAGGAATTGTTTCAACATGAGAATCCTCTGAAGGAGAATGCCAAACCTTTTAGGAAAAAGAAAAGACCAATTAATCCTATTATAGCTCTGAATATGCAAGAGGAATTGGTGAATTTGATAGATGATGGTATTATAAAACCCATTAGACACTCTTCATGGGTATCCAATCTAGTACCAATAAGAAAAAGGAACAATGACATAAGATTATGTGCTGATTTTAGGAACCTGAACATATCCTCGTTAAATGACAATTACCCATTGTCAAACATGGAAGCCATGTTATAGAAGGTGACTAGTTGTGAGTTGTTGTCTATGATGGATGGTTTTTCAGGTTATAATCAAGTAAAAGTGAAGGATTATGAGCAGTATAAGACTACATTCACTACTCCATGGATCACCTATGTCTATGTGAGAATTCCTTTTGGCTTAACAAATCTAGGTTCCACTTTTCAAAGAGCTATGGATGTAGCTTTTTTTATTTTATTGATTTATTTATGGTTGTATATCAAGATTACCTGATTGTTTACTCTAAAAAGGAGGAAGATCATTGTATACACTTAGAAAAGGTATTTTTTTTAGGTCACTAGAGTATGGGATATATCTGAATCCAAATAAATGTACTTTTGGGGTAACTAAGGGAAAGTTGATGGGGTACATTATGTCTAAAGAAGGAGTAAGGATAAACCTTGAAAGAGTTGCAGCCATAGATAAAATCCCTCAACCAAAAAATGTCAAGGGAATTTAGTCATTTTTTGAAAAATAATTTAAATAAATCAAGACAATACCATAGCATCCACCTCCACTTGTTCATTTATCACACTCTCCAGTATCCCTTCTAGCACACATTTTCATATAGAAATCACCTTACCTTGCATACCAATCATCTAATCTTGTTTTCTAAGTTGTCATTTTAACAACCATTGTGCACATAGAAATTTGAGGGCTAAATGGTTTAATAAATCCTTAGAAATAAAGGATAATACGACATTCTTGAAATATTTTTTTGAATTGAAAAATAGATTAGTTTACTGGTTGTAAATATTTAATATAAATCATTTCATTAAGGTTTGTGTTGATACTAACTCTCCACATTTAACACACACATAGTTATCATTAAAGATTTGGATAGTAGATAGATCCTTGCTGCTAGGATGGTTTATCATTCATCTTAGATGTACACCTTTACATTTTTTTTTATGATGACATTGTTCCTTCGGCTAGTAATCATACATCTAGTTTGGACCATTATTTAGATAAGACATTTGGCTTCTTGAACTTCATATTTCTCATATCCGATCCTATTCTTGAGCCTTGCATTCCATCTAGTCCATTTTCTATAGTATTTCATGATTTTCATTTTGGCATAGTATTGGTCTCTTGTGATATAGTGAAGCAAGATCGACATCATCTTCCAACTACATCTACTTGAGATGCATAATTGAGAAACATTGTTGGTTTTTTCGTAGATTCCCATATTTGATAATATTTTGGAAATACCATTGATTACATGTGTCTTCTCTTTGATGGAGATGATCCTTCTTTAGTTGTTGTGATGGAATACTCTAAGCCTCTTGTTTATTCTCTGCATGATCATTCTTCATAGTTTTATGTGAGTGTGGATAATTTTGGACAACATTTGGAGGAGGCTTCTTTATCTTCAAAGGAGGAATCTTTGTCTTTGGAGTGTGTTTTATATCCATCTCTAGGATATTCTAGATTGAAATCTACAATTGTGTAGCCTAGAACACCTTTTTGGAGTTTGTTATATTTTTGTAGTGACATGGAGACACTTCAACATAGTTTAGAGACATCACATGTCATTATTCTTCCCACATATTCCTTTCAAGAATGGGAAGACATCTTGCATATTATACTATTTGTGTTTCTTTCTAAGGGGATCAATTTTTTTTATGAAATTGAACAATATTTAGCATTCAATGTCAAGCTTATACCCTTGCAAGAGACTCATTATTGAATGGGGTTTCATGGTCTCTCTTTGTCTCTCTTATTGGGAGTCTTTTTTCTTGCATGTGCTTTTTTCTCTCTCATTCATCATTGAGAGAACTTTTCTTTTATCTCTTTTGAGGAGTCTTGTCCTGCTAGGTTTTATCCTTTTATCTATTTGTGAGAGATTGTATTACATTTGTACATGGGTGCCTAACATTCCCTCATAGCTAGGATCCATCTTTGAATCTTCACATAATAACACTCACTAAGTTATACATAAGGAGGGTGTTGGTATAAATAGGTGTTTTACCTATGTAGATCATTTTACATATTAAGTCCACTTAGGTTCTAGGAGGAAATCTTTCTAGATAGTGTTAGTTGTCACTAGATCTTATCTTCTATTTTGGAATTTAATATTTTTTTTCCTAACTCATTTAATATTTTTTTAGGTAGTTCTCTCATTATATAGGATTAAGATTCATGCCAATATCTTGTCTTTTCCTATCTCACACTTTTCCTTTATAAGC
Source organism: Sequoia sempervirens (assembly GCA_007258455.2). NCBI lineage: Eukaryota > Viridiplantae > Streptophyta > Pinopsida > Cupressales > Cupressaceae > Sequoia > Sequoia sempervirens. The sequence continues at coordinate 489,579,998 of VDFB02000003.1, forward strand.
AAGGAATCATTTGTACATCATTGATAATTTAGTTCCATCGTGTTATTCTAATATATTAATGCCATCTTAATTATTGCATATTATACATATCTTACATTTATTATTGCAAATTCATATTCTTGCTTTTCCCTCTTTTAGAAGGTTGTTTTTGGTTTTTATAGGTGATCCTAGAGAATTGAGTTCTTTAGTGACTCTAACATATGGGAGTTGAGTAATGTTTAGAAATATTCCCATTTACTCACATGTAGGGACTTATGAGCTATCATTCTTCATAGATATAACAATTAATACGAGAAATTATTTTCATAATAAATATTTCAGTTAATTCAAAGGAAAACAATTATTCTCCTTAAAGTTGAATATGAGATTTATGTTATGTGATCATCAACCTTTTGATTAACAACTAGGTCTATAATAGTAAAAACAAAACATCTCACCATAATCACTAGTTCTTATGACTAATTTATCCTCTATCAATATAAATGTATCACATTTCTTTTGGTTGAAAATTTAGTTGACAATTAAATTGTAAACATCATCCCACTATACCTCTATGTAAGAACCATAAGGTACTTAGTGATAAACCATAAAAAAACTAGGTACTTCCATCAAGAATATATTATACCTGCTACTACTAAAAACAACATATGTTAGGTAAATATCATTGAAAACACATAAGATACAACAAAACATATAATCCCATGATAAAAAATATGGACCAATTGAGGATTTCAACACAAGATACATGGTTGTAGAACAATTTTCCATGAACACCATCAAGTGGATTCAATTTATTTTTAATACACATGTAAATTAGTAGGAATGTGATAAATAATATAAAATCACCACTTATGATCCTAATATAATGGTTTCCAAAAAGTGGGTACTTCCCCAACATATCAAAATGAAGATAAATGGTATATGTGTGAGAGGGGAGGATCTATTGGCTAGTACATATTGGGTGAATAGAAAAAATGTGGGGCATGACTTCCCACTCTAATATACCATCATAATAATTGACATATGCCCCTAAAAAATAGTATATAGAGAAACTAGATAGATGGAAGCTAGTATACATAGGGGAAATAAAGGGATTATTGGAATGATGGGAACATAACAACAGTGCAGACTAGGCAAGGTGACAACACTATAATTTTGATAATAAATCATGTTCTTTGACTTATTTACCTGCTAGCTATAAGTAGAAAATAATCAATTATAGCCTAAAGTGTGAATAATTTTTGTGAGGCTATAATTTGAGAATTTTCACCAAAGAGAATATGTATTAGGTAGAGAACAAGGATTTAATTAGTCATATTTTAAGGTTGTATTCAAGCATTCCACCAATATAGTACCTTCTAATATTGAACTAGACTTCATATAAGGGCACCAAAACATGAGTAAAAGCATGAAAACAAACTAAGAACTTACACTAAATGATGTAACATTTATGTAATGGTGAATTGGACCAATAGAGTGATGCTATTATATTTCCTATTATTTAAACACATTGGATAAATGTATTTTGTTATTTACACTAAGACAATGACCTATACAACTTGAAAATAACATTATTTAACACAAACACCTATACTAGAACCTTAATCATGAAATATTTAATTGAAATTCCATTAGATCAATGGTAAACATAGGGTTTGTATACTAATATAGAAATTACTTTTTATGTTTTAGCTCTGAGGCATCAATATCTCTTATTTTTTATGAGTATGAAATAATAATTTAATAACCCATCATTCTATAGGCTGAAGACAACAACAATAAGAGGGAACACAAATATTAAAACATAAAAACAATAAAAAAATACTTAGAAAAATATGTACAAGACAAGATTACTGAAAAAAACTTAACTTGGTGCAATAATATTGAGACATAACACTTTTCAAAAATAACATGAAAGTATAAGAAGAGCATTTTTTTGTGTGGTTTCAAGTAACCTTAAAAATAGAATGGATGCATAGTATACTATGTTTATGGGTGAAATGAATTATCACTCTTTCTATCATAGTGTAGCATGACAATTTTTATGAATACTCTTAACTTAGAAATAGGATAATGATTCTAAGAAGGTCCTTTAGTATGAGGTAAAGCTTTTAACATTATTTATAAAAACAAGGTATTCATAAGAAAATTATCTCTATAACTTATAGATCTAAAACTAGAATGTATGACTCATAGCTTTGAAGAGAACACACCTTGAACTCGAGGACTTAAAATCTTAATTACACAATTTTTCTTTATCTAGAACTAGGCTTCACGCTAATCTAATATTTTAGTTTTTTATCAATTCTTTTGGTATGATATTTAAGTTATAGATCTAATTGATCAAAATAATTAAAAAAATGATTAGGAAATATGAAATTTAAATTCTTTAAAATATGAAAATAATCATTCAAACTATAGATTCAACAAAAAAATATACAATTTTAATATTTTGTATCAATAAAATAAGAAAAGGTGATATATTAGTCAAAAAATTCTCTTTATTTCTCAAAACTATAAAAGTGTGATTATATGTCATATAATGTGTAGTTTGTAAGGTAAAACAAAGAAAGTTGGTCAAAAACCATGGGATGCATATGATTTTTAACCAATTTTATTTCTTAAATATAAATAAACACATACAATGTTCGCATACCTTGGATAATTTCAACCATTATTGTTGGATTTTATTTGGCATCCAACTCAAAGCATTGGAATTGTAAGTCAATGCCAAATAAATGCTTTCTATAAATTTTGAAACAAAAATAAATTCCAAGTGTGATCTCCATTAAGTTTACACATAATTCAATTTCGATCTAAAAAATTCCACAATGACATCAAACTCTCTCTTACCTTTCTAAAAATATATAATTTTAATATATTTTCAATTTGTTAAAGTTTCGATATCTAATTTATTTTGACAATGTCTTATTTTGTACCAATAACCTATGTATAGTATTTTTAGAGTCCCTTTTTATCCATTTATCCAAATTTGAAATAAATTAAATTTTGACATTCATTTCTCTATTCTATACACATTAAAAAATATTAATTTTTATTTTATTTAAAAAAATAATGGTAGCATGTTCAACCTTTTATTTTTATGATGTTTCCACTTTGAAAATTATTTAAAAATTATCTATCAATTAAAACAAACAAAAAAAGGCATAAAATACATAATGTTGTCTAATTTTCCATGAAAGTGATTTGTGAAATACTTAATAAAGTCAACATTTTAGAGCAAGCACACCAAACACTATCATATTTTTTATGAAAAATAGGAGAACTGTGTGCTCCCCTTATTTGACTCTCTCAATCTCCACCATTTAAAAATAAAACTAGTCTAGAAACTAGATTATAATGATTGCAAATCATTTTTATATCACATCTTCAATTTTTGAGTGTGGCTATCTTCAATTTCCCATCTAAGAGCATTTTTTTTTTTAAAAAAGTGACCACTTTTGATTTCCTTTTGGTCCTCTATTTCCATTCACATACCAAGTCTAAGCTAACTTCTTGTCGATAAAATTATGAGTTTTGCTTAATTCTATCAATATTGTTACTCTTTTTTTTCAAAAATCCTACGACCTTGAGATTTTTCAACGTGCTAATTCTAAAAAGTGAAAGGAAAGAGATATTTTTTTAGGCATCTCCCAATTCCTCATTTAGTTCATTGATGATGTCTAAAATTTCTTCTTCCTCACTAGGCACTTCACTATAGAACTTATAAAATTTATATCCTAAATTGTATTTTCTATCACAATTAACCAATAACCATTTTACTCTATTTTCTATAAATTTTGGATGAATCAATCTAGTAGGTTGAGGGAATGATTGTGCTAGGATCCTCTTCTCTCACAAACTATTTAACCCTTTCCTTCTAGGAGACATTTTTTTTTTTCTTTATCTTATATGCCATGATAAAAGAATTAGATACCATAAGATGATTAAACATGCATATCTCATGTTGGATATGATCCTTAATACCACCAATGATGCAGACCCAAAATCCAAATCTAATTCAAAAGAACTTCACAAATTCACTTGTTAGGTACATTCTTTCTACCAGTGGTGCCAAACAGCTTCAAGGGACTTTTCACCCAACTTTCCCAAAAGACTTGTAAATTAAATTATGGATTTAGACACCCATTAAGGACTTACACAACATACTTCAAGATCAAATATAACTTCTTTGGACCAGTTTAGACTTCCAATACACTCACCATGGGAAAATCAAGGAAAAGAGGCCAATTTAACAAAGGAAGTACCCTTCAAACTTATCCAATCACCTTGAAACTTTGGGGAAACAAATTAAATGGTCCAAAACCATAGAATCCACCACTATTTTGCACCTGTATGGACAAAGACATTCCCAACTAAAAAAACCTCCTTTTTCTAATGCAAAACAAGGGTTTTGTCAAAATCTTCACTCCAAGGCTTGAAAAAACAAATAAATGGTCCAAACACCTTCCATAGGGTCTGCCTAGTCACATTACACACTCACAAACTCAACTCCATTAGAATTTCATTGAGAAGCACTTCAAAACCATCACTTTTCAAGGGAAAATTTACATTTCCAGCCCTAGGACATCACACAATCACCACACAAATGGTTTATTCTGATATACAATGCATTGATACATATAATATAACATATTTCCTACCAATCCACCGAGTTACAATATTAGACAGTGGGTGGATTGGTCAATATCTCATTATTTTGCTTTCAAACCCTTAACAATGAAAAAATAGGGTATTCACTGTATTTTTGCAATTTCTCTCACAAATCAGAAAGTTAGAACCCCAAACCAAGTGCAGATGAAAGAGAACTCATAAAAATTTAACCTCTAAAGATTTCAAGGCATTATTGGGTCTGTACAATCCGTACAACAACAAACAACTTTGAAAAATGGTGAAAAAACTCAGAAAATGCACCAAAAACGTGGTTTTTTATTGAATATGAGTTATTACAACTTTCAACAACCCTTACTTCGAGCCTTGGAAGGCCTTATAAAGCATATTAAACAAGTAACCACCCTCAACCAACCATATTCACAACTAATTACCACTTAATGACTCTAATTATGCAAATCAGCAAAAATCAGCAAAAATCAGCAAAACAACATTTGCAACATTTTGCATTTTTGCAATTATTGAACTTAAAAGACCTCTAACATTTCTAGACACCTAAAATATTATCATTTAGACCTTATTTAATCCTTTATTCATGATTCAAAGCACAAGACACCAAAATACCCTACCTTTACCATGTATGACAACTTTTGACAATATTGACAACATTTCAAGTTTTTACATTTTTTTCAATTTCCTCATGGAACAAAGATGAAAACTCCCTCAAATGACCTTTTGAACCTTTTGAAATCCTATCCTTTGACATCCAAGGTGTTGGTGCCCCTGCACCATACACCCCATCAAGAAAAATACCCTTGTCCCAAGAGGTACTAGTTGCTCCAAGCATTAACTCTGCTGCTCCATGCTTCTTCAGTTGTGTTTGCTGCCTTCTTGTCCTTAAATCATGTTTTGATGCTGCTTCAGACCTTAGACCTGTACACAAAAAGTCATTAGCAAGAAAAAACCCTGCACTTTCCTTGTTTTCATTCATATACGTGCAATTGTTGTTCATTTTGTGCATGCTTTGCCCTGTGATCAGTTTTGTGTTCCTTGAAGCATTGTGTGCACTCCTTACTATCCTTAGACCTTTCACACCTCTATCAACATATTCCCAAGCATTGGAAACTCTATTTACCTTTACATCAGCAACTCCCACTATCTTTATGACTTTACATTCAACAATAGGACACACTATGGTCCCAACAATCACTACACCCTGCTCATTGAACTCCTTGATTATGCCACCCTATTTTTCATACATCCCTGCAGATTTGTTAGCATTTATTGTGTTAAAATCAGACTTTGACATGTGTTTTGCTACTGTCCTTTGCAAAATCAGATTGTTCACTGCCTTAACACCATTTGAAGGTAAAGTTTGAATCTACTATTCAAGTTGAGCAAGGTAAGTTACAAGTTGAGATGCATGATATTCCAATTGTGTTTGAAGATGAACATGTTGATGTTGAGATTAATGATATGGTTGTTGTTGGTACTCAAGTAGTTGATGAAATTGTTCTTGATGAACAAGTTGAGAAGGTTGTTGATGTTACTAATAACCTTGGTATTGATACTCAAGTTGATGATGATAAAGTTATTGATAACATTGATGTTGATATTCATGATCAAGTTGTTGTTGATAATAAAGTTGTTAATAAAGATGTTGCAGATTTGTTTGCTAATGAGGTATATGAAGGTTTGAAAGAGTATGATGCAGGTTATGGTTATGGTGAAAATGTTGTTTTATGGTACTCTAATGATGAGAATGAAGATATAGATGATGCTACTAAGGTTTATACACAAGAAATAGAGTTTTGGAGCCTAGAAGTTGAGAAGATGATGGAGAAGAGATGGTATAAGAGGAAGAGGAAGAAGGACCCAAGGACACTTTCCAAGATGAAGGAAAAAGTGCAAAGGAATTGGAAGATCAGGAAGAAGACAATTCAAAGGGGCTTGAATTCTTTTGCCCTCGGGAGTTTGGTGCAGGAGCACCTATTTGATTTCTTGCCTCCATAAGGCCATTTGTAAATAGTTTATCTATTTTGTGTATTGAGTCTTATAATAAGGTTTATAAAACCATTTTAGAGGTGTTTGAGTCTTAGTAAGTAATATTTTAAGTCATTTGTCAAATAATGTTTAAAGTTGGTCCATATTGTAAAAATTGTAAAAGTTGCTCAAAAACATTGTCAAGCAACTTGTCAAAAAGTGTCATTAAGGTGTTTTGTCAACAAACTAATCAAAAGGTAGTTGAAAATGGTTGGTTTTATTTTTAAATGTATAAATACACCCTCAAAAACTCGAATTGGGGGTTGGAGACATTATTTTTGAAGTTAAATGAATGGCAACCTCAAGTTTGGTATGCATTTTCTGATTTTTACATTGTTACCAGATTGAAGTTGTGATTTGTACGGCCTAGTATGGACTCAAATGATATAGTATCATATATTGGATGGAAATATCTCTGTTTCTAGTTTCCAATTCTTTTTGTCTCATTGAATTTTATCAAGTTTTGTGGAAGATATGAATATTTTGGTGAGACTGCCTATTCTAACAATATTGTGCAGAATTTACAGTATAAAAAGTGTGATGGTACGGAATGTAAAGTCTATAATTTGGATCTGAAATCAATTGGATTTTGTTTCCATGTGAATCTACTTTCATTTGGTTCAAGTCTCATCAAATTTAATTAAGATTTGAATAAGTTATGAACATTTTTGTGAGGGCAGGTCTGAACCCTACCTAGGGTTTGCAGTTTTGGTAAAAATACAATAACTTTTGTTTCCACCATTGGATATTCATAAGAATTGGAGGAAAAGTCTATAACTATGTTTTATTCAATCTAACTAGGATTGGCTTCATTATTATTTTTTAGAAGTTATTAATGACTGTTCATTTGCACTAAATTGTGGGCTGCCATAGTTATGTTTCCAATGTGATATACAATGTTTAATAACATGTGTTATATAAAAGATTGTTTTGGATTATTATTGAAGTTTGTGAGATGTGTTGTGAATCCTCCTAGCTCTGCATCAACCAAGAAATAATTCAATCAAGTTATCATTTGTAAATTTCATTTATTTATGTCTTTGGGAATTGACTTACAAGTCCAACTTTTTGAGTTGGATGCCCAGGTCAAATCCAATAATAATGGTTATATTTTTGTTAATCCATTCAATATAGAAAAGTTATAAGAAAACAATAATCTATAAATAATAAAATATAATAATTATTATATATTTTAAAATAATTATTTATATATAATATAATATAACAATAAAATAAATTTAATAATTTATAATTTAATATAATATTAATTATAAAATAATAATATAAATTTATTTACATGATAATAAATATAATATAATATAATATAATAATACAAATTTAATTACATTATAAACATATATAATAAACCTAAATACATTAATAAATATATAATACATTTAATTATTCTATTATAATAATAATATAATGCTGTGCCATTCCATATCTCCCATCACTTCCGCTCCAGTCTCGTGGATCCCTGCTTAATGATTTGGTATGATGTTTTATACATGCCTTCGCTTGCGTTTTTGTAGAGAGAATAGCGGCGTCCGTGTTTATATAAGACGAAAGAGATTATGTTCTTAGCCACTCAATTAGCTCAAATAACAGTCTCAATTCATTCCAACAGCTCCTTTATGAACCGCTTTATTCAATATAAAAAAAGCATAAAATCATTCCAACATTTTGGATTCTTGACAAATCTATTCTCACGCCTTTCGGCACTTACAGAATTAGATGCCAAGAAAATTATTGCGTCCACACTATGGAAGATAGTGTATTGGTATATGATTCACATTTGCAGATAAGATTTCTTTGCGTTAGACGGACTTGAAAAAGGAGGATGCCGATAGGGTATTGGTATATGATTC
>VDFB02000003.1:489588640-489687676 GCA_007258455.2 Sequoia sempervirens
GTTATGAGAAATCTAGTTTTAATTATAGGTGGAAATTAATAGGTATTAACTAAGTGGATGCTTGTATCCTACATATTTGAAAATATGAAGGCCTATGTGTTTCATCTATTAGTTAAATTAAAATATTTTATGCGTGGATCTCTTTTTACTCTATTACCAACATTGCTTATTTTTATTTATTTATTTATGATAGTTATTTCATTCTAGTCCAGTTTCATATGTTGGGTCTCCTATGATCTTACATGGTGTAAATATAAGATCCTTCATATTTTGATGATAAATATTTGAGAACTAAAGCCTTGTGGGATGGATAATAGTGAGAGTTAGATTTAATATATTTATATATGGTTAGTATATATCATATTTTCATAGTTTTTAAGAGTATTCTATAAAATTCATTTCTTATGTTCATAAGAATCTAAGCAAAGAACTATTGTGTTAACTTCTAACTCCATTATGAATTAGAAGTGCTTAGATGGTACATGAATGGATGGATAGCATATTACGATGATGGGTGAAATCAATTATCACTATTTCTATCATAGTGTATTGTTGTAATGCCCCATCTTATAACCTATGGAATGTTGCAATTATGTTTAAAAGTGAAATAATTTTATTTTTAAAGTAATAATATTAACTTAATTAGTTGCATACATTCACTAAGTTACGCGACGTTACACTACTTGAGATTCCATAGACGACTTTAGTATTTAGAATTGCACATATTTAATTATCATAAACTAAAAAGTAAACATTGCATATCATTTGAATTCCATTCATGAAAGTATAAAGTACAAATATGATTCTTGTATTGCATTTGAAATAATGTTACAATACTCATTCATCTGATGAGGTAGATAAATAATAGTTACAATTACATTTTACAAATGTTCACCTCATAAACAATTGAGGGATGTTTCAAATACAAGATTTACAATAATGCAATAATAAAGTACATCTATATCCAAGTACGAGCTCTCCATCCATGAAGCTCTCGTTGCCATGATCATAAACTAGGGACCCAATGGAGTAAGGTGCACATTCCACCCAACCATGTGGTACCCGTAGGTCCACCCCCCATGCTAGAAGAAAGTAATATGGTTACCTAGACATAACCTATTCACCCTAGACACAAGTACATAACTAACTGATGGTTACATTGCTTCCAGAGTTAAGACAATCAAATGTGCTAAGTATACAAGGTAAACTATTATTTTAGGTGGAGTGTCATCACAATGTTGCAAAGGTTACCCTGGTGTTTCTTCCTAGGTTCCGGCCCCCAACTTGGGTTACCCTGGTAACCTCTTACGAAACCCGACCGCATTTGCATACTATTGCAGAATCAAATATCTTTTAAAGTAACAAGATATCGATTTTCAATTCCATGCATTCTCATCTTATACTCAAGACTGAAGTAGCTCTAGAGTCTATAAGCGAGGCATAATAATCTTATTAAGGATTTTAATTCTAACTACTATGTTGTTTAGTTATCACTGACTTACTAACTCTTTGTAAGTTACCCTGACACCACTTTGTGTGTCGGCCCTCACACAGAGCCACTACCATAAACATAACAAAGGAATTCTAAGTTTTCCTAACTAAGGTAGACAAGGTGTACAAAAATACAACATAAAATTCTACACTTATCATAACGAACATCAAGACTATGTTCATAAAATTAGGTGTCTAAACACCATGCAAATACCACGTACACAACTTTAGCCAACTCAAGAATTCAATTTAAACAATCACAACTCCCACGTTTAACAATTTGTCTAGAAGACTTGTACATCTAAGACATTCCCAATTTGCCCAATAAAGAAACATGATTTGTAGAAAATTGAAAAATAAAGAGTCTACATTAGGATACTTCTTCTCCGGTCAAGCAATAAATTGAAGAACCAAAATTATTCATCTAAGATATAATTCATCTTCCATGCAATACAGAAATTAGATCTATGGTTTGCCCAATTTCATAACCATATATTATAATAAAATCTATATAAACTCCAGAATAACAGTCTATTCTAAGCACAAATAACTTAATCATAATAAATTAATTATTAATATATCTATGTTTTGATATTTAATAAATTATTTCTTTTAAATATCTCATAAAAACATGATAACACTTCCAAATTTTCTTATCATTAAATAAATATATAATTATAAATATTATTTATATATATATATTTTATATATAATATATATTATATTATTAATATACATTATATATATCATATATATACATAATAAATATAAAATATATATAAATATTATTGCCAATAATTACTAATTAAAAATAACAAATTTAAAATCCACATAAATTATAAAACTAACAGTTTGAAGTTAGGGCTTTTGCCCTAACCCCGCGCACTGTGGGTAGGGCTGCCTTCCCAGCCCGCCCCACAGGCTCGGCCACGGCGGCTGAGCTGAGTGCTACTCACAAGGGCGGTGCTGGGCTCGGCCCTCGCCAGCATCCCCCTACGGGGTTGGCTGTAGGTAGCCCCGCCACACACAGAGCTTCGGCTCTTTAAAATTTTAATTTGCATTTTCATTAAAATAAAATAAATTTGTATGAATAAAAATGGATGACACAATTTCAATTCTGTTTTCTTTTAATAAATTTCTCAAATCCGAAACTCACCTGTACGGCAATTTCTAAAGAAAATACAAATCTTTTTACAATCTAATTTATATATGAATGTTTACATGTATAATATATATATACAAATTCATAGGGTTTTCTAATGGAGAAATAAGAATATTCTACAGGGTTTTCTTATGAAATAAATTTTCAACAGGGTTTCAATGGGGAAATTATAAAATTTCAACAAGGTTTTCAAAGGAAAATATACACAACATTACGAATCAAATCCTAATTTATTCCCTGAGGATACAATTTCTTTTTCAACAATAATTTCCCTCACAATAATTTACTCAAACTTTTCTACAAAGAGAAAGCTACAGAAGTTTTCTGAAACCAACAAATCCTTACAAAACAAGAATACAGTGAACAATTTTTCCTGAGAAGTACAGGGATTTAAATTAAATGAAATTTCTTTTCACAGACATTCCTTTCAACAGCAAACAAATTATAAATCACAAGGGAAATACCTATTTTTCCTTAGCTTCAGAAATTTTGTCTGGTGAAGAATAGCTTTTCCTATAGCTTCCAAAGCCTTTCCCGAACACAAATTCCCAATATGCCAAACAAGAGAACTTCTAGAAAATATCCAACAATACAAAAGCATAAACAATTTTTTTTTTAAGAGAGCACTAATTCATTTCCCGTGAAGAATAGAATAATCCTCTGTATTTCCCCAAATCCCAGATAATATCTGATTTAATTTTCAACCAAAATCAATAAATTCACTGGCACACATGTCGAGAAGAAAATATCTTCCAACCACTTACGGGTAATTCTTTCCTTCCTCTTTTTCAAGATTTGCATGCCTTTTTTTAAATAATTTAAAATTTTAATTTTCAAAAATACAAATTATTTAACAATTAAAAATGCCATTTCCACATAATAAAGCAATTTTAATTTAATTAATTAATTTATTTAATTAAATGAATTTAATCTCAATGATTAAATTACTTAACCAAACAAACTAATTAATTAATTAAATAAAATGTAAAATCTTATTTTTCAACATTTAAAATTAATTTAAAACCACAGTAAATTGAAGTATAATAAACTATCATTAAATTGACAAGATTTTCCTTTCAAAGCAATTAATCCAAATAGGAACAAACAAGACAACCAAAGACTCCAAACTAAAATGCCGATGTACTGTGACTGGGTTTAAGACTAGACTAGGATAAACCATGTTACTCCCTACCAATCAACATTTCCATTGAGTCTTGACATGCTCAAACCTGAGTAACTAGGTGGAGTCGGTGTCATCTACCTACAATCCTGCAACCAAACAAATAACATGCATATATATATAATCCATTGTACAAACACACTGTGTGGAGAAAATCACGGACATCACAGGGCACTCGGAAGCGAGTGATGTAACTCCGTTCTCCACACCAATACACGTCACATCAAACTGACAAATTAAATAACAATTAGTCCATCATAAACATATATTTAGCAATAACATCTGAAGGAAATATCTACGCTATCACCAAGCATGACATAAATCAATTATCACCATACAATGTATCATCAAATCACAAAGTGAATCCATTGTCGCTCAAAGTCAGTGATCAAAATATCCAAGACAAAGTACCAAAGTCCAACAGTATGAAAACATGCAAACATAAAACATAAGCATAAATGGAGGGGTACTACATCCTCCCCCCCTAGGATCAGGCTTGCTCGTGAAAGCCTACGGACATATAGGGATAAAGTTTCATCATGCGTGTCACATCCTCCCAAGTAGCAAAAGCCTCATGGCTAGGATTCCATTGGACCCTCACCTGATCAACATCTCAACCCCTGAGACCGAGCATCCGGCGCTGTAGAATGGCCACGGGCTCCAAAGCCAGCTGCCCATCCTATACCTGTAATGCATTCCATTCAAGTATATGAGAAATGTCAAGATGATATGGTCTAAGAATTGATACATGGAAAACATCATGAATACGTGACAAACTGGGTGGTAAGGTGAGTCGATACGCCAGTGGACCAATCCTCTCTAGGATCTCAAATGGCCCAATGAAATGAGGTGCAAGCTTAGAGCCTTTTCCATAACAAATTGGACTCTTTCGCGGTCGCACTCAAAGAAACACTCTATCACCAACTGCAAACTATCAGTCTATTCTATGAGCATCGGCATATTTTTTTTGCCTATCTTATGCTGCTATCAAATGTTCTCTAATTCGGTCAACTTGTTGCTCCATGTCTTGAAGCATCTCAGGACCAAGTAATACTCTATCCTCAAGTCGATCCCAACTTAGTGGAGTTCGACAAGGACATCCGTATAATGCCTGAAATGGTGGCATACCTATGGAACTCTGATATCTGTTATTGTAAGCAAATTCTACTAAGTACAGATAATCCTCCCAACGTGATTGTTGGTCCATTATGTACATTCTAAGCATATCCTCTAATATTTGATTAACTCTCTCCATTTGTCCATCGGTTTGAGGATGATACGTTGAACTAAAGTTCAACTGTGTACCTAGAGCATGTTGTAATGAAGTCCATAGGGCTGAAGTAAATACGAGATCTCTATCAGAAATAATCCTACGAGAAATTCCATGCAATCTGACTATGTCCTCCATGAATATCCTAGCTACGGATGAAGCATTATAAGATGATCGTACTGGTGTAAAATGAGCTACCTTAGTCAATCGGTGAATAGTTACCATAATGGCATCATGTCGACATGATGACATAGGTAACCCTACAATAAAGTCAACAAATATAATATCCCATTTCCATTTAGGAATGAGATGTGGCTGCATTAATCCAACAGGATGTTGATGCTCAGCTTTGACTCGCTAGCATTCAACACATCTCGATACGTAGTCAGCAATATCACGTTTCATACTAGGCCAGAAATACAATTGCCGAAGATCTGCGTGCATTTTCTTAACACCTGGATAAGCTGAGTATGGAGCTCAATGAGCTTCAGTCAAAATTAATATACGAAGACCCTCAAAATGTGGTACATAGATACGACCTAAATGTCGTAATATATCATCTGGTTCAAGGACATACCCTACAAATCGACCTTCTAAAGGTCTACCAAATTCAATCTCCGACCTTACTTCTTGATACAATCTATCAATAGGAAGTGCTGCTAATATTTGACCTCTCAAATCTACTTCAAGAGTAGTAGTAGAGATCTCATGTCGACGACGACTAAGAGCATTAGCCACTACGTTCTCTTTTCCTTGAACATATTTCACTTCAAAATTGTATTCACAGAAGAACTCCATCCACCATCTCTATCTAGCAGTCAAGTTAGGTTGCGTAAAAATGTATTGTAGACTACGATGATCAATATGAAGTTTGAAATGATGACCTAATAAGAAATGCCTCCATCGAACTAATGCATGCACTATAGCAGCAAGTTCTAGATCATGCGTGGGATAGTTTAATTTGTGATCCTTGAGTTTGCGAGACTCATAAGCAATCACACGCCCATCTTGCATTAGAACTACTCCCAAACCCTCTAAGGATGCATCCGTGCAAACCGCAAAATCCTTAGTAGGATCAGGAACAATCAATATAGGCACATTAGTCAACTTTTCTTTAAGTGTCTGAAAATCCAACTGACACTGCTCTATCCAAACAAACTTCTTCCCTTTTCTCTAAAGAGAAGTAATAGGATGACCAATTCTAGAAAATCCCTCAACAAACCACCTATAATAACTAGCTAGACCCATAAAACTACGAATTTCACCTACATTAGTAGGTACGGGCCAATCTACAATAGCTTGAATCTTTGAGGGATCCACAACAATACCTTTTCCAGAAATCACATGTCCAAGGTATTTCACCTCAGTTTGAAAGAAGTCACACTTCTTCAAGTTCGCATACAATTAATTTTCCTTTAAATATTGCAATACCTATCTCAAGTGTTGTTCATGCTCCTTCATGTTTCTCGAATAGACCAAAATATCATCGAGAAATACAAGGACAAAGCGATCAAGGTATGTATGAAAAACACCATTCATTAAACTCATAAATACTGATGGTGCATTGTTAACCCAAACGGTACTACTGTGAATTCGTAGTGCCCATAACGAGTACAAAATGCAGTTTTATGAATGTCAGCTTCAGCAATTCGCAATTGATGATAACCAGATTTCAAATCAATTTTAGAGAACACATTAGCTCCCTTGATCTGATTGAAAAGATCATCGATTCTAGGAAAAGCATAACGATTCTTAATCGTAACCTTGTTCAATTGACGATAGTCAATGCACAATCTAAGTGACCCATCCTTCTTCTTTACGAAGATAACAGGTGCTCCCCAAGGGGAAACACTTAGATGAATGAAACCCTTTTCTAATAGTTCTTCTAATTGAATACAAAGTTCCTCTAACTCCTGAGTCGTCATTCTATATGGAGCTCTAGATATAGGCTCTGCTCTAGGAACTAGGTCAACTCTAAAATCAATATCTCTCTTTGGTGGCATTCCAGGTATATCATCAGGAAACACGTCAGTGAATTCCCTAAGAATAGGATGATCATCAAGAGATATCTCTTGACTCTCACCTTCTTCCAAATCAGTAACTGTTGTTGCAAATAGTTGACAACCCTGATGAAGAAATCTCTTTAATTGCATAGCAGATATCATCCGCAAAGAGATAGGTCTTTGAACACCTATGATTTCCACTTTCACACCTAAATCATTAATGCAACTAACTATCTTAAGTCGACAGTCAATCACATCATGATAAGATGCTAACCAATCCATACCTAAAACTATGTCATACGATCCTAAAGGTGTAACATGAAGATCTACTAAGGTAGTTAACGTACCAATTTTTAGTTCACAATTATGTACAAGGTTCTCTACTGCTACTTTCAGCCTAGAGGCAAATTCTACCTACCACTTACCGCCTTGCTTTACCACCACAAGACCACATCGCTCAACAATGGTAGGTGAAATAAAGGAGTCGGTAGCTTCGGAATAAAAAAGAATGGAAACACTAACACCATGTAACTTACCTGAAGTCTCAACCACTGTGTGCTGGTGATTAGCTTGGTAGTCATTAACTGCAACATAAACTGTATGTGATCATCCTGCATCACCCACTGTAGGCTCTGAAACTGAAGGTCGAGGCCCAAATCTGGTAGAACCTCTCATCAGACACTGCCTAGCAATGTGTCCTTGTTGTCCACGCGAGTAACAACCTGTGCCTCTACTGAATCCTCTGCCACTCGAAGGTGCATTGGATTGCTGGAAACTACCTCTACTGATAGTAGACTAAGCACTCTAAGTAGGTTGATCCTGCCTATTGCACTTGTTGCACCACCAGTTATGACTCTTTCCTATTTGTGGACTATTACCTTGTTGTGGTTGTGGATTATTATTCTTTTGAGGTGTACGTTATTGCTACTGATGCCCACCCTTTGAGGGTGTTTGTTGGTTCCTAAAAGAACCCCCTGTCTGTGCCTATCTACCCCATGGACTAAAACCTACTGCAGGAGCACTTCCTATCTATACTCCTGTGTGACCACCTAATGCCATAACAAGGCTCTCTTCCACTATACGAGCCTTCTTTATAGCAACTTCCATAGTCTTTGGCTCAAAGACTCTGACTCCACCACTAATGCGGGCATTTAAACCCCTGATAAAATGTTGTACCAGCATAGGCTCATCATCGCCAATACCTACATACTGCTTGAGTTCATAGAATCTACATTCATATTGCTCAACAGATAGAGCCAACTAACATAAATCATGGAACTCATCAGCTCGTCATTGCCTCCAGTGTTCCAATAGGAACCGTGCTCTAAACCTCTCCAAAAACATCTCCCAAGACACTGACCCTATATCTAAGTGGAGCTTCTGCTCCTCTAGGCGCCACCAAGTAGAGGTGAATCCTCAAAGATGCATGATAGCGCATCTTGCTCGGGTATTGCTACCGTATGGGTGCATGGTGAAGGATCTACCCAAGTCCAATAGCCAAGTCTCTACCTCCAATCTACCTCCCGTACCATCAAAAGTAGGAGGGTGTGCCCTCAATAAATCCTGCATGTGTTCTGCAGTAATAGCATCCTGATGCACTATATCATCTACTCTCCTTGGAGATCTATCACGCTCTCTAATTACCTCTTGCTCAACTTCCTATCTAGGTCCAAGATGAGCTAGGACCTCCTCTAATAAAGGACGTATCTGTGAACCCTCTACTCCTGACTGTTCAGGATTCTGTCCCTCATTCCTCTAATCCAACTGCTCTTCCTGATCACTCTGATGAGGGCTCAGAGGGGGAGTAACCTGAGGGATTGGCCCTTAGCCTCCACCTCGACCTCTACCATGACCTCTACCACCTCGTCTAGGCATGATCCTACACATAAACAATAACGAGTCTCAGATACTAAACAACTAAGGCTAACAGATAGCGACACTACGTACTAGGTCAACCTAATGGGCTCGCGATTACCCAGAGCATCCAGTGTTAGGAACCTTTGCTCTGATACCAATCTGTAATGCCCCGTCTTATAACCTAAGGAATGTTACAATTGTGTTTAAAAGTAATAATATTAACTTAATTAGTTGCATACATTCACTAAGTTACGCAATGTTACACTACTTGAGATTCCATAGATGACTTTAGTATTTAGCATTGCACATATTTAATTATCATAAACTAAAAAGAAAACATTGCATATCATTTGAATTCCATTCATGAAATTATAAAGTACAAATATGATTCTTACATTGCATTTGAAATAATGTTACAATACTCATTCATCTGATGAGGTAGATCAATAATAGTTACAATTACATTTTACAAATGTTCACCTCATAAACAATCGAGGGATGTTTCAAATACAAGATTTACAATAATGCAATAAAAAAGTACATCTATATCCAAGTACGAGCTCTCCATCCATGAAGCTCTCGTTGCCATGATCATAAACTAGGGACCCAACGGAGTAAGGTGCACGTTCCACCCAACCATGTGGTACCCATAGGTCCACCCCCTGTGCTAGGAGATAGTAATATGGTTACCTAGACATAACCTATTCACCCTAGACACAAGTACATAACTAACTGATGGTTACATTGCTTCCAGAGTTAAGACAATCAAATGTGCTAAGTACACAAGGTAAACTGTTATTTTAGGTGGAGTGTCATCACAATGTTGCAAAGGTTACCCTGGTGTTTCTTTCTAGGTTCCGGCCCCCAACTTGGGTTACCCTGGTAACCTCTTATGAAACTCGGCCCCATTTGCATACTATTGCGGAATCAAATATCTTTTAAAGTAACAAGATATCAATTTTCCATTCTAGGCCTTCTCATCTTATACTCAAGACTGAACTAGCTTTAGAGTCTATAAGCGAGGCATAATAATCTTATTAAGGATTTTAATTCTAACTACTGTGTTGGTTAGTTATCACTGACTTACTAACTCTTTGTAAGTTACCTTGACACCACTTTGTGTGTTGGCCCTCACGCAGAGCCACTCCCCTAAACATAACAAAGGAATTCTAAGTTTTCCTAACTAAGGTAGACAAGGTGTACAAAAATACAACATAAAATTCTACACTTATCATAACGAACATCAAGACTATGTTCATAAAATTAGGTGTCTAAACACCATGCAAATACCATGTACACAACCTTAGCCAACACAAGAATTCAATTTAAACAATCACAACTCCCACATTTAACAATTTGTCTAGAAGACTTGTACATCTAAGGCATTCCCAATTTTTCCAATAAAGAAACACGATTTGTAGCAAATTGAAAAATAAAGAGTCTACATTAGGATATACTAAATCTAGTCAAGCAATAAATTGAAGAACCAAAATTATTCATCTAAGATATAATTCATCTTCCATGCAATACGAAAATTAGATCTATGGTTTGCCCAATTTCATAACCATATATTATAATAAAATCTATATAAACTCCAAAATAACAGTCTATTCTAAGCACAAATAACTTAATCATAATAAATTAATTATTAATATATCTATGTTTTGATATTTAATAAATTATTTCTTTTAAATATCTCATAAAAACATGATAACACTTCCAAATTTTCTTATCATTAAATAAATATATAATTATAAATATTATATATATATTATATATAATATATATTATATTATTAATATACATTATATATATCATATATATACATAATAAATATAAAATATATATAACTATTATTGCCAATAATTACTAATTAAAAATGACTAATTTAAAATCCGCATAAATTATAAAACTAATAGTTCGAAGTTAGGGCTTTTGCCCTAACCCTGTGCACTATGGGTAGGGCTACCTTCGTAGCTCGCCCCACAGGTTCGACCGCGGCGGCTGAGCCAAGTGCTACCCACAAGGGTGGCACTGGGCTCGGCCCTCGCCACCGTCCCCTTGCGGGGGCGGCTGCGAGTATCCCAGCCACACATAGAGCTTTGGCTCTTTAAAATTTTAATTTGCATTTTCATTAAAATAAAATAAATTCGTATGAATAAAAATGGACGGCACAATTTCAATTCTGTTTTCTTTTAATAAATTTCTCAAATCCGAAAATCGCCTGTATGGCGATTTCAGAAGAAAATACAAATCTTTTTACAATCTAATTTATATATGAATGTTTACATGTATAATATATATATACAAATTCACAGGGTTTTCTAATGGAGAAATAAGAAAATTCTACAGGGTTTTCTTATGAAATAAATTTTCAACAGTGTTTCAACAGGGAAATTATAAAATTTCAACAAGGTTTTCAAAGGAAAATATACATAGCATTACCAATCAAAGCCTGATTTATTCCCTGAGGATACAATTTCTTTTTCAACAATAATTTCCCTCACAATAATTTACTCAAACTTTTCTACAAAGAGAAAGCTACAGAAGTTTTCTGAAACCAAACAATCCTTACAAAACAAGAATACAGTGAACAATTTTTCCTAAGAAATACAGGGATTTAAATTAAATGAAATTTCTTTTCATAGACATTCCTTTCAACAGCAAACAAATTATAAATCACAAGGGAAATACCTTTTTTTCCTTAGCTTCAGAAATTCTGTCTGGTGAAGAATAGCTTTTCCTATAGCTTCCAAATCCTTTCCCGAACACAAATTCCCAATATGCCAAACCAGAGAACTTCTAGAAAATATCCAACAATACAAAAGCATAAACAATTTTTTTTTTAACAGAGCACTAATTCATTTGCCGTGAAGAATAGAATAATCCTCTGTATTTCCCCAAATCCTAGATAATATCTGATTTAATCTTCAACCAAAAGCAATAAATTCACTGGCACACATGTCGAGAAGAAAATATCTTCCAAGCACTTACGGGTAATTCTTTCCTTCCTCTTTTTCAAGATTTGCATGCCTTTTTAAAAATAATTTAAAATTTTAATTTTCAAAAATACAAATTTATTTAACAATTAAAAATGCCATTTCCACATAATAAAGCAATTTTAATTTAATTTATTTATTTATTTAATTAAATGAA
Source organism: Sequoia sempervirens (assembly GCA_007258455.2). Lineage (NCBI taxonomy): Eukaryota > Viridiplantae > Streptophyta > Pinopsida > Cupressales > Cupressaceae > Sequoia > Sequoia sempervirens. The sequence goes on from VDFB02000003.1 coordinate 489,600,760, forward strand.
TTTAATCTCAATGATTAAATTACTTAACCAAACAAACTAATTAATTAATTAAATAAAATGTAAAATCTTATTTTTCAACATTTAAAATTAATTTAAAACCATAGTAAATTGAAGTATAATAAACTATCATTAAATTGACAAGATTTTCCTTTCAAAGAAATTAATCCAAACAGGAACAAACAAGACAACCAAAGAATCCAAACTAAATTGACGATGTACTGTGACTGGGTTTAAGACTAGACTAGGATAAATGATGTTACTACCTCCCAATCAACATTTCGGTTGAGTCTTGACACGCTTAGACCTGAGTAACCAGGTGGAGTCGGTGTCATGTACTTGCAATCTTGCAACCAAATAAATAACATGCATATATATAATCCATTGTACAAACACACTGTGCAGAGAAAACCACAGACATCATAGGGCACTCACAAGTGAGAGATGCAACTCCATTCTCCACACCAATACACATCACATCAGACTGACAAATTAAATAATAGTTAGTCCATCATAAACATATATATAGCAATAACATCTGAAGGAAATATCTACGCTATCACCAAGCATGACATAAATCAATTATCACCATACAATGTATCATCAAATCACAAAGTGAATCCACTGTCGCTCAAAGTCAGCGATCAAAATATCCAAGACAAAGTACCAAAGTCCAACAGTATGAAAACATGCAAATAGAAAACATAAGCATAAATGGAGGGATACTACAATTGTGATAATTTTTTTGATTACCCTTAACATAGAAATATGATCATGTGTCTAAGAGGGTTCTTGAGTATGAGGTGAAGGTTTTGACATAATTTATCAATCCTTTTATTCATAAGAAAATTACCATCTCTAAGACATAGCGAGATACAAGTAGAACACATGACTTATAACTTTCAAGAGAACATACCTTGAACTTGAGGAATTTATTTCTTAATTACGAGAAGTTGTCTTGTTCATTCTAGGTTTCACACCTCCAATTATTGAGTTTTTGATTTTTTTTTTTGGTATCATATTAAATTATAGATCTAACTGATTCAAATAGTGAAAATAATGATTGACAATTATTAAATTCAAATTTCTCAAAACATGAAAATAATCATTCAAACTATAAAATTGATTTAAAACCATAAAATTTGTATTTTCTACATTGTAAAACAAGAAAATGCTATATATAAGTCAAACAATAATTGTAATTTCTCAAAACTATAACAAATTTGTTTTTATGAGACAAAATATGTAGCTTGTATGGCAAAATAAATCATGTGGATCCAAAACCATGTGATTCATACGATTTTAACTATTTTTTATTTCTTATATGCAAAAAAATGCATTTAATGTGGTCACATTGTAACTTACATTAGATTATTTCAACATTTAGGGTTGAATTTTATTTGGGCATCCAACTCAAAGGGTTGGACTTACATGTCAATGACCAAAGATATTTTTTGGTAAAATGTACATCAAGTGTGCTCTCCATCAATTTTACACACATTTCCATGTTGATTTAAGAAAATGCCACAATAATGTCAAGCTCTCTCTTACCTTTCTAACCATATATTTTTTCTATATTTTCAATATGTTAAAGTTTTGATTTTCAATTTATTTTTCTTGTCTTCTTTTTACCAAAAACCCATGTATATTAGTTTTAATTTCATTTTTTATTTGTTCATCTAAATTTGAAATAAATTATATTTTTTAATTTTATACTCTATTTTATATATATTCAACTTTTCACTTGTTTAAAATGTAGAAGGGTACATGACCAAATTTTCCTCATTTAGGATGTGTCAATATTTGAAATTAATAAAAAAATATATTGATAAAAAATAGTAAAAAAAAAAAGTATAAATTACATGATGTTAGCTAGTTTTTCTCTGAAGTGATTTATGAAATATTTTAAAAAATAAACATTTTAGGACAATGATGTCAACTAATATATCATATTTTTATGAGAAAATAGGATAACTTTGTGTGCTCCCATAATTTGAACCTCTTAATCTCCACTATATTAAAATAAAACTAATAGTCTAGAAACTAGATTCTAAGCACTACAAATATTGTTCTTGTCACATCTTCAAATGTTGAGTGCGGCTATCTACCATTTTCCATCTAAAATCAATTTTATTAGTTTTAGAAAGAAGTGACCACTTTTGATCCTCTTTTGGTCATCCATTTCCATGCAGATACCTAGTATAAACTAACATCTTGTTGATGAAATTGTGAATGTTGCTTGATCCTATCAGCATTGTTACTTTATTTTTTTCAAAATACCTACTACCTTGAGATTTTGTTTGGTTCTAATTCTAGAAAGTGCATGAAAATAGATAGTTGACCTTAGGTATCTTTGAATTCCTCATTTTTCTCATTGATGACATCTTAAATTTATTCTTCCTCACTAGGCACTTTATATGGAAAAAATTTCATCACATTTATATCCTCTACTATATTTTCTATCACAATTAAAAAAATCATTTTACTCTATTCTCTTCAATTTTTAGTGGAATCAATCTAGTAGGTTGAGGTAACAATTTTTCTAGGATGCTTTTCTCTCTTATGCTATTAAATCTTTTCCTTTTGGGAGATTTTTTTCTTTATCTTGTATTCCATGATAAAAAATTAGATATCATAAGAAGATTAAACATGCATATCTAATGTTGGATATGATCCCTAATACCACCAAGAAATAACTCATTCAAATTATATTTTATATTATTTTGTACTTGCAAGAATAGGTTCTAAAGTTCTTGAATATAATCCTTGACCAATCTTATTTTCTATAGTTTATCGATCTTTCTAAATTAATTCCATGATATAATATTATTAGAGTTCAACTACAACTCCTATATAGAGGATGAACAATTGACATAGATCCTTTATCATTCTTTGAGAACATACCATGAATACCAAATTAATTGCTCTAGTCCTAGATATAAGGAATCCATTGTCACTTTTGACTGACTTGGAATTTTATGTAAATAAAAAAACTATCCATTTTAGTTATCCAAGTAAGTGGATAATTTCCATTGAACTTACATTTATCCACCTTTCATAGAAAGTTCCTTTATCAAAAGCGAGTGATAGCTTTTGGATTGAGATTGACTTTGTTAATGATCTACCTTGACTGATCGAAATATGGTGTCGTTCATGTGGTTGTGAGAGAGATATCATCATGATAGAATCTTGGAGCTATAATATTATTTCCTTGATGCTATTCATTATTCATTTCATTATATGCTTGGTACCTTGCATTTCTTCTTTCATTTTAAATTTTATACTAGTAATTTTCAGACTAATATTTTTTATTACATATTATGCATATGTTCTTCCATTTGGTGTATTTTTTAATATTTATTAAAGATGATATGATATTTGAAGTTCCTTGTGAACCTAGGACTAAATTTATATCCTTTTTTTTAGGAATCATTCTTAGTGAGTAAGAATTATTACCTTGACATCTAGTCTATAGCCCCATCATGATACTACCAAAATAATTTTGATAATAAATTATTCAAAATGAAAATTAAATAAGATTACAATTTAACTATAAGTTACCTCGACCTTGAACTTGCTTTACTTAATAGAAATATCTTTGAAATTCACTAATTTGTGGTCTTGGAAATGAATTTGGTTAAAACTCTAATTTCACAACTCCTTCAAAACTACTTGAAATCATCTCAAATTAAGATTGCAAAAAAAATAATTTATCCTTCATCAACCTCAAAATTGTAGAATATTTTTTCCAAAACAAATGAGATAAGAAAAAGGCTTTTTATTGTATTTTGGATGCCAAGATCATTCTCTAATACAACTTGTAATTATGTGACTTGTACAAGAGAATAATATTAATAAATTTTCTACAAATACTTCATATTGATAGCCCACTTTTAGAGGGGGAACCTCCAAAATTCTTAAATAGTAACATAATTCACCAAATAATGATTTACTACCACTTATTGCCTCCTATATATAGATATCATTAGAATATTCTAGTGTCCTAATCCCAATAAGTCTAACATAAAATAATATAATTATATATATGGAATCATTAATAACACAATTAAGAATTATGCCAGTAAAAATGTAGTTACAGATATCCTAGTACCCCATGGGTTAAGGGAATAACATTTTATTTGATTCTACAACTTGAAAAATGTTGTAATTGAATTTTTTTTTATAATAGTTTCATGATAATAATGTTAATTTAAATACTTTATATAGGGAACTTAATCTTACCTAAGTCATCTAGCAATCCCATTTATATGTTCTCATAATCATTAAGTTGTACAATTGTTTTGATGAATTAAATATTGAATGTTTAGGTATTAAAGGTGTATCCTCGTATTAAAGTGGGGTAATTCAAACCACATCATACTTAAATGAATAAATTAGAAAAATAAAATGGTAGTCTTATTTTTAGGAACACATGAGACAAGATTCATGACAATGTCAAAGGCAACCTAAATGCTCTCTCTAATCCAATCGCCCAAGATGAGTTGTCCCATGTGGTCTCATATTAAATGTTTTTATAAGACATATAATAATTAAATGCATTTCTCTAATGTTCCTCTCACATTAAAATTTATTTTCAAATGTTTGCTTCACATTAAACCATGTCTAATATAACATGTGGTCACTACAATACAACCTCTAATATTAATTACACTTTCAATGTTAACCACAATAACCACCTAGGAAAAAATATAACAATCCCTAAAGTGTGGTTCCCATTTTTGTGAGATACCACAACTTTAAAAAGACATTCAAGATTCTTATGTGTAAGGTGTATAACATCTTTTCCAACAAGTTTATCCATTTTTCTACTTGAGTCAAATTTTGTAACATGAATCTAAAATCATATTCAATTCTACAATACAAAATCAACCCCTACATTTTTTAAATTTAAAATTCAAATTGGACTGATGTCATCCCCCTCCAATTAGTCATAATTTTCCAAATAGAACCACTAAATATTTCAAATTGTATTCTAGGGCGTTGTATAAAAAATAAACCTTGATTTATTTAACATATTGAGGAACTCTCACTTCTTTCATTATCGTTCAATGAGTACATTTTGATAATTCACCACAACATCATCATATGCATTGTTAGGGACAAATAAACATATTGTGTGGTTGTTTGATGTATTGATTTTTTGTTCACGAGTTGTTGAAAAAACTCACTTAGGGGTTTAACCATGGGTGAATACATCTTACCTAACAAACTCCTCAAAGGTGTTTGGAAACACCAACAACCTATTTTCAAATACCAAAAACTGATGTGAATCAATATTCAAATTAGTGAACTCAATAGGTCAATTTTGTGTACACAATCCATTCAAAGTAGTTTTACACCACAATTTCTCCTTAGATCAATTTTTTTTTCCTTCTATCTCCTAAAACATCATAAAACTATATTTAATAGCATAACATCATTTTAGACCATAAAACGACAATATATAATCCAACAATACCAAACCACACATAATAATAAATCAACTCTAAATAATCTACCTTCATCATTTCATAAAATATATTTATCTACATACACTTTATTAGATCTCAAATCATAAGTCCTTAAATTAAATCTGATATTATTTATTTACCCAAGAAAAGGGCTCTTTATTTTCCTTTTCTCATAGCTAAGGAGATATTACTTTTCATTTCTTGTTCAATAGGAAGCAATAAAAAAAAAATATATTCTGGCAATGAATTCAAGCCGATGTTATAATTCATGCATTACTTAGCCTATGTTTTATCTTCAATAAGTTGAAAATGATCGTGTTCTTATCCACTCAACTGGTTGATATAAGTCTCAATTCATCCTAATAGTTTGGATTGTTCCTACGGCCTTGGCAAATCTATTTTCACGCCTTTGGGCACTCATAGAATTACATGCCATAATAAAGTATAATATACACTGAAAATGACTGAAAATTGTTGCGTCCACACTATGGAAGATAGGGTATTGGTAGATGATTTGCAGGGAAGTTTCCTTTGTATTGGACGGACTTTGAAAAATTATTTAAAATCCAACGTAAGTTGAACGATTGATTCTACAGTCTATTCCAATTGGCAATCGTGGCTGCGAACAAAAACACTGAAAAATCAGGGACCCACCTACGTGCTTTCGCCGTGTGAAGGAGGATGAGAGGACATATAAGAAAGACCATCACTAATTTCTGTACAAGTCACTTGGCGTCTACAAGTCTTGCTATATTAATGCACTTTGTGCATTTGTTGACCTGTGACTTATGTGTGAGTTGATGCGCTTTGGCCGGGGCATGATGAATGACTTGACTCATCGAAGGTTTCTGAGGAGTACTCATCCATTTCAAATTGGACCCATGTCATCCTCCTCTAATTACTCATCGAACCACTAAACATTTCCAATTGTATTTTACAGTGTATTAAAAACAAATCTTCATTTATTTTTAATACATTGAGGAATTTAGTCTTATTTCAAATACACTATCTAATAAATTCTTCAAAGGTGTTTACAATACCAATAGTCTATTTTTAAATATAAAAAAAGTCACATGAATCAAATTTTGAATTAGTGAATTCAATAGATCAATTTTGTGCCACACAGTCAATTCAAAATGTTTTTACACCACAATTCTTCCCTAGATCATCAAAGAAAAATTTAATTTACTACATACCAAAACATAATAAAACTATATATAATAGCAAAATATCATTTTAAATCATAGAATGATAATATATAGTTCAATACTATCAAACCACACGTAAAACTAAACAATTCTAAATAATCTATCTTCATCATATAATAAAATATATTTGTCTATTTACAGTTTATTGTTTCAAACCATAAATCCTTAATTTAAATCTGGGATTATTTATTTATTTACCTTGAAAAGGGCTCTTCAGTTTCCTTTTCGCGTAGCTAAGGACATATTACTTCTCATCTCTTGTTCAACATCAGGCAACTGAAACACCGAATGATTTTGGCGATTAATTCAAACCGATGTTTTATTTCATGCATTATGTAGCCTATGTTTTATGTCCTTGCCTGCTCAACTAGCTCAAATGACTGTCTCAATTCATTCCAACAGTTTGGATTGTTCGTACGGCCTTGGTAAATCTATTCTCACGTCATGGGCGCTTTCAGAATTACATGCCATAATAAAGTATGGTATACAGTGAAAATGGCTTGAAAATTGTTGCGTCCACACTTGGAAGATAGGGTATTGGTTTACGATTTGAGGGAGAAGTTTCCTTCGTGTTGGAGGGACTTGAAAAATTCTTAAATTCCAACGTAAGTTGAACGATTGATTCTAGAGTCTGTACCAACCACTGGAAAAAATGGGACCGACCTACTTTCGCCGTGTGGAGGAGGATGAGAGGACTTTTGAGAAAGACTACCACGAATCTCTGTACAACACTCCCTTGGAATCAACAAGTCTTGCTATATTCCACGGATGCGTGTCAAATGTTGCAAATAGAACAACATTAAAATTGTAGAGTTAGAAAGTTTCGTACTGTATGAAAAATATGCCACAATAGTCAAATTTATAAAAATGCATGTTTAAAGAATTTAGAAATTCTAGCGTGGATGATATTTCGTTTAAAGAATTCTATGTGATGTTGAATTCTTACAAAACGACTCTTTAATGTTTGAATTCTTATAGGTATCATGCTAATGTCTAATATGAATATATTGATCTTAATCATTTAAAGTTTAAGAATGATATATTGATTTCTTTCCAAATACAAAAGATTTTGTATAAATTAATTTTTTTATACATTTTTTTTAATATATACATTTTACAAGTATAAACAATGTGTTGCTTCCATAACATAATTTAGATATAAACTTCTATTTTTTTCTTATAATAATACATCAAACACCACAAAAATTATAGATTGTATGTGTATACACAACTTAATTGACATATATTAAATATATTTAACAAAAAAAATACCTAACAAGTAGAGCATGATTTGCTAATATATAACACTAATACCAAAAAATATCAAATTTTGAAGTGTTCCAAAAGAGCTAGTCATCAAATTAGTCCTAGCAATATTTTTTATTTTACGATTTTGAAGTTTTGTTTATTTCTTTTTCCTTGTAATTAAGGTTATCTTTTTCAGATAAGTTTTTAGTAAAAAAGTGTTCCATCACCTAAGGAAAACAATTGATGGTAGTGAGATACAGTCTAAATACATACAATCCTACATGCACCACCCATCTCACCTAGAAATGATAACACTAATTGAATCAAAAAGATCCTTCACATATGTTGCTTGTCATAAAGGATCCAAATGGAAAGATAGAAAAGAATAAGCAATAGTGCATCTATTTTCATGCTTCTATGACATTCCAAAAGAGAACTTTGAATAGTTTAAAACTTTATATTAGAGTGAGTTTCTTCTATATAAAAATTTATGAGAAATAGACAAAGATATAAGCCTCAACAAAGAGGAAATCATCAATAACTAGAAGCGCATGAATATGTACAAAAATATAATTCATGGCATGTTGAGTACACAAATCAAATTGAAGATTCCCTTGAAGAAGAAGACTATTCCAATAAAGAGATGGATATATAAGATATTGTAGAAATGAATGAATGGGTGATATCATATCAAATGGGCCTTGCTAATCGTGTTAATCTCAATGAGCTTGAAATGCTAGGCTGATATGATTTTGACAACAATAACAAATAGAAAAATAACAATGTTCTTGCACATTTGCATGATTTTCCAACTCCATTTGTAAAAACAAACATGATGTCCCAACAAGATGTTTTTTCCCTTTAAATTTGTACAACCAAAACTATACATGGCCACCAAAATAATAACTAGCACTTACTAGTATTGCAAATTACTAAATAGATAATTCCTCAAAATAACTACTCCATATGGTCATACAACCTAAACTATATACACTAGAAAATCCTATCTATTTAGTTGCATAAGAAATGTACTTCAAATTTTGGAACCAAAAAGAGTAAATTCACTCCTTGTTCTTTCCCCAATAGGAATTGTACTATTTAATACACAAGCCTCAACTACACATGCAACCCTCAAGATTTCAATTAGAGAAATGAAACCATTGTAAGGAAAAACATTGAAAATTTTGCAAGAAGATATGAAAAACATACTTGATACATTCTCATCAGTGAGGTGATATTTTTTATTAAGGATAAAATAGGTTTTAAAGGGACCTGAAACCCTTTACAAGTAGGTTTTGATTGGACACAAAACCTAGTCCATATAAAATATTTTCAAAGATAATAAAAAGACAAGCATCAACCAATGAACAAAAGGATTTTGCATAGTAGGAAAATCCAAAGCTAAGAAAGAAACAAGCACTATCCAAATAGCTAGATCAAAACATTACAATAGCTTTCAAGAATGGAGATACCAAAAGTATCACTTTCATTGATCTCAATCCCTACATTTAAAGGAGATATTGGACCCATGAAGAAAAAAGGTCAACACCAACTCCCAAACAACAAAACCATAGAAACAAGATGAGAATCCCAAATCCCATCCTCATTCTCTAACTCCACCTCAATAGGAGACAAGAGAATGAAACTGAAAGAAATGCAGTACTAGCACCCAATCAACCTATCTAGATTTCCATGACTCTCCACCTCAATAGAAGAATAAGAAGTTAGAGCAAAATAGGAGGTAGCAAGAACCCCTTTACAACTATTCCATGCACCTCCAATCAAAGTAGTCTCCACCTCCATAGGAGAAAGCTCCATCTCTAAAGGAGATAACTCCACCTCAATATAACTCAACATTTCAAGAATCAGAAAGAGAGAAAACATGATAGAAAAAATGGTAGCAACAATACCCTTTGGCCTTAAAACCACTTGGGTCATTAGCAAAAATAAGGTTTTCAATATAGATCTTAAGACAACCCACAACCAACTCTTCTAGAATAAGACGTCAGTAGACCAAAGCCAAGAATAGGATCTAGCTAGCTACAAACCACCAACATAAAACCACCTCCCCTCCTCAAAATAGAGCTTCAACAAAATGAAGCTACCAAGCTGCTCCAAATGAGAGGTAAAGAGGTTCACTCTCACCCTTTCCATTAGGCCTTCCACAGACTTGGTGAGAGCCAAAAATAACTGCCCCTAAAGAAGCAACCCAAAACTCCACACAAACCCACAACACCAAGGCCAAGAGAGACATAGTAACACAACAACAAAGAATACTACCAAAAAGATATCCCTCAAGAAAGAAGCTCCAAAAGAGAAGGGTACAAAGACAACCAAAGAGTACCCACAACATTAAGCTAGCCAAGGTAGGGAGAGTGATGCCCCCAAGGCCACCAAACACTCCACAAGATGAGATCCCATCATACACCATACTAACATCCATATGAGAAACACCAACCCACCAAGCAATGGGCTCAACCCACCAAAGAGTACCCACAACATTAAGCTAGCCAAGGTAGGGAGAGTGATGCCCACAAGGCCACCAAACACACCACAAGATGAGATCCCATCATACACCATACTAACATCCATATGAGAAACACCAACCCACCAAGCTTGATGAAATATATCTTCACCACATGAATGAAGAAAAAAAAACCTCCTACTAGCACAACTCAAATCCCTTGCAAAGCTCTAGCTACGAAATATAGCTAAAAGCCCTGGAGCTTCAACACCCATGACTCCAATAGAACAATAGAATCCAAGACCAAAAGTGCTACCATTCAACCACACCCCATAGCCTCTAGTCAAGAAAAACTCCTCACCATAGTAGGAAATATACCCATAGTAGAGAAGTCGCATCCAATGTGACAAACATGGTAGGATGAGGCAAAGAACCCTAACCCCTAACAACAATAGAATCTACAAACCAAACATTTTGAGCTTCATCCTCCATATATACATCATTTGAACTGGCCCCATCTCCCTCTTTAGATTTTAAAAACCCTCCTCTAGCCTTGCTACAACCACTCGCCCTCTCATTCTTCAATTCTCATCAATGAGGTAATGTTTGTTGGTGTAAAAATACTATTAGAAATTGATAACAAGTTATGTGAAGAAATCTCCCAACAATAAAATATCTACTTTGGTGTCATTTCTAAAAAATTTATAGGAGACCTTTCCCAATTGTAACTTTTTGTGGATAAACCTATCTATGTATCACATACAATTGCAAGAAACTTATATAACAAAAAATTAATATAATTATTACATTATAAAATATATTTAGACAACGAGGTGACAATCCAATTCAAGTGCAATTATTTTGTACATTACAAAAAAGGTGCAATGTAGAACCAATACAACATTATTAAAATTTATTAATGAACTACAAAAATAATAAACTAACAATAACTAAAAAAAAAGTGTTGACCAATCAATACACTTATTTTCTGCAAATAAACTACTAACATTACACAAAAAAAAATGTTAAAACTATTAAATTTATCTATTCCACTTAGGTTTTTAGTAAGTAAAAAACATAAATTAGGAAATAATGATGATGATGATCAACTTTCCCAAGAGCTATTACTAAGAAAATTTCAACATGCCTTGCTTAAAAAAAAAATATGGATCCAAGTTGAACTTGTAAATGGATCGCTTGGAGTGGTCAAAGATACTGTTTATCCCAACAAATATAAACCACTAGAACTGTTATCATAGATTCCAATAGCATTTGATAACTAAATGGTCAACCATGAGATGAAACAAACCCAAAAACTATACCAATACAACCTATATCATGAGGAAAATATAAACAAATACCACTATCCATGACATTGACTATCACTATACAAAATCATAAGGATTACTTTCTAGATAAATCCATAATAAATATTGGTAAAATTGAAAGATAGTGACTCACATTTACAATAACATATAGAGTAAAACATATAAAGAGGATTTTGTATAAAGACTACATTATCTTTTTACTACTCTTCTAGAATGAAAAAAATATACAACATTGTTAGAAAGAAAAAAGAAGATCAACTACAATTGCTCTCACAATAGCATTTTCAAGTATGTATAATTAGTTCCACACTCTCTTAATGTTCTAAACATTTAATTATCCTCTTTTTTAAAAAGAGAAAAATAATAAAAGTAATCAATTAAAATGTTGATCTTAAACAACTGTACAATTGATGATAAAGAAAAAATAAAAAAATAGAAAAATTAACTTCCTAGAGAATTTAGTATTTTATTTCTAAATTTACATATGTAATAAAATGGTTACAAATTATAATTTTCTTCTAATAGCATTGTGATTTGATGCATAAGAATAAAAATACTTTAAAACATAAGAGACAAAGCAAAAATATGACTTAAAAAGACAAAAAGACACCCCTTATAGAACTTTGATTAATGAAAAATGGATACTAATCTCAATTTCAAAATGAATGGAAGTAAATAATTTTTCCAAAATAAATTATGTCATATTATCCATATAATGGAATGTGGCTATGTATATTCTTCAAAGAAATCTTTAATTGTTTCAAAGAAAGAAGAAACTCAATAAAATTTGAAAAATTATTAAATAGCATCTATATCTAAGCATATGATACAATGATTATTTATAAAAATAAAAATTCATATTTGTATTTAAAACAAATATAAATTTATATTGTTATATAACTAACTATTTGTGTAATATTAAAATATATTTAAATTTCACCTTTAATTTCTTATTAGTGTATCCCTTGAACCTCATATGGGTGCAAGTTCTAGTTAGCTTATAGGATATAATTTGTTGTATATCTCACTTGAAAAAAAATCTCATGCCAAGGAAAACAACATTCAGGTAGTTGAAACATTTCCTTTCCTCATGCCTAAAAATAAATTTTATCTTGCAACCAAATTTTTCATTTAAAAGGTTGCAAATTTTTGTCTCGACATCAAGGATCTTGTACAACCACAATATTTTTAGTTATGTTTTTTTTCTTATTATGAATGGATTAAAATAGAAGTAGAAAGGAGAGTGGTCTTGACTCATCTCATTTTTATTAAATCTTCTTGGCTTGGTTCTTGTAATGTTTTTCATATAAACTCTACCCATTTTTTCTCATCGATGTTATTGACAACACAACATGATTTATGTAGAATCTTGAGGCAAGTTACTTTATATTGTTTCAATAACTTTTTTTGGTAATTTATACATGGTTGAATCATTTTTTGTGTTTTATTTCATTCAAAAACTATTCTATTGTAACATGTTAAACAAATGAAATTGGTTTATGTGGTTTTATCTATGGTTATTTTTAGATATTATGTTATTATAATACCCAGTCATAGCTTCTATATTTTTTCTTTATGTTTATTTGACCTTGTTTTAAATTGTTTCAAATTTCCTTATTCTTGAGGTTATTTTGTGATAATTTTCTTAAAAAATAAATTAAGTTAGTATTGAATGGGTACCAACTACTATTCATGTTGTAAATGGAGTGACTACTAGAGTTATTTTCACAAAAAAAAAAGTGAATAGTAGAGAGAAAACCATCTTCCTATATTAAACTCATCACATTATTTGTCAAAAACCTATAACACAAATCTTCTTATTTTTGTGTCATTATATTGTCTCTTGTACTTTAAAGGCTAAATACTACAAGGGAAAAGTATGACGTGAATGTGTTGAATAAGTGGTAAATAGCTAGGTTTTAATATATGAGTACATCCTCACACATGGTTGGTTATTTGATTAGGAATCAAATGTACAATTAGGTATCTGCATGCTTTTGATATTTGTATATTCTTTCCTGAAGCCACATGTCTATGCTACTTCAACAAAAATAGGCATGTCACATTTGATAGATCAGCTTCCCATAGCTAAATAGAGTTAGTGTCAGTGTATTCATTAATGGCTTGCCTACACATAGGCTGACCTAAGCCTACTTAGGCATTCACTGATGCATGACTCATTGACATAGACTAGATATTTTCTAGATATTTAGTCCACCTGATATTTAACTGATATTTTATCCAACACTTGGATATTTCTCCTTTATAAGGAGACCCTTGACTGTCTAATTATAACAAGTTGATTTCATTTGCAATCTTGTGCTTGTTTGTTTACTCCATGTTCTTGGTTTCTACATGCTATCAGAGCATTGTGGATAGCTTCGAGCTATTGGTTGCTACTGTGTTTTGGCTTCAAGCTTCTCTGCCACTCGCCCTCAAGCCCTATTCGGTCTCCATTCACTTCATCACCAGTTTTTTGTGTACACAGAATTCGTGGGAAAAGTTGGGAGGCCGCATAGAAGGTGAGAAAGTGCGATTCAGGCATGGTTTATTCTCAAACAGATACCCCTGTGCCTGGCACGTGTGGAGACCCATGTTCCTGGAGGGTACGATTTATTCTCCTCCCCATTATTGAGAATATGTTTTAGCATGGAAGGTTGTGTGTTCTGACAGCTTCAAAGGTAACTTGTGTTTTTCTTTGCCCCATACTCCACCCCTGTCTAGAGGCGCGATCTACCTACAAGGTTGGTGTTTCTGGCGCTTGTGACAAAATTCACCCAGGTTAGATGGATTTGGGGGAAGGTCGATGCATAAAGGAAAGGTGCCCTTCATTTAGAACTACCTCCATCGTCATATCATCTTTAAACTACCTCCAATGCGATACACAGTACAGCCATGGACAGAGTTTAGAACTTCCACGGTGAACTTGGGTGAGCCACAAATCTTCATCTCATTTCCTGCATTAGGAGAGGCACTCAGGAGAGGTGCTCATCTATTAGAACTAGAGGTGACAAATTTGGGCTAGTCGGTGGGAAGCATTTGGATGCACCTTAGCAAGAGGCATTTGGAAAATTTGGTGCACACTTTTCTCATAGACCTATAGTCTTGAGGTGGCCACAAGCAGGGCTCATGCTTTTTTTTGTGGGAAGAGTCTATAGGCTATGCTATAGCTAGTTGTTGGGACTGAAAGTCGCAACCTGCACTCATCAAGTGACTCCTAAGAGCCATGATCAGAGGCATGAGAAGAGGCACAAGCATATTTGCTACACCATGCCTCTACATCCAGCGCAATAACCCTGAGACACCCTTGAGAAGACTTGGTAACACCTTTTCTCCTTCATTCCCTTGACTCAGTCATAGAGTCAATCTTCCATAGCGCCCACTTCCAACTTTTGAATTGGTCAGTTCAATTATCTTGCTTTGATTTTTTCACATAAACATAGCATGGTAGCATTAACAATATTATCTTTAACCTTAATGTTAAAATGCTAAACATTAACCACAAGTGTTAATTTTCAAGTTTATGTTAATTGTTCACATGATCATTTAAAATTTTGAGGAGGGGGTAAAATTTTTTGCAATCAATTTGTAAAAGGGAGATTTATGATAATGAATTGAATTCAATTTGTCTTGGTTAAAAAATTTGCAAAAGAAGAATTCAATTCTTTTTGCAATGAATTTGGAAAAAGTGTTTAAAGAAGAGGGGTCTTT
The DNA here is from genome assembly GCA_007258455.2 of Sequoia sempervirens. Taxonomy (NCBI): domain Eukaryota; kingdom Viridiplantae; phylum Streptophyta; class Pinopsida; order Cupressales; family Cupressaceae; genus Sequoia; species Sequoia sempervirens. The sequence goes on from VDFB02000003.1 coordinate 489,616,187, forward strand.
TTTTTCTAATTTGTCATAGTTGGCAAAAATAGGGGGTCATATGGGATTTTTAGCCTTGGTTCTTTCCAATCCAGGAGGGCTTAATTATTTTCTATTTTCCTCTCTCTAAACTTCTTAAAATATTTGATTTTCCAAACTTTGTAAATGCAAATTTTATTGGTGTAAATTTGCAATAGAGTGAAATTATATTTTCAAACTCTATTCAATGATGGTGATTTCACACTAAATATAAAGTACCTTTTTTCACCATCATTCTTGTATGCAAATATATGCACTAAAATAAAGTGCCAAACAAAGGGGAAATCAAAAATATTGAAAAACGAGGGTCATCTAATCTGGGGGGGTTCTTAATGTGTTGATTTTCTATTTTGTTAAGGAATTAACCTATTTGTAATCATGGGATATAAAACTCATTCTTCTATAATTAAGCTAAACAAGGGAAACTATAAGTCTATGTGTGAAGGCATCCTAAAACATCTTAGGTATCACAATCTTCTACCCCATTTGTATGGACTTATCCCTAAACCTGCTAATCAATTTCAGAAGGATAAATGGCTCAATAAAAATGATCATATTGTTGGATTAATCAGCTTACATATGTAAGATTTGATGAAAAACAATTCTATTAAGCCCAAGAAACCTGCATGCAAAAACCTGTCACAAGGAAGAAATTTGTAGGAAACAAACAAGGGTTTTGCTCTGACAATGTGAAAGTTTTTTATCAGTGAAAAGAATTAAATCAAAAATATACAAAGGATCAATCCTTATAGAAGGAGATCGTAAAACCTAATAGGAAACCCTAATAGGTAAATAGGCATTTAATAATTAGATTTAATTATTAAATGACTAATGCAAGTGCATAAAGGGAAATCTTAAGAGGTAGTAAAGTTAATTCTTTACTCTAACACCCCCCTTAAGATGAGCAACAATGTAGCTACAAGCAATTCATGAAAGAAGCAAAGGAACTACAATGTTGAAAGCAAATTTGGGTCCCGACAACATAGCCTGATGAGGTACCCAATCACAACCAAATCTCTATGAAACAAAGAAACAGGGAAAACCACATGGGAAAAAACCCTCCAAAAAGAGATAGAAAGATGCGAAAAGCGGAAAAAAAGGAGGTAGGCCTCACTAAGACCCCCCAAGGACAACTTCCTTCACCCCAAGCATAGAACACAGCTGAAGATACTGCGGGGATACAAAAGGCTTAGTGAAGATGTCAGCAACCTACTCCGAAGTGGGAACATACTCCAAGCTGAGAGATCCATCCTGAAGTAGTTGCCTGATGAAATGCATATGGATCTCGATGTGCTTGGTTCGCTGATGCTCAACTGGGTTGCGAGAAATATGAATGGCACTCTGATTGTCACACCAAAGAAGAGTGGGACTATCAGGAGGAAATCCAAACTCTGTCATCAATTGTCGAAGCCATAAAATCTCCTGACTAGGTAGCACGGCTGCTCGATACTCTACCTCGGTAGATGATAATGCAATAGCAGTTTGCTTCTTGCAAGACCATGTGATAGGACCAAAACCAAGATAGAAAACAAAGCCAGAAGTAGACTTCCGACCATTTGTATCAACACCCCAATTGGCGTCTGTGAAACCAACAATGTGAGGAGATCCTAATGTATAGTGAGTGCCATATGAAGTAGTGCCCCAAATGTACCTCAAAATACGTTTGGTAGCTTGCCAATGACTCTCATGAGGATCATGGGAGAATCGAGAGACCAGGCCAACAATAAAGGAAATGTTAGGACGAGTATGTGTCAGGTACAACAAACTACCCACAAGCTGCCTATACATGGTGGAGTCCACTGAAGGAGTAGAGCAAGTGGTAGACAAAAGAACACCTGACTGAAAAGGTGTGGGAGCAGGCTTGCAATCAAGCATACGAAATCTCTAAAGCATGTCAAGAGCATACTTCTGCTGGTGTATGGAAATCCCATCCAAAGACTGAATAACCTCTAGGCCCAAAAAATAGTGCAGAAGTCCAAGATCTATCATCTCAAACTACTTCATCAATGCTCTTTGAACACTCTGAATCATAGAAGATGAGCTATCTGTGATGATGAGATCCTCAACATACAACACAAGTATCACAAGATCAGCCCCATGACGTTGAATGTACGCTGTAGGATCAGAATGACAGCGAGTGAAGTGTGAGGCTAGCAAGAAAGAGTCCATTTTCTCATACCAAGCCCGAGGGGCTTGTTTGAGACCATATAATGACCTCTGAAGTCTACACACAAGAGAAGAGTCTTGCACAAAACCCTGAGGCTGCTCCATATAGATTTCCTCATGTAGATCCTCGTGCAAGAACGCACTCTTCACATCCATCTGATACACTATCCAACCCTGTGAAGCTGCAAGAGAAAGTACCAAGTGAATAGACTTCATCTTGGCGATAGGAGAAAAGGTTTCAGAGTAATCAATACCCTCCACCTTTGAAAATCCCTTCGCAACAAGACGTGCCTTATACCGATCAATAGAACCATCTGTAGCATACTTGGTATGGTATACCCACTTGGACCAAACCATCTTTCTTCCTTTCAGAAGAGTACAAAGATCCCAAGTGTGATTCTTCATCAAAGAAGAGTACTCCTCATCGATAGCCCTATCCCACTTAGGATATCTTATTGCCTCTGAAAACTTCTGAGGATCATCTAAAATAGCATGGCTCAAAAAACTAGTACCAGATCGCTGAGCACAAGTATGACAGGTATCTAAAGGATCTCCTGCCAAAGAACCAGCAGCACTGACAGTATCACGAGCCCACTTGGGCACTCATAGAATGTCTGGTGGAGGAGGGGAAGGTGGATCATCATCTAAATCATCCTCAGAGGATATAGAATCCTGAAGAGGAGAAGAGGAAGTACTAGGCAATGAGGGAGAAGTTGGTGATGGAGGCTACATCTGAGGATAGCGCTCATCAAACTAGACATCTCACAGAAACAAAACCTCTCTGGAATTAGGATCAAACAACCTATATGCCTTCATATCCTCATAGTAGCCAACAAATATGAGTGTTTGGCTCTTCCTCTCCATGGCCTTCCTTTGAGCATCTGGAATAAATGCCCAAGCCTCACTACCAAACACTCAAAATGTAGAAACATCAGGCTTGACATGGGACCAAGCCTCCTGAGGAGTCAAATGTCGTAATGCTTTATGAGGCATCTGATTCTGAATGTAGTTGGCACAATTCATTGCCTCTACCCAAAAAAAAGGTTGCATATCTCAAGACTATACCATACAATTGGCCATCTCCCGCAATGTTCTGCTCTTTCTCTCATTAACTCCATTCTACTGAGGAGTATGGGGAACTATCAGTTGATGCAATATACCCTGCTCAGTACAAAAACCATGAAAAGACTGATTCACATATTCCCCCCCATTGTCAGCGTGTATCCGCCTGATAGAAAGACTAGATTGCTTCTCCACAAAAGTCTTAAAGACTCGAAATGAATCAAAGACATCAGACTTGTACTTCAAGAAGTACACCCATGTGCATCTCAAGAAGTCATCAATAAAGGTGAGCACATAACGGGCACTAGAAAAAGGAGTGGGAAATGACATGAGATCACTATGTATCAACTCCAATGGTGCCTTAGCACGTGAGGATCTACCTATCGGAAAAGGATCTCTATGATGTTTGCCAAGTGCACAACCTCGACAAACACCATCAGTACAAGAGATCTTAGGAAGCCCAATCAATAATTCGTGTGTACTCATCTATTGGAGATATCTGTAGTTGACATGCCCAAAACACTCATGCCAAAGCTTGCTCACAGTGTCTGCATGAGAAACAAGAGAAATACCTATATAATTGGAGCTCTCAAAGCCATCAAACCTGTATAAGTGAGACTCTAAATCAACACTCCTAGTAGCAACAACTAAATCAGGATCATGGAGGTCTCGAATAACTACATCATGTGGTGAGAATTCAACTGTCTTACTAGAACCAGAATGGAAAATCTGATAGACAAACAGGAGGTTCGTAGAAATGGCAGGGACCAAAAGAACATCCTGTATAGAGCCACCATCCAATGAAATAGTACCAGAACCTGTAACTAAGAGTTGTGTTGAGTCACCAACTGCAATCTATGTAGTATCACTCTGAGCAAGTGAGGTAACCAAACTAGGTGTGTGTGTCATATGGTGCGAAGCACCTAAATCAATGATCCATGTAGTAGTGGAAGATAATGCTCGTGCAGAGAGAGCATGGCCTTTCCCTGTGGGAGTAGGTGAAGGCTATGGAGAAGCAATACTATGCTATTGCAAGGCTTCCTCTAGAGCCTCAAGATGTTTCCAACACCTGGAAACTGGATGCCCTTCCTTCCCACAAAAATTGCAAGGTTCACCTGTGAACTTCTTAGTCTTGGAGGAAGACTCACCAGACTTAGAAGATTTACCCTTAGAAGTGGATTTATTAGACTATGTTTTATGAGGTGGCTTGGAGGAATGCTCACTGCCAACTGAACCTGTTTTGGGCTTCTACTTTTTCTTCTGCTTATGTGTCCCCTTAGAAGTCTGAGCAACTAAAGCTTGGTTCTTAGTTCCAGATAAAGAATCCAACTATGTGAGTTTGGCCTGTTCTCTAGTCAACCAATCATAGAACACCTCAAAAGTGGGCATCTAGAATCTCTAACCCAATGCATCCATGGTAGAGTGGAAGGTAGAGGAGAAAATCTGAAATTTTCCCTAAAGCTTTGACAGAATCAGGTAGATGCACTGTGTTAGTCTTGGTCTTTCCACATCCCTATAATAAAGACCTCTGCTGCTTGAATTCCATCAAGAAGTCCTCAATGGATAGAAAATGATCTGGTACAAGAGAGGTAAGCTCTACCTCAATCTAAAGTGCCTTGAACTCATTCACTGTACCAAACAAGTCATCAAGATGGGTCCACATAGCTTCAGGGGTATTGCACCCATCAAGATGAAATTGTAAACTATCTGATACATGTAAAGCAATCAACCCCATTGCCTCATCCATCTTGTTCCTATGCTGCATGACCTCGAAAGGCCTCTGGAAAACTGGTTGCACTATGTCTAAACAAGACCACAATCCTTTTGACCGGAGAAGCTGTGTCATTAGGGGTTTCCATGTGTGATAGTTATGAGGGGTCAGAAGTTCTAGACTAGAAGAGGTCTCAGCCATATTTTAGAAGGGGTTTCGTTTTGATATAATTTCAAGTTTACTGAAGTAAATTACAAAAAACAAGAAATAAAACAGCCCCCCACAATTCAATAAACCGAACCGTAGAAGCTGGAAAAGATTGCTTACAATGAGAGGGAAAGAAAAAATTCAAATGAGTATCATGTGTACCTTTGGATTTTTAGATGAAAATAACCATAGATCTGGATAGCAATTGTAGGTAAAAAAAACATTCAAGTCAAAGTATGGTGCCCGTGGGGGTTTGAAGTTTTGCCTTTTCAGATCTGCCAACGCAGACGTCGGCTCATGCACGACGTTCAGAGGAATAAGGTGCAAGTCCTGTAAATGATACCGGGAAGGACACCACTATGAACAACACAGAGAAGGACACCCAAAAAAAATGCCTTTTCACATGCATGTGCTTGTAAAAAACGTTAAAAAAGAAACAAAAAATAAAGTTGCGCAAGGAATACCAGATCTGAAAACTACAACTAGAACCTCTCAAATTAGCCGAAGAATCCCAAATTTCTTTTGTCAAACCCTTGCTCTCTTTTTCCTTCAAACATGAACAAGCTATAGTAGATCCAACTCTGATACCATGTAAGATTTGATGAAAAACAAATCTATTAAGCCCAAGAAACCTGCATGCAAAAACTTGTCACAAGGAAGAAATCTGTAGGAAACAAACAAGGGTTTTGCTCTGACAATGTGAAAGCTTTTTATCAGCGAAAATAATTAAGTAAAAAATATACAAATGATCAATCCTTATAGAAGGAGATCGCAAAACCTAATAGGAAACCCTAATAGGTAAATAGGAAATTAATAATTAGATTTAATTATTAAATGACTAATGCAAGTGCATAAAGGGAAATCTTAAGAGGTAGTAAAGTTAATTCTTTACTCTAACAACATATACCAAATGACACTTTGATTGTCATCATGGATATTGTGGGTCCACATGCTTTATGGATCAAACTTTGGGAGATGTATGGAGACTCAAATGTTTCTCCATTCCCACATGATCTTGCAATGATCACAAATGATATCCCAAATCATGAAGAATGTCATGTTGACATAGTGGAAGTTTACATCCCACCTCCTACTATTGCTTCATCAATTTTCACATATGCTTCTTTGAAAGCTTTGAGTACTTCTTTGTAGTTGGATCACATTAGTCTTCCTAGCATTGTTGATTGGGTCACAATCCTACTTGACATTTCTTGTCTATTTGTAGAGTCTTGCATTCTTGACTTGGAAGCACACATTCAGGGCATCAGTCTTCTATTTGATGACAGTTTTGATGAAGCTACATCACCATTTGTCTCTTTGAATATTCATGCTCTACATCTATCTTCACATGGTTTTGGATTTTCATCATCTTCATCTATTAGGCATTCACCTAATTTGATTATGACATCCTTCAACATCGACATGGGAACACATGAACACACTTTGAAGACATCATGGGAACCTTCATCATCATTCTTGGATGAGCATCAACTCTATTCAAGATCATACATAAAACTTCTCACATGGGAAGATATCCTGTGTCTTTAGTTGGTTTCATTTCTTCCCAAGGGAAGGAACATTGTGACATGTTCTTGGATATATATCAGCATCCTCTATTCACTATCCAAGTTTAATGCAGCAAGACATGTATTATGGGGGGGTCTTATAGACCTTCTATTATTTTCTCTCTTATGGAGGAAATCATATATTGTACTTAGGGAAAGAATTAGTACTTCTTCACGTGTATAATTTTCATGCATCTTTTCTCTCTTTTGGAGGGTAGTTTTTTCCCACGGGTTTTCTACTTTTCTCCATTTCATGAGAGATTAATTTATACATGGGTACCTAACATGGCTAGTAGCTAGGACCCATTTTATCCATTCCCACCTAAGTTATGCTTAAGGGGGGGGTGTCAGTGTATTCATTAATGGCTTGCCTACACAGGGCTGACCTAAGCCTACTTAGGCATTCATTGATGCATGACTCATTGACATAGACTAAATATCTAGAAAATATCTAGTCTATGTCAATGAGTCATGCATTGATCTATATAGGATCTAGACTAATTGCGTAATTGAATGCTTAATTACAAAAACTTAAAGGAAATATAATTCATGCATACATTATAGAAACTATGCATAGAAACTTAAAACTTAAGGTGAAAATCAGAACATGAGAGAAAAGGAGAGAAAAAGTGCAAACAATCTGATAATGGAGTTCGCCACAAATGTGACTACATCTCCAGGTCCGCTCCAAAAGAGTGAGACCGATCTGATTAATCTCCAAAAAGGATTACAAATGCACCACAACCATCTCTTCAAGCACTTTGGCAGCATAACAATACTCCGTCGTACAAAAATGGCTCAAAAATCTCTAAAAGTTCCCTCTTTTGTATCACCTGTTCCAATACTTCATCACTTAACTGAACTCCTAAGAGCTTACATTATCCCCCTTTTATACATAAAGTTAGCCCAAATAGGCCAAAATCCTTCATAATTACAAAAAACAACATAATCCCCCTATTAACAATTCGTAGATTGGCATATTTGTCTTTTAGACCACTTTTGTTTTAGTGGTTAAGGGGTTTCTACAACAAAAATAGCCCATTAGTTAAGGCTTCAGGCCAACTAATGCAACAAAATAAAACTAACCCATATCATTATTGCCAACACATTCGCGGGTGTGGTGGTTCCCCTCTATTTGGTATCACTGGTGGTCGGTGGTTCAAATCCCACCAGCCACGATTTAACAAACTGACGTCGAATTAAATCAACAAAAGAAACCAACATCTAAATATAGTAAAGCACAATGCTCATGCTCTAACGGTGGAGACTCTCCGCTGTCTGCGCACAAGTCACGGGTTCAAACCCAACCAAAAAATTTTGTTAACAAACTCACCGATGCCCACATTGACAGAAGATAGAGGGGCATGTTGCACTCCTGAGAGCTAACACGTGCCAGTACTTGATTGGACGACAATGCTGACTCAGCTGCCACACAATGCTGACTGGAGTACGATGATGCCACATCACCTGTACAGCCAGACACATGTCACAATATCATTGATCCATACAAATGCCATGTGTCACACCTTTGTTTGTCCACATTGGATTCCGTATAGTACAGACTGACTGATGACATCACCTGTTGTACCATCAAGTCAACTGAACTTTGACTGCCAATATCTCGAGCATACGACATTGGATTTCGATGAAATGAATGTTGCCGAAATCATCTTGACAAGATCTTCGACTTGATGCCACTTTTGTTGATTTCTGAAACAATCATTGTTTTCACTTTCTAGATGACCTTGATGGCAGTTTGACCCAAGGTTTGACTGGCCATAACTTGTGCAAACGGACTTCTTTTCGCTCCATTCAAGTTGCGCTGGAATCAAGACATCAAGATCTTTCTGATGGTGTAGAAATATAGAGTATTGGAGACACTTCAATTTTTACTAAAAATATCCCCCAAATTAGGCCTCCCCACTGGAGAACTTTTGGACCTCCAAAAGTGGCATTTATTCAAACATGAAGTGAGGACTTGGCCTCCCCACTTGTCATGTATCATCTATACATCTGAATACCTAGCTCACAATCACAACAAAGACTGCAACAATATTGTTGATCATAAACATCATTCTATCACTTCCATAAACATCTACATCAACTATCATAGCCACTAACCAACAAAAATTGACTAGCATCAAGCTGAAAAATAATGCAGAGATGAAAGAGAATAAATCAACAACATATCGATCTTTCACATGAGAAATATTTTTACCCAAGGGACCATCAATGCTTTTAATCACCATTCCCTTATACTGTACTGTGGGTGCATCCTATGACATCTGGCCTTGGTTAGCTACTCCAAGTTCTTGTCTAGAACCACCTATGCTGACATACATAAGAGTTAAATCTTTACTTGCATTAATTACCCTCTTTAATTGCCCCGTGCTTGTAAAAGAACGATCAGTCTTAATCCTGTGAGAATGTAAAATATACTGAATTCCATCTTTAAACAAATGATAATGATTCTTTTCCCTGTAGGGCTACCTAGAACTATCCCATAGATATCTAGTGGAAATACATCAAATTGTACTTCATCCACAAACTTACTAGTGATTGTGAATTTTAAAGTGCATTGTCTTGTTACTTGCAACTTATCATTCTCGCAAATCCAAACTAGTGGATAAGGTTTCTTATGCAATGTAGTTTTCAATCCCAAGTTTCTTACAACATCTTCAGAAATTAAGTTAACTTGAGAACCACTATCTATGAGTGCATCAATCTTAATGTTCTCAACAACAACCCTTAAATGAAAAAGCTCATTCCTTTTCATATCTTTAGAAACATCATTCACTTTAGAAGTAGAAGCACAACTATCAAAGGAAACACTGGAATTAGGAGCTTTACCTTTCAAACCCATAGCTGTTATCTTAGTTTCATCATCAGAAGTGGAACCAAGATCCATGACAACATTTGTGGATTTCTCCTTACCCTTTTGTTTCTGACTATGTCTTTGAGCCCACTTAGGCTTCAATTCAGGATGCAACTTCCAACAATGATCTTCATCATGACCCTTCTTGTCACAATGAGAGCAAAAAAACTTGTCATCCTTCTTGACTGTAGTTGTCTTCTTTCCATTCCCTGTCTCTGCAACCTTAGAAGATTTGTTTACAGAGTTATCATTATCAATGAAAGAACCCTTTCCTCTTGACTCTAGATGTATAGCTTGGACATAGACTTCATCCAAATTACAAGGGTTCAATACCAAAATGGAATGTCTAAGATATGAATGAAGACCTCCTATGTACTTTAACAAAATATCCTGGGTGTACAAAGGTACATTTAATGCAATAGCCTTCTTTCTGAATTCATGGGTGTACTCTTGGATAGTTTGACCTTTCCCTTGCCTAAACATTTGCCAGTCCATCATTAACTGTTGCATATGTCCTAGGGGATAAAATTGCTTCTTAAGAATATTTACAAACTCTGCCCAAGTTAAACTAACTCTACCATGCTGTGAAATTTCTGCCTTAGTCTTACTCTCCCACCAAGTTAAAGCTGAACCTCCCAATCACACAGTGGCTAACTGGATCCTAGAAGCATCATCAAAGAGATTTTGACCTCTACAGTAAAATTCTACTTGTTGAATCCAATCATCTAGTTTTTCAGCATTTAATTCACCATAATACTTAGGTAGTTCAAATTTAACATCCAATTTAATCTGAGGCTTGTTTACACCCTTAAAAGGATTAACAAAAAGAGAATGTGTAGAAGAAGAAGGAGAAGGAGGAGAAGGAGGAGTAGATGGAGGAGATTTTGGGGGTTCATCATCACCTCCTAGTTGCTTCTTCTTGCTTTTACTATCTCCATGATCTTCTTCACGTTTCATGCATTCTTCCCTTTCTTTGAGTAGTATATCTAATGCAACTCTCATTTACCAAAAAGCTCTTCAAAACTCTTGCTCACTGAATTCTTCAGGTACCTCCATTCCACACAGACATCTTAGGAAAAGTTTTTCATTTCCTGATCTTAGGATTATATTGCTCAAGCTTTCCTTCGCCCTTCTAAATCCTGGATCTTGTTAGCATTCAAAACAATTGCAATAATAGTCACCAAAATCTCTGATACCACTTGATCTGTAAACTGGGATGTTAAAGTTTCCCAAAACCTAATCCAAATACAGATTTAATTCCCGATCCAATAGTAATGCATGATTATGTATCTTAACCGTTGAAATTAAGAAACTGAGTAATCCTTTCAAACACTTTAAATCAATTATTTGTAATAAAATTCATGAGAGAGCATAATCCTGAAATAAATGAGAGAACAAGAAAGAGATAGAAGAGAGACACAAACAACTTGATAACAGAGTTCGCTCAATTTGAGCTACATCTCTGAGTCCGCTTCTCAACGTTGGACTGCTTTATTGATATCGCCAAGCTTCAATAGCCTTCTTACAATATCCAAGCTTTAATCACTCACAATCTCTCCTTTACAATCTTACAATTCTTGGTGTAACAATACCTTGTAATTTCTCTCCCAAAAATTCCTCAAAAGAGTAAAATTTTCTCTCAAAAAACACATCCGAATTATTTCTCCACAAAAATTGCATAAAAGGCCCTATCACATCACCTCCTTTTATACATAAATTTTGCATATGGGTTAAAAACCACCATAATAAATAAAATAACAATTTAACCCCCCTCCTTTGGCTTTTATAATTATAAGCCTTACAAAAAAACACTAACCCATTGATATAAAAACAATAACTTCCCCATTTTAAAAATAAAAACATTAAACAACCCCTTAATAAAACAATTGGAATTTGTTTTTTAATCCCTTGTCTTATTATATTCATGGGCTATTTAAGTTTATGGGGTTTAGTTTAAAAATAAAATAACAATTTAGTGTTATTTTAGGAGGTTCTGTTTTTTTCACATGAGTTAATTTTCATTGATTTTTAGGAGATTTGGATCCCACCAAATCCGATTGGGATCCCACAAAATCCAATGGAATTTTGTGAGAAGAAATAATCCTCCACACCTTATTTTCAAAAAATAAAGCATGGTACGTGAATTTTGTGAGATTTTTGCCATATCACCTGCAACTCCCACGTCACCATCTAGTCAATTGCCATGTCACATGCTGACATCATCATTTTGACTAAAACTTTGACTGGCTCTATTTTCCTCATATGGACTCCGTTTTCGAAACCGAGAATAGTTCCGGAATCAGCACGACAAGCACTACGACTTGGTGTCATTTTTGCTTGGATTTGAGACAAAAAAATTTCACCTATTTGAATGCTTGATTCGCCTATTTGACCAAACCTTTGACCAAGCATAACTTTGGCATATGACCTCCTTTTGACACAATTCAGGTTGCATCAGGATCATGTCAGCGAGCTCTATCCAATGATGTCGGTACTGAGAGATTTTGAGACTGTGATATTTTTGAGATTCTTAGATCCTCTTGGATCATGCATCAATGAATGCCTAAGTAGGCTTAGGTCAGGCTATGTGCACATAATTCAAAGATATTTTTTAGGCCAAAGGTGAATGCATAATAACTCTCCTCATCTGAGACGCTATTCTATTATTCATGAATGCTGATCCTTTTTTTGTTGAAAGGGCCAATTTTTCCTAGTATCAAAGGAGGGGCCAATTCAAACTAGAGGAGGGGCATTTCAAATCTCTACTTGGCATCTAAAATCACTGATAAAAGAATGGTGCAAGGGTTGTGAGGAGTGATCTCTTTTTTAGGCACATTTTTCTTGTCTTTGGAATGTGATTCTCCTATATTGCAGTGATTTAGCCCTTCTTCATTCTCTATGTGTGGAATCCTCTAGCTGTCTACACCCTGGACAACCGACAGAGAAGAGGCATGAACCTACCTTCAAACCCTCTGGCCTATGATTGTGAAGAGGCTCGATGTTAGAGGTTCCATTAAAATGAATGATCCAAAACAAAGAGGGTTGGACCGAACTGCCCATCTCTGTCCAAAGTTTGACCCATAAAGCATGTGGACCCACAATATCCATGATGATAAAGCATGATCATTTTTATTGACCCATTTATCCTTCTAAAATTTATTAGCAGGTTCAGGGATAAGTCAATACAAATGGGGTAGAAGATTGTGATACCTACTTAGATAGAATTCAAAGATAATTTTCAGGCCAAAGGAGAATTCATACTGACTCTCCTCATCTGAGACACTATTCTATTCTCCATGAATGCTGATTTTTTTTCTATTGAAAGGGCTAATTTTTCTTGGTATCAAAGGAGGGGCTAATTCAAAATAGAGGAGGGACATTTCAGATCTCTACTTGGCATCTAAAATCATTGACAGAAGAATGGTGCAAGGGTTGTGAGGAGTGATCTCTTTTTGAGGCACTTTTTTCTTGTCTCTAACATGTGATTCTCCTCTCTTGCAGCGATTTAACCCATCTGGACCCACAATACCTATTGGCCTAAATATTTAAGACTCATATATTGTACCTTTAATGGAGGAAATAACAAGAAAATAATTATGATTTAATCCTGCTATATTGGACCCTTGGAAATATTTTATAAGGAGACCCTTGACCTAACCTATTGTTATTGGCCTAGAAACTATCTTAGGATATCAGATGAAGATATCCTGCATCTTCAATTGGTTTCATTTCTTCCCAAGGGAGGGAACATTGTGACACATTCTTGGATCTATGTCTGCATCCTCTGTTCACTATCCAACTTTAATGTAGCAGGACATGTATTAAGGGGGAGTCTTATAGATCTTCTAATATTTTCTCTCTTATGGAGGAAATCATATATTGTACTTAGTGAAATAAGTAGTACTTCTTCACGTGTATAATTTTCATACATCTTTTCTCTCTTTTGGAGGGTAGTTTTATCCCATAGGGTTTTCTACTTTTCTCCATTTCATGAGAGATTACTTTGTACATGGGTACCTAACATGGCTAGTAGTTGAGACCCATTTTATCCATTCCCTCCTAAGTTATGCTTAAGGGGGGGTTTCAGTGTATTCATTAATGACTTGCCTACACATAGACTGACCTAAGCCTACTTAGGCATTCATTGATGCATGACTCATTGACATAGACTAGATATTTTCTAGATATTTACCTAATATTTATCCCTCTTGAAATTTTTTCTATCTCTTGGATATTTCTCCTTTATAAGGAAACCCTTGACTATTTAATAACAAGTGGATTTTTGCATTATCTGAGCTTTTTTTCTATCTTTGTGATCTGTAGGTTCTTTTAGTTAGCATCTTTGATTTTTCATCAATGTATTCAACATCCTTTTATAAGAAATTATACAAATGATTGTTTCTTGAAATTTCATCGTTAAATTACTTAGTTTCTACAATTGCAAAGAAGAACTATCTCTCTAAAAATTTGAATCATTTTTTTTATACAAAAAATTGGACAATTTGTCCTTTATCTTTTTTCATCTCCAATCATCCAATTTTTTCCTCTCCTATTGTTATTTCTCATTCCAAGGAATAGAAAGAGTCTCCTATAATCTACCTTTTATGCACCCCTAAAATTATTTAGTCAATTTTCATTGTAGAAAGGTGCGCAACATTATTTTTTCTTTTATATCTTTTTAACAAAAGTAATGTATTTGAGCCTTAGCTTCTTTAGTATTCTATTGAATAGTGAGATTTAATGGATAAGTAATCATCTCAATACTTTTCTCTTAAATAAATTTTAAGTTTTACTCTTATATACTTTGATACCTATGTAATTATTAATCATCAAGCATTGGGCCCCTATTCATTAGTCAATTTATAGAAAATATAAAACTTGTATGGACATACTATTCGTATAAAATATTATTTGTATGAAAGAAACACATTCCTATTTTTCCATCTTTAGTGTCTTGAAATAAGCAACAAAACCTATTTGCATTTTATATTTACACTTTGGAGGATTCACCCTACAAACACCAGGTAAATTAGCTTATCCCCTCCTATTCTTTGTAGATGATGGATTATCCTCAAATTTCATAGGTTTTTTCCTTATATCATAAACATGGAAAATAACCATACTCTTAACAAGTACTTTCGGTCTAGTTTGGTGTGATTTTCTAGTTGTCCTTTAAGTGTGAAAAATATCCAATTCTTAGGAGAACCATTAAACCATTGGACTTGGAGAACTCATTAGGAAACATAATATCTTGAGAAAAAAAACACTCAATGCTTGTGAAATATCATTAGTAATTGTTATAGATTGCAAACCATTGAGCCTTAGTGTGGGAAAGAGCTTGTTCTATTGGATACCCTTTGGTATCCATCATAAAGTGTAAGCTAGAGGGTGTTGGTTGAGAGATGGCCCATAGATTTATATTTTAATTTAAGTTCATGATAACTACAATACAATGATCAAGTAGTTGTTGTTTTTACAATACAAGAAATTTACCAATTATTCATGCACATATAATAAAATCTCATAACTATCCAATCAAAGCCATGTGTCAAAAATTATAGTTAATCTAGATCTTTTCTCTCTCCTAAAAAATCTTAGATTACTTCATAAAGTCCATAATCATCATGTAACAATAACAACTACCTCAATGCAAGGCTTAAAGCCTACTATTATTACTCTCTACAAAACTCTTTTGTGATATTACTATATTCTAAGTATACATGATTTAAAATTAATATTGCTTGAAAATATCTCAAAGCACTTGAGCTTGCACCCTAATATTTCTACAATAACACATTATTAAAAATATACTTTTTTATTAAATAATAATTATTACTCTCTATAATAACACTAAGTGTGAACTCTGGTTTGCTGTGTTTTTCCAATCTATTTTAATGAGTTGTTTGCCTTTGTTTTTCATATTATAATGGGTCAGGGCCCTTCCCCTGCTTATCTAATGAAAAACACTAAGTGTGAAAATTTTCCAAGTCTTAGGAAAACCATTAAACCATTACACTTTGAGAACTCATAAAGGAAATATACTACCATGAGAAAAGAATTAGTCAATGGTTGTGAAATACCATTTGTAAACATTATAGATTGAAAACTATAGAGCCTTAGTGGTGGGAAAGATCTTATTCTATTGGTTGACCTTTGGTATCCATCATAGAGTGTAAACTAGAGGGTGTTGGTTGAGAGATCACTCCTAGATTTCTATTTTAAAAAGTTAATGATAAATACAATACAATGATCAAATAATTTTTTTTTTACAATACAATAAATTTACCAATTATTCATGCACATATAATAAAATCTCATAACTATCCAATCCAAACAATGTGTCAAACATTATAGTTTTTCTAGATCTATTCTCTCTCCTAACAAATCTTAGATTATTTCATAAAGTCCATAGTCATCATGTAACAATAGCAACTACCTCAATGCAAGGCATAAAGCCTATTACTATTACTCTCTACAAACCTCTTTTGTGATATTACTATATTCTAAATATACATGATTTAAAATTAATATTACATTAAAAAATCTCAAAACACTTTAGCTTGCACCCTAATATTGCTACACTAGAAAAGAAAATATCAAAAATATATTTTTGTTAAATAAATTATTTTTGGGGTTACAAACTACTTATAAATGATGTGGAGATTTGAATCTAGGATAGTGCCTTCTTGGTCACAAAACTATATTTATGCTCTATATGATAAATTTACCACTTAATAAGAGTTGAAAATAAAGTTGTCTTATTTACAACAATAGAAACACAAAAATTAATACAAATAATTTAAAATGTATATAATTTAGTAGAAAACGACCCTTAGTTGTTTCTCAATAGTCGTTATGTTTTCTTTACTCTATACAAAAAGAATATTTGAATTAAAAATTTGAAACAAACCACTCATAATTTAATGAGCTTACATTGTGGAAAAAAATTAAATAATATATAATTAGTGTAGATATATTAAATACATTTATTTGTAACTTGTTGCATTTTAAAACTATAAATAATAGAATTTTGAAGAAAAAAATTATGGAGTGATGATTGCTTAGGAAGAGTAATCTCAACCCCCAACTACCAGTGGGGTACTAAAATTTTGCAACAAATTTGAATAAGTTGATTTTTTATTTTGATTGCAAAATATAAGTGTAGTTATTGATGTGTACAGAAAATTAATGTGTACTCTCCATTAGACCATAAGGCTTAATTCATGTTTCTTAATAGATCTTGATATGTAAATTAGATAGAATAGTTTTCCAAAATTTAATTACTTTATTCTATACTTTTCCAAGTCTCAAGTTTCATGCATTTGTAACTTAATTCAAAGGTTCATCTTATCCTAGAAATTCAATAATTATTGGCATGTATAAGGAAAATAACATGTTCTTGTATAAGGGTTATTTTTTAGAAGGAGGAAAGATTAATCATAATAGATTAATTTTTGAAATTTAAAAAATGATTGAAGGTGTTAATCTTGATTTGAAGTGTGTAAGTTTTAGTAATTATTTTAAATCTCAAGCTTCCACCACTTACCAAAATCAAGATAATTTCAATGACATGCTTGAAGAAGATTTAATTTGATGAGTAAATTAATGAGTTCTAAATTATTGAGATGATTATGTTTTTTTCCTATGACATCTAAAAACTTTAAGTATAGATTTTAATTCAACAAAGATTTCCATGCAAACTTTATCATAAACAAAATACTATTATGAAAAAAAAAATTGTCAATTAAAGATCATAAAAGAAATTTCACTAATTGTAACTATTGTCTATCCAACTCATAGTTGACCATATTTATTAATTAATTGAAATTTGTAGAAAATGAATGATCATAAACGTGTCCCTCCACATAATCTCTAGCTACCAATGAGAAGTATATGACTTAGCATGGATAGTCTACCAATTTTTAGAGTCTTGAAATGATTGAAAATGGAGGGGGTGGGGGTCACTAATTTTCTTGAAGAATCCAAACTAAATATGTCTCTCGTGTAGCCAGATGATTGTTCACTCATTCATTCATACATGTTGGGAAACTTCTTAGACTAATAATAACTAGCAAATGCACCTTGGTGTGCAATTGGTATGAAGAAGAGTTGTGGAACCATATTTTTTATTGTAGTAATGAAAAGAAAATAAGAAGCATGAAAGGGAGAAAGGAAAAAAGTAAAATAAAAGAAACTAGATGTGTTATTTTTTATTTTGTTGAATTGTTTTACATGCAGAAAACTTGTTTTAATATTATGAATATTGTATTAGATAAATAAAAAGGAATTATAAATTTGGATAGATGCTTATTCATTCCCATTCTCATTTCGATATTTATTTTACTGATAATGACAATTGTGTACAACATTATGACTTCCAAAAAAACAAGTAATATAAATTTTAGTGTGGGAGTATAATATTTTTAATCATTATCTTTAGTGACTTAAACTGATATTAAGTGGCTTGTTGCTAATAGTTTTGAAAATGCCCTATATTCTGTATACACTTTTCCAATAATAAACATAGGAAACTTCATGGGAAAATAACATCTTACAGTTAAATAGCAGGTCCACAATTGGTCCAAAAATTTATCTCCTGGTGCCAAACTAGATAACGGTGCCAGGAAACTAAAGGTAAATCATCTGTTCCAGAGTTTTCTACTTTTATCATCTGGTGTAGTGTGAATTATACTAAAATAAAATATTAAAAACTATATTAATAAATCAACTATATTTAGCTTGAAACATAATAAGGATACAACGTAATCATCAGAAATCTTGTAGATTTATGGAAAAATTTTATTTCTGAAATTTATTACAGTGTCTATTTAGGATTTTATCAATTGAAGTAAAAGATTTTGGGTATCAATTTATGGTAGGATGTCCATCCCAGCAATGCAAGTCAGAATCAAATGCAGCAAAGAAAGTGGACATGGATTTTGTTATGTGTGGTGCTAATTCAAAGGGTCTTACATTTCAAAATACAGATGTTAGAAGGTCCCCATTTCACAGTAAAAGACTTCTACATTGGAGGAACAGAGAAGGCATGCAAATTGTTTGATAGAATGCCTTCGAGAGATGTGAATATATTAAATATAGTTTAAAACAAATTATTTTTTATTTTATATTTTAAAATTGAGTTATTATGAGTACATGTGAAATAATTGTTACCAATAAATTGAAGAATTGAAGGAATAATGAAACATTAGCTTAAATAATATGTCATTATGAATTGTGATACCATTTGAAAAAAATTGAAAGAATAAAAATATGATAAAACACAAAAAATTACTCCTGTACATTAATAAAATAACTCTTACAGGAATTTAACCAAACATACTTGAGCTCTTTCTCCGACACTCTAATATTCTGTAGTATGTTTTTTAATCAAGGAAATAGAGGGTACGATATAGGTTTTTATCATACTCCCTTGCACAATAAGATTGATCCTTTTCATATACAACAGAGTACCCAACAATATAATATAGAGATATACACGTACAAAAAAAATCAAAGAATGAGAAGAATAGTAGAAATAGTGGTTGGGGTTGAATATTCCAATAGACATAACATAGCTTATAAGTAGTTGCAAAGTGGAAAAAATATTCTCCAGAATGTTTGAAAGGACCTATACAACTATCGATGGCTGAAAATCTCCTTTGTTAATGTAACGCCCCATCGTGCGAACCCCAAAGGACAATTAAACAATAATTACTGGACAATTTTTTTTTAAAAGTTAACATAACATATATATGTAATACACATTAAGTCATGACATGAATTTCATTTAAGTAGATTCACTAACACATACATCCCTTGGGGTACACGAGGATTCATTATGAGACTTAGATCCACACAACAACAATAAGGAATAAAAGTCAAGATATAGTCCATAACAAAATAAACATTAACAAATATAACACATACATTATAAATCATTGATAAGAAACCATGATTAACTCAACACATTGAATAACAACTGCCATGGCCAATATCCACACAAGGTTTAACGTTACATTATAGTACAATGTTCAAGAGGTACAATTCAATACAAAAGTGTTTCCAATCATCAACAGAAACCATACAACAAGATAACACGATACAAATGAACAGAGGAATACATAGTATCATAACTGGCTCCAAGACGGATACAACTCTGGGGTCACCGCAATAGCACCAATCCGCACCTCTCGATCCTCGACTGGGGACCCAATGGGGTGCTTAGCATGTTCCACCCAACCACGTGGGTCCGAAGACCCACCCCTCGTGCTAAGGAGCTGACAAGAAAGAGTCCTCAACCAAGAACATCCAAACACGGAACCACAAGACTCAACATCATGCAAAAGTATCATAAAACTCAAGGGTTACAATGACATAATCAACAACATCCAAGAGTTAACATAATAACTTAAAGTCATAAATCTCATCACATAAATCAAAGCAATAACCAATAAACAAGTAACCAAAGGATGATCATGAAACACTTCCAAATCAAACTGAATTAATAGACAGAATACAATTCCAGAGGCAATAAGGAAGCAAGGAAAATGGGTGTCAAGTGGAGAGTGTCATCGCATAGCTCTCATGGGATCTCCTAGCCCTTCCTCCAACTTGAGGCGCCGACACCCGTCTATGGATCTCTTGGCTCTTCCTCCTACTTGAGGCATCGACACCATAGGGTAGCTCATGCGGAGCCAATAACCTCTCATGGGGACAAGGTTATGACTTTTCCAACCACGGCCTTCTTAGTCTATCATTAGTGTATGATAGCCCTAATGCATAGACAAGGCATCCAATATTTATTATCTTGTGTGTTTTACTACCCATCCCCCTAAATTCTATTTTTAGGTTATCACTTGTTTAACTACTCTTACGTGGGTTCTCCTGTGCACTTCCTCTTACCCGAGGCGTCGGCCCCCACGAAGAGCCACTCTCCCTAGAGACCCAACAAACATCAAACCAAAAACCAAGGGTTGTACAACATAAAAAGAACATTAGATCACAACAGAGAAGCATGCGAGGCATTACCCATCTCGCTATAAACACAATCAAAGTCTCAACAATTCTCATACAACCCTTTCAAAATCCTGATACCAAAACACCTGCCACTTCAAGGGCACATAAAAGGAGAGACATTGACCAACAATAAAAAAACAAGCCTCTGGAAGACTCTCAAAAAGTTTACACTAGGGTTTCCCCATCAAAGAACTGACAACAATAATTGCAAGGCCACAAGAACTATTTTCAATTCAAATATAATGAGTGAATATACCAAAATAAGATCAACAACCCCATCCAGACTACATAATCAACTTTGATACAAAATAAATCAGAAATCCAAGAAGATCAACTACCCACAACTCAAAAGCAAAATATGAGTTCCCAATTACATTGCAACACAAATTAAATGACAAAGGATTCCTTGAATCAAAATTAATCTCCAAAGGCATTCACACCAACATGGAACCATCCAAAAACAATCCTTCAACAACAGAGGTAAAAGCATGCAACCAGGCATCCAAGGGAGACCTCAATTTCCTCCTCACAAGATACCGGTACAGTTGGTAAACAAATGACCTTTGAGAAAATCAACAAACATGACAACAATATAATTTAATGTTTCACCAAAATAGTACAAGTGGGAAGACTGCATTCAATAAGAAGCATAAACTTATCACAACCAAGCATTGCATTAGTATCCAAAATACTCCACCACAAATTCAATTAATAAGACCCCCATCACTCAAAACAAACCAAGAATTCACCACGTAAGGTTAAACGAATAGCAACACAATTTAACTTAAAGAAGATCCCCAACTCACGTCAACTCAGGAAAAGTCACAATGAAAGGATCTATCAAGCCACTCATAAATCGACACGAACCCAATGAAATGAAATCACTTTCGTAGCCAAGGAATTCCAAAGGGGACACCACAAATAGGATACACCAAATTACCCTTAAATGATCAATGACCATTCAAATACAATTTATCCATTCGTTTAATAAGAATTAATTTAAAATAAATAAGGGAACTCTATAATCACATATCATAATTCTCTCAAGGCATATTTTATCACACTTAGAATACTAACCCAACAAATCAAAAGCAATAAACTTCAAAGAACAATTGAACTATCATCTACGATCTGACTCTTCACTTGATAAGAAATCGTTTTAACTTCATTAAAGGCTATATTCACAACCTTACTAACATCTCACTATGCTCATCATAAAGTTGTATTAAATAAAAGAAGTTATAAAAGCATTCCAAGCAATTTCTTTTATTCCAATTTAGGATTTATAATCATTCCTATAACTATATACATATATATAAACATGATTAGCCAATTAATACTCTAATTATATTTAAAAGGATAACTAATCTCACCAACACTACATTACAATGCCGGTTTTCTTCTTAACTAAAACTATATGACCATCTAATTTTACTATGAAGTAAGAACTTATTCATTTATAAAAAGGCATAACTCTTTTCCCTAATATTCTAATGTGTTACCAATTTTTCATTATATAGTGTAATCATTTAATTTTACAATCAAGAGAACGTTCGTTTCTAACATTTGAAATACACAAGTAACTATTCTCTATATATTTATAGCTAAGAGGGGAAACATTCTTTACTAGCACCTTTATAAAAAAATGATCTTCATTTCCACTAATTCCATTATAAAGAAATGATCTACCATCAAAATATTTACCATTATTAATGGGAGTCCAGAAACAATGCATACTGTTCTTAAAATTAATTAACCAATATTCCACACATACTAATTTCTATTTGTAAATTTGTCTAACTTAACATTATGTGAACTAATGTAAACTTCTAAAATAATCTCTTCTACAATTTTTCCCTTCACTACTCTATTTGTCATATATCTTTTATCGTTCAATTGACTCTAAGTGCTATGACTACATTAGATTGACAAGGAAATCAGAGGGATTACTTAAACCTTTTAAAATTTCTTTTTATGGCCAAGCGTCGTAGCTGAGATAGATTGACAATGAAAATAGAGAGATTATTTAAACTTTTAAACTTCCCATTATGTCCAGGTGCAACAACTGAGACAGGTTGCAAATAGAATCAGAGAGTTTATTTAAATCTATACACCCTACCATGTTCAAGTGCACCACTGTGACAGGTTATCAATAAAACCAGAGAGCTTAGTTAATTTACTACACCTTTGCAAGTCAAAAAGTTGCAACTGTGACGGGTTACCAATGGCTTCAGGGAGACTATTTAATTCTGTACACTGCCTCAACTCTAAACATTGTACAGTGACAGGTTGTCAAGAATATTAGAAAGTGAATAATGGAATTTGAAAATATCGCCATCTTCTTGCATTATTGTCAAATCCCAAATATTATCCCCAAGACTGAAGGGAAGGAGAAAGGTGAGGTGCAATTACGTGACATAAGAGTAGGAGAAATAATGTACAACTTTTCTTTTTTTGAACTTAACACATTTCTGTTTTGGCAGCGATTTTCCAGAGACACGCTCAAGTTGAAGTTTGGAAATTAAACTTCACCACGATCAATGGAAAGCTCTTTATTTTATTAGTAATTGACAATATCTTATTTTCAAGTGCTGCAACTATGATAGACTAATAGAAGAATCAAGCAGGTTATTTAAACCTTTAAACTTCCTATTATGGTCAAATATTGCAGCTGAGACAAGTTGACAATGGAAACAGAGCGATTATTTTAACCTCTTCAACACTCTATTTTCAATTACTTCAAACATCACAGATATCCAATGAAATCAGGGAGGTTACTGAAGTGTCCAAAGTATTTTATGTTCCAGTGTTACGGTTGTGACGGATTTTGAATATTTGCAGTTGCAGACTGGTAACCCAAAAACACATAATTATTCATCACTCCTTACTGACATTGTGGTTTCTATGGCCAAAGGCCTGAAATGCAACTGGGGTTAGCTCCAAAGTATAAACTAATGTTGCAACCTCAAGTAACAATGATAATGAAGACGAGGCAGAGAAACAAAAACCAAAAGCCGAGGTAAATGGATGGAAATTAGGCATCTCCAAGGCAACCTTATGATCTGAAAACAAATAGGAGATGACTACAGAAAAGCAGCACCGACAATGACAAGCATAGCATGCATGGCAAACAAATGAGGAGACTACAAGGAGATTGGCTGCAGGGGCGTAGGTACATACGATAGATTTATTGAAAAGACTATAGAAACTTTCAAGCAATGAAGAAGAAAACTCACAAGTGAATGCAAAAGAATGGTGTATTGCCAATCTCCACCATGTTTCTCTCTTCCCCAGCGTTCCTCTTCTAACCGTCTCTTCTCCTTTGTTCTCAAGGGCCTGCATTATCTCCCGACTAGTTTCCTAACTTCCTTCCCCTTCCTCCTTTTTTTTTTCCATCAAATAAAGAGGCTATATTAGTGTCAAATCAGACAAGTATTTGCATGCAGCCAATCCCCTGCCGGTAGAGCTACGTTTTCTTTTCATTTTCCAAATGCTCTATAGGTGTAGTTTCTTCCAACAAGTTTCAGTTATGAAGAGGCTTTAATTAAGAACTACATTTATGCTGAGCAGTTACAAAACCTTACATGCGAAATTCTATAATTAGATCTTTATGTGAAACTGACATAATATTGCATTTAATTTTGTTTATTATACTATTATTCATTACTTCCACTATCATTTAATTTTTTTATTTTTTAATTTAATTATAATATTCAAGTTTGATTTATTTAATTCATTTTAAACATTAATAATATTTTATTTGACAAAATCATAGAAGTATTATAACTTTTATTTTATTTAATACCTCAAAACACATTTGAACCGAATAAATTGAATCGATTCAAATCATGCCAATCAATACTAACTTTACAAGTGAGTCAGAGGCAACACAAGGACATCACAGATGGAGGGGCACTACAGTTAATAGCTTGTGTGTATTTTGCATAGAGATCTTCATCTGCACTACATGAGGAAAAAAATAATAGCAACACAAAGAGTCTTTTTAGAGGGGAAAAATTAATAATTTTTGATGTTGCAAGACTATTATCCATATCCCATGTAAAACAAAATGGAAAAAAATATAGTAGAAATTTAACATTTAGGAATGGTTTGTTTTCATTACTCAAAATAACGATGGCATACCAACAACTCTTCTCTAAGTTATTAATACAAGTTCAATAGTCTACTCTCACTTATAATGGATCTAAACAAAATAACAAAATAAATAGCATAGAAAATAATGTGAATACTCAAAGTATCATTTACCCTATATTTCTTAACTCACAAGCAAAAAATAAAAAACTGCAGTATACAAAAAGATAACAACAGGAAAAAAAACCCTTTTACTTGAACTTGAATACAATAGAAAATTCACCTCCAAATTGGCTATCCTAGCCTAGTTCCCAAAACTTTTTGTCATCCCAGCAACACATAGAAAATTTAGAATACCTACCTTCAAACTTAAAGAAGACATGGGTTTGTCATTTTAGGCCATGAAGAATTGTCATTGCCAAATATATTTCTTCAAAGGATCCAAAAAAAGTACTTTTCATGTTCAAAATTTCTATGAAATAATAAAACCCTATACCCTTTCCATGAGGAGGATTACCAGATAAATTCGGTTCATCATGAACATGATTGCCTAAAAGGAGACATGATTTATCACGCTTTCAAGGTAAAACTGTAGTAAAAGCTAGTAGTACTATAGAATATTGGAAAATAAATCTCCTTCATTTTGATAACATAACACACCATAGAAAATATTTCCATTTCACCATGGAAAATAATACACTAAATCAGGGTTGAGTATGCTTTTTCAGATGTAGATTCATTAAATGCTTTGTTTGTCCTAATCTTGAAGCATTTTGTGCTCTAGGAAAAAAATGTATAGCTATAGATGAGTTTAAAGTATTGTTTTTTTCCTTGTGCTTGTAACAACCAATAACATTATTGAAATGTAACACTTTTTCTCTTTTATTAGTGTAACCAATAGATATATGACAAGCCACCAAACTAAAAGAATATAGGAACATCTATAGCAGCCCTCAAATGATACAAGTGTTAAAAATATTATGAGCAATATTTTTGCTTGGCTATCTAAATCAACACAACAAACTATTAGTCAAGTTAGCCAAAAACAAAAATCAAACTCCTTATGAAGCTCTTAATCACATGAAGACAAGGAAACATGATAAAAAAAAACATTACAAAGAAATAATAAACATGTAAACCTATCTAAAATGGATTAAACCTTCACTTCATAAGTGGATTGGTGCTTCTTGTTGGAAATAGGTTGCCATTAAATTGCAAATCCTAAACATTAATTATTTCATGTATCTCCTAGATTCTTGGAATGTGTTCAACAACACTAAGAATAATAAGAGATTAATATTTGATGAAATAATCATGATTATTCACATTTGTAATTAACTCTAAATGTAAAAAGCATGTGAGGGAGTCCATATTGAGTTCCTAAATAATAGGGACACATGGGACACTCACATGGTAGGGTGAAACTCACCTTGTGTTCAGTTAACTATACAAAGTAACAATTAACACTTCTGAATGCATGTAAAGATCCTAGGAGTTAGGATTTCATGATTGCATGCTTGAAGTTCAGTTCAGTTCAGATCAGATCAGTTAAGTTAAGTTAAGTTAAGTTAAGTTAAGTTTAGTTCATATTCAGTTTAGTTCAATTTAGTTCAGTTCAGTTATCTTTAGTTGCATGCATGTTGTTTATTTTGAGTTGCATGTAGTTAGCTCCAGTTAACTTGTAATGCATGCCTAATAACATTGAGTTGTATGATAGATAATAGGGACTACCTCCAGTTAACAGGGGATAACCATTCTTTGGAAATGGTGTTGAGTAAATGTTTTAGTTAACTAATAAATCACTTGGAGCCAACTTGGGCACCCAAGATGATTTATTGGATTTACCTCTAATGCATGATAAGATATTTTTGAAGACTCAGTTAAGTAGGACCTTTGATGGGCGCCAACTTTGAGGAATAGCTTTGGAATTATCACCAAAGTGAAGGAGAAGTTGTAACTTCAATTTGGGACACCCAAATGCATGATGCACATGTTGTAAGCTTTAGTCTTCATTGAATAACTCTACTTGAAGGAATATGGCGTACCTTTTCAAGGGATTGAGCTTGTGCATTGTAATTATCACCATTTGGAGATTACAAGGTTGCATATTGTCTCTATATCTCAAATTCAAGTTGAATAGAGTTTTCAGATTTGTTATTGCAAGTGTGAAGAAGATTGGTAGAGACATAAGAAGCACTCTCAAGCAAGAATTGGAGCTATTGTAATCCAGAGTTTGAATAATAGAATAATTCATGGTGGAGTTTTTTCCCGAAAGGGTTTCTTCATGGTATATCTTGTGTGATCCTTCTATTATCCTGTCTAGTTCTTCTTAATAACTCCCTCTACATTCTACAACAATAAAATGGATTAATCAAGATAATCATCCACAAAGAATATATGTAACAAAGAAAAGACTTACTTAGAATAGCAATATTCAAGTTTTACAGAGTATTAAGCTAAGAAATCACCTCATTTTTCAACATTTGGTATCAAAGCTGAGGTTGGGTAGAGTATTGGGATGCCTTTCTCTTAAAGTTTGAAGGATTTATTGGCTTAGTGGGAGCTCTTATTATTTTAGGAATTTGATGATTTTGGAATGAAGTTTTTGTTACAATGAATTCAATGTTAGATATTGAAAGGTTCAATGGTTCTAACTATGAAATGTGGAGATTAAAAATGGAAGATCTTCTTGAAGAAAGAGATCAATGGTTAGCAGTTAATAATGAGACAAAGACACCTACAACCATGTTAGATGAAGATTGGGCTAAGTTAGATAAATAGGCAAGAGGAACTTGATTAGATTGTGTCTTGTTAATGTTGTTCTTTTAAATGTTTCAGTGGAAACTAGTGCATATAAATTGCGGAAAAGAATAGGAGACATTTATCAAATAAAGAGTCTAACAAATAAGTTGTATTTGAAAAGGAAATTATATTCATTGAAAATGAAAGATGGTGATTTAGTAGCACAACATTTAAATGCTTTCAATTTAATTCTCAGTCAGTTAGCATTTGTAGATGTAAAGCTTGAGGATGAGGATAAGTGCATTTTATTACTTTGTTCGTTACCAGATTCTTGGGAAAATCTAAATGTTACAATTAGTGGTAATGGTGCAGATCCAAATATGGACAAGATTATTCCTACTCTCCTATTAGAGGAGATGAGGAGGAAATCTAAAACTGGCTCCCAAGATGCCTTGTTTGTAAGAGGTAGGCCTAAAGAGAAGGAATCTAAAGCAGACAAGAAAGGAAAGGGTAAGTCTAAAGGATGGTCAAAAACCCCTGGTAAGAGTAAGGTAAAGTGTTGGAATTGCAGAAAACCTAGACATATTAAAAAGGATTGTAAGAGCAAGAAGAAGAGTACTGATGCTTCTACAGAAAAATCGATGAAAGTAATGATGCATTAGTCATTTCTTCTAATACTGTTGTTGATAACTCTTGGCTTCTTGATTCAGGTTGCTCCTATCATATGACTCCTAGAAAGGAGTGGTTCTCTAAATATACTGCATATGATGGAGGAGATGTCTTCTTTGGAGACAACAACACAACAAAAGTTGTTGGCAAAGGAGAGGTAAAATTGTGTTTCAGTGATGGTAGTGTTAATACACTTAATGATGTTTTACATATTCCAGGACTTGCAAGGAATCTACTTTCTGTCTCTAAGTTTAATGATTATGGAATGCATGTGACATTTGACAAAGGTGGTTGCAAATTGGTGAAAGGGAATATGGTGGTTGCTAAAGGATCTCAATTGGGACTTTGTTTAAGCTGAATACCTCCAATGTAAATATTTTATCAAATGTAACTGAAGCTGAAAATACATGTATGTTATGGCACCATAGATTGGGCCATATAGGTGAAAAAGGTCTTAGGACCATTCTTAATAAAAATTTGGTTGATGGTATTCATAATTATGATATTGGAAAAAATGACTTTTGTGAGCACTGTGTGTTTGGAAAGCAATCTAGATCTAAATTTCCTAGTGGTACAAATAGAGCTAAAAGATTATTAGAGATTATTCACTCAGATGTAATGGGTCCTGTGGATATTGACTCTATTGGAAAATCTAGATACTATGTCACATTTATTGATGATGTCTCAAGATACACTTGGATATATTTTATGCATAACAAATCTGATGTGTTTAATAAGTTTAAGGAATTTAAGGCTTTGGCTGAGAAACAATTAGAACATAAGATAAAAGTGTTGAGATCAGATAATGGTGGTGAGTATTTTTCTAAGGGATTTGATGATTATTGTAAGTATGCAGCAATAGTGAGACAAAAAACTACTCCATATACACCTCAACAAAATGGAGTAGCAGAAAGGATGAACCAAACCTTAATGGAAGGAGCTAGGAGTATGGTAAGTAGTGCTAAGATTGAATGGTCCTTATGGGCTGAAGCAGTATGTACTTCTTGTTATTTAATCAATAGATCCCCTAGTTCATCTATTGAAGATAAAACTCCTTATGAGATGTGGTTAGGTAAGAAACCTAGTGTTGCACATTTAAGGATCTTTGGTTGTGAGGCTTTTGTTCACGTGCCTCAAGAAAAGTGATCTAAATTGGATCCTAAAGCACAGAAATGCATATTCATAGGTTATGGTGAAAATGTAAAAGGTTACAAGCTTTGGAATCCACTAACAAGAAAAGTTTATTTATCTAGAGATGTTATTTTTCAGGGAATTTAGAGCTTATTCAAGAGAAGAACAACCAAAATAAAAGGATACTTCTCGAACAGTGCATTTTGAGACAAATACTGAAAAGAAACAAGTGCACATGTTGAAGAACAAGTGGATGAATCACAAGAAGAGAGTTTAGAGAGTTCTTCTGAAATAGAGGCTCAAGATGAGCATATTGAGGAACCATAAGAAACTCTTTTAAGGAGATCCACAAGACAACATAATCTTGTTGATAGGTATAGCCCACCTAATTTCCGTTGTATTTTTTCTTTAATGAGTACTAATGATGAACCCAGTTCTTACAGAGAAGCTTTGTCCTCAAATGAGAGTAAGCTTTGGTCACAAGCTATGCATGATGAAATGGAATCCTTGGATACTTGTGACACATGGGATCTTGAGATTTTTCCCAAAGATAGAAAGGCCATTGGTTGTAAATGGATCTTTAAAAGTAAGATTGGTGCAGATGGTAATCTCGAAAGGTACAAGGCTAGATTAGTAGCCAAGGGCTACTCCCAGAGAGAGGGAGTTGACTCTGATGAAATCTTCTCTCCTATTGCTAAATTAACTTCTATTAGATTCTTCTTATCTATTGTTGTTGCTTATGATTTTGAAATTGAGCAAATGGATGTGAAAACTGCTTTTTTACATGGGAATCTTGATGAGGAGATTTATATGAAGCAACCTGAAGGTTTTGTTCTAAAAGGAAAAGAAGAATTGGTTTGCAGGTTAAAGAGATCTTTATATGGATTAAAACAGTCACCAAGAATAAGGTACCAGAAGTTTGATGCTTCCGCATTAAAAATTAGGTTTGTTAGGAGTGAGGAAGATCATTATGTTTATATAAAAATTATTGATGATCAGCTTTTAATTATTATCTTGTATGTGGATGACACGTTTATTGGTAACAGCAAGGTAATGATCAGAGAATTGAAAGAACAACTCTTGAGCACATTTGAGATGAAAGATCTAGGGGCTGCAAAATATATCCTTGGTATGGAGATCAGTAGAGATAGAGGTAACATAAAGCTTTGCTTAATTCATAGTAATTATGTTGATACTATTTTGAAAAGATTTAACATGCAGGATAGTAAACTGGTTAATATTCCTTTACTAGTTGGCATGAAGTTAAGTTTAGATATGAGTCCTAAATCTGATTTTGATTTTGAGGAAATGTCTGAAATTTCGTATGCTAGTGCAATTGGTAGTTTAATGTATGCAATGGTTTGTACAAGACCAGATATAGCACAAGCAGTGGGAGTTCTAAGTAGGTTTATGTCTAACCCTCGTAAAGAACATTGGACTTATGTTAAGAGGGTATTTAGATATTTACAAGGGACTTCAGATTACTGCTTAGTTTATCATGGTTCTAATAATATTGATATTATGAATAGATCATTGGACATATAGGGGTTTGTTGATTTAGATTGGGCAGGAGATATGGACAGTCAGAGGTCGACAAGTGGTTATGTGTATACTTTGTTTGGAGCTGCGGTTAGTTGGATGAGTAAGAGGCAGCCCATGGTTGCTTTGTCCACCACAAAAGTAGAGTACATGATTGCAACACATGCCTCTAAAGAGGCAGTTTGGTTACAGAGGCTTGGGTCAGGTATTGGTTTTAATTGTAAGCAAGTTAGGCTTCAATGTGATAGTCAGAGTGCTATTTGTTTAGCCAAAAATCCTATGTATCATGCTCGTACTAAACATGTAGATGATCAGTATCACTTTGTGCGAGAAATGGTTGAGAGTGGGAAAGTATTAATTGAAAAGGTTGACACTTTGATTAATGCTGTAGATTATCTTACGAAGCCAGTTCCTACAGATAAGTTCTCATGGTGCAGGAAGGCCATTGGCCTTGAGTCCTATACTTGATTTAAATTTATTATTCCTTATTTAGAATAATTTCTATGTATAATGTCAAGTGGGAGAATGTTGGAAATAGGTAGCCATTAAATTGCAAATCCTAAATATTAATTATTTCATGTATCTCCTAGATTCTTGGAATGTGTTCAACAACACTAAGAATAATAAGAGATTAATATTTGATGAAATAATCATGATTATTGACATTTGTAATTAATTCTAAATGTAAAAAGAATGTGAGAGCATCCATATTGAGTTCCTAAATAATAAGGACACATGGGACACTCACATGGTAAGGTGAAACTCACCTTGTGTTCAGTTAACTATACAGAGTAACAGTTAACACTTTTGAATGCATGTAAAGATCCTAGGAGTTAGGATTTGATGATTGCATGCTTGAAGTTCAATTAAGTTTAGTTCAGTTCAGTTAAGTTAAGTTTAGTTTAGTTCAGTTTAGTTCAGTTCAGTTCAGAATCAGTTTAGTTCAGTTCAATTCAGTTAAGTTCAGTTCAATTTAGTTCAATTCAGTTTAGTTCATTTCAGTTCAGTTATCTTCAATTGCATGCAACTGCATGTTGCATGCATGTTGTTTATTTTGAGTTCCATGTAGTTAGCTTCAGTTAACTTGTAATGCATGCCTAATAACATTGAGTTGTATAATAGATAACAGGGACTACCTCCACTTAACAGGGGATAACCATTCTTTGGAAATGGTGTTGAGTAAATGTTTCAGTTAACTAATAAATCACTTGGAGCCAACTTGGGTGCCCAAGATGCTTTATTGGATTTACCTCCAATGAATGATAAGATATTTTTGAAGACTCAGTTAAGTAGGACCTTTGATGGGCGCCAACTTTGAGGAATAGCTTTGGAATTATCACCGAAGTGAAGGAGAAGTTGTAGCTTTAGTTTGGGACACCCAAATGCATGATGCACATGTTGTAAGCTTTAGTTTTCACTGAATAACTCTACTTGAAGGAATATGGCATACCTTTTCAAGGGCTTGAGCTTGTGCATTGTAATTATCACCATTTGGAGATTACAAGGTTGCATATTGTCTCTATATTTCATTCAAGTTGAATAGATTTTTCAGATTTGTTATTGCAGGTGTGAAGAAGATTGGTAGAGACATAAGAAGCACTCTTAAGCAAGAATTGGAGCTATTGTAATTCAGAGTTTGAATAATAGAATAATTCTTGGTGGAGTTTTTTCCCGAAAGGGTTTCTCCACGGTATATCTTGTGTGATCCTTTTATTATCCTGTCTAGTTCTTCTTAATAATTCTCTCTACATTCTACAACAGTAAAATGGATTAATAAAGATAATCATCCACAAAGAATATATGTAACAAAGAAAAGACTTACTTAGAACAACAATATTGAAGTTTTACAGAGTATTAAGCTAAGAAAACACCTCATTTTTCAACACTTCTTTGATGTGGAAAGAAGCCCCTTCCCAACCCTTGATAATGCAAATGATGATGATGGACACAATCAGTTCTCAGTTTAAGAGAATGACCTTGCATAAAGATTATGGAGATTTGTGGAGGATTTGCTTGAAGAATGATGCCTCTATTTGTAGATTCTCAAATGCTAAGAGTTCCAAACATGGAGGATGTGGGACTAAATATTTGGCCAATAGAAAGAGGCCACTTGTCAAGCTATGATAGGCTTGAGGATGTGCAAGATTTGGGAAATGTGCCTAAGAGGGGGAAATTTAAAATTTGAAATTGTGAGTAAATGTTGAGTTTGACTTGTGCAAGGGACTTGTAAGAGACATGTAAGGCCTCATAAATGCTTTGTTGGGTGTACATGTCCACTTTTTTTTGACTTCAAATTTGAGGGAAGATGCCATGTTGACTGAAAATGTTGATTTAATAAATCAATAAATTCATTTATTTGTGCAAGTGGGGATATCTAGAGGATGCAAGTGGTTAGTATTAGCATTTAATCATGGTTAGATTAGTCTAATGATGCTTAGGATGATTTGACCAATTTGAATTGATTTAGGGATTTAAATCAAATCAAAGTGAGATGAATGATGGTTTGATATTTAATTAAATAAATGATTGGTTTATTTAATCAAAGATGGAATGATAGGCTTAAATTAAATAAAGTTAATTTATTCAATTTAAGTGAATGACCTTAGGAGATTGAAATTGATTTACCTTGATAAATGGATGATTGTTAATTTGATCGAATGCATAATGCTAATTTTGTGTGTCTACATTTTTCCCCTCTTTGAAGCAATGTACTTGTTGCGTTGGTTCAAAGAATAAACTTCCCATGATCAACATTCAAAAAATTTCTAATTTTTTTGGTTTCCTTAGCAGAAAGGAGTACATTGGTACATTGCCCCCTTGAGAGATTGAGCGAAAAGATTCAATTTGAGGGTCGATCTCATGATAAAGAGGTTCAAAAATGGATGGTTATGGATGATGATGCAAATGAGATGATTTTAAGATGCTTAGAATAACAAATCTATATTATCTTAAACAACTTAAATGATGATATGATTTGAGATGGATCTAATGGATGATGTGATATGCTATGATTATGCAAATGGATGTTTTATGCAGATGCTTAGACTAAAATATCTATATTATGATGATGAATATGCATGTGAGATGATATGCAGAATATTGATGATTCGTGGATGCAAGACGAATGCACGATGGATGCATTGGTGATGATGATGTTAGTGTGGAAATGAGATGATGACAAGAGGATCCCACAAGTCCATGATCTAACAAGACTTTATTAGAGAAGATGATGATGATGATAGATGATGATTTGCTTATCAAGGATTGGGATTTTAAAAGGGCTACTTACCTTATGTTTGATAACACACGTAGGTACGATGCATCTAGGTATAAAGAACCAAGATGGCATTGTACCTAGTGCGATGGACTTTGACTCGACAAATAGATAGGAGTATTCTTGTTCACACATGACATACAAAAACCTTGCTAGGATGTACCTAACAAAGTAAATATTCGCCAAATTATTTTACAAGAACATCCAACAAACACAACAGACAAAAGATAATGATCATTGCCCCATTCATATCTCTCTAAATCCTTCATTTGGATATCATTGAGAGGTCCTTGGAATGAGTGCAATAAGATAAATCAAAAGAAAAGATCAAGTACGCAAACAAGCCAATGTTCTTCATACCTTCAGCCAAAGGGATGTGTTTTGATAGGATAAGAACCCAAGGTGATATCCAAAATGATGCCCATTGTCAGAACAATATATCCTAGTACATGCATTGTATAAGATGATGATGGTTTGATAAGTTGATTGATAGGCTGTTGATATAAGGTTGACTGACATGTTTGCGGATGATCAAGAGTTTGATTTTGTGTTTAATGGTTTGTTATTTGTTTTTGATTTTATGATTGAAGCTTGCTTTTGCTGATTGTTGTGGTTGTTTCTGTTTGTGTTGCCAAAGGATGAAGGCGATGATGATTTATTATGGATGATTGATTATTGCGGGTGATAGCGAGATGAGATGGATAGATTTTTTTTCAAATATTTGGATGTTTTTGATGTTTTTGGAATGTTTTGAGGCTATTTTTTGTGTTTTCAAGATTTTACAAATGTTTTTAATTTTTAATTTTTTTGAATGTTTTTGGATTTTGGTGTTTTTTGAATGTTTTTGGATTTTGATGTTTTTTTGGATGTTTTTGGATTTTGTGTTTTTTGAATGTTTTTGGATTTTGATGTTTTGGATGTTTTTAGATTTTCACATGATTTTGACGATTTTGATATGGATGAGATATCAGTGCTCTGTTTGGGATTTTGTTGAAAACCAAGCTAAGGTTAATTGATCGAATCGATGGATTGATGATGATGATAACATTGTTGAGGATACACAACAATGCAAGGATTTCATTGATCAAGATTGATGATGATAACATTGTTGAGGATGCACAACAATGCAAGGATAGTGTTAAGCAACACAAGGATATCCCGAGATGATGATTTTTTTGATTGGATTTGATTGATCATGATTTTGAAGCTTGATGTGGAATTAAATCTATTTGAATGATTTGATGTGGCGTTTGAAGGGTGTGTTTGATGCAATTGATATTGATTGTTTGGATTGATGTTCGATTGAAGATGAAGCTTGATAAGGACATGTTTTCGTCAAAATATGCCATGGGCTAGTGATTTGGATTTTTTCTCACAAATGCTTCACCAATTTTATTTCACATTTTCCAATGTTCGGATCACCACATAAGTCAGAGGATATAGATGAATATTTATTCCTCGAAGCAAGATGTGAATATCTACCCCCAAGATGGGTGGATGCTCAGATAGTTGTATGGATGGATGGATATGGTAAGTATGCCAAGGATGCCAAGGATTATCTTGCGATAAGATAAGGTGTTTTGATAAAGAATGTTGATTTAGATAATGCTTCATAGCTCAGATAATGCTGCATAGGATAGGATCAATGAAAATGACCCATGTCAAGATTTTTACCATAAGCAAGCATAAAGTGTGCCCCAAACTTTCATCAAGATCAAGATAACTTGGATGATGGATGTTGATGGATAAAAATGGACTGGATCAATGGTTTATGGATTTATTATGGCTGAGATGGATGGAATGATGGCTTCATTATGGATGGGATGAGATGCTTTCAACTGAACTGGCACATGTAGATGCTCAATTTTACACAATTCCTGTTTGCCAGGTTTTCATCATGGACTTGCCCAAAGTGCCACCCATGTAGTTTTCACTAGAGGATGATTTTTTCTTTTTACTATTTTCAATCCTTTTTCTATTTTTTTTGGATTTTCATTTTTTTGGATTTTTTTGGTTTTTCTGAAAGATTCATGCTAACCCACCTGGTGGTGTTGATGTAGATACTTTTGTCATAATGTGCCATCGGTATCCTACCTAAATAAGTTGCTTTGCTAAGATACATGCACTTGAATACAACTGTTGAGATTCTTGATATGCTTTGTCGATATTGGAGTTAACTTTGTCTCTGTATGTACATCGCGATAGATTTCCTTCAAAATACTTATGATGAAGGGTCGTTTCCAATACATGGTCAATGTGAGAATTAGATATCATGCATGGAGGTGTGGATGGAGTGTGTTTAGGGATAAAAGATGGATTGGTTGACAGTTTGGAACCTTTGACCCTCTAAACATGGAAGATGAGCAATGATGGGTGGATATGAAAGTGTGCGTGGAATTAGGACCAACTGCTTGATATACTTTGTATGCCGCTTGAAAAGCCAACTTTTTCTTTTGTGGAAATCTTTGATGGATACTTTTCCCTTTTTTATCTTTCCCCATAGTTTCTTTGACTAATGGAGTTTGATAGGGATAATATTTCTTTGTATTCTTTGGTATCCATATGTATTTGATTTGTCCATTATGATTTTTTGATTCTTTTTCTTTGATAACATAATTCACACTTTGATTCAATTCTTTCTTTTGACGTTGGTCCCAATTCATGGAGGGGGTGATAGGTGGGTGAAGATTCATGGTGTGGCTGGTTGTAGTATTAACACTAGCTTCATTATAAGAACTCTTCATACTCCCTATGTTGATGTTTGCTTGAGACGAAGTTTCCCCTAGTATTATGGAAGTAGTACCTTCATGCTTTGATTCTGCCAGTTTCGAGAGCTCTCATTTAGAATGCATTCTCTGATAAATGACCACTGTAGGAGACATTGTTTCAATTTACTGCTCTGCCAACTTTGGATGTTCTATCTGACTTGTTTCCTTGAGCGGATAATGCTGGATATATTTATTCATCATGTCCTCAATTTGATTTTGGGACATATTTGATCTTGATGTTGACAACTCAGTTTGATTGTAGGAATCGATAATCTTCTCTTTTTGTGTAATAATGTTAGGATTAAAGGAATCTTGTTCTGAATGAAGATCATATACATGTCTATCCATAGAAAGCATCTCATGGGTAGATGGAGAAGTATTTGCATCTTGCATAGACAGGAGAGTGTCCATTACATCATTGTAGTATCTTGGAGATACAAATTCTTGATCTTGAATGATTTTGGAATTACTTTCAACATGCTTTGGATCAAGTTCTTGACATGGGTCAATTCCACAGGATGGATTTCTTATAAAGGGTTCTTGGATGTTGTTATTAGACATTTCAAGTGTCAAGTCTAGGGTTCCTTCAGTTTCTATAACCATGAGGTCAAAGGGGCTCAACATGTCTTGGAAAGGACCATTGCTAGAACTTGGTGAAAGATTTTGATCATGCTTTTGAATAAATTCTTGAGATATGTCCTCTAACTCATAAGGCAATGTAGAGACATTTTCAACATGATCATTGGTCGATGGTTCACACATTATTTCAAAAGGACAAATAATCCTAACACTCCTTGAAATAGATCACTAAAAAGTGGCTCTTGATGTATGGTGAGTTTATCATCGAATGGGGTTAAAACATCTTCAAGGTGTCCATCGATGGAGATATTGTTCTTGATGTGGTTTTGGACACAACTCAATGCTTTGATGGCATGGTTCAACCAATGGAAGAGTGTATTGACTTTGGAGTGAAGATATCTCTTGTCTCAATAATTCAATTAGTTTGGCATGTGAAGCAATTTGTTCTAGCGAAATTTGATTTTGATTTTGAATTTGACTCCCTTGATTTGGCTTTTGTTCAAGTGGATTTGGGATGTACACTTGTGTTTAATTTTGGACAATGTTCTAATTTGGGATGACACTCATATTTGGCATGATAGGTTGGAATTGGCCATTGTTCATGTTGGGAATATTCATATGATTTGTAAATGTATCCATCCCAAATTTTTCTGGATTCATGTTTTGAAAACTTGTACTTGGTACATTCTCATTTGGCATGTAGGGATTTGGTGGGATGGCATTGTTTGTTTGAAGGCTTATGCATTGATTGTTCGATTGGTAGATTTGTAGGTTTGGACTTGGATTTACCATTGGGAAATGTGTTCCAATATTTTATTTGGGAATACTCACACTTGTTGTACCATTGACATTTGTAGAAGCTAATGATCCCATGTATGGATTGTATAAGTCTGAGTTTTGATAATCAATCAGCGTTGTAAGGCTTTGATAGCTTAGGTGACTTGGATTACTCATGATGTATGCATCAAGTTTATATTCCATGTTCTTCTTGCATTTTGACCTTGTTACAAAAGTGACCTCTAAGGTTCTTAGGACCAATGACGAGATGAAGGATGAAAGGTGTGAATGATATGGTGATGAACATTTAGGAACTTTGGATCAATGCTAGACTTAGGGCTTGATTTTGATTGTTTTATTTGGATGATAAACTTGTAAACCCTAAGATGTTGGATGTGATCTTAGGATGAACTTGTTCAAATTATTGCTAATTCAATTAAATGTATGAGAAAGGATGCATTCCCATAACTAAACAAGGTGATTTTGATTCTGATGACTTACCCAAGTCTAGAATGATGTTTCCAAAGCTCTAAAGTTGTTTGGTGGGATGAATATGATGAATGTTTGGAATTTGGATGAAGTGTTTGATTTTGATCCTAAATGAATCTAGGAAGGACATGTTTACTAGGCCAAGATATTGAAGAACATGCCATTCTCTAAGAGTAATTCATGTCAAAAGACCAATGTTTGCTTGAAAGACGATAAAAAGATAAACAAGCACATGTGTGGGGTTCAATTTGAGTTAATCTTGGTTAATGACTTGCTTTTACCACAAACAAACTTCTTACTTAGTTTTCAGATTGAATGTCTAATGTCCTAATTTTCTCTCATCCCACAAAATGCATTATGCAAAAATCGAGGAAATCAAGGAAAAGGTTTCCTAGTGTTGACCTTAGTAGGAGAAAATTGAGATGAAATCCAAATGTTTAGAAGCCTCTAAGGATACGAATCCCAAGGGAAAGCAATAACATGTGAATTTGTTCAAGAATATTTGCTTCTCCTAAAGGGTTTGCAATTCTGATGATTCTTTGAATTTTGGTTTCAATGTTTTCGATCAAAGCACCATGTTTTCAAATTGACTCACAAACAATATAACATCCTAGCTCAATTGGTACGTTTTTCTTAGTGTGATTGCCTCATTCCCTTCATAGTAGAAGAGATGATTTTACATACAACCAAGGATAAAATATAAAGGTATGTTAAGAATGAAGTCTTAACCTCTATATTTCAACCAAGATCGGACATGGCAAGTAACTTCTTGGAATCTATGTTCTAATGCACCACTTTGATAAAATTGTTGGATGAACTGGATGGCTACTACAAACAAGGTTCTTAATGGCACAACATCATGGACATGGCACCTTGCGAGCGTCCAACAAGCCACAAAAGGCTTTAATCAATCCTACTAGGGGCTCTTATACGTTTTACGGTAGTACCCTATTCTGAAAGACACTGTACGACTAAGTCCTACATACCATGAGGACTTGATAGTTTAGTCTTATCCATTTATATACTGCCCTGAATGAAAAACCGAATAGAGTCACCTTCGAGTTCTCCTTTTGGATGTGTCTCTTAGGCAAGCCCCTCTAAAGCTAACTCAAAGCAATA
Organism: Sequoia sempervirens; assembly: GCA_007258455.2. Classification (NCBI taxonomy): domain Eukaryota; kingdom Viridiplantae; phylum Streptophyta; class Pinopsida; order Cupressales; family Cupressaceae; genus Sequoia; species Sequoia sempervirens. The sequence continues at coordinate 489,655,986 of VDFB02000003.1, forward strand.
AAATGCATTTTGAGTGTTTCTCTTGCACCCTAGATCACACGAAGCACAAGGGGAGAGGATATGCATTCAAAATGCACCAAAGATAAAATCACTCAACTCAAACACTTGTTCATTTAAGCATCAAAGAAATGATGAGTTCATTTTAAAGCACCAAGATGAAGTATGAAATTTTTTTGTTCAATTTTAGCCCAAAAGTAAAGTCTAGTCAGTTTCTAATGTTCAATTTTAATCCAACTTTGGAAACAAACAATTATCTAGTTGGCTTAAAACAAAAAATTAAAGTAGTAAATGAAGGCTCCAAGCATTAAAAAATGCTTTTGATTTTCAATCTTGATGTTCAGTTCTTCGACTCTACTCTTGCTTTTGCTTTCACTTGATTTCAATGTGTGATTTTGACGTCAACCTTCACCTATAAACACACAAAATAAAATATTAGAAAGGAGATTTATGATGAATACATTTTCAAACAAAATGCATGTGTTCAATGATAACCTTAATGCAAAAAAAAATCCTCTTCCTTGAAAGCTTAAATCATGCATTGAATATGTGCAATAAAGCTTTGTTGATGATCAAAGCCTTTAAATATTAAAATATATGGTGGGCACCGTATATTGTTCTTGATTTAAACCAAGCCTTTAGTCACATTTCGAAAATAAAAGACAACATTATCTTGGATGGTGGTCTAAGATTGTTTCTCCCTCACGTAACAACCATATGCTACGTTTAGCATTAGTGGAGTAAACATCTAATGCTACACGTATACATTAACAATGTTGCATGAGACCACATTAGTTTTATGGTTGATAGATAGATGATGATGATTAGAAAAGGCATAAGAAAATCTCAAGCACTAGTGCAATAAAGTTAAAAAGACCTTCAACTAGCATCTTACGTGTTTTTCTTTATTCCAATTTGCCATATGTTGATTAGAAGTTACTAACTGATAAGGAAAGCAATTTAGTAAATGTGAAAGCACGCCCAAAAAAATTATGAGATCTTTCAAAGGAATGCAATTGGCATGGTGTACATTCAACTAACACGCCCTTTGACCAACATCTTCCCCATGCGTAGAACATAGTTGAGGAATTAATCCTACTAGCCTTGAAAAGACACTTCAAAGCAATCTAACAGTAGGAGACTTGTGCAAGACCAATACTGACATCACGCATGCAAGGTTATGATTGCCCACTGAAAATGCAATTGGAAGTTGGAACGCCCAATAAAAATAGCAGATGAAGGTTTTCAAAGTGAATACCTTTGGTAGGAGGGAAGCTTATACCACAAGAAACATGCATAGGTTCACACAAAAGCACGCCTATGAGATAAATGCACAGGTCTAGAATAGGGATATACACATTTTGCTTTCACTGGAATAGCATAGAGAATATTCTAATTAAATGAAAGGCATGTCCAAGCTACGTTTTCCAGCAGTGCGTAACAAATGATAAGGCTAGCAATAACATTGATAGAACAATCAATACCAAAATAGTGATATTTATGAGATAAGATCAACAATAAAAATAGGATTCACACAATCTGAATAGAAATGATTTAGACAAAATGAATTCAGTGGAACAATTTATTGAACTCTCAAGTATTTGGCGAGTGCATTGAAACAGACCGATGGTGGCAGGAGAAGCTTTTAATCCATTGTCCCAAGGACTTTTCTTTTTTTAAGGACACTTTGTTGAGATGGCGTATATTCTGCACTTTCAAGCTACTGTAGTTAGTAGGCATAGAACCAAATTCCACAACCTGCGCTTTCTACAACTGCCTACGCCAGAGCATAGATAATGTGAGATCACTAAATTTAATAATGTCTATTGCAAAAGATAGGCTGAAAAAGTCAAGTGATGGCAGGGGGCCTGAGAACACGCCAACATTTTCAGGAATGGCATATCACATTGCAATACTAATAGCAGAAATAAATACAACCTGCAATTAATATTTGACAATTTTTTTTTATCAATATATAAATGTTACTATGAACAACATTGAGCAATATCGGTAGTAGCTCCAAACTCGTTCATGCATAGAAGATATTTGTGTATGTCAAAGAATATTTTGTGCCTTCCTACTATCCCTGATGTGACAATAATCTCGTCCTATCGTCCTTCATCGTTCTTAGGATCTATTCAATCTTTAAATAGCATTCTTCCATCCTGCATCGAAAGTCATAGAAATGTGGTCACATGGAATGCATTGATTGCATAGATAGATTTTAAAATAAAAAGTGTGCTACTGCTAAGGTATTATAGGATGAACATGGATTTGGAGATTAGCAAGGATACAGTTCAATTGTGCTTCATAGAAGATAGAGTATGGCAATTAGGGTATCAAATCTGGTAAGTCATTACAGAGTTGAAAATATTTTTCATTCATTACTAACAATTATAATGGAAAATATTCATTTTTTAGAGATCTTCTCACACAAATATACAGGGGCGCACAAAGTTTCAAGTCAACTTAAATAAAAATCAAAGACTAGTAGCCGCATTCATTATGACATTGTTTGAATAGCAAGCAAAGATCTGCTAGATGGAGCCTATTCACTTATTTGGAGCACAAAGACTTGAGTTGGGATGGGCGCTCAAAAACAACAAGTAGTGACTTTCCATAAATGAACCTCAACCAACTAAGATTTATAACTGTATTTTCTTGGAGTGCTTAGCATAAGAGAAAATCTAAGGCGTAAATTTGGTTACTAGGTGTGCATAGCCTGCAACATCAATGGAAGATAGGCATAATCAATGGAGGTGTTTGATGTGAGAGATCTGATTAAATGGATCTATTGGCTGACCATAGAATGACAGAAAGCAAACCATATCAGCAGGCTTTCCCTAAGAATAACAATGGTTGTGAGTAAATAAAGACAAAATCCATTCCTAAATACATATGAACACACAATAAATGATCAATAAAGGTTACAAGGTTGTGAAAAAATGAGTACAAGAGTCACGCCAAAAGACATATGAACATATTAAAAAAGAAAACCAGAAGCCTCTCACCATGGAAGATAGATAAATAGAAATGGGAGACAAAAAACCTTGGTGAATAAGCCCAGATATTACTCTATGGTACTTAAGAAGTGCAAGGTTCCACTAATATGGACAACGATCTGATCTGCACTTTAGTCTTACTCTACAATTATACCAAATGGGAGCTAAGTAAAATAACCAAATGATAATAGGTTTAAACAATACGTGCCAGTTTTAGACAAATGAGGCAATCAACACTTTTCATAGCATGGCACAATGTGAGAGGATTTATCAATCAAGAAGAACAAAGTAGAATAAACAGATAAGACTTCTTTGAGAAAAGTGCAAAGAATGAACAAAATCCATAATATTATAATGATCTCATCAAGAATACATGATAATATCATTAGAAACCTTCGTGAAAGCCACTTGAAAAGTATAAGTTGAGATTTAGAAATATCTGAGCAATTATGATGCAAAACAAAGGTTCAGCCCTCCCTCTAGCACCATTTTGTGGATGTCAAATTTGCAAATGGTTAGAAATATTAACATAATAATATCATGTTAGTCACTTAAAACAAATTAGATTAAACATCCCTATGAGATACTTAACCGTGATAAAATATGCAAAACTAACTAGAACAAGAATAGCTAATTGCAAGCATATAAAACATGATCAAAACTTTATCCCATATTGGATTGGTGCTATTGTAGAAAATAGCCCTTTCCCAATCCTTGCTTAAGCTTGATGTTAAGATGCTATGAAGATGATGATAAGATGGGAAAAACCAATTCTCAAGGAAAGTGACTTTGCAAGAGATTGTGGAGATTTGTGGAGGATTTGTTTGAAGAATGATGCCTCTATTTGTAGATTCTCAAATGCTAAGAGTGCCAAACATGGAGGATGTGGAACTAAATATTTGGCCAATAGGAAGAGGCCACTTGTCAAGTTGTGATAGGCTTGGGGATGTGCAAGATTTGGGAAATGTGCCCCCAAGAGGGGGAAATTTCAAATTTGAAATTGTGAGTAAATGCTGAGTTTGACTTGTGCAAGGGACATGTAAGAGACATGTAAGGCCTCATAAATGTTTTGTTGGGTGTACATGTCCACTTGTTTTTGAATTCAAATTTGAGGGAAGATGCCATGTTGAGTGAAAATGTTGATTTAATAAATCAATAAATTCATTTATTTGTGCAAGTGGGGATATCTAGAGGATGCAAGTGGTTAGAATTAGCATTTAATCATGATTAGATTAGTTTAATGATGATTAGGATGATTTGACCAATTTGACTTGATTTAGGGATTTAAATCAAATCAAAGGGAGATGAATGATGATTTGAGATTTAATTAAATAAATGATTGGTTTATTTAATCAAAGAGGGTTCAATGATACGCTTAAATTAAATAAAGTTAACTTATTCAATTTAAGTGAATGACCTTAGGAGATCAAAATTGATTTACCCTGATGAATGGACGAGTGTTAATTTGATCAAATGCATAATGCTAATTTGTGTGTCTAGAAATATTAAATGTTGGAACATCTCTAGAAGGTCTCATATTTTGTTGGGGATAGGTTGAATGTAATTGCTTATGATGAACCTATAGCTAGAAGATCTGTATTTGATATCTAGTTAATGTCCAAACTTCATTCTTTCAAAATGTAGTAATGCAGTCTCTTAATAATGAAGCACAGTTCAATAGCCTAAATATATAAAGTAAACATAATAAGTTTTGAAAGCTTCAATATGAGTTAATAAGAACAACAAGATTCCAACAGTGACGAAACTCAGGTGATAGTTGCAGCCAAGATTACAACAAATAGCATCGGGTAACAAATTATAATGATTGATAGTTGTAGCCAAAATTATAGCATTTAGAGAAAAAATTTAAAAATAACAAAAGAGTGGGTGATAGTTGCAGCCAACATTACATTGAATAGTATATGGAAATACATTATAATCACTGATAGTTGTAGCCAATGGGTATGTGTGGGATCATCATGGAAAAAACAGGCCCTTAAGTGGAAATTTTTTTAGAAAAAATAGAGTTAGGCAACTTGACATAAAAATTTGAATAATTTATATATATTATTTCAAAAATATGTAACAATAGAATCTATAGAAAATTGAATGTAGTTTCTAAACTACTAGGTTTGTTTTAAAAAAATTCTATTTAGTAAAATTTGAAATTTCAATGCAAGTACTTAAATTTCAAGGAAAAAATAAGTAGTTGTCTATTTGACCACCCTAACCACAATAAAATGATAATATTTTTTTATAAGATTTTAGATATAAGTAGAGGAATCATGTCCGATGTGATGCATATTTTTTTTTTTTAAAGTAAATAATTAATTATGATTTTTTTATTACAACTTTTTAAAAATATAAAAAAATCGTATGTCTAACCACCTTAACTAGGTCAAAACTTCATGATTTTTTTTTTTTTAATCCTATAGTATGCGAAGCATAGAATGTGACACATGTTTTGGATTAAAAAATGTGATACTATTTGAAAGCTATACATGTTTTTCAATCAACGTATCAATTAGGAATTTAGTCATAATCTGAATATAAAATGAATAATAATTACTTATTAAATTCAATGTAAAGCATAATTTATATTGGTGGAAAGCTGAGAATCTCTTTTAAAAACCCTTTTTATTTCATCAATTTTGGGTTAAAAAAAATTCGTCAGCCACATACCCATCATATTGCCACTTTTTGGCCCATCATGATCCTGCACATACTCCAATAGTACAATAGTAACACATGTAGATTTGACCATTGAACTTCATCTTCTACTTAGAAAACAACAGGTGAAAAACACATTGTAGTCACACACGTATATTTATTAAAAAATTGAGTGTGATTCCTTAATTCTCGTGCTTGTATTGTACGATGGATTTAATAATTTAATCACACTCTCAAACAAATCTAGAGCAACACAACCAGATTCAAAAACACAGATAATTGGTGTGTAGCAAACAAAAAGCATTTGGTTAAGAAGATTTCTTTATTCAATAAAAGAATTAGAGTAGAAAGAAATCTATTGAGCACATGATCTAAAATGTCATCATTGTAAGAACACAAGAAAGGGCATGAATCCTAAAATTCTAGAAAGAAAAAATTATGAATTAAATATATGAGAATATGAGAAAGGGCACGAATCCAAAAATTCCATCGCATAAAAAACATATTGCAGGTGTGTTATGAGTTGTTTTATACACAGGCATTCCTCATTTTTTAATAAGCTTACTCTTGATGGAAATGCCACACACTTAAATGGTAGAAAGCAAGAAAATGAATATTCCTATATTTTTTAAATAAGCTTTAATTTTGTTTTCCAATAATACTTTTTTAAGAAGATCTGTGTGTATGGAGTGGATTGTTTTGTGAAGGTGAGTAAATTGCATGAGAAATAGAAAATTGTAAAGGAGGTTAGATTTCATAGGAAGAGTAGCTAACCTGTAGGAATGTGCAATGGCATTGTGTGTTCAAGGGTTTTCGTTGGATAGCATGAGTAAGCTATCCTCCTCTTGTTTATGGAAAGCAACATAAGAGCTTTGATTCATGTGTGCATATCTTTGAAAGGAGAAGGTTGGATTGATTCTCAGCCCTGCTAGTGAACAGACTCTAGAAATAGCTATGAATGTAAGCCCTTGTTGGTCGATGTTACCGATGTCGATAGTTTCCTTTTCAAGTGTAAGCCCTTGTGATTTGTGTATTGTCAAGGCCCAAGCCATTTTCATGGGAATTTGATGACAGAGACCATGGATCACAGGGGAAATAGGGACTTTTTTTGGGTTATTGAGATCCCAAGCAGGGCCTATGTATTTTTTGAATTGGACAACAACAAACAAGGGAAGTGAAAGTGGATGTTCACTATCCTTGAAGAAGATATCTTGGACTTGTCCAAGTGCACCATTGAAAAGGCTTGTTTCCACTCATAAATTTGAACAAAGCATTACCTTTTGATGAATGTATAAAAGGACCTTAGATTGTAGTTGTTCTTCGTCTAGATTGGAGCATGGTGAACCTCGTAGTTGCTCTGCAGTTGACAAGGAAATTGGTGTTTCCAACGATAATAACATTCACAAGTTATGTTGTGAGACCATTTCATTGGTTGCGAAAAGATATATTGAGGGCAAGAACTCAGCTTGAGCTAAACAAGGTAGAGCTATGGTGGAGCGCAATATAAGAACCTGCCAATCTTCGATTGTAGGAACTACATTTCACAAATTTGAGAGGACGGTATGGAAGGTAACTTGTGCTGGGTCCTCTCCACATTGCCAAAATATTTTGCTTAGTGCTACTACTATTGTGAAGCTCCACCATAGAGCACCCCCGTATGAGGTAGAGGCATGCATAGGAATGTCCTTGACTAGTGTTAGTTGTCCAAGGTCACCAAAGAGAGTGATTGAGTGCCCTCCAAATGGGAATTCGTTGTGGTTGGGGAATGCTTCACATAGTCTCATGTCAATACTTTAAAGTAATTTGGAGCCAGTGAAGCTCATTTCATCTATTAAAATGTACCGAATGAAGTACATTTTTTCCTAGAATGCTGCTAGTGTTTTCCCTTGTAGGGAGCAATGTCTTTGATAGGTATACGTAGGGCTGAGTGGATTATTGATGCTTGGATTTTAAATGCTACTACACCTGTAGGTGCTAGAAGTAGTAATGGTGATGGGAAATTTTGGGATGAATTTTTTATGGCAGATTGGATGGCTTTTATTAGGTGTGATTTTCCAGTTCCAGTAGTTCCTTGAACAATCATCCATAAAGGAGGTTGCAAATTACATGTATTTAGATGAGAGAAAAATATAACAAATTCTTTCTTTTGTTGGACAGAGAGATCAAGTTGGGTAGGGATTGTGGGAAGACGGGGGAGTACAAATGTTTGGTGATTGGATTCAATGTAGGTAGTAGCATAGACTTGTTGTTGGGGACTTAGTTGGCAGGAGCCCCAATCATGGTGCAAGTCAATGTCACGATGACCAAGCATATCTGGCTCATCAAATTGAAAAGGAATGCTTGGGTATATGCTTGATAATACTTTCCACTTAGATGGCTTGTTCTTGTGCACTATATCTTCTAGAATTGAAGAGGAGCTAGATTCTGTATCTTCTAAAGGCTCTGAGCGCATGCAGAGCACATGCCAAGGATGGTAACTATCTACAAAACTCTCCCACTATTGTATAATATGACTATTGGGCATTGCAAACTCATTCTCAATGTTGCAGAATGGTTTGTACAAAAGTAGTTCACTCCAACAAAATGCTTTGAAGCAAATGTCATCTCTTGTAGGGATGGAGGTGAAGTGTGGTGAGACATGAACAATGGCTTTAACAGGGCGCTCTTTCCATTGGCTTTGCTTTTAGGATGCCTTTTAGGTCCACTTTTTGGTGACCTCAATAAGTGATAGCCTCTAAATAAACTAGCCAAATCATATAAGAATCAATGTTACTTGGGCAAGTGGTGGATGATTCAGATGAGAGCCAAAGTCGTTGAAAACTTTTTTGGTTCACATTTAAAGAGACAAAAGTCCTGCTACATAGGGAGAGTGGAAGTTTAAGCAAGAGGTGGCAAGTTTCTTGGGCTCCAATATCATGGTTGACAAGAGTGCCAACAAGAATTTTTTTGAAAGTTGTTGGTGCAGGCTTGTTAGAATCCATATTGGTTGAAATACGAGAAAGCATAGTGTGGTATGTTTCTAACTAGTTCTCTGCTTTTGTTGCATACTTAGCAATATACTTGAGGATTGCATGGATGGAGACAATAGGATGGAAATCAATATTAGCTCTCCAAACAGAGAGGATAGATGGGTTGTGTTGATTTAAGTAATTGTCATTTCGAGCAACAGTAAATTTAGGTAGGCCAGATTCATCAATGGCAAGGGTAGAAATTTCTTGCACAGGCCAATGCGCTTCATAACAACATTGTAGGGATTGGCCCTTTCTTCTAAGGGATGTCTGTAAGGTACACTTTGTATGGCACTGAACACGATTGACAAGTTCATTGTAGTTGATGATAAGGTTAGTTTTCATGATCATTGTGTTATCCATTAAACAAGGGTCATCTACAAGAGATCGATGAATTGCTTGGTTCCTCGATAGTAGTGAGCGAGGGTTCCATGCACATACATGCATGTCAATGTAGGTAAGGGCATTTTGGACTGCTTCAAGGTTGTCCCATTGTAGTTTCCCAACATCAAGTGTTGCTTGTAGCCAAAGGAAACCATGGATATGTGTGGAGCCTCTATGTTTCCATTCGTACCTAATGGTTTGTGAAGGTTAGAAGGTATTGAAGTTGTAGAAAATGCAAGCTTGTGAGGGGAACAATAGTATACCTGTACCAGTAGTTAGTTGCACCAAGTATCTTTTCCAAAACCTCTTCATGAAATGGAGTAAATCTGGGATGTATATATTGGGCAGCAAGGTGTGGATTTTGAATAATGTTTTGTATCCTCCATTTATAAGTGGCTTGCAAATTTTAAGGTGTTGATGATGGCATAATACTGTGTAGATCAGGCCATTTTGTATCAACTGCAGTGAGTGTAAAGAAAAGCGTTGGGAAACTAGCTTGGAGAACCATATCAGTGAGCTCCCCTCTACAACAATTCTAGAATGGTCGTGTTCTATGAATTGTCGATCCAAAGAGCATGAGTTGTTCATCAAGTTTGTCATATGGTAGGTCCTTTAAATGTTGGCAAAGATCAGATATTGTTGCAGGAAAGCATGTATTAATGTGCTTATGGACAAACACTGATGTTGTGGACTAGTTACAATGATGCATGATAATATTCAGAATGAAGTACCTGAAACAAGGGTGTTGGCCAAACCTGTTGTCAAAGTACCAGAGCATGTGGAGAACATATTCATGTAACTTAACTTCTAGCATGCATTGTTGCTTGAAAGCAGTGACGCCTTTTGGAAACAAAGTTGGGAAAGCCATAACAAAAAATCCTTTAGTGGTGTACTCATTGACAGGAGATGGTGAAAGGGGTGGCCAATCCATAGATAAAGTTGGTGGGCCTTGACCTAATTGCAATATAGAATGCAATTCTTTGAATTCTCTACATGCTGGGGGAAGGTTAGCTACAAAGGAAGTAGAGGGTTGAATGTCTTCTTTAGTAGGGTTGATGGTTGTAGTATTGTTAAGGTTAGAGCTTGTAGGTGGGGTGCTAGTAATTGTATAAGTTGAGCTTTGTGATATGGGCGTTAACATAAATATATTTTTTTTTCAAGAGAGGTTGGATTCACAATACTTGAAATAGGAATCGGATTTTCAAATTTGTTGGTTGATACTTGGAGCATACATAGGGAAAATTTTTGGTGAGGAAGATCTCCTTATCTGCCATGTTTCTACTATTTGATGCTGGGAAAATCGACACTCTTATGTGTAGCAAAACCACTTGGTTTTCAGCAATAGTTTGCAAAATAATTGTTGTTTTATATGACAATGCCATGCTGGGTTCGTCCATCATGATTCTATAGATGATTATTGCTCTTTGTTGGTTGCTATATGTTGTCTTCTGGCAAGAATTTTCTGCAACAGACTCATGGTTCATGGATAGTTATTTAGCTGATTAATAACTTGCTGGTTTATAACAACAATTATATTATTTTTCTGATGCATTTTTTTTGTAATTAGCTTTCATTAATTAAATTTCTTCTTTTAGAAAAAAAATTGGGATATCTTTAGCTACCTCTCACTTCACCCTCATATAATCTTGGTGATTCAGAAGAGAAAGGATATGAACTAATATTCAAATTTCATTTTCTAGCAAATATGCTAATTTCATTTTTTGAATCAACTTAGAAGACACTTAGTCAAGGGAAAGTTTGATAGTCAAGGGTGATGGCGATAGTTAGCAGGTTTTTAAAGGGTTTTAGTGACTTGAATATGCAAGGACAGTATGCACTATTACAGATAGTCAAAAGCTAAGATGGATAGTCATGAGGTGTAATGACCAAACCATAATACAATGAATGATATAGACTATCATAAACAACAAGGTGAGGGGCAGTAATCTCATGACATCAAAGAGAGCTTGATGATGATGTGGTTGGGGAATGTTCATTTTTTTGGGAGTTGATGATAAAGGAGATATACTTGCCTATCAAAGGAATAGAGGTTCTGAAAATGCAACTAGGGTTAGCACCAAAGTATACATTGATGTGGCATGATGAAGAGGTATACAGTAGTAGAGAAGAGATAATACTATCAAAATTCTATTATAGTATTTCAAGAATTAAAATACAAATCTAAAATTACTGATGAGAATTTTATACCTTATCTATGCTTCCACTTTTGTGTGCATGTCAACTAGAGAATTTCCAACTATAATATCTAACAAAAAATCCCCATTCTATTATCCTTTGATAGATATCCATACTCTCTTCCAAAGCTTTTAGTTTCACTGCTATGCACTATGATTAGCAGCTACCCTATACTAAAAAATAGTGCACACAATTAAAAATGAGCATTGTGGGCTACTATTAGATTAAGCCATTGCAGCCTGTGTATAGTGCAATAATCATATTCAATGAGATGTTGTCTCACTCTTTCATGGGGTCAAACAGTTTATAGGGACCTCACATGCTTGTAGTAAATACAAATTGTGAGCAAGTGATTGAGTGTACCTTTTTTCCTTGTGAAAGCATGTTCTTGAGATTACTGGTCTACAATAATTTAAAATATGTAGATTAGTCTTTAGGGAGATTGTGTGTAGTAAGCAGAATGTGTATGGTGTGTCAGGTTAAGGACTTGAATGCAATATGCCTAGTGGGGTATCCAAATTTAAAGAAAAAGATAGTTTTGTCTTATTGAAATTCTACTCCAAACTTGCAACCCTTTGTAACTGCTCAAATTGTAAAGCTTCAAGAGTGGTGTACATTGTTCAATAGTTCGTTGATCACAAGGGTTTGCTTCCACTTTGCAATTGTCCATGACCATGCATCTATAAGATTATATGATAACAGTAGAAACTTGCAATTTATCTATTTGCACACAACATGAAGCAATTGATAGAAAAACCAAACTTGAAATGTTTGATTCTTATATCTAGTTAAACTTCAAGGTTTAAAAAATAATAAATAAAGCAACTGATATTAAGCTAAAGATCTTTTTGAATTTTTTTAAATTAGAACTAAATGAAGAGGATAGTGTAAAAGTTACAGACAAGTCACCATGGCATAGGGGCCCATGTGGTGGAATAAGTTGAATACCTTCATCATTTTATTTTTTTTCTTCTATATTTTGAATTTTCATTTATTCTGGTTCCCAAGAAACTATAATGACCATTCAAAGTCTCACAACATTTATGAAAAGAAAATTTATAGAGCCTAACTGCAATTTTTCAAAGAGTGTTATTTTATTTAAAATTCCTTTAGAGGCTCAAATAAATGTTGTACATGATGATGCACGTACACTCCAAGTGAATCTAGACCTTACATTGTCCAACTACTTGAGTCCCTTCAATGAAGGCCTTTATTAAAATGGCATGGGTATGCCCTGTTGTCCCCAAGATAGTTGCAAGAGGTCTACACTCACCCAGTTGCCACAACAACACGACATCTCCAAACAAGACACAAATTGGAGTTTCAATTTCTGCTAATGTGTTTTCACAAAAAATTACAGGAACAACATGAAGATCAGTTGAAGAAGATGAGGAGAAGACTCTCATTTAAGGAAAATATCATTCCAGATTTCTATCACGAAGCGGCACCCCCAAAACTTGAGTCAAAGAATGTAACAATGGTCTACTTTTTTTGGCTCATAGCCTGATTGTATTTGAGTTTGATGTCATTTAAGTGTTGGCTTGTATGGTTGGCCAATGTAGCAAAGTGAGTAACATTTGTGTCTAATGCGTTGTAAATTGAGAACACTACAAAGTTGCATATGTAAGGAACAATAGAAATAAAATTGTATAGAATAGTTAGAACACAAATATGCTCTACTGGTTGGATGTATTTAATATGGTTCCATCTCCACCTCAACCATAAACGACAACACAGAAAATACCCTCTAAGGAGTGTAATCAATTAAAAATGGGAGAAGCTAACTTTGAAATAGTATTCATTTGAAACATTGTCAATTTATCTTTGGAAACCCTACAAATTTGAAGGAAATTGCTTACCTATAGATTCTATACCAACTGTGGTCGTAGGAAATTTTCAAAAAACCCAAAGTTGTCTATTGTTGCTGCTTGCTGCTTCAATCTGTTCACAGTTAAGGGGTGGGAAGCATTAGCGGTAGAAGGATTCTATACAAATATCTCTTAACAAAAGATTTTACCTGAAATGTAAATATGAATATCAATTTAGGGTTTGGGGCATCCAGTAAAGGAGTAACCGACTTACCTCATTCCGTCGTGTTGTCAAGGACATTCATTACTCCCATCAGATATTTTGCACAATTTTTCTTCTTCTTCCCACCTACTTGAGCATCAGTTATCAAGGTGACCTAGCCGAGTCTTCAAGGCATGCATTGCCATGTGCATTAAAGAGCCATGACCAAACAGGCAGCAACAACAATCCTAACGACCTGAGTAAATGCTCAACCACTTGCAAAAATGAGTGTGTTGCCAGTGGAAGGATCAATGGTTGTGCACATATGAAGAACCTTGCTGAGAGCCTCCGTGGTTTCCAACTATCCACTGCAAAAATGAGCTTGGAAAGCTCAATGAGAGACACGCCTTCGGCGTAATTAAACTATATTATTCAACTAAATCTTCCACATACCTACTACTAAACGCTTCATAAGTAATACCCACCTAAGCTTTTTTTATTATAGAACCATTGTCTCCTCTTTCCTTTTAGACGACAGGTTAGTGATTTGTGCTAGAGATGCAGCGGTTCATACAGCATCCGAGCCACCCAGAGCACTGCCTCTGCTATTTTGGATATAAAAATGGGTTTACATGCAACGGTTGAGGAGAGGAAGGGTTCAGTAATGGGTATAAGTGTGCTGCTTGCAATTTTGATCTGCATATATCCTGTGCCAGGGCTAATACGGCTGAAGAAAGGGTAAGTACTTCTGTTATACAACTAGGTATTCTCTTCTCTTTTCTTTTAGACGACAGGTTATTGATTTGCGTTAAAGATGTTGCAGGTCATACAACATCTGAGCCATCCAGGGCACTGCCTCAAGTATTTTGAATATAAAACTAGGTTTAGATGCGACGGTTGGGGAAAGGATGGGCTCGGTAATGGGTATAGGTGCGCTGTTTGCAATTTTGATCTGCATATAACCTGTGCCATGGTTAATATGGCTGAAGAAAGGGTACTACCCATTCAAGCTTTTCTGGTATACAACTATTGTCTTCTCTTTTCTTTTAGGCGACATTTTAGTGATTTGCGTTAAAGATGTAACAGGTCATACAACATCCGAGCCACCCAGGGCATTGCCTCAGGTACGTTCGATATCCACACGAGTTTAGATGGGACGGTTGCAGAGAGAATGTGCAGGGGAACAGGTATAGATGTGTTGCTTGCAATTTTGATCTGCATGAATGCTGCGCCACGGCTCCTCTAGTTTTACACCAGAGTTTCCATGGTGGGAACGGAAACTGGGTCCAATTCCAAATGCGGCCTCCCGGCGGAATTCAGATGTGGTGCTCAGACTATGCACAACTTGTGTCAGGATTCGGGTACTATTGCACAAGCAGCTCGTGCGGGTACGCTCTGCACCCCACCTGTGCTTTGCTTCCCAGACTCCATACTCAAGTGGGAACAGATACCCTGCAACCAGGTCTAGAATTAGAGATTCCCAGACGCCATACTCAAGTGGAAAGACCTCCCCCACATCATCGTAGTGATCACAAAAGTCCTCACGCGGCAATAAGCTTTTGCTTCGTGTGGCAATTGGAGCCCTTACGGGAGACCCCACAAGTTTTGGAGGAGCCGTGGCTGACTTGATTTTATCTGATTAAGTGTGAGATTTTTGAAGGATGATATAAAATAGGGGTGGTACCGTTGGCATCACGGCAGAAGCTCAACTATATTTATCTTGATTTTGAAATCGAGTTGTTGTACACGTGTGCATTTTGGTTGTTTTAGGAAAAAGGTTTACTAAAATTTAAGCAATATGGATATTGGTTGTTTTGTAGGAAAATAGATTCATGAAATGTTAAAATATATTTGAAATTATTTAAGGTCTTTTAAATATTTTTTTAATTTTTATTATAAAAAATGAAACAACATTTTTTTATGTATATAAAAAATAGAAATTAACTTTCAAATCATAATAAAGGGATAGTGTTAGATACTTTTGAGAAAAAAAAAAAAAATTTGTTGAAAATTAGATATCTTGTGTTTGAAAAAATTAAAAATGATCAAAAGAGGAAATGGATTTACATTCATTGAATGTTTGAAGAGAAAAAAAAAAATTCTTAAAAAATTTTACTTGTTACTTGCATGGAAAAATAATGGAATTGTATTAAAGAGGGATTTGAAGTTTAATTGTTGTTTTTACTTGTGAGAAATATTTACAGCCTTTCAATGTTACATTCATTATAAAAAGGTATTTCTTGTTATTTTCTTCCATATATAAGAAAAATGTGTGATTATGTCTATTTACGAGAAAAAAATTTAATTGTTGATGCATATAACTCTGTTATTTTGTTTGTTGTACTTGAAAATTGGACGGTTGAGTTTTGAAATTGTTAGGTTTTATTTTTATTTTGTAAAAAGTAAATTTAGAAAATATGAGTTTCGTTCCCAAACTCTTGCAAATTTTGTTAAAATTTAATATAGTTGCATATATGTGTTGTTGGGTGAATTTGAGAGAAGTGGGTGTTCCTTGAATATTGAGTTTGTTTGTGTTTCAAGTTTAGGAAGTTTAATTTTCAACATGGCCTCTTACAAGTTTCCTAAAACATTATGTGATTGTGTAAGTGTATTGTTGTGCAAGTTTGGAACAAGAGCATCCTTTTAGGATTTTAAGTTGGTTTTTGTTTCACTTTTTTTCTTAAATGGAAGGTGTAAGCATCTAATTATGACTAACACATTTTCATCCAAAACGACTCATTTTCCATCATTTGACCTAGCTAATTTGTCATCAGTATTTAATTAAGTAATTTTGATATTTGACTAAATTAATCATCATTTTCATTTTATCATGATAATTAAATGATTTTTATAATTATTTAATTATTTTTAATTTTAGCTTTCTTCTTAATTCCATGTTAACTATATAATTTTTAATTATTTAATTAAATTATCTATTTCACCACTATTAATCAACATTAATTAAATAATTAACATTATTTAATTAGTTTAGTGATTATTCTTCTATTCCAAAGTTTGTTTTAATTATTTAATTCATGCATTTATCTCTCAACATTATCCCAAATAAATTAAATAATTTATTTTATTTATTAAATTCAACCTTGCATATGTAAATAATAATTAAATTTATTTAAAAATGAAAGGGAAGGTTTGATGGCACTACAATGGGTTTTTTTGGGTGCATAAACTAGGCCTCAAAGGCCCTAGCTGCACAACTTCTCCTTGGCATTTTTTTGGGTAGGATTTGCTATGATATGGAGTGTATTGGGGGTGGGTAGAGGTGTGAGTGTAGAGAAAGACTGGGACAAGTGGGTTTGGTGAGGGTTTAGCCTACATGTAGGGTTAGTGTTGGGTAGAGTTTTGATTGGGGAAGCAGGTTGTGCAGTTTGGTGTTGCGTATGGTTGCGAGTGGTGATTTGGGTATTAAGGTGAATATTTCTTTTAGTGAGGCTCTATTGAGCTTTCATCCTCCCTCATACATCCATGCTAATGTGGTAAATTTTTTTAAAAATACTATGAATGGTGAAGGATCATCCCTAATGGGGAGTCAGTGGTTCTTGAAAGTGAATGGATACTTAGGAAGGATTATTTATTACCTATTTTTAGTGATTCAACAAGAGTCAGTAGTGGAGGATGTTAGCTACCTATGATACCATGCTCTATGTAAGACCCCGCTTTGCATGTGGATAGTACAATCTTCATTTTTGTTATATATTCTTTGAAATAGATGTTTAGATATATTTCATACAATGCATAGTGATTTCATAAAAATGTGCTTGTATTTCATTTTGAAATGTTTTATTATCATTACCATGAAGGTAAATTAGGCACTCGTAAACTATGAATATGAATGGGAATTTTAATGAAACTGGTGCATAATTAAATCTTATTGCAGCTACCAAACTAATGTGATATACGATTGTTGCTTATGATTTCATTGGTAATGTCCAAGAAAGAAAGGGTACCAATACGAGAATGGAAAACCAGTGAGAGAAAATTGAAAGACATCCTCTTGTGGTTATGATTTTTTTTTCCTTACTTTGGGAGCTTAGAAGGAAATAGTCATTGTGTTTATTCTTTTGGGTTGAAAGGGTATTTGTGTGTCATGAGAGATGTACAAGTCGGGTTTAAGGTTTAGAAACCCTTTTATCCAATTGAGAAACTCGGATGGAACCTTAAGTGGTACTTTAAAGAGGGTTGTTGGCCAATTTCATGGGTTGGGATCGATAAATAAACCTCCTAGGGTCTATACCATGGTGGTAGGGGTCAACTAGGCATGCAATAGGGCCCCAAGGATAGGATTTGATTCCTGAAAAGTTGTCATAATGAAGAGTGACAAATTTTGAGGAAAGGATGGGATGGAAAGATTGAGGGGTTGTCCAAGTGCATGTACCCCTCTTAAATAAGGAAAAGACCCTCATTGATGGTGGAGGTACACTCACACCTCCCCATCCAAGGGTTACAATATTGAGACTTCTATATAGTTGGACAGGAGGAAGGAGTGGGGTGTTACCCACTTCTCCTTTTTGAGAAATCTAGTTGAGAAGAAGAAAAAAGAAGAGAAGGGGAGAGAAGTCTCTCCACTTGTGAGGAAATGATGAAGATAGCATTGTTGGGAGGACAAAGAAGGATGGAAGAGCCTAATTCTCTCCTCTAAAGAAAATAGATAATTTTTCCTTACTTTCACCCCTCCTTGTTTTGTTGTTATAGGATGTGAGTATGTTGTGTGAATCATTGTTGAACATGGTGAGTGGAAACCATAGGCATGTAATTTAATGTTATGATATTTTGTCCTTTTGTAAAATTTGAGAAAACCACATTAATCCTCTTAGGGTTGAAATTTTTCTTGATTAGGGGTATGGCTAGAGTCCACGAGGATCCATGATGCAATTACGGTAGGGTGGAGAGAAAGCCTTATTCAATAGTGTGTCCTTCATGGTGTTTTTTAAATTCAGTTGCAATATGGAAAGATAATGATTGTTGTAACATGTAAGAAAATGGGGAGAGAGAAAATTTTTATTCGTCAACATGTAAATCATTGTTTGTTTTCTTATATATAAAATTGCAAGTTTAGAATGATGGATTTTACATCTACTTAAGGAAAGAATGAAGGAGCAAGATTGATTTCATGAGCATGATAATTGTCACTTTTTGTACATGACTTGGTTGGGGTATGGGAGTTGTTATTTCAATGAAATGAGGTAGATATTTTTAATATGTCCTCCCTATGTACAATGAATGAAATATTTGTTCTTGCAAATCATTATTTTCATGCACTAGGCAGATTGGGTCTGATGTATTAAGGGAGCTACATTTGGTTAGAATATAAATAAAGATAGCCTTGTTGTGTTGCTTATACACTAAAATTTGATTTCAAGGAAATCCTTGGCTCCATGTTAGCAATATATTAGAGTATATATTGAACTAAAGTATATTATAATTAAACATGCATACCAATGAAAAGGAGACATACTTTTCTTCATTTTTTTTTCAGAAAAGAACAACTATGTTTTATACTCCAGAACTAGCTATTGCTAAAGAGGTTAAAACATCCTTCTATGTTGTTGATATAGACTTGCTCGTAAACTTACCTTGATATAGATATATATGGAGAAATTCATCAATATTCTTACAAAATTTAATGGATACACCTATCTAAATTTATGTGGAGAACAAATTTTAGTGCTATATTTGGGTAAACATTCCTTCACAAGAAAATGAACCTACCCTCACATTGTACTGGAGAGATTTCATTTTATTGTATGACCGCTGCATGACAGAGAAATTACAATTTAAAAAAAAAAAGTATTCTAAACATGTGATAAATTTGCCAACCCAAGATCTTCACCCAACAACAAAGAGCAACTTGTATATGCTTAGGTAATGTTCAAAATAAAAACTATTAGACAATAGTAAAAAGGTTAAGAAATACGAAAACAAGAATGAGCACCTAGAGTAAGATCAAGAAACCATTTATAAAGAGGTAAGGTAGATACACTTACTATCCATGGGGCATAATCGGTATTTCTACTATGATGTTTCCTCCTTGTCCTCACAGCAACATGGGTTCATGTGCAAAATTTCTTAACTCAAAACCACCTCCTGTCATAGTTCTAGTCATCCTAAGTCAAATCACAACCTCCTTTTGAAAATGTTATTATGGTAAATCTGAGTTATGCATTATAGGTATAGTATTGGGCTATTCTTGTCTTGTCTTGAGCTTAGTCCATATTTTCCTCTACCAGGATATCGATATGCTCAACGAATAGATCATGTGAAGTCCTATGTACTTGTGTTTACAAGAGTTGTCTCCATAAATAACTCCATTGGCATGTCTCATAATCTATACATCATCTTAGACTGAACTTCTACTCACTATGTTTTGTATAAAGTGCAACGTCCAATCTAAATTTATGGGTGATTTATTGCCTGGATGTTATCACTAAGGACAACAATTAAGACCAAGAAGGAAGTCACGTAACATTTATTGATCCAAAAGCTATCCTAATGCTAATAAAGTTCAATAAAGCAAGGGAAGCAATATAGTGTTGGACGTGTGAAGCCAAGTCAACTTGGTAACTGTTGAAGCCAAATCATTTTCTTGTAATGTCTCATGCAACATTACTATTGCCTATTTTTGGTAGCTTTCATGTAACTTTCGATTCCTTCACTATGCATGCCATTCGTATGACATATTCTTTATGAGAAGGATTAAATATGAAGACTGTATATATGAGTAAAGAGATTGTAATAGTGGTTGGAAGTGTACTATGTAAAATAAGTGTTTAATAAAAGGAGAATCCCTTGTTAAGAGTGGACATAGCCCATCTCAGGTGAACCACTATAATTTCTTGTGTCTGTGTTCTTTTTTCTAAATCTCTTTTTATATTTCTATTTTTTCTTCATTTGATTCTGCACTTTTAAATTCAACAATTGGTATTAGAGCTTGGTGAAGTTCAATGCAGATTTGGTTAGTTGAGAAATCGTTGAAGAATTTTTTAGAGCCATGGAAGAACTAGACAAATGGAAGATAGAGAAATTTACAAGCTAGAATTTTGGATTATTGAAAGTTCAAATGGAGTCATTATTGATCAAGCAAGAATTGCATGTTGTCTTGCTCAGAAAAAACAAAGGAAAGGGTTCAATGTCAAAAGAAGATTGGGAGAAGATTGACATGAAAGATTGAGCAACTATTTTCTTATCACTGGCCAACAATGTGCTCTTCAATGTCTTAGCTGAGGTGACAACAAAAGAGTTGTGGGACAAATTATCTTCACTATATGAGATTGCATCAGCTTCTAATAAGGTATTTATCATGAAGAAATTGTATAACTTGAAAATGTGAGAAGGGGGTATTATGCCCAATCATTTAAATGAATTCAATACACTAGTCACTTAGTTCATTTCTATGGGTATTAATTTGGATTATGAGATTAAGCCTATTTTATTATTATGTTCCTTACTAAATAGTTGGGAAGGTGTGGTGATGGTAATGAGCACTTCAGTGGCTGCCAAAAGCAAGTTAAAATTTGATGATATTGCAACCACTCTTCTTGGTGAAGATATGAGAAGGAAACATCAAGAGCATTCTTCTAGTGATGCCTTAATCGCTACCAGCACCAAAAATAGAGGGAGAAGTGAAGAATGAGGAAGACCCAAAGATTGTAGAAGGTCAAAATTAGTGAAACGATCGAAGTCTAAAGGACAGCTTGGTGCTTGTTGATTCTGTGGAAAACCAGGACATGGAAAGAAAAATTGTTGGAACTATAAAAAGGCTCAAGAAAAGGTTTGTAACAATGAAGTTAATGTTGTTGATGATGGTGTTTTGATTCTATCCGCAGGAAACATGACTACAACTTCTTGGGTACTTGACTCTGGCACTTCATTTCATGCTACTCCATGCCAGAGTGCTTTTATTAATTATCAGGAAGGTATGTTTGGAAAAAATTTTCTAGGTGATAACAAGGAATGTGATATTGTAGGAAAGTGGGATGCGTTATTGTCCTAAAGAAATGGTAATAAATGGTTATTAAAATATGTGAGGCATGTTCCTACACTCCAAAGAAATTTAATTTTTGTAGGTCAATTATATACTCAAGGATTCCATGTTAATTTCGGTTTGAATTTTTGGAAAGTAACAAAAGGTGTGTTGGTTCTTGCTAAGGGAAATAAATTGGGAAGTTTGTATGTTTTAGAATGCAATGATGAAGTAAGAGCAACTTTGAAAGTTGTAGGTCCAATAGTTCTAAAATTTGGCACAAAAGGCTTAGGCACCTGTGCAAGAAAGGACTCAAAGCTATGTTGCATCGAGGAAAACTTCCAAGCCTAAAATCCATTGGTTTGGATTTTTTTGAACATTGTCTTTATGGTAAAAAAATTTGGAGCATTTTTCTAAAGATGGGCCATGATACTAAAACTACTCCATTGGAACTTGTGCATTTTGATGTCTTTGGTCCTACAGAGGTAACATCATTTGGAGGTGCAAATTATTTTTTGACTTTTCTTGATGACTGCACACATAAAATTTGGATTTATATGTTCAATAAAAATTTAGAAGGTTTTTCAAAATTTAAAGCTTTCAAAGCTCTTGTTGAAAATAAAATTGGCTCTAAAATTAAATGTCTCAAAACTTGCAATGGGGGTGAGTTTGGCTCTTCAGAGTTTGATATATTTTGTGCAGATAATGGCATTCAAAGAATCAAAGTGGTACCATTCACACCTCAAGAGAATGGTGCACCCAAATGACTAAATCAAACTATTTTAGAGAGAGCTCGGTGCATGCTCTCCAATGCTGGTTTAGGAAAAGAGTTTTGGGCAAAGGCATGTAACACTGTAGTTTATTTGATCAATTGAGCTCCCTCATCTTGATTGGACTTTGATAATCTGGAGGAGAGGTGGAATGGAAAAAGGATTTGATACAATCATTTGTGTGTCTTTGGTTGTGAATCATTTGTGCATATTCCAAAGGAGCAGAGGTCAAAGTTAGATTTCAAGTCCAAGAGATGCATTTTCCTTGGTTACAGTGAAGATCAATTTGGTTTTTGACTGTGGGATCCCATTGCAAAGAAAGTTGTTCACAACCATGATGTTGTATTTATTGAGCATAATTTCCCAGGTTTTTTGCAAAACCAGAGTTTCTCTCCCAAAGAATGTATTGATGTTGATTTATTTAACAATGACATAACTCGGCATACCACTGTTTCTTTTTCTCAACCTTTAGTAACTTCTACCCAGCCATCAAATGTGAGCTCTTTTCCTTCTAACATTGGTGCCCTTATTTTTACTCCTGTGCACTCTACCATAGTTCATACCTAGCCTTCTTTATTTGCATTGCAACCTATGGAAGCATTTATTCCAATGCACCCACATAGTCTTGGCGTCCCTTATGGAGAAAATGTGCAAGTCTCAACACATTTGTTTGGCCATACTATGCTAGTTTTTGGAAGAAATATGGAATCATTTCCTTCCTTTGATGGTTCACAACCTTCCTCAAAGCCCACGCAACCCTCTAACCTTCCTTCACTACCCTTGGTAGTGTCATCACACCCTCTCCCAAGTCATGCACACCCTCTTCCAAGTCCTGTGCAACATCCCTTAGCTCATACGCTACCTCTAGCTCATCCTACATAGCCCCTCCAAATTGATATGTTGCCATTCCTTCCATCAAAAGTAAATTTGTATCCCTTTGATTGTAATAAGGGCCCTTCACTTTGTGTGCAGCTAGCCATTGATCACAATTTGCAGGAACAGGGGAATACTATTCTTGTTAATTTAGAGCATAATATAGAAAATGCATAACAACAAAGGCTAGGTATTGAAGAACACACACAACAAAAATGTGATTTGTAGCTAGAACTAGGTCCCAAACTTAGGAGATCTACCCATGAGATAAAGAAACCAAAAAAATTTAATGGTTATGAGTTATTGTTCTCTGATAATTTTTAATTATTGCTTTGTAGTGAGACAAAGCCTGTAACATTTAAACAGGCTTGTAAATCAATAGATTATGTGAAGTGGATGGAAACAATGATAGAAGAGATGGAGTCTTTGAGGGTAAATAATACTTGGGATTTGGTTTCTCTTCTGCTAAATTGAAAGCCTTTGAAAAAAATGGGTTTACCATGTAAAAGAGGAAGATGGAGGACGTAAAAAATACAGAGCCAAATTAGTGGTGAAAGGTTTTTCTTAGCAACAAGGTATTGATTTTAATAAAAAAAATTCACCAATTGTAAAAATGAAAACAATTCATCTTGTTTTAGGCATGGCAGCTATTTAGGATCTCAAGTTTGAGCAACTTGATGTCAAAACAATGTTTCTTCATGGTGATATTGAGGAGGAACTATACATGGACCATCCTAAAGGTTTTTTGCAAAAAGGTCAAGAGCATTTGTGTTGCAGATTGAAGTGGAGTTTGTATGGGCTCAAGCAAACCCTGAGATAGTGGTACTTGAAATTTGAGAGCTTCATGACTCAATGACAGTTTTGCTGTTGTGAATCAAATTTGTGTGTCTATTACATGAGGCTTCCTAATGGTGAGTTTGTTATTCTTTTACTCTATGTTGATGATATGTTGGTTGTTGGCACTAGTATGAAGATTGCTAGTGAATTGAAGCAACATTTAGTTCTTCATTTTGCAATGAAAGATTTAGGGGCAGCAAAGAAGATTCTTGGCATGAATATAATCAGAGACAAAAATAAAAGAGAACTACATTTATAAAGTTTTGGATAAGTTTAATATGTCAAATTCGAAGCCTATCACCCCACACTTGGCTGATCACTTTCGTCTATCATCAGCCATGTGTCCAAAAACTCCCAAGGAGCAAGCATCCATGAAAAACATTCTATATTCTTCTGTAGTTGTCAGCCTTATGTACACTATGATTTTTACAAGATTGGACATTGCTCATGTAGTGGGAGTTGTGCATAGATTTATGAGTAATCTGGGTAAGAAACATTGGCATGTTGCCCAGTGGATTCTTCATTATTTAAAAGGGACTGTTAATTATGTTTAATGTTTTAGAGGAAAGCATATACAACTTCATGGTTATACTGATTTAGACATGGCTAAATATTTTGATAAGAGGCAGTCTACTAATAGCTATGTTTTTACTTTTGCTGGGACAACAATTAGTTGGGTATCTCACTTGCAAAAAAATATTTATCTCTCTTCAACCGAGGCTTAATACATGGCTCTAACTAAGGGAGCCAAGGAAATCATCTGGTTACAACAGGTGTTGGGGAACTATGGTGCAAGCAATCTATTTTTCCTTTGTTTTGTGACAGTAATAGTGCCATTCATTTGGCCAAAAAATTTGCATTTCATAGTCGCACGAAACACATAGTGCTAAGGTATCACTTCATTCACCATGTTCTTGATGAAGGAAAGTTGCAGCTACATAAACTTGACACAAAATTTAATCTAGCGGATGCTTTAACAAAGGTTGTAACTCAAGATAAGTTTGAATTTTGTAGAGCTTCTCTCAGAATTTTAAAGATGTGACCTTAGCCTGTTCTGGGGGATATCTCTAAGCATTCCTTTCTAGTATGACTTGTCTTCAAGTGGGAGATTGTTGGATGTGTGAAGCCAAGCCAGCTTGGTAACTATTGAAGCTGACTCATTTTCTTGTAACATCTCATGCAACATTACTGCTGCCTATTTTTGGTAGACTTCATGTAACTATCGATTCTTCCACTATGCATGCCATTCATATGGCATCTTATTTATGAGAAGGATTAAATATGAAGAATGCATATAAAAGTAAAGAGATTGTAATACTGGGTGGAAGTGGACTGTGTAAAACTAGTGCTTAATAAAAGGAGAATCCCCTACTGTTAAGAGTGGATGTAGCCCATCTTGGGTGAACCACTATAATTTCTTCTGCCTGTGTTCTTTTATTTGAATCTCTATTTATATTTCTATTTTTTCTTCATTTGATTTTCCAATTTTAAATTCAACATATAGTTTGATAGAATATTATTATTTGTTTGTGTAGACTCTAACCCAAGCTCAAAACGAGTGCCTAGGTATTGCCCAGATTTAATACCTAATAGGTAGATAATCACACAATCAATAGAATATGATTAAAATTGATACCCAAGATACTAGGGACTCACTTAAAATCAATTGCCATAGAAATAGTCAGCTCACCATTTAAGGCACCATCTGAAATGTCCCCATCATGTTTCTCACACCAATGAAAATAATTACTAAAATAGCACTCTATCAGCTACACTAGCCTAAAGTTTTGAGGTAAAATTATTAAATAGAATTTCACTTCTACCTACCCTGGTACCTCTCAACATTGGTGTTTAGTCATATCAATTACCCGAGATATGGATGGGAGAATACCTTATTTCTTTTTTAGTCATCTCCTATGGAAGTTATTGTTTCTTTGCACTTTAATAAATATGGTTTATCTAGCTTGTTGAAGGATGTTGTTTAGAAGCAAAAATAAAATGAAATAAAAAAATAAATCTTATTGCCACCAAGATATCCATACTAGGATTTAAGCTTGCATGTCATAATATTATGCATGTTGATAAATTTAAAACATTCTCCTTATTTACTTCCGCTATGGGATTCTAGAATTTTAAACCACGACAATTATGGTCAATGTTTGATATTCACATTTCTAAAATATTGTTGTCATAGCGCTATTCATCTCAGTACTAACGGTAATATTAACAGATGAAAGATATTATGCGTATGATATTATTCCACAGATGTATTTATAGGTTGCTAGTTATGCATGGTGATTTTACCATTCTAAATCTATTTAGACATGTTTATTGAGGCAACAATTTGTTGCTACTACTACTTTGTAACTATCTTGTTGCTGCTCTTTTGTAACAGTAGCTATTTTTCTTTTACGGTTGTTGTTTTGCAATAGCTATATTGCTGAAAATCTAATGTAAATTATTTTTGTTGCTTTTTGGCAATAAAAATAAATAAAATAATGGTGCAATTATTGTGTAGTAATAATAAAAAGAAATATAGAAATAAAGTAGAGCATACTACTTTATGAAATCACTAAGTTGCAATTTATTATAGAAAGGAATTAAAGAAATAATAATAATAGAGAATGTTAATAATTATCATTAAGAAATTGTTTCTGTGTCATTTTTTACTATAAGAATAATATAACTAGCATACATACATTGAATTTAATATATATAAAATAAGTCGAAAGTTATCTTGTTTGAGGCGCATATTTTTCATCATTAACGGTATTTTTTATTTAATTTCATAATGTGATGTAATTTATTTTTTTAATAATAAATTCACTTGCAATTGCATAATTTTTTCCTTGTGTTCCAATAATAATATCTATGTTTGATATAAAAGTAGTAGTTGTTTACTCTTATATCTATGTTTAATAGAAAATTATTTTTTTAATATTTATAGCTTGGTAAGTTTTTTTTTTTAAGTTTTATAAAGATTAACTTGAAATCATAGGAACTTATATATAGAAAAACATAACATGAACATCAACCATTTGGAGTAAATTAGAACACACATACTTTCAATTTGTTAACAAAAAATAATATAACATAGCTTTTCTTTAACACATTCTAATAAATAATAAAGTTGATGTATAATAAATAATTTGTATTTTTTTAAATTGTTGTTAAATAGGTATTTAAAAAATGCTTACATCTTATTAACATTAATTTCAATAGTAATATATATGATTTCATTATATTTTTCATCATTGTTTATTTCAATTGCCATATATAATGCTAGACACTAAAATTTAGTGGAATTCCTCCCCAAACTTAAAATTTAATTTTTTTATTAATGATAACTTTGTAAGTATTTGATTTTAGTTTTTATAATTATTAAGTTAAAATTATACCAACTTGTATATAAGAAAATATTACATCAACATCAACCATTTCCATTTAATTAGAACACAAATAATTTTAATTTGTTAAAAAAAATAGTTTCACTTAGTTAAACATTTATGCACTGGTAATAAGTTTTGAACAATATTTTTGAAATATTTTTGAAATTGAATTTAGCCATAGATAAAATGTATAAATATTTTGCAAACATTTGTTAAATAATATTTCAAAAATACTTTCAGTTTGTTAACCATTTGTGTACTGGTAATTGTGCATTATCACTATCGTGAATAATAGTTTGAACTTTAATTGTCACATTGGACTTGACAACATGCAATGTAGGTATCCCATAGTGTACATGTAATAGCCTGAATGATGGGATGACCTAATGTACCATGAATATGATGGATTAGTTGAACTTTAAAGTAGCAAGCAACCATTCCTCAGGTGGTCCCATGTGATAACTAATTTGTGATTTTCCTTTAAGAAATATCATGAATCTTATACTGAGTTCATCACATAGACTGTGTTTTTTAATGGTTATTGTTGGCCTAGTAGTGAACCTTCCAAATGCATCCTGCAAGGTAAAGATCATGAACCTCATGGTATAGATGAGCTAAATAATCATAAAAATCTACAATTTCAATCTAGATATTGTTAAATTTTATATCCAAGTTCATTTTCACCTTGGATTCATAGAGAAAGTTAAAGTACATAGCATAATTATTAAATTATTTTCGGTCGTTTTCTAGTTCATTATTGATAATTTTCTTGAACATCTTCTCTCTCAACCAATAACGGGAACTCAACTCCTCTATATGAAGGAAATTGAACAGAAGATGACAATGATACTTCGATAACCAAATGGACACCCATGACGTATGCACATTATGTGACATCTTCCTCACCTGCAGGAAAATCATTTTTTTTTTACATTAGTATTAAATAAGGGAAAATATATAATTTTCAACTTTTGAGAAAATTGCATATAAGAGATTAAACATTAAGCAAATTTATGATATCAAAGAAACTCAAAATATATTAAATTCAAGTAGTAAAAGATAATTGAATATGCGAGAAGCATATGAAACATACCAATTTTTAAAATTATGTGGTGAAATATGAAGAATCCACATGGGTAGCAAATGAATTTTAGATTTTCTACAACTCACTAGAAACATTTGAAAAGTATCATAATTGTTTTACATTAGGAACATTTGTATGTTGAATTTTCAATGCATTAAAAATAGAAGAATTTTTAAGTACCATAACACATAAAATCATATAAATACATTACATTTAGAAATTTGAGTATACTCATTGAAACAAAATTGAAGAAAATATATTTCATCAATTATCTTCTAAAATTTTAAGTCTATTTTCTTCAACCTTTCTTTTGGCAAGTTGTCAACCCTTTTTCATGTTTTCATAACGATCATATGTGAATGGTGGCATAATTCTTAGGCCGTGTAGAGACTTTAAACAAGAAATGGTGACAAATATCAATCTTGTTCTTTCTCTTGGTCCAGTATCGATAGTTCCTTTTGAAAGAGTCAAACCCTGTGATTTGTCAATTGTTAATGCCCAAGCCAATCTTAATGGAATTTGAATTGTCCTCCCCCTTTGTATTGTTGAAATTGGAATTGTATTTGGATTATGGTCATCAAATGGTATTCCTGAATAGTTGTCAAACTTGACCATTACATATGTTGATGGTTCTAGTGGACCACTTCTAGGTTTGTATACAATCTGTCAAATATATCCTAGAGCTCCATTTACAAGACCTGCTTATATCCAAAGATTTGAATTCAACATTACCTTAACATCTTTATTGATCAATAATTCTAGATCAAGCTCATCATTTGAGCATCCTTCTGCTACATTAATAATTCTTTATTTTGTTACAAGAATACATGCAACAAGATGCTCCAATGAGTATAGCATTTTCTTGTTATGTTTATGAACATTATCATTTGTTGAGAAAAAATGAACACCATTTTCAAACTCCTCATTGCTTGTTGCATCAATGGTAATAGAAGTTCTTGTCATAAGTAATCTCTAATCATCAATTGTTGGGTTTACATCTCTAATATTTGTCAAAATTTGATGAAATCTCTGTTGGTGGATGTTTTCTCCCTCTTTTCTAAATACTTTATCTAAAGTAGCCACAGTTTTGAATTCTTCCCATAGAAATCTAGCTCTTATGTTGATGTCATATGCTGGTCTATCATTAACATGAGGCATATAACCCAAATATCCAACCAAAATTATAGATATACCTAAAAGATAAACAATGATTTTTTTTATCTAATATATACCTTCATATCTATATAAGCTCCATAACATGAATTACTTCTATTATAATATAAATTAGTCATTTTTGTTAATCATAATCATGTGTATAACTGCAAGTTAATGTTTGCATTTTGTGGGAATGCTTGTTGGAGTCAAGAATCTATGTTCTCTAGCATGTTCTGACCTATGAAGCTCATTTCATCAATCAAAATTTATTTAATGTGTGCTATCTCTTCTTGAAAGCTTGTTAGCCTTGTTCCTTCTATTTAAGAAAAATATCTTAAATTGGGATTCTCAAATTTTAATGTACTATGGATGTGCCAATGTTGAATGTTGCAACTCTAGTTGGTGCAAGTAATAGAAGGGGAGAAGAACTCAAAGTCACTACATTTTCAAGAGTTTTTCTAATAGAACCAATTAGATATGACTTTCATGTTCCTATTGTTCCTTGAATTATCATCTGTAAGGGTGGTGGATTATAATTATTATGGTAGTTTGCTATAGTTATGTTGAGCGCCTTCCTTTGTTTATCGCTAAGATTTGAATAGTTGGTACACTATGGTATGTCATCATGTATGAGACACTCATGTTCTTTCATGTTGAGATAATGAAATTAATTGCTTGATTTGTGTACACTTCACCTTGGTATTCATTACACTATTTTTTTTGTCTATCAATATCTCTTCTACCCGACATATCTATTTTTGATATTTTGATATTCTGCCCATTACATAGTCTTGATATTATTTCTCATTCATGCTCAATAATATTTTGTTGAATAGTTTCATTGTCTTCAATTTTAGAATCACTGATGTTTTCAATATTTTCTACAGTTTCTCTTCACTCCACGTGCCAAGGGTTATACTGAAATGACTCCCAATTTTCTATTATGGAGTTATTATTATGATTAATATCTCTTTGTACATCTCGAAATGGTTTGTACAATAATAAATCTGATAAGCAAAAGTCATTCCATTTTTCTAGCTGACATGGAGGAATGGATAAAATCTAGGGAATACTCTGCCAATAACAATTGTTTGTCTTCATTCCCATTTGTTATCTCTTTTTCTTTTAGGATTATATATCCATGACTTGGCTGCATCAATTAGTGTTATAGCTTCCATACATAAAGGCCTTTTTTTTGTATCAATCGATGAAGTTTATCGACTGTTCTTCATTGTTTTTTTCATCATTTATACTTACAAGTTTGAATACCTCACGTGATACATTTAGATTGACAAATTTTCTTCTACTCTCTACTAATGGAAGTTCTAGTAACATGTGACATGTTTCTTGAGCTCCAATATCTCTTTCTATAACAGTCTCTATCAAAATCCTTCTATATGCTCTTGCAGCTAAATCATCCACATTTTATGTGTTTGTAAGATGCATCAACATTTGTTGGTATGTTTTAGAGATTTTCTCTACTTTTGTTGCATACTTTGCAATATATTTTATCATAGCATGTTTAAAAAGAATAGGCTGCCAATCTATATTTGCTCTTCACAATTGCAATATGTAGCGATTGTGTGAGTTTACTCTATCATCATTTTTGGTTGGCTCAAGTTTCTTTTCACCTGTTTCTATGTCTTCATATAATTTTTACCCATCCAAATTCAATGCCCAAGGAGTATTATACCTAAAATCAATATAAATATGTCATCTATGGGTGATCCCACAATAGTGGTTTACAATTTTTGGCCAAATTGGACACTGGTTTTTTTTTAAACTAAATCTTCACATTTGGGAACCTATAGCGATTAAACTGTGAAGAATTTGAAGATGATGCAAACTAGAGTCTTGCCACATTTTATCTGTAGATTCTAAACATATTTTTTTCAATTTTTTTGGAATCAGATTGCACTTCTTTTTCCATCTCCCACGAAAATTGGTTTTTTTCAAAAAACATTTTAAAAAAGTGGCGCACATCTTATAATGCATAACCTTTTTTCCTTGAAAGATAAAATTCCAATTCTTTCAAATTTAGATTTGTCACTCTGATATCTAGTGCTTCCACTTGGTTAGATAGTTTTTTATTGAATATTTTTTCTTCAATCAAGTTTCAAAGTCAAATCAATTACAATTTAGACATAACATGACCGTATAATGCATAACTTTTACTGTATGTATCAAAATTATTATTTTTTTTTTGTTGGATCAAGGACTCCAATATCTGGTGCACTCATATTTTTAAATATTTTTTGATAATCTCTATTTTTCCACTTGTGCGTAACAAACAGCTTTGTTTTTAGTGAAAACCCATATTTAATAAAAAACTTAAAAA